>CP125975.1:99173777-99850741 GCA_030063025.1 Avena longiglumis
AATCTAAACTAAGGGTGGCACAATATAATGGAAAGTGAGTTCCATAATAGATTTGGATGAGTTCCAAAGTTAAGACATTGTGACAGATACTACAACAAAAGGCTAAGTATATGACTATAATAGCAGCTAAAGAGGGCATTTGTGTCAAGTAGTTTGTTATTAAACTAGGTGTAGTTCACAGCGGGATAATACTATGAAGATATATTGTACGACAATATTATCAACATGTTTTAACCCCGAAGAACTAAAGGTCACACCAAAGGACCAAATTTGTACGAAGCCATCTCATTAGAGAATGAGTGATACGTAGAGACGCAAAGACATGCAATTACACACGGACCTGGAAGTGTCAGATCCGGAGATCAGTTGACCACTAGCAATAGTGTACATACAACACCAGAAAGCCATAGGTGTTGAATACACAAAGGTTTGAAACTAGATTATTGACTCTAGTGCAAGTGGGAGACTGTTGGAGATATGCCCAAGAGGCAATAATAAAGTGGTTATTATCATATCTTCACACTTATGATAAATGTTTACATACCATGCTATAATTGTATTAACCGGAAACATTAATACTTGTGTGATTTGTAAACTAAAATAAGAGTCCCTAGTAAAGCCTCTTGTTAAACTAGCTTGTTGGTTAATATATGATCATGGTTTCCTGATCATGAACATAGAGATGTTATTAACAACAGGATCATATCGTTAGGAGAATGATATGGTGGACATACTCCTATAGATAAGCGTAGCATAAAGATCAAGTCATTTTAATAGTTCAATTGCTATATGCTTTCTGATACATAGTAACCTAATTCCTTCGACCATGAGATCATGCATATCACCTTTACCGGATGGATGCTTTGATGACATCAAACACCACACCGTAACTGGGTGGCTATAAAGGTGGCATTGAGTGTTCGGAAAGTATTGGTTGAAACACATGGATCAAGAGTGGGATTTGTCCATCCATATGACGGATAGATATACTCTGGGCCCTCTCGGTGGAATGTCATCCAATTAGCTTGCAAGCATGTGACTGGCTCACAAGGGATCACATACCACGGGAACGAGAAAAGAGTACTTATCGGTAACGAGGTTGAACTAGGTATGCAGAGATACCGACGATCATAACCTTGGATAAGTAAACTATCGTGAGACAAAGGGAAATTGGTATCGTATGTAAGTGGTTCATTCGATCGCAAAGTAATCGTAGAAATATGTGGGAGCTATATGAATTTCCAGATTACTCTATTGGTTATTGTTCGAAGAAGTGTCTCGATCATGTCCGCACAATTCACGAACCGTAGGGAGACACACTTAAGGATTCGACGTTGTTTGAGTAGTTATGGTATTATGAGAAAGAGACCGAATGTTGTTCGGAGTCTCGGATGGGATCCGGGATATCACGAGGTGATTCGGAATGGTCCGGAGAATAAGATTCATATAAGGAAAGTCCCGTTTGAGTTCGGAATGATTAGGTGTTTTCATCGGGAATGTTCTAGAAGGTTCGGAATGTCCGGCACTCCGGGGGAAGGGTACATGAATGTGTCATTACATATTGGAATGATTGCATCATGTACCAAGTGTTCTCGCTGTTCCAAATAAAGGATTAAATTGAATCCTAAAACTGAAAAGTCAAATGGCCAGTTTGAAAGTCAAACGGCTAAAACAGGAAACTGAGGGAAACAAGCAAGAGGAGGTTGAAACCGACTTGGGGGAGGAGTCCCTCCTCTCCAAGCCGGCGCACTACCTAGGCCGAGTTGGGGAGGGACTCCCCTCCCTCCCCTTGGCCGCCGGCCCTCCTCCACCTATAAGAGGGGCAGGGCCTCCTCCTCTAGACACACAAGTTCCTATCCTCTAATCTAAATCCTAGCCCTAGACTCCGGTTTAGAGCCGCTTTGGTTTAGAGATTCTAATTGCACTAGCCTTCGGATTAGAGCCTTATAATTGGTGTGTCTAAACCCTAGACCACTAAAGCTCTCTCATACTCCACATACTCGCTCCTGCTTAAGGCGAAGCCCTGCGAGATCTCCCCTCTACTTCCGGTACCACGCCGTTGTGCTGCCGGAATCGCGAGGAGAGTGCTACAACCTCCATTTCCTACTGGAACAAGGGAGAGGAAGGTCTTCGTCGAGTACCGAACGTGTGACCGACTGCGGGAGTGCTGCCGGAACGTGGCGCCGGAAGGATCGTCTACGCGATCTTGAGATCGGAAAGAGTACGACTACATCACCCACGAGAATCTGCTCTCGTTAACCGCTTTGGAATCTTCGAGGGTAAGTTATTCCATCGACTCGTTGCTACAATCTAGTAGATAGATCTTGGCTTGTTTGTTTGTATGTGATATAAAATTTTTGTTTTCCATGCTACGAACCCCTACAATAACAGATGGTGAATCAAGAGCAGCAGAGGTGTTTAGAATTGTACCTCTTCTTGTAGTGGATGGTAATATAGGAAACTTCCTGTCACGAGTTTTCCCCATAATGAATAGGATAGCAGTGAACAATAATAGATCCAAGTGAACTTACAAATAAAGCTATGCTCCCTGGCAACAGCGCCAGAAAATAGTCTTGATGACCCACGAGTATAGGGGATCGCAACAGTCTTCGAGGGTAGTATAACCCAATTTATTGATTCGACACAAGGGGAGCCAAAGAATACTTATAAGCCTTAACAACTAAGTTGTCAATTCAGCTGCACCTAGAAATAGTCTTGCTCATAGTAGTTTATCAGTAGCAATAGTTTTGTAGTAGCAATAGCAAAGTAACACTAGCAGTAAAATAAAGGTAGTAGTAACAATAGTAGCAAACAACAGGATTTGCGTGCGGTAGGCATAGGGATGGATGGACGGGCGTTGCATGGACAAGACTATTCATGTAATATCAAGATCTAGGGCATTTACAGATAAATAAGATAAAGCATCCATGTACTAAATAATCATAGGCATGTGTTCCATATATAGTCATACATGCTCACAATGAGAACTTGCACAATATCTTTTGTCCTGCCAGCCCGTTGTAACGGGGCCTCAAGGGAATCTACTGGCAATTAAGGTACTCCTTTTAATAGAGTATCGGAGCAAAGCATTAACATTCCGTGAACACACGTGATCCTCATATCACAGCCATCCCCTCTGGTTATCCCAATTTCCGTCACTTCGGGGCCTCAGGTTCCGGACAATAATATGTGTAAACAACTTGCAGATAAGATCACAAACAATACTATCATCATGAATTAATAACATGTTCAGATCTGAGATCATGGCACTCGGGCCCTAGTAACAAGCATTAAGCATAACAAGTTGCAACAATGTCAAAAAGCACTAACAAAGATACTAGGCACCATGCCCTAACAATCTTATTCGATTACATGATAGATCTCATCCAATCCCTACCATCCCCATAGCCTATAGCGGGGGATTACTCACTCATGGATGGTGGAAACATAGATGGTTGATGGAGAGGCGTAGGTGATGATTATGGCGATGATCTCCTCCAATTCCCCGCCTCGGAAGGGTGCCAGAACGGAGTTTCTGGTTTCGAATCGCGGTTTATGGCGGTGGCGGCGCAACGGAACTCTATCTAGAAAAACGTCGAACCCCCCTCTGTTTTTAGGTCAGAGGGCTTATGTAGGCGTAGGAGGGAGACCGAGGGGGTGCCCGAGGTGTCCACACCACCCCCAGGCGTGGCCTGGCCTGCACGACCAAGTGGTGTGGGCCCCTCGTGGCCCTTCTTCGTCTCGTCTTCTGGCTCCGTGAGTCTTTGATGCAGTGTTGAGTTGACGTGGGAGCGCTTCGTTGGAAACCCCAAGAGCAAGGTGTGAAGCAACATAGTAGCATGTCTTCCCTCAATAGAGACCGAGGTTATCGAACCAGAAGGAGGAAGGAAACGTCACACATGTGTTGGAAGCAACATGGAGACCTGCACAACACAAACTCAAGACTTTTTCCCAACGAATCAGTGAGGTTGTCAAGCTCACTAGTTTAATGTAACAAAGTATTAGACGTATGGTGTGGAAGGTAATGGTTTGTAGCAAGTAAACAAGTAACAGTGGAGGATGTATTGATGGTAAAGATTGGGCCGGGTTCCATAGTTCACTAGAGGTGCTTTCCTTAGATAAACAACATGACATGAAGGGTAAACAAATTACAGCAGGGCAATTGACAGAAACTGAGCAAGGCATAACAATGCAATTACTAGTCAGAAAGATCCTATGAGATTCGATTGGGCAATACAATAAGATACATAGACCGCCATCCAACTGCATCTATGACTAGAAGTCCACTTTCAGGTTATCATCCGAACCCCCTCCAGTATTAAGTTGCAAGCAACAGACAACTGCTTTAAGCAAAGTGTGTAAGGTAAACAGTCCACATGTTCCATGAACAAGAGACCGTCGTTTTCTCCCTAGTAGCAACATCACATCTACAACCGAAGAGATTTCTGTCACTTCCCTTGGAAACTAGAGGCATGGACCCACTATCGAGCATAAATACTCCCTCTTGGAGTCACTAGCAACTACTTGGCCAAGATAACCACTAGCAACGGAGAGCATGCAAGATCACAAATAACACAGACATGATAGAATCATAAAGACAAAACCATTAATCAAACCAACATAATAATCTCAATATCCATCGTATCCCCGCAAACACAACATGCATGATTACAAATAGATTAGTGTAGGGTTCGCAGCATAGAAAACAAAAATTTTCCTACGATGGGAACAACTATGTACCAAGATCTATCTACTAGATACAAACAACGGGCGGATGTATATCCGTAGAGAACATACCCTTGAAGACCGACAAAGCTTAACGAGTCCAAACTCGTGGTTGATGTAGACGATCTCTTGCCGATCTCAAGATCGAGAGGAAGTCCTAAGCGCCAAGCAAAGCAGATCCGTGCTCGCACACACGTTCGAGGCACCGAGCAACCTCCGCCTCCTCGCTCAGCGATGCAGCGAAGCACAACTCTTTCTTCTTGAAAAGCCACGGGAACATGTATCTCGCTAGTCCGAGACCATGGGGAATAAATTCTAGAGGGAGAGAGATCCTTCACGAGGAGGTGTGTTGTGAGAGGAGGAGGGGCCTTTTATAGGGGAGGGGGGCACCCAAGGGCATGGCGCCCAGCCATGGGGGCTGCCCCACCTCTTCCACATTCATGTGGGTGGAGCTCCCACTCAAAATGAAAAGCCTCCACTCCCATTAAAAAGCCTCCACTCATAAATCCACTCACATGCATTAAATTTCCACCAAATTTAATGCAAGCTCTCATTTAAATAAAACTCTTTTATTTATTTATTCAGAATTTTGTTAATTACTTTAATTAAAAAACATTCACATAAAACCCCTTGCTAGTATTCTATTTCACATGCAGAACCAGTTTCAGCAATTTCAACCGAAACAGTTTCGGTGTCTAGTGAAATAAATTCCTGCGCTTTCCTTTTCTTTTCGGCATGAAACTTTTGCTCCAAATGGATGTCGGTGTCTCTTAAGTGTGTCACCCTATGGTTCGTGAATAATGCGGACATGATCGAGACCCCTCTCGAATCAATAATCAGAAGCGGGATCTGGAGACCCATACTGACTCCCACACATTCAACGATGACTTTCTTGTGATCGTCGGAACCTTTTACGCTAGTATCTTAATCCTTTTGTTTCGCGATATATTACATGTCCGAGATTCGATCATCGGTATCTCCATACCTAGTTTGATCTCGTTACTGACATGCACTCTTTTCTCGTTCCCGTGATATAACATTCTAGTGATCAAATCACTTGCTTGCAAGCTAATCAATGTGATATCACCGAGAGGGCCCAGAGCATATCTATCCGTCATCGGGATGAACAAATTCCACTCTCGATCCATGGGCCTCAACATAACACTTTAGTAGTTACGAATCCATCTTTATAATCACCTGTTACGGTGTGACGTTTGATGTTATCAAGAAACTCTTAGGTGTTAGTGATTGACATGATCTCATGGTCTAAGGATTAGGATCACTTCGTAAGTTGTTATAGCAATATAAACTCAATGACTTTGATCGTAATTCTATACTTGGATGAATGTTCATCACACCATTACACTAATGTTGTGACCCCGTTATTAACAACATCCAATGTCCATGATCAGGAAACCTTGATCATCTTGTTAATCAACGAGCTAGTTTATAAGAGAGGCATAACTAGGAACTTTCTTTTGTTTATTAAACACACATGTATTAACGTTTCCGTATTAATACAATTATAGCATGTAAAATAAACATTTATCATAAATAAGGAATACGATAATAACCACTTTATTATTGCCTCTCGGGCATATTCCCTTCAGTCTCCCACTTGCACTAGAGACAATAATCTAGTTTGAAAAACTTTGTGTATTGAACACCTATGGCTTTCTGGTGTTCCATATACGCAATTGCAAGTGGTTAACATAATCTATGGAGTGGCCTTGTGTCCGTGTGTATTTGCATGTCTTTGCGTCTTCACGCATCACTCATTCTCCAATGAGATGGCATTGTATAAATTCGGTCTTTCGGTGAGACCTTTAGTTCCTTGGGGTTAAAACATGTCGATACTATTGTCATACAATATATATTTAGTGTTAGCCCGTTGCGAACCACACCTTAGTTTGATAACAAACTACTTGACACAAATTCCCTCCTTTGCTGCTACTATAGTAGTCATATACTTAGCCTTTTGTTGTAGTATTCGTCACAATGTGTTAACTTTGGAACTCTTCCAAATCCATCATGGAATCTCCTTTCCATTACATTGTGCCACCCATAGTTTAAATTGAGATAAACTTAATTTGTATCTTGTGACAAAACTAGCATCAATGTAACGCTTTACAATGAACTATTTGTAATTGTTTGTCACCTCTACACAAATATATTCTTAGTTCTTCCAAAAGATCATAAGAACATCCTCACTATCGTCCAATGATCATTTTATGATTCATTCTGGTATATGCTCATAACACTTAGAGCATAGGACATATCTGGATGTGTACATATCATGGTATGATTGATCAAAACATTCTCGTGATTGCACTCATCAAGTGTCAAAGCACTTGAATCTTGTTTCACTTATCAAGTGTCGATACACTTGAATCTTGATTCAATTCCTTTCCATGTGACAAGAACTGTTTCTTGTCATTTCTATATTGAACTCCTTCAATATCTCATATATGTACGTTTGGCATAACAATATTAGCGTCACCGTATCCACTATAGACATTCATGCTTTGAATATTCGGGTTTTGCCTAAGTCTTTCATCGAAATGAAATTCTTAACCATTGTCAATAAAATATACATCATTTCTAATCAACAAGATGTCCTCCACATAATGTATTAGAAATATGTCTTAGCTCCACTTAATTTCTTGCAAATGCAAGCATCTTCATCGTCTCGATGAAAACTCGTTTTCATCATGGTGAAGATTCCAACTCATGATGCTTACTTCAACCATTGAAGTTTGCATGCCCTTTTTAGCATCCTTTGAATTAACAAAACCCTTTGGATCGTGTCATGTACACGTCCTAGGTAACCATTCTATTAGAAGAACTTTGTTTTGTTTATTCATCTACCATATAACATATTATATGTAGTGGTTGCTACTTTAATCCGTTCAGACTAAATATCGCTATGAAAGATCAAATCTTGTCATAGTCAACTCTTTGAACATTGTCATAAAATACTTTACGACATGTCGAATATTTCATAGATGTGAGACATCCATGTCTGTTTCTTTATAGATCCAAATACGACCGATAGGTTTTACACCTTTGGAGGGTCTTCCAAGTTCAAAACTTGATTTCGTGTATGGAACTATCACGGATTTTATGGCTTCAAGCCATTTGACGAGCTGTGGCCCATCGTCGCTTCTTTGCATATAGTCGGTTAATCATTGTCAAACAATGATGATTTACTCTCAAATCTTAGTATTTGATTGTTTATCCGACCGACTTGGTTCAATAAGAACTTAGATCTCCGTGACCACAACCTTATCGGCACATAAGCTATGAGCATTATGGCAGCCTCCGGAACATTTTCCGGTGCTGCGCAACTCATCACATATAGCTAAGGTTCGTTAACCTTATCAAAGTTCTATTGTCCTTCCACTTAACATTTATGAAAAATTCCTTCTTCAAGAAACTTCACGTTTCAAGCGACAAACCCTTTTGTCCTTGGTGTTATGGAGGAATAACCAATTGTTATTCGAAATAACCTACAAAGACATGCTCATCCGACTTCGGTTGTAAACATCTTACTTATGTTTAGCATACCAAAATTTAAGAAATGACAACTTGGGTTTTACCCAAACCGTAACTTCGATGGTGTCATTTCAACGGATCAAGATGGAGCTCTTTTCAGTGTAAAAGCGGAAGTCTCTAAAGCTTTAATCTTTTAAAACATAATGGCAGTTTTATAAATAACACCTTTGATCCAACCATGTCAAACAAGGTTTCATTACAAATCTCAAACACTCCATATTCCTATGGTGTTTCGGGAGATGTAAATCTAGGTGTTTTGCTAAACTTGTAACTCAAATAAATCCCTTTTATGATAAAATCATAATTCATTTATTTTTCTTATTACACTTGTAACTCAAATAAATCCCTTATGATAAAATCATAAACCATTTATTTTTCTTGTTATAATGATTTTTCACTTCATCTTGAAAGTCTTTGAAACATTTTTCAAATATTTCATACTTCTTTCTCATTAAGTGAACATTCACTCAAATTTTCAGAGAAAGCATATGAAGTTGAAACCCATCGCTTACGACTATACATAATGGACTACATACATCGATATGTATAAATTCCAATAATTTAGTCGTTCGTTCTTCTTTGGCCTTTGAACGAAGTTTTAATTATCACGTGGAAAGTCTCACAAGCGTCACTTGATAAAATCAAAGACTCCAAAAATCCATGAATATGGAGATTCTTCATGTTTTCTTTCCAATATAATTTAAACAGTGATGTCACTTCATAAGTGATCTTTCAATCATTTGTCTTGCAACATTTTAGCATTAGGTTTTATGGATGTGATTTCTTCAACTAGATTTGTAAATCATCCATCTTATATGGAATACGGTAATTATTTGAACAACCTTTGTTCTTATAATACGATTCAAATAACAATTATTAAAACAAATCTTGAAGTCAAGCTTTGATGTCAACGAGAAATACAAACAACGGTTTGTTTGTTTTCGATGAACATCATCACATATTCTCTTGCTAGTTACTTAGGTCATTGTGGTTCATGAATTGCGTTGTTCCGTATGACATTTCATACCAACCAATTCGGTATCCAATACCCAAGAACCACATTGTTTAACAAGCAAAGAATACAACCATAACATGTATATCATCTATATACCTAAATTGGATATTTCCAATCTTTTCTTTTCTGCCAAATATATTTTATAGATTCTCTTTCAGCATTTCCTTTTCCTTTTAAAAGAATTTATCAACATCAAAAGTGGCGCCATATACATGACACCTAGTCCAAAGCGTGTATATTCAAATAATAATACCTTTGGACTTGCACTTTGAAGTAGATCACCATCATTAAATGATCGGTATTCTTTCAAAATCCATTCTTTAGTAATCTTTTAGTGTAGTAAACATTTTACATACATATTCTATTCACCCTTATCATGACGACTTTCATGATCAAGCTACTGTAGCTTATAAAGGCGAATCATGAGTATAACATTACTTTCCAAAATCCTTTTGGATGATTAGGATGTCTAGCATCTCCAACCTTCGCAAATTCTCATCCAATATGAGAACATATATTATACTCTATCATATTGCAACCAAAACATTGTTTCAGATATCGTTATATCTGCCACACATGATGGTTTCTGAAACAATTCTTTCAGCTCCTAGATAAACTTGATGTTTAAATCAAGAATCATGGAGGCAAACATGATACTTAAGATACTAACACTGGAATTGTCACTCTCGATTTAATACCAACTATTAAATTTCACGGAGTAAATAGAGTTTGCTGAAAGTTTGCAATAGGACTTTAAACTTTAGATTGACACTCAACACAATACGATACCAGTTCGTAAAGTAAATATCCAGAATTCTATAGTTCTATTATCTCAATTACAACTATGCATAAGGTGGTGAACGAATGCCAATGACTACAACAAATTATGCAAATTCACTTTGATTTAATTTATGATAAATTGAGTTCTTCTAATCCAAATTAGAAATGAACTCCCACTCAAAAACGACATCCCTCATGTCCTTTTGGTGATTACATGAACCAAATCCACTACACCAAGTCCGATCATCACGTGAGTCGGCATAGCTTCAAAGGCGAGCATCCATATGGTCATCATATCAAAACATATGACTCATGCTTAACCTTTCGGTCCGTGTTCCGAGGCCATGTCTGTACATGCTAGGCTCGCCAAGTAAGAACCTTAGTATTCGCGTGTGTAACTGTCTTACACCCGAGATATGCTCGTGGATTCAAGTACACCCGATCATCACGTGATGTCTTGAAGCGACGAAACATTGTCGGTGCATACTTAAGGAAGAACACATTTTTATCTTGATATCTAAATGAGGGATCATCTTATTATGCTAATAAAACGCCAAACAAGCAATGTAAGATGCTATCAAACATCACATGTTTATTAGTGAAATGTTATGGTTTCCGCAGATGATCTCTATCATGTGCATCGTGGTATGATCACTATCATACCTATATGTGTAAATCCAAGGTCTATGGAGTTTACACGTTATGTATGTTGTAAGAGTATCATCTCATACTTCTACTTGCAACATCACCATATCATAACACTAGCCCAGCAACAATCTAAACTAGACGCCTCTAATTTATCCATTGCAAGTTTTACGTGGCTTAGGGCTTTCGAGATAGAACCGTTCTTACCTACGAACATGAACCACAACGAGGATAACCAAATTGTTGACAACTCGTTGCAAATTAGATATTGACTATAGTAGGAGAGACAGACACCCGCTAGCCACTTATGCAAAACTAGTTGCATGTCAAGCGTGGAACAGGTCTCATGTGCGAGGACATGTAAAGTTTGTCCGGGCCGCTTCATCCCACTATGCCACCAATATCCAAAGTACAACCAAGAAGCAATAAAATGATCATCATCGCCCACATAATCATATGTGTACTACCCGTGCAAAGTATCTACGCATAGATCCGGCTCTGATACCACTGTAGGGTTCGCAGCATAGAAAACAAAAATTTTCCTACGATGGGAACAACTATGTACCAAGATCTATCTACTAGATACAAACAACGGGCGGATGTATATCCGTAGAGAACATACCCTTGAAGACCGACAAAGCTTAACGAGTCCAAACTCGTGGTTGATGTAGACGATCTCTTGCCGATCTCAAGATCGAGAGGAAGTCCTAAGCGCAAAAGCAAGCGCATCCGTGCACACACGTTCGAGGCACCGAGCAACCTCCGCCTCCTCGCTCCGATGCAGCGGAAGCACAACTCTTTCTTGCCGAAAAGCCACGGGAACATGTATCTCGCTAGTCCGAGACCATGGGGAATAAATTCTAGAGGGGAGAGAGATCCTTCACGAGGAGGTGTGTTGTGAGAGGAGGAGAGGGGCCTTTTATAGGGAGAGGGGGCACCCAAGGGGCATGGCGCCCAGCCATGGGGCTGCCCCACCTCTTCCACATTCATGTGGGTGGAGCTCCCACTCAAAATGAAAAGCCTCCACTCCCATTAAAAAGCCTCCACTCAAAATCCACTCACATGCATTAAATTTCCACCAAATTTAATGCAAACTCTCATTAAATAAAACTCTTTTATTTTATTCAGAATTTTGTCAATTACTTTAATGACAAACATTCACATAAAACCCCTTGCTAGTATTCTATTTCACATGCAGAACCAGTTTCAGCAATTTCAACCGAAACAGTTTCGGTGTCTAGTGAAATAAATTCCTGCGCTTTCCTTTTCTTTTCGGCATGAAACTTTTGCTCCAAATGGATGTCGGTGTCTCTTAAGTGTGTCACCCTATGGTTCGTGAATAATGCGGACATGATCGAGACCCCTCTCGAATCAATAATTAGAAGCGGGATCTGGAGACCCATACTGACTCCCACACATTCAACGATGACTTTCTTGTGATCGTTGAACC
This sequence comes from Avena longiglumis, assembly GCA_030063025.1. Lineage (NCBI taxonomy): Eukaryota > Viridiplantae > Streptophyta > Magnoliopsida > Poales > Poaceae > Avena > Avena longiglumis. The sequence goes on from CP125975.1 coordinate 99,185,948, forward strand.
TTTTACGCTAGTATCTTAACAATTTTGTTTCGCGATTTATTACATGTCCGAGATTCGATCATCGGTATCTCCATACCTAGTTTGATCTCGTTACCGACATGCACTCTTTTCTCGTTCCCGTGATATAACATTCTAGTGATCAAATCACTTGCTTGCAAGCTAATCAATGTGATATCACCGAGAGGGCCCAGAGCATATCTATCCGTCATCGGGATGAACAAATTCCACTCTCGATCCATGGGCCTCAACATAACACTTTAGTAGTTCTGAATCCATCTTAATAATCACCCTGTTATGGTGTGACGTTTGATGTTATCAAGAAACTCTTCCGGTGTTAGTGATTGACATGATCTCATGGTCTAAGGATTAGGATCACTTCGTAAGTTGTTATAGCAATATAAACTCAATGACTTTGATCGTAATGCTATACTTCGGATGAATGTTCATCACACCATTACACTAATGTTGTGACCCCGTTATTAACAACATCCAATGTCCATGATCAGGAAACCTTGATCATCTTGTTAATCAACGAGCTAGTTTATAAGAGAGGCATAACTAGGAACTTTCTTTTGTTTATTAAACACACATGTATTAACGTTTCCGTATTAATACAATTATAGCATGTAAAATAAACATTTATCATAAATAAGGAATACAATAATAACCACTTTATTATTGCCTCTCGGGCATATTCCCTTCAATTAGATCTTGATCATGAATGGATCTCACAAGAACTATACATGAAAGCACAAAGGAGGAGATACAACCATATAGCTACTACATGGACCCATAGTCCAAGGTGTAACTACTCACGAATCATACCGGAGAGAAGGCCTCCGGGATGATCTCCCCTCCGGCAGGGTGCCGGGAAGAGCTTCATATCCCCCTGATCTAGGGACGATGGTGGCAGTGGATACAGACGGTTTCATGGAATATTGAACGGGTACTTAGGGTTTCTACATCGGGGGATTCTTATAGGCGAAGGGGGAGGCCGAGGAGGCGGCCAAGGCCACCAAACCCCCTGGGCCAGCGTGGCCCCACGCGCTGGGTGGTCTCAGCCTCGGCTTCCCTCTGGACTTCTTGTTCCCCACGGAAAGTAATTGACTTTGTCGTTTGTCCCGTCCAATCCCAAGATTTTCCAAATCTTGTAATGTGAAAATAAATGAATAAAATAAAACTGTGTTTGATTTTCAGGACCAGAAGAAACTTTTTAAATTCAATTGGAACTTCAAACCCATTTGAATTAAATAAAATCCTAAAGGGATTCATAAAGTTAAACATTTAATAAAGGAAATTAAAAATGTTTTGGAATTACTATTTTGGATCCTTTAGTAAAAGATTTGGTTTTCAAAAGAAAAGATGGATTTATAAATAAAGATTATTTAATAAAGCCAAATTAACCCTTGACCAAACTATGGGAATTAAAACATTTAGTTTTGAATAAAAATAATAAAGGTTGATTTAAAATAGAATAATAAGGAATTAATATCAAATTTTATTCAAATAAAAGGTTGTACCATTTTAATTAAAACATCAAAACTTATTAAATTGTTTTAAATAGGTTTTCTAAGTATTTTATATTTTCTAATAAAACCTACTAAAGTGTTTGGACTTTATTTTTAGATTCAAAATAAATATCTCAATAAAACAAACCCTATTGGATTTAATAATGAAAGTCTATTATATTTAATTAATAATGGACACTAAAATAAAAGGTTATTTTGTTTTAAAACAAATTTCCAAATATTATATATTTCCCAAATTAAACCTACTAATTTGATTTTGAAAATATTTAGGTTTCAAATAAAGATTTTATTAATAAAATCAAACCCTATTTGATTTAATAACTAAGGTCCATTTTATTTAATTATTAATGGACCCTAAGGTAAAAGGATTATTTTATTTTAAAATAAGTTTTCCAAATATTCTTTATTTCCAAATAAAACTTACTGATTGGGTTTTGAAAGCTTTTGGATTTCAAATAAAGATTTTATTAAATAAACCAAAACCTTGTTTTATTAATAAACCATGGACATTTTATTTAATTAATAAATGGAACCTAAAAAGATTTAAAATATTATTTTATTTTGGAAGTTGGTTTATACTACTAAGCAGAACCAAAAACTCACTACAATAGTTTGAATTGTTGGAATGGGTTGAATGTTTGAAATGTTAATTGAAAATCAAATCAGCAAATAGAAATAGAAAAGGAAAATGTTTCTGTACAAAAAAAAAGGTAAAACCACAGCAGCCCAACTACCCCAGCCCAACACAGCCCAATCCAGCCCAGCTTCCTTTTCCCCCCGAAAGAAAACGGTTTGCACCCACAATCTGACCCGCGGAGCAACAGACATGTGGACCCTCCCTCTCCCTCTTTTTCCCACTGACGCAACGGCCCCACTCCACTGTTCTTCCTCTCCATCCCGCTCGACCGTTCCTCCCCGTTCCTGACAGTAAATTTCGCGTCGTCAATTCGACTTAATGTCACGATTAAACCTCGCAGTGATCACGCGAGTTAAATCCCCTCTTCCTCCTCTTTCATCCCCCCCAAACCCCATGCCTCGAGAGCCACCAGGCTGTCGCCAATCTTCACTGCATCGTCGCCGTCTCCGACGAGTTCACGGCCAAATTCCGGCGGCATATCCTCGCCCTTGTCTTCCCGAGCAAGCAGGTAGATTCGCCAGACCCAGGAGCACCGCTCTGTAACCTCAGCTTCCCCGCGGGCACCCCCGAGCCTCGCCAACGACAACCTCGGTCGCCAATGCGCCTCTACTCGACGGCCCCACAGTTAATTCCGCCCACCCCATGCTTTCTAGATCACGCACACATCTTTGCCATAGTCTTGTGCAGCTAACCTATTCCTCCGTTTGGCTTCTCATGATCGGCAATCGCCTCAAACCTCGACCAGAGTCGGTAGTCATGACCGAACTCCGGCGAGGAATTCCTCTTGCCCTCGTGCGCCCCTTCACCAGCCAGTGCCTCCTTGAGCTTCCCCAGGCGTCTGCGAACACGGTGCACATCCTCTCCCTCCTTCTCGCTTCCTGTAACGCCGGCGACACCACTGACCAGCCGCCGCCGCCGCGCGTCAGAGCCCAGCGCCGCCAACTTATGGTCGGGACACTGAGAGCCGTCCGATCTGGATCCGGTGGATAGGATAGAAAATAGAACGAAGGGGTATCGATTGATCTGAGCCGCGCGATGTTAATTAAATCCAACGCCAGCGTCGCCCGATCCGGCCGAACCGGTATCGGCCAATGAAACAACGACGCGTGGCAGGATCTGTTTTAAAACTGAATTTGAAATCAGATTGAATTACAAACTTCAAACCCCTGTAACTTTCAAACCACACGTCCAAATTAGACAAATTTTATATCAATGGATTCAGGAGAACAAGACCTAGCCAACCATGCCCTTAGTTTGACAAATAGTAGCTGTTAGATTGTTTGAATTTGCAGATTCATTTGTATGCTTGTTAAGAGTATAAAAATTGTTTAAAAATGAATTTAAGGATAAAACCTTTGCAAATTGGTTTGTTGTGACCTTACTGACCCTAGGAACCAACCCATGGTATTAAAAATGATTTTTATAAGATTTAGGTTAGATTACTTGACTTAGTCATTTTCTAGCCAAATAAAAGGAATAGTTTTATTATAAAAATGTTTATGGAAAAGAAACTTTGAGAAAATAGTTTGGACCAAACCTACTGACCCAAAAACACCAAGCTTTGCAATAGCAACTCATTTGGTGAACAACTTAAGAGTTTTGCATTGATAAAAACATTTTTCACCACATGAAATGAGGAATGGATTTAAAAATAGTTTTTGGACAAAACCCTCTTGCTAATGACTTTGCCACATTGGTGTTGCCTGCCAAAACCCACCGGCGAGCAGCGACTGACAACACGGAGAGCCGAGGCTCCAAGGAATGCTGGTGGGCCCTGGTCCCTCGGGCGCCGGCCCGCAAAAGCTCCGGCACACGTCCTGGCTTGGTTCGAGGGCGTGCCACCTGACCTATACCTGATCAGGAAGGTGAAGGATTGCTCCAATTGATTTCCTGCATGATAAACAAGTATACATAAAATTCGAGCCGTAATCGGCTCCCAGGTTTCCTTGTAAATCGGCTCCTAAAGCCGATTGCCCCATGGTTCTGCGTTAGATTTATGATAACATGGGGTTTTGCTTGATCACTACAAGTTAAATCGATCTACGATAGTTTAATGTTTTCACCACGTAACTGGAACGTCCTACTCGTAATTGAGCCTAGTACGTACAAAAGATGAAGAATATCCACCCTAGAGGAGGCCTAATAACCAACATAAAGCCAATTACCGGAACATCCTCTCTAGAACGAATAAGCCACGTCCTTATGCATTACCGGATCGTTCAACCCGTTTGTAAGGCCTGATTACGTAGATATTAAACTAAACCTTGATGAACAAGGCACAACTATAACAGATCGAATCGACTAAATAACGATCAAGCAAGGTGCTACCCTTGCACTTTGGGAAAAGGTGCAAGGGTAGCGAGATAGCTAGAGGTAGCATAACTTCGTCGATAGTAATGAAAAAGCACCGATGCTAGCCTCAAACAATCTATGATAATGGTATTACTCGCCATCAACAACGCTTGATGCAGTAAAACCAGTAACGAAATAAGTGAATCGCCTAGATCGCAAGATGCGATCTAGGCAGCATGGCACTTACCCGAAAGAAACCCTAAGAACAAGGGGTGGCGATGCGCCAAGATTGTGTTTGTGGTGAACGTGGTTGTTGTTTTCTCTCAATAACCCTAGGTACATATTTATAGTCCGGAGACTCTCAACTTTTGGAATAACTCTACAACTCTATCTTTACCTAAACATAAACGGAACCTAAACAAACACGAAACCTACTATGATACAAGATACACGGGCAATTCAGCCCAAATCTACGCACTAGGCCGATCCAACAACACGTTGAATATATGTATCTTCCAAGCCCATCTTGATCACGGCCCATCTCCGTCTCTAGCCAAAATACGGTGGTAACACATGCCCCCCTGGTTTTGGCAATGATAATTCCAAAACCACTATGTGTGTTTTTTTTCCTCTTCTTCTCCTCTTTTTTTTATCGGTGGCGTGGCAGAATGCGTGGCGTAACACGTCACGCTACCCCTTCATCATGATGCCCTGTCTTCTCAACTCCTGCGCAGCGTGATTTGACGATTTTGGCGGTAATCTGGAAACCGCTATGGCATTGAACCGTCATCCACTATTCCCTTATTTAAATCAGCTGAGCAGTTCACGTCCCCATCTTCCTCCGGTTGCGAAAACCCTCTTCCTTCGCCGAAAACCCTCTTTATCGCCATGGCCTCCTCTGCTTCCTCAGTGTCTTCCCACGCCTCCAACTCGATGAGCGGCGAGAGCCGACGCCAGAGCATCCACCGATGGCGTACAACACTCGCCCCACAATGGTGGGACGAGAGGGTTGGGACTTCGTTCGGTCGGAGGATGACGCATCCATGACCGACGGCGAGGAGGACTGCGATTCCTCGCCGATGGGGAATCTGGAGGCGACAATGATGACGCCATGTCACTGGACGGCGTCGACTCCTCGAAGAAGAAGAGGAAGAGGACACTTCCTCCGAGGAGTACCGGTGAAGTACTTCCGCACGGGTCCAGACGACGACAAGGACGAGGAGGCCCCTGCTGACTTCTTCGGTGACAGCAGTGAAGACTACGCCGGTAGCAGTGCTGAGGATAGCGCACAAGACGACGGCGGCAGCAGCGACGACGACCTCGGCCTCGATTAGGAATCAGTAGTAGTAGCCATAGTAGTGGTAGATCCCCTTTTGTAATCTATCAGTCGCTTATAAGCCATCTGCTTTTGAATGAATGAATGAAAAAACCATTTCCCGCAGATTATCCTTCCGCCCCAATCTTGTCGATAACATAAATAAGTCGATTTTCCAGGAGCCGATAGCAACGCATCGGCTTTTACCTGGCCATGTTCCCACAGTCAACCAAGCTACAACTCAAAGAGCCGATATACATCGGTTTTTCCCAAAATTGTTGACAAGGTCAAACTCAGCCGCCTATTTAGGCAAGCCCAAACTTATTTCGTGCATCGGCCCCTCCAGTTTTACTGTCCAACATCCCACATGCTTGGAAAATATTTCTTGAGATGTTGTCCGTTAACTGCCACTGGGAATTTTACTCCATCCAACTGCTCGAGCATGTATGCGTTTCCTCTTAAAACTTGGTCAACCCTGTACGGACCGTGCCAATTTGGAGACCATTTACCATATGTCGCGTCCTTAGTCCCCAAGGGCAACAGAGCTTCCCATACCAGATCACCAACATGGAACTCCTTTGGCTTCACTTTCTTGTTGTATGCACGAGCTACTTTGGCTTTGTTCTCTTTGATTTTCTCGAGTGACCATAGCCTGAGCTCGGTCAAATCCTCTACACTGTCACTCATCAGGGCTGCGTATTCTTCAGTCGTTAGATCGTCCTGAAAAGTGACGCGTCTTGATCCAGCCGTAATTTCCCAGGGTAGGACGGCTTCTTGTCCATATACTAGATGATATGGTGAGGTTTTTATTGCTCCATGGCATGACATACGATAAGCCCATAACGCCTCGACAAAACCTCGTGCCGCCTTGGGTGCTCATCGACTTTTCTCTTGATCAACTTGATGAGACTCGATTGGGCCTTCAGCTTGCCCATTTGCTTGAGCATAGTATGGAGATGATCTAATCGACTTAATCCCCATGTCCTCACAATTTTCTAAACTCACGAGAAATAAAGACCGAACCTCCATCGGTCGTGATAGTTTGGGGAATCCGAATTTATGGATGACATGTTCCTTCACAAAATTGATAACATCCTTGAGTTCGACTTCATTGGGACAGCCTCCACCCATTTTGTGAAGTAATCAGTGATAGCCAGGATCCACATGTGGCCTTTGCTTGATGGAGGATTGATTTTGCCGATCATATCCATGCCCCACCCTCGGAATGGCCAAGGCTTGATGATGGGGTTCATTCTTGTGGGCACCATCTGGATTTTTCCAAACTTCTGACATGCTTGACACCCTTTGTAGTAGTTGAAACAGTCCTCAAGCATGGTGGGCCAATAAAACCCTGATCGCCTAATCAACCATTTCATTTTATGAGCCGATTGGTGAGTTCCACAGGCGCCTTCGTGTACCTCGTGCAGGAGCTGATTGGCCTCGGCTGACCCCAGGCATTTGAGCAATAGCCCTTCCAGAGTCCTGTAAAACATGTCATCCCCAATAAGCACATACTTCATGGCTTTGTACCTTATCCGTTTAGGTGCCCCCCGAGCCGAATCTTTCAAGTAATTGAAGATATCGGCTCTCCGATCGTCCTTCGAGGCATGCACGAGCGTCGGCTCCTTCTACCACGTCCTTGTATCCTGAAGCCATCTGCGCAAGATCGTTCGCCTCGGTATTCTGCGATCGTGGGATCCAAGTGAAGTTACGTACCGGAATTGCGTCATCACCATGGCGGTGCAGCCATAATGGGAAGAGGGACTTCTCTCGCACTTGTAGTCCTCCGTGAGCTGGGAAATCACCAACTTGAGTCTCCAAAATTTCCACCGCTTCCGCTCGAGGAGTAACTCCATCCCCTTGCATATCGCCTCGTACTCGGCTACATTGTTGGTGCGAGAGGTAGACAATCGGATGGAGAAGGAAAATGTTGCCCCCCGGGGCGACACGAGTAAAATGCCGATGCCGCAGCCATCGTCACAAACTGATCCGTCGAAAAACATGGCCCACACTCTTATGGACAGTGCGGCTATGTTTGTGTTGATCCTTTCAGCGATAAGATCGGCTAGCGCCTGTCCCTTAACTGCTTTCGCAGGTTGATACCGGATGTCAAACTCTGATAATGCAAACATCCATTTGCCCAGTCGGCCTTTTAACATAGGAGCCGACAGCATGTGCTTTATGACGTCTGATTTGCATATGATGATGATCTCTGCTGATAGCAAAATGTGGCGCAACTTGGTGCAGGTGAAAAACAGACAGAGGCACAACTTATCAATATCAGGGTACCTCGTCTCTGCGTCCAGCATCCTCCTGCTTATGTAAAAGACGACCCGTTCCAGCCCATCATGAACTTGCACCACTACCGAGGCGATGGACGTGTCAGCCACTGACAAGTAAATGTAGAATGGCCTGTCAGGCTGAGGTGGAATTAGCACTGGCGGCTTTGTCAAATATTCTTTGATCTCGTCAAAGGCTCGTTGTTGTTCTGCCCCCCAGCGGAATTCCTCGTCGGATTTGATTTTTACTAGCCCCATGAACGGCTCAATCCTTCCTGACAGATTGGAGATGAATCTTCTGACGAAGTTGATCTTGCCGATAAGGGATCGTAGTTCTTTCTTCGTGGTGGGTGGCTTCATCGTTACGCCTGCCTCGACTTTTCAGGCCGATCTCAATTTCGCGTTCATGGACCAAAAACCCAAGAAGACCGGCCGTCACCCCGAAGCACACTTCTTTGGATTCATCCGTGGGCGAATTTTCTTGTTCGGTCCAGACGCGTTGCGATCGTCCAAGTGTCCGTCTTGCTGAAGCGGACTTGACCACCACGTCATCGATGTAGATTTCAACCAGCTTGCCGATCAGATCATGGAAAATATAATTCATGGCCCTCAGTACGTGGCGCGGCATTTTCAGTCAAAGCGTCATGACTACATACTCAAATAACCCCACGGACCACAGGACTCGAATGCAGTCTTGTGTATGTCTTCTGGAGCCATGAAGATCTGGTTGTACCCGGCATTGCCGTCCATGAAGCTCAAAATTTTATGACCAGCTGCTGCATTGATTAATGTTTCTGCCACCGGCATCGGATACTCATCCTTTGGGGTAGATCTGTTGAGATCTCGAAAATCTATAGCAACATGCCATTGGCCACCCTTCTTCTCTACAGGTACGATACTAGAAATCCACTCAGCATACCTGCATGGTCTGATCAACTTGGCCGTCAACATTTTCTCGACCTCTTTCTTGACTTCTTCCAGAATTTCGGCCTTCATTTGTCGTGCTCGCTGCTGAAATGGTCGAAATCCTTTTTTGAGCGGGAGTCGATGCTCGATGATGCTCCTGTCCAACCCAGGCATCTCTGTGTAGTCCCAGGCGAAGCAGTCTGGATATTGTTTTAACAGGGCTATCATCGGGCCCCGCAGACTCGGATCTAACTTTCTGCTGATAAATGTTGGTCGTGGCTTATCCCCAGGACCAATGTCGATCTCTTCTAGCTCATCAGCTGATGTAAACCCGTACCCTAGCTTTCCGTCACCTGTCAAATCGACGCTAAACACAGGGCAAACGGTGGGTGAGGACGACAAAAATAATTTGGGCCGATCGCCTGAATCGGCCCCCTTTTCGCTTGCATCAGTCAAGGACGGTTTACACCTTATTATTTTACAGTGGCAGAGCATCTCTCTGCTACGACTACCTGAGCTGCTTGTCGTATGATCGCTGCTTTTTATTTTTTGTGGCCGATCGCAGGGATCGGCCGTACCACGGATGATCGTGGGCTTTTCTACTCTGTAAGGCCAGTGGATAAGACCAGCCTCACCCCGTTTTTTGTAGCTTCAATACGCTCGCAGCCATCTAGATTGATTCCAAAGATCGGCTCTTGGTCTTCTGCTTCCCAGATGTTCATGCCAGCTATGGAGATCTCGATAGAATCGTCTGCGTGGATGACCTCCACTTCGCCTCCATCCCACTGGATCAGGCACTGATGCATTGTGGATGGGATGCAGCAATTGGCGTGAATCCAATCCCTTCCTAGCAAGACAGTGTAAGTGCTCTTGCTGTCCACGACGAAGAATGACGTGGGTACAGTTTTCTTGCCCACTGTCAAGTCCACGTTCAGTACGCCTTGCGTTCCCGAAGACTGACCGTTGAAGTCGCTCAACGTGACGTTGGTTTTGATCAGATCTGCAGTGGAGCGTCCCAAACGTCGTAGCATGGAGTATGGCATGATGTTGACTGCCGCTCCGGTGTCCACCAACATCTTGCTGACAGGTTGCCCATTGATGTAACCTCGCAGGTACAGGGCTTTCAGATGTTTGTAACCCTTCTCACGTGGCTTCTCAAAGATCACCGGCCGTGGGCCGCAGTCAAACTGTGCCACGGGTAGCTCATCGATTCTTGGCGCGCAGAATTCCGACAGGAGTACGAACACCATGTTTGTGCTAGCCGATGTCTTTGCATCGGCTCTTATCGGTTTGGGGCGCCACTCTTTCCTGGTCGGGCGGTCTTCCGTTTCCACAGCCTGCCTCGCTTTGACGGCCAGATCAGGCCGTGCTTTCTTCAAAGCATGGAATCTGCGCTTGACTTCCTCTAATTCTGCAGCTGCACTCTACGCTTGGGTGTGTCTGAGTCGTGGCACCACCTTGGCGGTGATACTGTCTTGACCTTGTCATCCTTTGGCTTCTCGAGGTCTCCTGCCGGCGGACTCCTTTGTGACTGGGGGCGGAAGAGGCCCTAGACGTTTGAATCGACATCGGCCTCGTGTCCTCCTCGCTGATTGCATTCCGGCGTTGTCGATTAGGCAATCGGCTCATTCCTCGCCCAGCAATACTTGAAGAAAGGACAATCCCAATGCACTGCATGCCTTCCTTCTCTTTCGACGGTCCCCTAGTAAGGTGCTCATATCTTCCGTCGTCTCTGTCGCGCTGGCGACGTTGGTCGTACTGGCGCTCATACTTGTTAAGGAGATGCGTGGAATGTGGCTTCTGATATCGCACTCTCCTCACTTGTTCCTCTGTTAAGTACCGCCTGTCACTGTGGCTGGGCCGGTCGCATGGACTAGCCTCCTTTCTTTCCTTGCCCCGAGAGCGACCACCGTCCTCCTTGTACGTGTCATGGTGGTACCCAGACCCTGCCATATTAACGCCGAACGAGAAATCCAGCTTACGCCTCGCGGAGCGACTGAGTTCTACCATGTTGACGCCGGGAAATGGGTTTGTGTCCACTTTCATGGCGAACTGCCCAAGGATCAGACGGCCTTGTTCTATAGCCATTTGGATTTGGCGGCGAAGCTCTTTGCACTCGTTGGTGGTGTGAGTGAACGAATGATGCCACTTGCAGTATGGTCTCCCGTTCATCTCCTGAGCCATAGGGATTTTGTGGCCTTCGGGTAACCTCAGCTGCTTCTCCTTCAGCAGCAGGTCGAATATCTGCTCAGCTTTGCTCACATCGAAGTCGAACCCTTTCGCAGGCCCTTGCTGTTTCACCCACTTGCAGGCCACAGGATCTGCCCCCCGGGCCCATTCAGCTACGGCCACCTCCTGGTCCTGCGTAGGATCTTCTTCTTCTGCATCGACCAGGCTTATCGGACGTTTGAATTTGTCTTGGTACAACTCAGGGTGGCGCTGCTCATACATCGTCAGTTTCTGGGCCATGTGCGCCAATGAGTTGTATTCTACCTGGAACGCCAAATCCTTGATGGGTGCTGAGAGACCCAACACTGCCAGCTCGACTGCTTCCTTCTCAGTTAAACGAGCCGAGTAACATCGGTTCTTGACAGTCCTGAAGCGCTGGATGTACTCGGCTCTGATTTCTCCTCGCCGCACTTTGTGCAGTCTGCAATGCCCGCCTCAGTAGCCTCTGAATGGTACTGTATGTGGAACTGCTCTTCCAGTTGCTTCCAGGTATGAATTGAATCGGGTGGTAGTGAGGTGTACCACCCAAAGGCTGGTCCTGTCAGAGATTGCGCAAAGAATCTTACGCGCATCTGATCCGATGCCGAAATCATGCCTAGTTGTGCCAGGTATCGGCTTATGTGCTCGATCGAGCTTGACCCTTCTGACCCGCTGAATCTTGAGAACTCAGGGAGCTTATACTTGGGTGGCAGCGGAATCAGATCAAACTCGTTGGGGTACGGCTTTGAATAGCCGATTGTCCTTCTCTTGACGCGAGCGAACTGTCCCTCAGATGGCACCGATTTGCTCCTTTGTTTGAGCTGTAGGGGCTAGATTCTCATGACTTGCTCGGTGGCATACTTGGCTATCCACGCTGTTTGTCGGCGTCCATCCCAGCCATCGCTGCTCGGACATTTGCCCGGAAGATCCTCCCAAGGGCTCCTGCCAGAAACTCCTGCGGTTGCAATCTGTTTGGTGCGTGTCGTTATTGCGATCCGGCACGTGGCGCATATATATCCGTGTGGGATCTCCTTAGGTGGCTCAAACAGGAATTGGCAATCGCTGGTCGCCTCAGCCTTGTAGACGACGTGGCCGCTGCCTGGCGGTTACGGCGGCAAGTGCGAACGGAGCCGTGGCCTGGTTTGGGCGGTCTTCCTCCCTGGTGAGTCCCCAAAGTAGGTCCCGACGGAGAGTACTGATGCTTCATGATCTCTTGAACTACGCGAACCGCAACTCGCTCGAAAGCGTTCACCAGGCTCTCAGAATGGCGGTGCAGAGAATGAGCCACCATATAGTTGACTTCCTGTCGTAGAGCCCTGGTGCGCTCCTCCGAAGGAACAGACAGATCCACCTCATTAAGAGCGCCCTCGGGGGAGAACCCTTTCCATCTGATGCCATGCGTACGGGTCCTCTCAAAAGAGCTGATGAGGTCTTCCTCGAAGAGGGCCTTGATCTCGTCGTACTTGGCCTTGTGCTCGTCAGGCAGATCGTTGTAAGTGGTGATGCATTCTCCATCGCCCGTCGGGTGTTGATGTAGACGTTGTTGAATGTCCCACCGGCGTGCGAGAATGTGTTGCTGCCAAAACCCACGGCGAGCAGCGATCGACAACACGGAGAGCCGGAGGCTCCGGGATCTGGTGGGCCACGGTCCCTCGGCGACGGCGCAAAAGCTCCGACACGTCTGGCTTGGTTCGAGGCGTTCCACGACCTATACCTGATCGGAAGGTGAAGGATTGCTCCTATTGATTTCTGCATGATAAACAAGTATCGTAAAATTCGAGCCGTAATCGGCTCCTGGTTTCCAGAAGCGGCTCCTAAAGCCGATTGCCCCATGGTTCTGCGTTAGATTTATGATAACATGGGGTTTTGCTTGATCACTACAAGTTAAATCGATCTACGATAGTTTAATGTTTTCACCACGTAACTGGAACGTCCTACTCGTAATTGAGCCTAGTACGTACAAAAGATGAAGAATATCCACCCTAGAGGAGGCCTAATAACCAACATAAAGCCAATTACCGGAACATCCTCTCTAGAACGAATAAGCCACGTCCTTATGCATTACCGGATCGTTCAACCCGTTTGTAAGGCCTGATTACGTAGATATTAAACTAAACCTTGATGAACAAGGCACAACTATAACAGATCGAATCGACTAAATAACGATCAAGCAAGGTGCTACCCTTGCACTTTGGGAAAAGGTGCAAGGGTAGCGAGATAGCTAGAGGTAGCATAACTTCGTCGATAGTAATGAAAAAGCACCGATGCTAGCCTCAAACAATCTATGATAATGGTATTACTCGCCATCAACAACGCTTCAGTACGAGTAAAACCAGGTAACGAAATAAGTAGATACTGCCTAGATCGCAAGATGCGATCTAGGCAGCATGGCACTTACCCGAAAGAAACCCTAAGAACAAGGGGTGGCGATGCGCCGAGATTGTGTTTGTGGTGAACGTGGTTGTTGTTTTCTCTCAATAACCCTAGGTACATATTTATAGTCCGGAGACTCTCTACTTTTGGAATAACTCTACAACTCTATCTTTACCTAAACATAAACGGAACCTAAACAAACACGAAACCTACTATGATACAAGATACACGGGCAATTCAGCCCAAATCTACGCACTAGGCCGATCCAACAACACGTTGAATATATGTATCTTCCAAGCCCATCTTGATCACGGCCCATCTCCGTCTCTAGCCAAAATACGGTGGTAACAATTGGTAAATGACCAATTTGGATCTTACAAAGTTTAGAAACCCATAGAGACCCCCTTTGCAAAATAAAACTATCTTGTGCATGCTCCCATGCATAACTTAGATTCCATTACTTTGTGTGTGTGAAGAATTGTTTGTTTGACTTTGGTTTGGAATGTAAATTGAATTGGTGTTTGCTTGATTGACTTGTAGTGAAGTGTGAGACTAGCAAGATCAAGGAGTGAACCACCATTCCCTACCAAAAAGGCAAGTGATGCTTCATACTTTCTATCCCAATACTTTCACTATGCATTAGTGATTTTGCTAAGTAAACTTGCATGGATTTTGCTAAGTATAGATCTTGCTATAGGAAAACCTAATAGATGAATCCTTAGTAGGATTTTCCTAAGCTATGATTCCTACTACTACCAAGCTTAGCCTAGCTAATAGAAAACATGGATGGAAAATATATTCACACTATGGAAAAATGTTCTAAGTCTGAGGACTTATGTTTTGTTTAATAAAACAACTAAGTTAATGAATCACCTGGGTGGAATGGAAGGATTGGGTTATGTTGAGTGGTTACACAAGGCCAGGAACCTTGTGTATCTCACTTGTGGATGGCCACCCAGGAAACAAAGAGATTTGAGATGTCAAATGTTGAGAAGTTTCAAGTGCAACCACTTGGCAATATGGGCTCTGCCATGATCACATAGGTTGCAAGAACTTAGCCAAATGGACAGTGGGTGGTAGTGTTTGATAGGTTGGAACGCGTCCATTTTGGTCTAAGGGAAGGCTTCTGAAAGATTTTGTCTTGGGAAACCAAGTCTTGTGGGTAAAGTGCACCACCTCTGCAGAGTGTAAAATCTAAGTACTTAGCCATGTCCCTGGTAAAGGACAATTTGAGCATCAAGACATGGAAGCAATCAAGAATCTCATCATTCCAATTTCTAAATTAAAATCTTGTGGTTTGAACAAGGGTTGTTTGAATTCTTCAATCATTGATGGAGAGATGGCTTGGTACAAGGATCTTGAAATCTTTGATTGAGAAAAATGTTTTGCCAAGCACTTCAGTCTTTGATTGGTGGATGCCTTGGAAAGGATCCTCAGTCTTTGATTGGTAGATGCCTTGGTAAGTGATTTGTCAAAACAAAAACTTAGTATTTTCAAAATGATAAGAAAAATCTATTTTGAGCAATGCAAGCCTCAACTCCACTTAGCCAAATGCATATAGATGATAGATTCCACTATACTACCATAGTATCACTTGCCAATACAATTCAAATGTATTGACCCTTGTGGCTGTAACTTGTATGTTGCAGTTTTGATTGTTTTTAGTGAAGATTGATTGATTAGGATTACAAAGTCTACAACCAACATCTGCCTGTGGCACTTTGAAGATGAAAGACCCATGACTATAGTTATTCCGCTGCAATGTAATGTAATAGCCAAATGAGCTATGTTTGATGTAATAAACTTATGTTATTCCTGGTTATAAAGTTATATTATGACCTTTGTTTCTTGATGTTACATCTTAACTGTGGATGCTAGCTATTGATCCAGGGACTAGCATTGTAAAACACAGGAGGCTCTATCTTATCCAAGATTGGGACCCCTACAATACCACCGGCAAAGCTTTGGAACAGCAAGACTTTTCACTAAAAACACAAGCTACTATAGTAACTCCTTCAAAAAGCTCAATTTACCTGAAGAGAACTCAAAAAGAAATCAATAAGAAGCAAATGTAAATAATGGCAGAAATCTGTCAAAACAGACCAGCATATAGAAACCGATTTTTTCGAACATCTTTTGTTGCTCAAATCAAAAAGTGTTGAACTAACGAAAGTTATCTAACATACTGGGGAATTTATTTTTAAATCTAGAGTTCAATCCGATTTACAGAGACTCCTCACGGATTTTTTGGTGGAGGACAGAAATCTCTTTCAGGACAGCAACTCCCCAAATCTTACTTCCCTCTCATTAGAGGTTATTCTTGGCACAAAAATCAAACAAAAAGGGTAAGGAGATGTCATTACATGACTTCCAAGACTCAAGGAAACTCTTGGGTTATCTCCCAACAAGTACTTTTCTTTAAATCCTTTAAGTTAGGCACAAGAAGCAAGAAGAATCAAGTATTTTCAAATGAAGAAGCATTAACATCAAATCTTGCTTTCAAAGGAGGAGCAAAAAGCAACTTCTCTCTCCTCATAGGGAAGTGTTCAATACCTTTCTTGAATGGAAATTGATATTTGATGGTGTCTTCTTTCATATCAATGATGACACCAATTGTTCTAAGAAAAGGTCTTCCCAAAGTAATAGGACAAGAAGCATTGTATTCAACATCCAAAACATAGAAATCAACAAGGACATAGGCATTATTAACCATAATGAGAACATCATTAATACTTCCCATGAGTTTCTTTTTAGCATTATCATTGAGTGGGACATCCTAATAACAATCTTCTAATGGTGGCAAATCAAGCATTTCATAAATCTTCCTAGGCATAATAGAGATACTAGAACCAATATCACATGAAGCTTTGATATCAAAGTCATTTACTTGCATATTAATAATGGGTTCCCAACTATCTTCTAATTTCCTAGGAATAGAAGCTTTGTGTTTTAGCTTCTCTTCCTTCATATTAACAAGAGCATCTGTAATGTGTTTGGTAAAGGCAACATGCATATCACTAGTATCAGGACTTCTAGCAAGCTTTTGTAGGACCATAATTACTTCAGAAATATTGCAACCATCAATATCAAAGTCAAACTTAGCATCACTAGTAGTAGGATCAATAGGCTTAGGCATAGTAGGAGGAGAAATAGGGACTACTGGTGGTTTAGTGGTGATGGTGCACACACTATTGTTTCTATCAATTTCAGCTTCCCTTTCCCGCTTAGCATGAAGTTGAGCTAATAGCCTAACATTTTCATAAATAGTAACTTGTATGGCATGAGCAGTAGCAAAGGTGGTTTCCATAGTTTCAGGTTTAGCAGCCATTTTATTAATCAAGGAGGACTGAGCTTCAGACAAAGAGGATATATTTTTCTCAGCACTCAATTTTTTTACTATAAATTAGGAATTTCTCTATTCAGATTCTCAAGCTGATGGCTAATGTTTTTCAAGATGATAGACTGTTCCTCCATAGTTTTAGTGAAAATATTATTTTGCTCGTATTTCATTTGCATAAAATTCTTAGTGGCTCTCTCTACTTCTAGAATCCTTTCTTCACTAGGCATTCCAGATCTACCATGATAAACATTTCTACTAGGAGGATAAGGCCTATAATTATCATAAGTATTGTTGCCAAATTGTTGTTTCTAATGAAGTTCACATCAACTTGATCTTCTTGAGCAACCAAAGAGGCTAATGGAACCCTATTAGGATCTAGAGGAGCTTTCCCATTAACAAGCATAGCCATAATAACATCAATCTTTTCACTCAAAGAGGAAGTTTCCTCAACAGAATTTACCTTCTTACCATGTGGATCTCTCTCAACATGCCATTTAGAGTAGTTAAGCATCATATTGTCAAGGAGTCTTGTTGCAGCACCCAAGGTGAGGCCCATGAAAGTACCTCCAGCAGCTGAATCCAGCAGGTTCCTAGAAGAGTAGTTCAAACCTGCATAAAAAGTATGGATAATCATCCAAGCAGTGAGTCCATGAGTGGGGCAGTTCTTAACCAAAGTTTTCATTCTTTCCCAAGCTTGAGCAACATGTTCATTATCAAGTTGTTTAAATTTCATAATGTCACTTCTCATAGCAATAATCTTAGCAGGAGGATAGTATTTTCCAATAAAAGCATCTTTGCACTTAGTCCAAGAATCAATACTATTTTCAGGCAAAGAAAGCAACCATTCTTTAGCTTTTCCTCTCAAGGAGAAAGGAAAAAAGCTTGAGCTTAATAATATCTCCATCTACATCCTTATACTTCTGCATTTCACAGAGTTCAACAAAGCTATTGAGATGGGCATCAGGATCATCAGAACTAGCACCAGAAAATTGCTCTCTCATCACAAGGTTCAACAAGGCAGGCTTAATTTCATAAAAGGTAGCATCAGGAGCAGGTGGAGAAATAAGAGTGCTTAGAAAATCATTGTTGTCGGTGCTAGTGAAGTCACACAACTTAGTGTTCTCAGCAGAACTCATTTTGGCAAAGGTGGGCAAGCCAAAAACTGTAGCAACAGCTAGAGCAGGAACTATTTTTTTTTGTTTTTTTGAATAAAGAAAGCAAACCAAACTAGACTATTTTGGGGGGGGGGTGTAAAGAGGCAAACAAAACCAAGCAAAAGAAACAAAGCAAACTAAAAACAAAGTAAAGAGAAAGGAAGTGAAGGACTCCCCTAGTGAAGACGTCCTTAACCTCCCCGGCAACGACGCCAGAAAACATGATGCAGCGCCGAGTTGACGTGGGAGCGCTTCGTTGGAAACCCCAAGAGCAAGGTGTGAAGAGCACAACAGCAAGTCTTCCCTCAGTAGAGACCGAGGTTATCGAACCAGAAGGAGGAAGGAAACTTCACACAGGTGTTGGAAGCAACATGGAGACCTGCACAACACAAACTCAAGACTTTGTCCCAACTAATCAGTAAGCTTGTCAAGCTCACTAGTTTGATGTAACAAAGGATTAAACGTATGGTGTGGAAGGTAATGGTTTGCAGCAAGTAAACACGTAACAGTGGAGGATGTATTGATGTTAAAGATTGGACCGAGGTCCATAGTGAAGGGTTTCGCAGCATAGTAAATCAAAAAAATTGTATGGATGCGAACGGGAAAGCCAAGATCTAATCTAGGAGATGCAAACAATGAGAGGGATAGATGAGATCTTCATACAGTTGAAGAAATCGCGCAGAGGAACGTTCAATAGAATGTGGTTGATGCAGTCGTACTAGCCTTCTCCTCCTCGCGATCCGATCCGATCCAACGCCGCAAGTGGCGACGCCTCCGAGAGATGCACACGTACGGCATCATGACGTCTACTCCTTCCTCGGTCCAGAAAGTGGGGTGGAGAGATAGATTGGATCTACATCACGACGGCATGGTGCAAAGGTGGAGGGTTTCTACGGCAGGGCTTCACCTACGCGCAGTCGGGAGAGAGAGAGAGAGAGAGAGAGAGAGAGAGGAGGGAAGCAGTATGGCGGCTAGGGTTTTTGGGGTGAGGGAGGAGGGTGCGCCCCTGCCCTCTTTATATAGAGGGCTGTCCGGCTGCCCTTTCCCCTCCTCCAAGCCCTAGGGCCGGCGGCCACAAGGGTGGAGTGGGGGGCAAGTTCCCTCTCCCTTCTAGAAGATCCCCTAGGGTTTCCCCTAGGGTTTGGCCGGCTGGGCCTATGGGGCCTTGTGCCCCTGGCCCAATGCTTCTAGGGCACTCCCTCGTAGGCCCACGCCCCCTCCGACAAGTGGGGCCATGTTGGTCCCACTCTGGAAGCTTCTAGAACCTTCCGGTACAATACCGAACATTCCGAAACAATTCTGAAATCCAAAAACTGCTTTCCTTTATATGAATCTTATTCTCCGGACCATTCCGGAACCTCTCATGATGTCATGGATCTCATCCGAGACTCCGAACAAAAACTCATAAACCAATTATCCATTCTATCCTAGCGTCGAAGCACGTTAAATGTGTGACCCTACGGGTTCGAGAATATGTAGACATGATCTTCTATCAATAATCAACAGCGGGGTCTAGAAACCCATATTGACTCCCACATATTCATCGATGATCATATCGGATGAACCACGATGCCAGGATTCAATTAATCCCATATATATATATTCCCTTCGTCACGCGATATTTTACTTGCCCGAGATTCGATCGTTGGCATCGGAATACCTAGTTCAATCTCGTTCACAACAAGTACTTTACTCGTTCCGTAATCCGATATCACTTTGTGATTAACTCCTTAACCACTTGCTTGCAAGCGGTGTTGATATCGATTACCGAGTGGGCCCGAAGTATATCTCTCCGACTTGGGAGGGACAAATCCCATCTCGATACATACAACGCAACAAGTACTTTCCGATCACCTGAGAGACACCTTTATGATCACCCTCTCATAGGATGACGTTTGATGACCTCAAAGCTTTCTTCCGATACCAGGGAGTTGCATTATCTCATGGTCTAAGGAATACAATATTGGACATAACAAAAAGCTTCGCAAAGATGAACACGATGACACGATCTAATTGCTCTGCTTGATTTGGGTCTGTCCATCATATCATTCTCCCAATGACATGATCTCATTATTAATTGACAACTCATGTCTATGGTTAGGAAACCTTAACCATCATTAATCAATGAGCTAGTCCATAGAGGCATACTAGGGACACGGTGTTGTTCATAAACCACAAAAGTATCAAAGTTTCCGCTTAATACAATTCTAGCATGGAATATAAACTTTATCATGAACAAGAATTATAATAATAACATCTTTATTATTGCCTCTAGGGCATAATTCCAACAGTCTCCCACTTGCACTAGAGTCAATAATCTAGTTTAGATCTGGCAACAATCTAACACCCATGGCACTAAGGTGTTGATCATGTTTTGGTCGTGGAAGAGGTTTAGTCAATGGATCTGTGACATTCAGATCCGTATGTACTTTGCTAATCTTTAGATCTCCATCTGTTATATAATCTCGAATTATATGAAACTTGTGGTTGATGTGCTTGGTCTTTGGATGATATCTTGGTTCCTTAGCCAGTGCTATGGCGCCAGTGTTGTCACACAATATCTCCAGTGGGTCCAAGGCACTTGGAACCACACCAAGCTCAGCGATGAAGTTCCTGATCCAAACTCCTTCACTTGACGCTTCTGCAGCAGCCATGTATTCCGCTTCTACTGTAGATCCCACGATCACGCTTTGCTTGCAACTGCTCCAGCTCACATATCCTCCATTCAAAATATAAATGTATCCTGTCTGAGATTTAGAATCATCCTTGTCGGTGTCAAAACTAGCGTCGACGTAACCTTTTACGACGATTTGCTCATCACCTCCATAGACCAAGAACATTTCTTTAGTCCTATTTAAATACTTTAGGATGTTCTTCACGGCTGTCCAGTGTTCCACTCCTGGATCACTTTGGTATCTGCTCGTCAAACTAAGAGCATTGGACACATCCGGTCTAGTACACAGCATGGCATACATGATAGAACCTATGGCCGAGGCATAAGGCACTTTGCTCATAGCTTCTCTATCGTACCATAGATGGACACTGAGCCTTGCTCAATATCTTACCTAACAACATGGGCACTGAACCTTTCTTTGCCTTATCCATTCTGAACCTTTTCAGAACTTTTTCTAGGTATGTACTTTGGCTTA
This sequence comes from Avena longiglumis, assembly GCA_030063025.1. Classification (NCBI taxonomy): domain Eukaryota; kingdom Viridiplantae; phylum Streptophyta; class Magnoliopsida; order Poales; family Poaceae; genus Avena; species Avena longiglumis. The sequence continues at coordinate 99,207,130 of CP125975.1, forward strand.
AAGCTATTAGGCGTCTTTGTCTATCTCTATAGATTTTGATGCCTAATATATAAGAAGCTTCTCCTAGGTCCTTCATTGAAAAACATTTGTTCAAATAACTCTTCACATCGTTAAGCATATCAATGTCATTTCCAATAATCAATATGTCATCCACATATAGTACTAAAAATGTCACCGAGCTCCCACTCACTTTCTTGTAGATACAAGCTTCGTAGCAATTTGGAAAAAATCCAAAGCTCTTGATCACTTGATCAAAACAAAGGTTCCAACTCTGAGATGCTTGCTTCAGTCCATAAATGGAACGCTGAAGTTTGCACACCTTATCAGCATCCTTAGGATCGACAAAACCTTCGGGTTGCATCATATACAACTCTTCATCAATGTTGCCATTGAGGAACGTAGTCTTGACATCCATCTGCCATATTTCATAATCATGAAACGCAGCAATTTCTAATAAAATCCGAATGGACTTAAACATCGCTACGGGAGAGAAAGTCTCATCGTAGTCAACACCTTGAACTTGTCGAAAACCTTTCGCGACAATTCGTGCTTTATAGACAGTAACATTACCATCTACGTCCGTTTTCTTCTTGAAAATCCATTTGCACTCAATGGCCTTTCAGTCGCTAGGAGGGTCCACCAAAGTCCATACTTGGTTTTCGCTCATGGATCCTAATTCGGATTTCATGGCCTCTAGCCATTTCTCAGAGTCTGGGCTCATCATTGCTTCCTCATAGTTCGCAGGTTCACTGTTGTCTACTAACAAGACAGTCAAGACAGGGTTACCGTACCACTCAGGAGGGGCACGTGACCTTGTCGACCTGCGACGTTCAGTAGTAGCATCGTCCGAAGCTTCATGATCCTTGTCATTAGCTTCCTCTATTGTTGGTGCAGACGGCACTGGAACAATTTCAGGTGCTGCGCTACTCTCCAACTCAAGAGAAGGTTCAATAACCTCGTCTAGCTCTACTTTCCTCCCACTCACTTCTTTTGAGAGAAACTCCTTCTCACGAAAGGATCTGTTCTTTGCGACAAACACTTTGCCTTCGGATCTGTGATAGAAGGTATACCCAATAGTTTCCTTAGGGTATCCTATGAAGACGCATTTCTCCGCTTTGGGTTAGAGCTTGTCCGGCATCAACTTCTTGACGTAAGCCTCGCATCCCCAAACTTTAAGAAACGACAACTTAGGTTTAGCACCAAACCACAGTTCATACGGTGTTGTCTAAATGGATTTGGATGGTGTCCTATTTAAAGTGAATGCAGCGTTTTCTAATGCATAACCCCAAAATGATAACGATAAATCTGTAAGAGACATCATTGATCGCACCATATCTAATAGAGTTCGATTCCGGCGTTCAGACACACCATTGCGCTGTGGTGTTCCGGGTGGCGTGAGTTGCGAAACGATTCCGCTTGCTTTAAGATGCATGAGAAAATCATGACTCAAATACTCACCTCCACGATCGGATCGTAGAAATTTAATTTTCCTGTTACGATGGTTTTCCACTTCGTTCTGAAATTCTTTGAACTTTTCAAATGTTTCAGATTTATGTTTCATTAAATAGATATACCCATATCTACTTAAGTCATCAGTAAAAGTGAGAAAATAGCGATAACCACTGCGCGTCGAAACACTCATTGGTCCGCATACATCGGTATGTATGATTTCCAACAAGTCCGTTGCTCGCTCCATTATTCCGGAGAACGGGGTTTTGATCATCTTGCCCATGAGGCATGGCTCGCACGTGTCAAATGATTCAAAATCAAGAGACTCCAAAATTCCATCTGAATGGAGTTTCTTCATGCGTTCTACACCAATATGACCTAGACGGCAGTGCCACAAATAAGTCGTATTATCACTATCTACCTTGCATCTCTTAGCCTCAATGTTATGTATGTGTGTTTCATTGCTATCGAGATTTAGAAGAAATAAACCATTCATAGCAGGTGCATGACCATAAAAGATGTTACTCATATAAATAGAATAACCATTATTCTCCGATTTAAATGAATAACCGTCTTGCAATAAACACGATCCAGATATGATGTTCATGCTCAATGCAAGCACATAATAACATTTATTAAGGTCTAAAACTAATCCCGAAGGTAAAACTAAGGAGAGCGTGCCGACGGCCATCACATCAACTCTTGATCCGTTACCAACGTGCATCGTCACCTCATCCCTCGCTAGCCGCCGTCTATTCCGTAGCTCCTGTTTCGAGTTACAAATATTAGCAACTAAAGCAGTATCAAATACCCAGGCACTACAACGAGCGCTAGTAAGGTAAACATCAATAACATGTATATCAAATATACCTTTGATGGTGCCAGCCTTCTTGTCCGCTAAGTACTTTAGACAGTTGCGCTTCTAGTGACCCTTGTCCTTGCAATAGAAGCACTCGGTTCGATTTAGGACCAGACTTGAGCTTCTTCTCGGCAACAGCAACGCTTGCCTGCCTTTCTTGAAGGACTTCTTTGCACCCTTACCTTTCTTAAAGTGAGGGCTTGTTTACCATCAACACATGATTATCTTTCTTGATGTCCACCTCGCAGCTTCACTTAGCGAAGAGCTCGATGATCGTATCGGTGGAACCAATCGATTATGAGTAACTACAAAACCTTTGTAGCTAGGAGGGAGTGATTGCGAACTACTGTCAATCTTGAGCTCCTCCGAATCTTGCATCCGCTTGCTCAAGGCGTTGAGTGTATCCGACATCTTAATGGCGTGCTCACTAACGGAACTCCTTCCTCCATCTTGTCATTAAAAATTCTCGAGATCTCATATCTCTCAGAACGGGCCTGAGTGTGAAACATGGTTTTCAGTTCCTCAAGAATCTCAAAGGGCCCGGCGAACTCCTCAAAACGATTTTGAAGGTCCGATTCCATAGCAAACAACATGGTGCTCTTAATCACACCATAATCATCTTTGCGCGACTGATAAACAGCTTTTTCATCAGTCGGCGCATCTACAACAGGGGCGTCACCTAGCGCTTTCTCAAGGACATAGTCCTTTTGTCCGCATGCGAGAATGATTCTCAGATTGCAGAACCAGTTGGTGAAGTTAGACCCATTGTTCTTAAGCTTTTCTTTCTCAGAAAAAACGTTGAAGTTAAAGTTGGACTTAGACATTTGATCTACAAAATTTGCAAGTACAATTTAGACTATGTTCATGATAACTAGTTCAACTTAATCAAATTACTAGATGAACTAAATTCAACATCCCTCAAGTTGTTTAGTGAACATGATCCAAATTCACCACACCTAATCCGATCTTCACAAGAAGAGATGTGGTTTCAATGGTGGACAACAAAGTGTCGATCATATCATTCATATGACTCATGCTTAACCTTTCGGTTCGTGTGTTCCGAGGCCATGTCTGTACATGCTAGGCTCGTCAAGTCAAACCCAAGTATTTCCGCGTGGGCAAAACTGGCTTGCACCCATTGTATGTGAACGTAGAGTTTATAGCACCTGATCATCACGTGATGCTTGAACACGACGAACTTTCACAACAGTGCATACATGGGGAGAACACAGTTTTATCTTGATCTTTAAGTGAGGAATCATCTTATAATGCTACCGTCGCGATCTAAGCATAATAAGATACATAAAAGGATAAACATCACATGCATATAATTTTATGTGACATGGTATAGCCAATCTCCGCGCAATGATCTCCATCTTGTGCGTGCCAGCATGATATCCATCACTCCACCATGATTGCCTCCACCACGAATAGCAACTACAACTATTGCTAACTACTTAGCGATAAAGTAAAGCTATTACATGGCGTATAAGAAGTTGACACACATGTCATACACAATTATAAAGACAACCATATGGCTCCTGCCGGTTGTGTACTCATCGACATGCAAGTCATGAAATATTACAAAACATGATCATTGCATACAAAATACACATCACATCTTGGTCCATACCATATCACAGAAACACTCCCTGGAAAAACAAGTTAGACGCCTCTACTTTGTTGTTGCATGTTTTACGTGGCTTATGGGAGTAACAAGATAAGAATGATTCTTACCTATGGAAAGCCACAACGGTGATATTATGGTTGCAAACATACGGTGTAAATCCCATGACAACTATAGTGAGAGAAACTGGCATCCACCAACCGCATGTGTGGAACAAGCCACACGTCAAGTGCGGAGCCGGTCTCGCGAACGAGGTCGCGTAAAGTTGGCCTGGACCGCTTAGATCTCACTATCCCGCGTCATAATAAGTACACAACAAGAGGCTTGCAACAGAAAACATCAACGCCCACAACAAGCATGTTGTGTTCTACTCGTGAAACACATCTACGCATAGATCTAGATCTGATACCACTGAAGGGTTTCGCAACATAGTAAACCAAAAATTCTACGGATGCGAACGGGAAAGCCAAGATCTAATCTAGGAGATGCAAACAACGAGAGGGATAGATGAGATCTTTATACCCTTGAAGAAATCGTGCAGCGGAACGTTCAACAGAACGTGGTTGATGTAGTCGTACTAGCCTTCTCCTCCTCGCGATCCGATCTGATCCAACGCCGCAAGTGGCGACGCCTCCGAGAGATGCACACGTACGGCACCGCGACGTCTCCTCCTTCCTCGGTCCAGCAAGTGGGGTTGAGAGATAGATTGGATCTACAGCATGATGGCGTGGTGCAAAGGTGGAGAGTTTATGCGGCAGGGCTTCGCCTACGCGCAGTCGGGAGAGAGAGAGAGAGGAGGGCAGCAGTATGGTGGCTAGGGTTTTTGGGGTGAGGGAGGAGGGTGTGCCCCTGCCCTCTTTATATAGAGGTCTAGACGGCTGCCCTTGCCCCTCCTCCAAGCCCTAGGGCCGGCGGCCACAAGGGTGGAGTGGGGGGCAAGTTCCCTCCCTCCTTCTAGAAGATCCCCTAGGGTTTGGCCGGCTGGTCCTATGGGGCCTTGTGCCCCTGTCCCAATGCAGCTAGGGCACTCCCTCGTAGGCCCACGCCCCCTCCGACAAGTGGGGCCACGTTGGTCCAACTCCGTAAGCTTCTAGAACCTTCTGGTACAATACCGAACATTCCGAAACAATTCCGAAATCCAAAAACTGCTTTCCTTTATATGAATCTTATTCTCCGGACCATTCCGGAACCTCTCGTGATGTCCTAGATCTCATCCGAGACTCCGAACAAAAACTCATAAACCAATTATCCATTCTATCCTAGCATCGAAGCACGTTAAGTGTGTGACCCTACGGGTTCGAGAATATGTGGACATGATCTTCTATCAATAATCAACAGCGGGGTCTGGAAACCCATATTGACTCCCACATATTCATCGATGATCATATCGGATGAACCACGATGCCAGGATTCAATTAATCCCATATATATTCCCTTCATCACGCGATATTTTACTTTCCCGAGATTCGATCGTTGGCATCGGAATACCTAGTTCAATCTCGTTCACAGCAAGTACTTTACTCGTTCCGTAATCCGATATCACTTTGTGATTAACTCCTTAACCACTTGCTTGCAAGCGGTGTTGATATCGATTACCGAGTGGGCCCGAAGTATATCTCTCTGACTTGGGAGGGACAAATCCCATCTCGATACATACAACCCAACAAGTACTTTCCGATCACCCGAGAGACACCTTTATGATCACCCTCTCATAGGATGACGTTTGATGACCTCAAAGCTTTCCTCCGATACCAGGGAGTTGCTTTATCTCATGGTCTAAGGAATACAATATTTGACATAAGAAAAATCTTCGCAAAGATGAACACGATGACACGATCTAATTGCTCTGCTTGATTTGGGTATGTTCATCATATCATTCTCCCAATGACATGATCTCATTATTAATTGACAACTCATGTCTATGGTTAGGAAACCTTAACCATCATTAATCAATGAGCTAGTCCATAGAGGCATACTAGGAACACTGTGTTGTTCATAAACCACACAAGTATCAAAGTTTCCGCTTAATACAATTCTAGCATGGAATATAAACTTTATCATGAACAAGAATTATAATAATAACATCTTTATTATTGCCTCTAGGGCATAATTCCAAAACATAGTTCACTAGAGGTGCTCTACTTAGATAAACAACATGACATGAAGAATAAACAAATTACATCAGGGCAATTGACAGGAACTGAGCAAGGCATAACAATGAAATTACTAGTCAGAAATATCCTATGAGATTATACTGGGCAATACAACAAGATACATAGACCGCCATCCAACTGCATCTATGACTAGAAGTCCACCTTCAGGTTATCATCCGAACCCCCTCCAGCATTAAGTTGCAAGCAACAGACAACTACTTTAAGCAAAGTGTGTAAGGTAAACAGTCCACATGTTCCATGAACAAGAGACCGTCGTTTTCTCCCTAGTAGCAACATCACATCTACAACTGAAGAGATTTCTGTCACTTCCCTTGGAAACTAGAGGCATGAACCCACTATCGAGCATAAATACTCCCTCTTGGAGTCACTAGCAACTACTTGGCCAAGATAACCACTAGCAACGGAGAGCATGCAAGATCACAAATAACACAGACATGATAGAATCATAAAGACAAAACCATTAATCAAACCAACATAATAATCTCAATATCCATCGAATCCCCACAAACACAACATGCATGATTACAAATAGATTAGATCTTGATCATGAATGGAGCTCACAAGATCTATACATGAAAGCACAAAGGAGGAGATACAACCATCTAGCTACTACATGGACCCATAGTCCAAGGTGGAACTACTCACGAATCATACTAGAGAGAACGCCTCCGGGATGATCTCCCCTCCGGCAGGGTGCCAGGAAGAGCTTCAGATCCCCCTCAATCTAGGGACGATGGTGGCGGCGGTTACAAACGATTTCGTGGATTTCTGATCGGGTGCCTAGGGTTTCTGCATCGGGGGCTTCTTATAGGCGAAGGGGAAGGCCGAGGAGGCGGCTAGGGGCACCAAACCCTAGCCAGGCACGGGCCCACCTGTGGCCGCGCCTGGGGTGGGTTTGGCCCCCCTGGCGGGGCCCTCCGGCTCCCCTCTGGACTTCTTGTTTCCCACAGAAAGTAATTGACTTTGTCGTTTGTCCCGTCCAATTCCGAGAATATTTCTTTACTAACTTTTCTGAAACCAAAAACAGCAGAAAACAGGCATCTAGCACTATTGCAACTTGTTAATAGGTTAGTACCAGAAAACATGTAAAAATCACCTCAAAGTGTAGACAAGTAAAGCAAAGTAGATACTAAACAAGCATGGAGCATCAAAAATTATAGATACGTTTCCGACGTATCAGTCTTCTGATAAAATAGGAGTTTTGCGATATTTTCCGGGATTTTTTCCTGAAAGTTGATTGAGTGCACAAAAACTAGACACCAAAACAATTCTGCTTAAAACAGCGCCAGTCCGTGTTAGTTGTATCCAAATCACACAAATTAGAGGAGAAACAATAGCAAAAGTGTTCGGGAAAGTAGATACGTTTTGGACGTATCAGTTGCGTCGGCCCGGACGCGCGCGGACAGCGTGGGGACTCGTCCACTGGCCCACTGATGGCGCCCCACACTTGTCGTGGAACGCTTCGTTGGAAACCCCAAGAGCAAGGTATGAATCAGCACAGCAACAAGTTTCCCTCGGTAAGAAACCGAGGTTATCGAACCAGTAGGAGGAAGGAAACGTCACACAGGTGTTACTGGCAACGTGGAGACCTGCACAACACAAAATCAAGACTTCGCCCCAACGAATCAGTGAGGTTTTCAAGCTCAACGGTTTGCTGTAACAAAGTTTAAACGTATGGTGTGGAAGGTAATGGTTTGCAGCAAGTAAACAAGTAATAGTGGAGTATGTATCAATGGTAAAGATTGGACCGGGGTCCATAGTTCACTAGAGGTGCTCTCCTTAGATAAACAACATGACATGAAGGGTACACAAATTGCAGCAGGGCAATTGACAGGAACTGAGCAAGGCATAACAATGCAATTACAAGTCATAAAGATCCTATGAGATTCGATTGGGCAATACAACAAGATAAATAGACCACCATCCAACTGCATCTATGACTAGAATTCCACCTTCAAGTTATCATCCGAACCCCCTCCAGCTTTAAGTTGCAAGCAATAGACAACTGCTTTAAGCAAAGTGTGTAAGGTAAACAGTCCACATGTTCCATGAATAAGAGACCGTTGTTTTCTCCCTAGTAGCAATAGAACATCTACAACCGAAGAGATTATTTTCACTTCCCTTGGAAACTAGAGGCATGAACTCACTATCGAGCATAAATACCCCCTCTTGGAGTCAGTAGCAACTACTTGAACAAGATAGCTACTAACAATGGAGAGCATGCAAGATCACAAACAACACAGACATTATAGAATCATAAAGACAAAACCATTAATCAAACCAACATAATAATCTCAATATCCATCAGATCCGCGCAAACACAACATGCATGATTACAAATAGATTAGATCTTGATCATGAATGGATCTCACAAGATCTATACATGAAAGCACAAAGGAAGATATACAACCATCTAGGTACTACATGGACCCATAGTCCAAGGTGGAACTACTCACGCATCATACCGGAGAGATGTCCTCCGGGATGATCTCCCCTCTGGCAGGGTGCCGAGAAGAACTTCAGATCCCTCCCGATCTAGGGACGATGGTGGCGGTGGCTATAGACGGTTTCGTGGAATATTGATCGGGTACTTAGGGTTTTTGCATCGGGGGCTTCTTATAGGCAAAGGGGGAGGCTGAGGCGGCGGCCAGGGGCGCCAAACCCTAGCTAGTCACGGGCCCACATGTGGCCGCGCCTGGGGGGTGTGTGGCCCCTCTTGCTTGCCTCCCCGGCTCCACTCTGGACTTCTTGTTCCCCATGTAAAGTAATTGACTTTGACGTTTGTCCCCTCCAATTCCGAGAATATTTCTTTACTAACTTTTCTAAAACCAAAAACAGCAGAAAACATGCATTTGGCACTGTTGCAACTTGTTAATAGGTTCGTACCAGAAAACATGTAAAAAGCACCTCAAAGTATAGACAAGTAAAGCAAAGTAGATACTAAACAAGCATGGAGCATACAAAATTATAGATATGTTTTCGACGTATCAACATCCCCAAGCTTAACTCCTGCTCGTCCTCGAGTAGGTAACTGATAAACAGAATAATTTTTGAGGTGAACATGCACCCTCACAATAAATATCCAACCATTTGCAAGCATTTAAAGATGGGAACAAATAACTCTAAACATGTGCATGAAAGGATGGAGTTCTAAAAATAGGACATAGTAACTATGCATGCAACATGGCAAGCTACAAACAAAGATCATGAATAAAATGCATTGAAAAACATTTGTTTGTTTTACATACAGAAAACATACCATAGTGGCAATCAGCTTGTCCCTCATAGAGTAACAATATAGATGCATAGGACACCTTCAAAGTTCACAAGGGTGACTAGAAACAAATAGCACAAGAACAAGTAATATCACAATATGCATCAATTAATAAGCTTTGGAACACTGCACACAGAATGACCACTATGCTCTCTTAATGGTGCCTAAAGGTAGAAGGTGTAGACTCAATAGTGATGGAAGAAAGGCCTTTTTTTATAAAGGAAGCAGGGATTACAAGTTTCAAAAAGAGCTTACAAAAATTATGGTACTTGTTAGCTTTCAGCCCTCATTGCCCCTATCATAAGCATCTTGAAGTGGTTAAGGTTAAAGTGGCGAAGGTGGAGTATATGCTTGACGTAGTATAAGTTGGCATATCAAGTCCCTTGAATATGAGGGCCACACCTCATGCATACTCAACTTTGGATCCAGGCAAGTTCTTGTCATTGTAAGTATTTGCATATCATTGAGAACCGCCAACGGGGTACCCCTTGCACATGATACATGAGCTTTCCCATAACCAAAATGACAAGGCAAGCAGACAATGAGCATCTCAGCAATCTTTTTATTTACCATGTGCATAGATGTTTATTGAGGATGCTTCATAGATAGCTCACTATGGTGATGATGCAAGTTTCCACCATGATTAGGCATGGCTTAGGCTAGCGTCCCAGGCGTTTCTCTAACACAGAATACAAACTCCATGGACTTACAAGTTCCCTCTTTATTTCACACCCGGTGACATCCATAGACAAAATAGCATGATATCAACTATGTAGAAAGTACAAGTGCAATGTTGAAAACGTTCCCCGTGATAACACGGTTCTGCTAATCCCAACTTATAAGTGCAAGAATATACAACATAGATGACACAATGGTTCAAGTTTATTAGGGGCAAAGAATAAAGTGTGCCATCAAGTTCGTGAGGGATTTAATCACTAAGTTTTCAAATAACAAAATAGTTTTTAATTGGAAGATAGTTGAAAACAAGTACTTGGAATGGTGTAACATACCATGCATAGGATTTTATAGTGGACACTTTGGAATAACTTGGTTTCTTGGGAGTTGGAAGCATGAGTAGAACTTACTCATACTAGTGGAGGCTAGCAAAAGACTGGGAGCAACCAACTAAGAGAGCATAATGACCATAAACATGTAGAGCAACAAAACATACAAATCAAAGCAACGAGTGGTACTACAAGTCAAGGACTAAATGATCATAGAGGCTAATGGTGACTTGTCATAGTCATAACATGGTGTAAGCATGTGCCAAGTCAACCCAAGCAAAGCATCAAAGGAGAATACCACAATACTATGCTTTTGCATGCTAAAACAACGCATAATTTCTTCAAGGCACACTAAGAAATCCCAACTGTTTGGAACAAGACATGCTACAACAATAATCACTAAGCATAATGCTAAAACAACACCTAGCATGTCGTGCTAAAGTCTAAGTCACAGTCAATGCAAGCTCCTCTTGCACTTCAAGCAAGAACTTACTACTCCTTTCCAACACCAAGCAAACTTATTTTCAAAACAACACAGCGAGAACGGGGGTCCAAACTTACTTTATTCAAGCAAACTAAACAACCTAAGAAAAGTAAACAAAAACTAAGACGCTCCAAGAACAACACAACTATGCATGAAACAATAAAAACGAAGTGTCTAGACAAATCTAAGCTTTTTATTGATGAAGAAGGGGTTGCCTTGGGCATCCCCAAGCTTTGATGCTTGTACATCTTGGATATTTCTTGGGGTGACACCATGGTGGCATCCCCAAGCTTGAGATTTTGTCCATTCTTCATCTCATTACATCATTCTCTCTCTACACCTGAAATTTTTCCTTCATACAAAACTTCACACAATCTTCATTAGCAACATTAGTGTATTCAAAAGATATTAGACCACTGGCAAAGCTTTGAAACAGCAAGGCTTTTCACGAAAAACACAAGCTACTGTAGCAACTCCTTCAAAAAGCTCAATTCACCTAAAGAGAACTCAAAAAGGAATCAATAAGAAGCAAATGCAAATAATGGCAGAAATCTGTCAAAACAGACCAGCAGGTAGAAACCGATATTTTCGAACATCTTCTGTTGCTCAAATAAAAAAGTGTTGAAATAACGAAAGTTAGATAACATACTGGGGGATTTATTCGTAAATGTTTAGCTCAATCCGAGTTACAGAGACTCCTCACGATTTTTTTTGGTGCAGGACAGAAATATGTTTCGGGACAACAACTCCCCCAATCTAACTTCCCTCTCATTAGATTTCATTCTTGGCACAAAAAACAAATAAAAATGATAAGGAGAGGTCATTACTGAAGTAATAACTTCCAAGACTCAAGGAAACTCTTGGGTTATCTCCCAACAAGTACTTTTCTTTAACGCCTTTAAGTTAGGCATAAGAAGCAAGAAGAATCAAGTATTTTCAAATGATGAAGCATTAATATCCATACTTGCAAAGTCTTCAACTATGAAAGATATCTCATCCAAATGGGTTTTGGAGGATCCCTTCTCATCTCTATTTGGTCTACTAATTTCATCAAAAAGATTTTCAGGAGTAATCCAATCAAAATTCTTTTTAAAGGCTTCATGCATTCCAACAAGTTTAAAGGGTATGGGTATCTTAAATTCTTCTCTAGACTTAGTTTTATCAGAACTACCCACAACATCTACACTTGAACCTAGCATATTGAAACTCTCAAAGACCTTTTTGGCTTCTCTGTCAACATCATGGAATTCATTAAATAAAGTTTCAAGGATGAATTCTCTCTTTTCAGCATTCTTTTCTTCTTTTAGTTTTAGGAACAAGTATTGAATGAAGGGATTAAGGCTAACAAACCTAGCCTCCAACATATGAACTAAAGAAGCTAAATCAATTTCATAATTAGGAGCAAGCTCTGCTATAGATTTATCCTTAATATCCTCATGCTTGCTAACATAATTAAAGAATTCTTCAATGTTATCTTTCCCAATTATGGAGCCACTACCTATTGCAAGATCTTTCTGGGTGAACTTGGGGAGCAACATGGTGAGCTAGAGCAAGGTGGCAACTAGAGTAGGAACTAATCTTTTGTGTGTTTTTGAATAAAGAAAGCAAACCAAACTAGACTAATTTTGGGGTTTTTTTAAAAAAGAGGCAAACAAACCCAAGCAAAAGAAACAAAGCAAACTAAAAAAAAGTAAAGAGAAAGGAAGTGAAGGACTCCCCTTGTGAAGACGTCCTTAGCCTCCCCGGCAACGGCGCCAGAAAATAGCTTGATGGCGCCCCACACTTGTCGTGGAACGCTTCATTGGAAACCCCAAGAGCAAGGTATGAAGTAGCACAGCAGCAAGTTTCCCTCAGTAAGAAACCGAGGTTATCGAACCAGGAGGAGGAAGGAAACACCACACAGGTGTTGCTGGCAACGTGGAGACCTGCACAACACAAACTCAAGACTTTGCCCCAACGAATCAGTGAGGTTGTCAAGCTCACCGATTTGCTGTAACAAAGGATTAAATGTATGGTGTGGAAGGTAATGGTTTGCAGCAAGTAAAAAAGTAACAGTGGAGGATGTATCAATGGTAAAGATTGGACCGGGGTACATAGTTCACTAGAGGTTCTCTCCTTAGATAAACAACATGGCATGAAGGGTAAACAAATTACAGCAGGGCAATTGACAGGAACTGAGCAAGGCATAACAATACAATTACTAGTCAGAAAGATCCTATGAGATTCGATTGGGAAATAGAACAAGATACATAGACCGCCATCCAACTGCATCTATGACTAGAAGTCCACCTTCAGGTTATCATCCGAACCCCCTCCAGTATTAAGTTGCAAGCAACAGACAACTGCTTTAAGCAAAGTGTATAAGGTAAACAGTCCACATGTTCCATGAACAAGAGACCATTGTTTTCTCCCTAGTAGCAACAACACATCTACAACCGAAGAGATTATTATCACTAACCTTGGAAACTAGAGGCATGAACCCACTATCGAGCATAATACCCCCTCTTGGAGTCACTAGCAACTACTTGGCCAAGATAGCTACTAACAATGTAGAGCATGCAAGATCACAAACAACACATACATGATAGAATCATAAAGAAAAAACCATTAATCAAACCAACATAATAATCTCAATATCCATCGGATCCTCGCAAACACAACATGCATGATCATAAATAGATTAGATCTTGATTATGAACGGAGCTTACAAGATCTATACATGAAAGCACAAAGGAGGAGATACAACCATCTAGCTACTACATGGACCCATAGTCCAAGGTGGAACTACTCACGCATCATACCGGAGAGAAGGCCTCTAGGATGATCTCCCCTCCGACAGGGTGCCAGGAAGAACTTCAGATCCCCTGATCTAGGGACGATGGTGGCGACGGCTATAGACGGTTTCGTGGAATATTGAACGGGTACTTAGGGTTTCTGCATCGGGGGCTTCTTATAGGCGAAGGGGGAGGCTGAGGCGGCGGCCAGGGGTGCCAAACCCTAGCCAGGTGCGGGCCCACCTATGGTCGCGCCTGGGGGGTGTGGCCCCTCTCGCTCGCCTCCTTGGTTCCCCTCTGGACTTCTTGTTCCCCACAGAAAGTAATTGACTTTGACGTTTGTCCCGTCCAATTCCGAGAATATTTCTTTACTAACTTTTCTGAAACCAAAAACAACAGAAAACAGGCATCTGGCACTGCTGCAACTTGTTAATAGGTTAGTACCAGAAAACATGTAACAAGCACTTCAAAGTATAGACAAATAAAGCAAAATAGATACTAAACAAGCATGGAGCATCAAAAATTATAGATACGTTTCCGACGTATCACCCACCCGTCAGCCACCGCTTACCGGCGGCATTGATTCAGACGGTCAGCGGCACTGATTCAGACGCAACCGCGACAGGGATTCAGAGGCGCTGCACGGAAGGTTGACCGGCGACAACATGCACATCAATGGCGACGGGACGACACGCTGATCCACTAGGCGCCGCCTGTGTTCCCGCGCCGACATTGATGGCGAAGGAGCGGGAAGCTGCGCGCGTTCACGGGAGACTGTGCTATTTACCCTGCGCCCTTCGATGCTGTCATCCTCACCTCTCACCATCGCAGAACTTAGCTGCCGCCACCACCACCACGAACGGTGAAGACCCCGTCGTGGTTTAAGAGGAGCAAGAACGACCACGAAGTGTCTGGGAGCCAGCGCTCTCGCCTGCCGTCCTTCCTCCGTGGGACGTCCTTGCCGCCTCCGCCACGGCTAGAGGAGTTCCGGAGCCAACCCGTGGGGGACTACCCGCCACCGCGGGAACGTCGTACCCGGTGGTACTACCACGTCGGGGAGGGCGAGCTCCTTTGGAGGGAGGGTCACGTCATCCAGCACAGGGATGTCTCCTTCCCCACCGGCTGGCACCTTAACCGAGACCGTGTCGCGGTGCCGCCACCGCCCAAGGCGGGCAGAGGGCTGGCGGAGGAGATCCACCGGAGGATCAGCAACCTCCCCCGACCCAACGGTGGGAGAGGGCCTACCACTCCGAGGCGTACTGGGTACAGTTCCTCGAGTGGGAGCACAAGGCGCGACGCGCAACCACCATCCATTGCAACCTGCAGCCGTGGGAGGTCAACGCCGTCCCCGACATCGACTCGGACGATGAGGGCACCCACGACCACTCCGACGCCGACCTCGGCACGAGGACGACAACGACGATGATGACTATGACGTCGTCGTCAAACAAGATGCGGCGGACAGCGTCGCCGCGAACCTGCCCCCAGAGTACCGCGAGGTGCTGGCGCGGGGCTATGATGAGGACGCCTTCACCGAGCAGGCTATTGCGGCCAGCGCGCACGAGGAGGACGCCCAGTGGCGCGGCTACGAGGAGGCCCTCCATCTCACCTGCATGGTGGCGCAGACAAACACCCAGCTGCCTCCACCGTCGCCGCTGCCGGGTTGGGCGCCTCCTATCGCGCCGGAGGTAAGGATGAAGCTGGCGCACCTCCAGCACGGTTGTGAGTCGTGGCCTGGGCAGGTGGTCGACCCGCCTGCTCCCGCTCTGGCCCTGCCGCCGCCCAACCTCTGGACGTCGCCGGAGTACATCGACCTTGACTCATAGATGGACGAGGCGGCGCCGGCACGCGAAGATCAGTACCTAGGGCTAGTAGTTTTTTATATTTTGAATGTAAATTAAGTTCGAACTTTTCCAATTTTATGTCGCGGACTGTTTGTGTTTGAATCTGAAAAAATTGCCTCGCCCAGTGCAGATAAATGGGTCACGCTGCTTGACACGACTGGCCAGACATGCCGAACCCCTCTCCAAATCGACTCCAACCAGACCCGGCCAAATTGACAGAAACAAACCGTTTGGAGCGACGGGTGGGTCGGCCTGTAAAGATGCGCTTATGCCCCTAGCCGTTTATATTTTCTAGTGAGACGAACAGGTAGGAGAAACCACACCACCATGCTCACATGCAAGCACGGCCATGATCCCAGCTGCCCCGGCATGGACGATGGAATTATCTGACAAAGGGCAGGAGGATTCATCCATGTGCAGTGTTGGAACATGCCTCATGTGCGCGCGCGGCCTACGGACGCATGTGTTAGTTAGAGGAACACGCGAGCCAACAACCCTGCCTGAAGACCAAGGAGTACAGCGCGGCGCGCACCCGTCTCCTGCTTGTCTTTTCTATTTTGCGTGCCCTCCCTCTCCTCAACGTTCTCCCCACCTCTCCCCTCCTCCAGCCTGCCGCGCTGCCCTCTCTTATACGCCACCCCTGCCGCGCGCCTCCCCCCCTTCCCCCTCTCCCACCGCCGCGGCCCCGAAGAAGCTCTGCGGCGGCCTCCCTCCCCCTCCCCGCCCGCCTCCGCCTCCGCCACGAAGGAAGGGGCTGTCGCCGGTTGCCGGTAGGGTCGGGGGACGATGGCCTACAGGGCGGAGGACGACTACGACTACCTCTTCAAGGTCGTGCTCATCGGGGACTCCGGGGTCGGCAAATCCAACCTGCTCTCCCGCTTCACCCGCAACGAGTTCAGCCTCGAGTCCAAGTCCACCATCGGGGTTGAGTTCGCCACCAGGAGCATCAGGGTCGACGATAAGGTCGTCAAGGCGCAGATCTGGGACACCGCGGGACAGGAGAGGTACGCCAAATTCCTTCTCCATCTCCCGCCTGGTTTGCCTTCCTTTCCGCTTTCGCCGCCGTAATCTTCGTGCCCAGCTCGTTGTCCAAAAGAAACGTAGCTTCTGTACGATAATCGTGATTATCGTACTAGAACTGGTTTATGTAGGAATGGCTTAAGTGCTGTAGCTCTTAAACCATTGTAGCCTGGCTGATCGATCTTATTCTAGTACGATAATCACGGTTAATGGCGAAATGGTGTATCATGTTAAGAATGCTATTATTTCATTCATATTTTCTGTCATGCGGCATTGTCCTTGTTTTCATCGCATTCGGTAGAAGCGTGGAAATGGTGAACTTCCTTATGCTTGTTATTCTGTAGAATCCTGTATTTTCATTTATCCTGAATGTTAATCAGAGGGTCACTTTGTTCTGTGTCAAAGAATAAAATACTTTATATCGCGCCAATCCATAATCTAATTTAATTCAAACCATCGCTCTCATCAAATTCTCCTTGAGATCGCTATTGGAACATGTGAGCTTGTGTTACTTAAATCCTATCGCCCACCTGGCTTTGTATTTAAAAATTGTTATAGTGCAAGCTGCAAAATCTGTAAGAGGCATGCAAGCACCTCGTGTTTGCAAATCTGTCTCTAAAGTAAACGCCAGTACTTGTCTGCTGACCAGCTATAGAGCAAGTGTTAAATTCCCCTAATTGCTGTCCAAACAGTATCATACTACTAAGTATATTCCTCTGTTCATGCATGGATTGTTCAGTTGATGTTTACAGAATTATTATTGTATCTTTACCAGACAAGTAGTTGCGCTTGATATGGCACGGAGGGCCACATCCTAACAAAGCTTACTCAATTAGTTCTCAGTCTATCGCTAATTTCACCAGCACAATTCCTGCATCAGTTTTCAATTCTTTCAGCTGCTGCAGCATGGACTTAAACGTTTACTCTTTTCTTCCTCTGTAGATACCGGGCAATTACAAGTGCGTACTATCGAGGGGCTGTTGGTGCGCTTGTCGTGTATGATGTGACACGCCATGTGACCTTTGAGAATGTGGAGAGGTGGTTGAAGGAGCTTCGGGATCACACAGATGCAAACATTGTCATCATGCTTGTTGGCAACAAGGCTGATCTGCGCCACCTTAGGGCTGTATCAGTGGAGGATGCCAAGGCCTTCGCTGAGAGAGAAAGCATCTTCTTTATGGAAACATCTGCGTTAGAGGCCATGAACGTTGAGAATGCCTTCAATGAGGTTCTAACTCAGATCTATCGTGTGGTCAGCAAGAAGGCCCTCGACATAGGTGATGACCCTGCTGCTCCACCAAGAGGACAAACCATCAATGTTGGTGGCAAGGATGATGTCTCTGCTGTGAAGAAGGCAGGGTGCTGTTCATCATAAATTCATTTTGCTCATGAAGAGGGACCATATGCTCACCTGATTAGACGATGGGTAACTGCAAATATGACTTCCTTTTTGCCACCTTGCCTGGTTGTTTGTGAGATTACATTGGTGCACCAAGAAATTCATTTAGATGTCTAGATTTAACCCCAGGCTGGGAAGGGAAGAAAATGCTAATTTTGGAATGTCAGAGATTTTATGGTTGCCTTCTATGGTTTAACCGCTGTATGGTCCCACCTCAATTGACACGTGAATCCTCCCAACATTTCACTACGCAGCTTAACCTGGTAAAGGTTGTAATGTGAGCTATGCTTCATTAGTTCTCTTCTTGGTTTTCCTGCTGATTGGATGTGTACTATATAGCCCTCAGAGATGGTACTGTATCTTCTGTATCACAGTAGGTCTACTTGGTAAATGTCATCTGTAACTGGTAGCCAGTATGAGTTTTACACAGTTATACTGTTATATTGTGTATTTAATCCAGATGTACAGAATTTGCATTAAAGATCAATGTTTCTCATCAACCTATGTTTTCATATGCTACTACCATTTTAAGCCTATATTATTCATTATGCTGCTGCTTAAGGCTACTTTTGGCATTGTGGTGGCTTTTTGGAAGTACTTATATTTCTCTTTCTGGATATTATAGTTAGTTGAAATGCTCTTTTTTACACGTGGCATTAAAACCCCGTCATCAATAACAAACTGAACATGAGATAACCACCTATCATGTATTTTTCTTTCACGCGGGGTATTGTGTGACTATTTCTAAACTAGCATCATATTTGCGAGTCAGTGTTGTACAAAGTTGCAAACTACCTATAGAGAAGGTTCCAAAAACCAGCTACCTACAGAGAAGGTTCCAAAAAACAGCTATCGTGGTACCATTCTACTTATATCAATCTTGCATTGTTACAGCTTGTGAAAGATGGTGGGCTCAGAAGATTTAGTTTTAACCTTTGTTAAGTTATAGGACATCAGCAAATTTTAGCATTATTATCTTGGACTATTTTTATTGGATCCTGGAAGTTGGTGATAAAAGTGCAGGTAGAGGCTAATGTCTTAAATTACTATAGATTGCAGTCTAGTTGCAGATTTTTTTTTTCCTTGGACTATTTTTTACCGCATTTTTTCATAGTTTCTATGATTTATTGTGTTGTGAAATGCTAATATAACGAGGATAGCATTTGTTAAAGTGGTTGTGACTTGTTCACTGGTCTGTCTGTGTGTGTACCGTATCAAAGTTTGGACCAGTGAAATGCAATGAGCACAGCATGACCAACCTAACTGTACTGTTTCGACAAAAAATTAGAGCATTAAAACTGTTGCTGGGAATGATTTGCACCACAATACTACTAGTAGTACGTTTTTCGTAAGATTGAAGCAAAACAATATTTGATGCAGAGAAGTTCAGAGCGTCAGTTTTTTTCTGAAGTTCATATGATGTTGACAACTGTCAAAACCACCTCATGTCTGATAATTTCATCAACTGAAAACCGTAGGTCTCTGAAGCACGGAGAAAGTAAATCCATTTTTTTCCCTTTTGCAGTCAAGAAATCTGCCATAATGGCTCACACTCAGTTTACTGAGAAATCATCTTCACCTGAGACACGACTCCGGCGATTGCACCGTGCCACTGCCACGGACCGCCTGGTCCCCTCGCGCCGGGTGCTCTATCTGGCCGTGGACCGGGGGAGCTGGCGGTGGTGGTGCAGCGGCATGGAGCTGGTGTCGAGCAGGCACAGGACGGCGACCGTGAGCACGGAGCACGCGAGCATGGCCACGGGGCCGAAGACCCACATGAGCAGCGCCGTGGCGAAGTAGAGCGCCCGGAGCCCCAGCGCCCAGAAGTTGCCGCCCCGGATCACCGCGCGCTCCACGTGGCCCGCCGGCGCGTCCGGCCCCAGCGCGCTCACCAGGAAGCTCGCGTGCACGTAGTGCCCCGCCGACTGGATGAAGCAGGCGAAGGAGGCCAGGAAGCAGACGAGCAGCGACGTGAACTTCACCGCCGCCGCCGCCTCGGGCGTGCTGCCGCTGCCGCTGCTCACCCACGCGCCGATCAGCGAGCCCAGCGCGATGCACAGCGACGCCAGCGTCGTGGACGCCGAGATGTTGTCGGAGATCACGCCGAGCGCCAGGGCCGTCTCCTCCGGCGCCGTCGACTGCATGAAGAACCGGCGATCATCAACAACAAGAACCAGCGAACGAACTGAAGGAAAAGAAACAGAAGTGATCGGCAACAAACAAGCACCTGCGCCATGCGCTCGACCCAGGCGAGCTTGTTGTGGTTCTCGTAGCCGATGGCCGTGGTGTGCGGGTGGCGAAGTATCCGGTAGAGCAGGAGGAGGTGGTAGCCGACCATGATGGCAAGCCCGCAAGGGACCAGCACCATATCCATGGATCCCTTGATCATCATCTCGAGCAGCTGGTTATTTTGCCTCTGCACTTGTTCTCATCTGTTCTAGTCCTGTGACCCCTCTTTGGCACGCACATTTCTCCTTTTGATAAAAAATTTCGTACGAGTATGATGATGACATCCGAAGATTGCACGATTAACTGTACCTTGTCATTTGCTTAGGTTTGTGTGTGCTCCAAACTATTATAATAGTGGGCGCTCGCTTTCAATTTCCCCAGTTGCTTGTGGGTTTTCGACTAATAAGTGAACCAAATGTGGCTTTGGTTGCAAGACTGGGAAGACGCAACATCTTCTAGGAGTATTTGTTTTCTTTCTCAGAAATACAGGTTGCTTCAAAGAAATGGCCGGTGATTAACTTCAGAAATATTGGCTATCCATTTTTGTTATTTCGGAGCCTGAATCCATCAAACCTATCTCCACGGCTTGCACTCAGGTGCAGGGCGTTTGCTTGCACTCAACGACTTAAGGACAATAAGGGCGTGTTTGATAGCCAGCATGAGTTTGGGGCAGGCTCGTTGGCGACGAAACTCGGCTGATTGTTTGACAACCCGGCCTCCGTGTTGTGACCCGCACGAACCTCAAAGCATCACGTTGGCGTTGAAATTCAGTGAATTTCAGTGTTTTCGGTATTCATTTCGGTCAAAGTAATGAAACTTTCTATCAAAATTTGTCAAAAAAAAAATTCAAAAATGTTTTGAATATTTTTTGGATCCATGTGTGTCATAGAAATGATAGAAATATTTTGGCTGAAAGGTAATTATTTTGGTTTCTACAAAAATTACTGAAATTCAGTGAATTTCCATGAAAACCCACTGAAAGTGTTTTTCACGCACGTCAGCGCTTCCACCGCCGTCGGCCCATCCTTTGCTACAGCGTAGAGAGGAAGATCTAGACAGCGACCTCGACTGCGACCTCGAGCGGACGACATCGTTGACGTCCCGTGCAGAACTACCTTGGCTTCCTCTTCGGCCGCTCATCAATGGTGGTAAGCTCTACTCTCACTCGCACCTCGGTTTTTCCTTTGTAGATATGCATGCACATGGCTTGTAGATGGGTTATGGATGACATACATTGTAGGTCTTATTAGGTAACCATTGTGCTAGGGTACGAACTTTCAATTAGTATGATTGTGGTCAAATTTGGGGCATTGCTTTATGGATTCTAGGTGTCCTCTTGTCGGTTGCTTCGATTTTGGTACTAATGATTGCCAATGCTCATAGATTTCTTGTATAGGTACCGTTGACAATTAGTTTAGAAGTTATGATAGACAATGAGGATTTTTTTTATTCGGCCAATGGTTAAAAATTTGCACTATGGATGTCATTGGATAATCTACATTTACCATGTGTCCTCTACAACCACTTTGGTTGTGCAAGACATTTGATAAATGTTGTATTATCTGATGACTATTGTGTGTTATGTTATCTTACGAAGCATGTAGACAATTTTGCTTATCAATGTTGTGCTTATGGTAGATGGTTACACTTGATGATTCTCGACATGGTGCGACCGAACCTAGTAACATGTACACGAACTAATTTTGTTTTCGCCGATGATTATATTCCATGGCACCTTAAGAGGGTGTTTGTTTGGGCTTTTGACCACTTCTCCACTGGAAAAAGCCAGAAAAACAAAACAAACGGACAGCTGTACGTCTGGCTTTTGCCAAAGTACTTCTACGAAATACACGTCCCAGACAAAGCACGTTCGGGTGTGCTTTTTGCAGCTTTCCGCGGCTTTGCCCTTTAGCCACCGAACCGTTTTTATATTTGGACATATCGTTCAGCTAAATCAAATATATGGGTGCAAGGAATGATTCTATCATAGCTTAAGCATTGTACACACATTCCTATGCAATTCTCTTGGCATGATGGAAGCATCTCTTTGTATTGGGTGTGCTATTTGTATGAGGGCAGTTTTTTATCCTTGTGGTTGCTATTGGTACTATGCAGGGACGGATCTAGGAATTTAACTTCGGGTGTACAAACTTCAAGCAACATAAAACATTAAGATGAAAAACTGAAGATGGTACATTCTTTCACACCAATAAAAGCATAAGTTAACCATTATAGAAACCAGCAATATCTCAAAAGATCAAGAAACTTACAATGATAAAGAAAACTACAATATATCATTCTTTTGTCATATCTTGGAAGCGATATATGGCGACATTATCCTTCACTTGCAAGAAGAATTAAATGTAACCAAACAATCATTCAAGAGTTCTTCCCCTATTTTGTTTCATAGCTTGTTCTTCACAAAAGTTATTGAAGAAAACACCCTCTCAAGTCAACACTAGTAGTTGCTACGAGTAAGGTTGGCACCAATTTGAGAAGCTTGTAAACAAGGTTATAGGTCATACTCCTGTTTGTTTGAACAAGCATAATAGAGAGATGAACTATATTTTTGAGATTTTTAAACCTCTCGTCTCTACACATACCAGCAATGAAAAGAGTAAGTTGATATGGAAGTCGAATCAAATCTTCTTCAGAGAAATCCACAGGATAAAGCTTCACAAGCTCAACCAAGCTGGGCATATGATAAGCGGTGAAAGAATTAAAACAACCATGATGGCACCGCCATGATCTCCAGCTCCGTCCCCGCCACCGTACAAGACGTCGTGCTGCTCGGCTTTACTGTGCCCCTTGCCGCCGTTGGTGCATCGACGTTCTTCTTCCCCTCCTTTGCTTGGTATAGCACGGACGCCATCGCAGCCATGGCGCATGGACGCCTGTGTCCCTGCTCGATTTGGGGAATTGGGGGCGCTGATCATAGACAGTGAGGCAGGTCGATCATCTTTTCCTTTGGGTCTCTAGGATATTGCTCGGTATTAGGAAATTGGGCTGGTTGCTCTCTGCTTCTATTTGGGACGCATGTGGTTTTGTCTCTACTTGGAATAGAAAATGAAAACTAGACGTGATATAGAAGTACCAGAGGTGACACAAGAATACAGACATGAGTTTTTTGTAGGAGTACACAATTTTGGGTGTGCATTTGTACACCCATGACCCATGGGAGCTCTGTCCATGGTACTATATAACCTTCTATTTGCATTGTGTGTGCTTGTTGCATGAGGCATGTTATATGAGCATATGATGAAAATGCACCATGATAGATCTAGCGTTATTGGACCAGAAGGTGTGTGCAACCAATTGGTTCTCCATTTCCTCTCATTCCCATACCACCATCTCTATAGTATGTGTTTGCTTGTTGTCCTAATGCTCTTTTTGTTTCACTTATAACCATTGTTGTTATTCTTTGTAGGCTATGCAGCTTGGTGTACCTTTGGTAGTAGATGAGGGGAGGGATCCAACAAAAGGCCAAGAGAAAGGCCGACCAATATTGTCCATTTCCATGAAAAATGCAGCCCTAACCAATTTATCAAGGTGCTCTTTGCATTTGGGTTAGGGATGTTACAAATCCCCGACGGCTTTAGGGAATACCTAGGCTCGCTCCCCAAGAAGATAATCATAAGGACTTGCACTAGCTACAACTAGGAGATCAAAGTTAAGGATGTGGGTGGCAAAGTCGTCCTCGATCGGGGCTGGGTAGATTTTGCAATTACTCTTAATCTGCAAGTTGGCTACTTCCTCACCTTCAAGAAGTTGAATGAAAAGGAGTATTGCATGGTCATCTTCGATCACTCCTGTTGTGAGGTGGTCACAAAGTTCCTGTATCACGGTGATGCCAACAGAGGATTATCGAAGACATCGACTAGAGTGATCATTTCCTATTGTTCATGGGGTGAACTATATATAAGTATTTGTCGTGTGGATGACCTATGCTACTAACCTATGTAAACTACTATGCTAAATAAGGTACTCTGATTATTGTAGTACTATGGAATGTGTTCTATTTGATCCGAGTTGGTAACCTCACCACTCGTGCGAAGAGGTAACAGTAGTCATTGTTTTGGAGAGAACCAAATAGCATGACACTCCTTTTGGCTTACTCCATGGGTTGCAAAGTGGGCAACCAAACGGATGCCACTCCAATCTCCCCCGGGCGAAAAAAAGGTCGTGCAAGCACCCAACGAGCTAAACAATATGGCTTGAATGTCGTTTTCATGGGGACATGGCGCCTAGGGCCTTGACCTAGGGATTTCCAAAATCACAGCAACCTACAAAACACGCCCTATGAGATTACAAGAAACAACCCCTTTAGGGAAATGACTAGATCCTCAATCCAATTCTAACAACGATATGTGTATATATGATATACATATGATGTAGCATTCAAGTAGCAGGCCAACTCCATTGTAAGATAAAGAACTCCGGGAGAGACTTAGGGGTGGTCCTTGTTGTCGATACTGGAAAAGAGAGGCTTATGGCTTTACCATATGATTGTCGCTTATAAAATCAT
Source organism: Avena longiglumis (assembly GCA_030063025.1). Classification (NCBI taxonomy): domain Eukaryota; kingdom Viridiplantae; phylum Streptophyta; class Magnoliopsida; order Poales; family Poaceae; genus Avena; species Avena longiglumis. Next base: position 99,231,792 of record CP125975.1, read on the forward strand.
GTCTCCTAGAGAGCCAAGGCAAGTAGGTTGTCCAATGTTTAACTTGCGATACAAGAAGAGGAGTTCTTCTCCTTTCAATGTGGATTCATGGGCTCCTTACAGCGTGGATTCGTGGGCCACGATAAGTATGGTTGTCGTCGTGTGCTTTACTATAGAATCCATGAGTATACAACATGTCCCATTGAATGCAGCAAAATCTTTGAGAAAAATCGACTCAACATATGTGACATAAAAACTCAACAAATGCAACAAAACATAGTCAACTTTGGACCAAGAATACAACATCTCAGACATATGCTCATAATCACTTCAACATGTCACACTTGTGTATGGGGGACCCTCGGAGGAAATCGAAACACTGTTTACTGTTAGAAATAATGGGGCTAATCCATTTAGGCCCATGAGTATTTCAGATTTTCCCTAAATCTCAAAGCCCAAATTTGTGGCAGCCCATATGTGTTTGGGCCCATGTTTGTGGCAGTTCACATGGGAGTGGAGTGGGAGCTAAAGTTTAGTCCCACATGGAAAGTTGGAGGAGAGTTGCACCACCTTATAAGGTGGAGTGTTGCACCACTTTGTAAGTGAGTGGAATAAGAGAGATACACACGCGCGCTCCTCCTCCGACGCCTTGCCAGCACGCCTGCGTCACGCCTTGCAGCCAGCTGCCATGAGTTGCGGGTTGCGAGGAATCTCGCCAGCCGAGCTTTATTTTCTTTGCTCAGAAAATTGTGACGTGTCAAACGGTTAGCACTTATTCGGGTCGCTCCCGGAAAGCCGATATGCATCAGCCGATCATGTGCAGAGCCGATTCGCCGATATGCATCAGCCGATCATGTGCAGAGCCGATTCGGTTCGTGGATCAGCCGATCATGTGCAGAGCCGATGCGGATCGTGGATTGAGTCTACGTTAGGGTTTCCTGAGCCGCTCTATATAAAGTCCCGCGCGGCTACCGCCACAACACAACCGACACCGAAAACCAATCTAGGGTTTTGCCTTCCTCTCTACTTGCGCCGTCACCGTAGTCTACTCCTTCCCGCTTGCCGGCGTGCACCGGCGGACGGGAGAGCAGGTCTCCGGAACCACTCGCCCTTGTGATCCTGTACGGGAGAGGGCGAATAAGGTTTTTGGGAAGCGCTCTGCGACGCCGAAGTTCTTCATCACGGTCGTCTTCCATCCAAGTCGGCGGTCTTTTACCCGTCTTTCGCCATCTGCTGCGATCACTCTTCCCCAAAGTTTCTACTACGACAACCGCAGTGCGTGCTACGTGATCCTGTTTGGTTATTCATCATGTTCTGCGAGTACATGTTAGGTCATTTGTTTCCGATCATCCCGTTGTTTAGTACATCTAGTATGTTCGAGTTACATGAGCTAGTAGCTGGTTTTGTCATGATTTATATTCTGAATTAATCGTGGAAATTATGCCTAATAATCCAACAATCCAAAAACCTTATTGTAGGCAATTTCCTGAATTAACAATGGCTGGTTTTACCGATGCACCGAGGCCGGATAAGTTTACGGTGTGCACTTTAAGAGGTGGCGACAAGGCTGAGCTTTGGTGACCACGATGAAAGTGTTCCACATCGATAAAAACAAACTGAGGGAACTATATCGGCGATGATCGGAAGAAGTTCGAGGATGCTAATCTTGTCTTTGTGGGATGTATTCGAGCATTCTTGGCGACCGTCGTGTGATGTGTTTATGCACATAAAAGACGGAAAGGAGCTGGGATGCACCGGATGCCAAGTTTGGTCTTTGCAGATCTTTGGCGTGAACTGTATATCATGGAGAGCTTTCATGATTTTAAGATGACTAAGGACCTTCCTGTGGTTCAACAAGCTCATGAGATACATTGCATTGCCAAGGAGCTCGAACTCCTTAAGTGTACCTTACCCGACAAGTTTGTGGCGGGATGCATTATTGCTAAGTTGCCCCTTCATGGAGGAACTTTGCCACAACTCTCAAACACAAGAGACAGGAGATATCGGTTGAAAATCGATGGCGTCCCTTGATGTTGAGGAGAAGGCTCGCTAAGGACACTCTTGAGAAAGGAGAGGGTCTTGCTACGCTAACTTTGTGCGTAAAGGCAAATCCGTGAAGCAAGAACAAAGGAACTTCAAACCCTCCTTTAACAAGCTCAGAAGACTACAACCTTCAAGAAGAAGAAGACGAACAGGGACAAGAGTGAACTGTCTTGTTTCACTTGTGGAGAGCTCGGCCATTTTCCAAGGACTGTCCAAGATGCAGGCGGGCAGAGGAAAAAGGCCAAAGGCATCAACGTCGTGACCGCTTCAATCTTGATGGGTATGGTAATTTATTTATCGTTCTTTCAGATTTCAATCACCTTGTTGGTGGCTTGATACGGGTGCTAATGTTCACGTGTGTCGACATCTCTATGTTCACTTCTTATCGTCGCTCGGATTCATCCGTCCTAATGGGGAATGGATCACATGCTTACATTCATGGTGTTGGCACGGTGGATCTGAAGTTTACTTCCGGAAAGATCGTGCGGTGAGAACGTGCAACATGTCCCTACTATGAACAAGAATCTCGTTAGTGGCTCCCTTCTTTGCGAGAGATGGGTTTAAGGTTGTCTTAGAGTCTAATAAAGTCATTGTTTGAAACATGGACAATTTATTGGTAAAGGTTATGAGTTCGGAGGCTTGTTCCGGTTTTCACTTTCGAGTTTTGTAATAAATCCGTGAATCATATTTGTGGTGGTGTTAATGATGATACCGGTGTTTGGCATTCTCGTTTATGTCACATTAATTTTGGTTTGATGTCTCGGATGTCCAAAGATGAGTTTAATTCAATTTCACTATTGCCAAAGGTTCTAAGTGCCATAGTTGTGTGCATCGAAGCAACCTCGAAAGCCTCACACAAGGTGCCGAGAGAGAAACTTGGCACCTCTAGAACTCATACATTCGATCTATGTGAGATGAATGGTGTGTTGACAAAAGGTGAAAAGAAATATTTCATGACGTTGATAGATGATGCTACTAAATTCTGCTATGTTTACTTGTTGCAAACTAAAGATGAGGCTTTAGACTACTTTAAAATCTATAAGGCCGAGGTTGAAAATCAACTAGAGAGAAAGATCAAGCGTCTTAGGTCGGATCGTGGTGGTGAGTATTTTCCCAAAATATTTGATGAATTCATCGAGAACACGGAATTATTCATGAGAGGACGCCTCCTACTCGACCCAATCAAACGGGTTGCCGAGAGGAAAAACCGCATTGGTGACTTGGTGAATTCCATGTTAGCCATTGGTTTATCAAAGGCATGGTGGGGAGGCTTTGTTGACTTCATGTCATGTCTGAATAGAGTTCCTAACAAGAATAAAGAAAAGACCCCTTATGAGGAGTGGGTTGGGAGAAAACCATCACTTTCGTGTCTCGTGCTTGGGGGTGTTTGGCGAAGGTCAACATACCGATTCCTAAGAAAGCAAGCTCGGACCCAAGACGATGGATTGTATCTTTCTAGGATATGCTCCACGGAGTGTAGGCTATAGATTTCTAGTGGTTAAATCTGAGGTACCTGATATGCATGTTGATACTATAATGGAATCTCGTGATGCAACATTCTTTGAGAATATTTTTCCTATGAAAGATATGCATAGCATTGGTAGGATTTCTTCTGAAATACTTCCTGAATCTAGTGCATCTATTGATAATTCTGAACAACCACATGAGGAATTTCTTGAGAAGGATGATGATGAACCTCTCACGAGGAGTAAGAGACAAAGGGTTGCAAAATCCTTTGGCAATGATTTCATCGTGTACCTTGTGGATGATACTCCCAGATCCATTACTGAGGCATATGCATCTCCTGATGCAGATGATTGGAAAGAAGCTGTCCAAAATGAGATGGACTCGATTCTTTCTAATGGAACTTGGGAATTATCAGAACGACCCTATGGTTGTAAACCTGTGGGATGTAAGTGGGTGTTCAAGAAGAAGCTAAAGCCTGATGGTACTATTGAGAAGTACAAGGCACGGCTTGTAGCTAAGGGCTACACACAGAAAGAAGGCGAAGATTACTTCGACACCTATTCACTTGTCGCTAGACTGACCACCATTCGAGTACTACTATCCCTGGCTGCCTCTTATGGTCTTCTCGTTCATCAAATGGACGTGAAGACAGCTTTCCTTAATGGAGAGTTGGAAGAGGAGATCTATATGGATCAGCCGGATGGGTTTGTGGTAAAAGGTGAAGAGACAAAGGTGTGTAAGTTATTGAAATCTTTATATGGCTCAAACAAGCACCTAAGCAATGGCATGAGAAGTTTGTGAGAACTCTCTACTTTCTGGCTTTGTCATTAATGAGGGTGATAGGTGTGTTTACTATCGCCATGGTGGGGCGATAGCGTTATATTATGTTTGTACGTGGATGACATTCTGATCTTTGGTACAAACATGAAAGTGATAAATGAAGTCAAGTCTTTCCTGTCAAAGAGTTTTGATATGAAAGATCTGGGAGAGGCTGATGTCATTCTGAACATCAAGCTTATTAAGAATGAGAATGGGATTACTTTAACGCAATCTCATTATGTTGAGAAGGTCTTGAGCCGATTTGGTTTTAATGATGGCAAGACTTCTCCAACACCTTATGATCCCGGTTGACATTACGAAGAATAAGAAGGAACCAACGGATCGGTGAAATATTCACAAGTTGTTGGTTCTCTCATGTACTTAGCAAGCGCTACAAGACCCGATATCTCTTTTCTTTGTGAGCAAGTTGAGTAGGTTCATGTCTAACCCGGTATTGATCATTGGCATGCACTTGAAAGGGTCATGCGCTATCTATGTGGTACAATGAGCTATGGGATTCACTATTCGGGAATCCTGCGTATGAAGGATATAGTGATTCAATTGGATCTCGACGTTGATGAACTCTACGCCATGAGCGGGTATGTGTTTACCCTTGGAGGTGGCGCAGGTCATGGAGGTCTCGTAGACAAACCATATTGACGAGGTCAACTATGGAAGCAGAACTTATCGCTTTGACACCACTGTTGAGTCGAATGGCTGCGTGAGCTCTTGATGGACTTGCACGTGGTTGAGAAACTGTCTTGCAATCCTTTTGAATTGTGACAACCAAAGTTATTGTCAAAGTGAACAATTCTAAGGATAACGCGAAGTCATCAAGACACGTGAAAAGACGTTTGAAATCACAGAAATTGAGAAACTCCGGAGTAATAAGCATTACGTATATTCAACAGACAAAAACTGGCGGATCCTTTACAAAGGGATTATCACGAAATGTGATAGAAAGTGCATCGAGGAGATGGGGTTGAGACCCATGGATGTCACACCTTAGTGGTAACCCAACCTATGTGATCGGAGATCCGTGAATTAGGACACAGGAAGAACAAGCTAGTGGTTTGACCGAGGAGAGTATTTTGTAACCCTCTCTATGTGAAGATGCATGACTCTCATAATCAGTAAGGCAGGTTGGCAACATGCCTTAATGTGTTTCTGTTGGCTTTAATTAGCAAAGATGCCGTCCTCTGAGGCATTCTTGAAAGAACACACCTATATGAGCTCATTGATAAACGTCGCGGTCTATGAGATCCGGGTGATCTCTAGTAAACTCATGAAGAGACCAGGAGTATGACGATATGCTCCAACCAGGGGTAGGCTACTTGACAGCCAAGTACTAGTTATGATTTTGAGCGAAATCTATTGGCACCAAACTTGCAATTCAAGGTTCGTCCATTGTTCAAGTTGTTGATAGTAGTTCAAGATTCTAGGCGGAAGTTCAACTTAAACTCTCTTTGAAACACCGGTATATAAACAAGTAGCAAGGATTGGCAAATCTTCAAATGGGCATTTGAGATCGGTGGGGATTGTTAGAAATAATGGGGCTAATCCATTTAGGCCCATGAGTATTTCAGATTTTCCCTAAATCTCAAAGCCCAAATTTGTGGCAGCCCATATGTGTTTGGGCCCATGTTTGTGACAGCTCACATGGGAGTGGAGTGGGAGCTAAAGTTTAGTCCCACATGGAAATTTGGAGGAGAGTTGCACCACCTTATAAGGTGGAGTGTTGCACCACTTTGTAAGTGAGTGGAATAAGAGAGATACACACGCGCGCTCCTCCTCCGACGACGCCTTGCCAGCTTCGCACGCATTCGCCTCGTCTGCCACAAGGCAGCTGGTTGCGGGAATCTCGCCGAGCCGAAAATTGACAGACGTGTCAAACGGTTAGCACTTATTCGGGTCGCTCCCGGAAAGCCGATATGCATCAGCCGATCATGTGCAGAGCCGATTCGGTTCGTGGATCAGCCGATCATGTGCAGAGCCGATGCGGATCGTGGATTGAGTCTACGTTAGGGTTTCCTGAGCCACTCTATATAAAGTCCGCTGCTACCGCCACAACACAACCGACACGAAAACCAATCTAGGGTTTTGCCTTCCTCTACTTGCGCGTCACCGTAGTATACTCCTTCCGCTTGCGGCGTGCAGCGGACGGGAGAGCAGGTCTCGAACCACTCGCCCTTGTGATCCCGCGGAGAGGCGAATAAGGTTTTGGGAAGCGCTTTGCTTGACGCCGAAGTTCTTCATCACGGTCGCCTTCCATCCAAGTCGGTGTCGCCTACCGCCGTCTTCGCCGCCATCTGCGATCACTCTTCCCCAAAGTTTCTACTACGACAACCGAACGGTACGTGCTACGTGATCCTGTTTGGTTATTCATCATGTTCTGCGAGTACATGTTAGGCTGCTGTTTGTTTCCGATCATCCTGTTGTTTAGTACATCTAGTATGTTCGAGTTACATGAGCTAGTAGCTGGTTTTGTCATGATTTATATTCTGGAATTAATCGTGGAAATTATGCCTAATAATCCAACATTTACAACATAAGGAATTCCAAAAAAAAAAATTACTAGCATCCACTATCAGCAATTGTATTATTTGGTCTACATATCAGAAATGATAAAATTCAAGATTATGCAGAATTATACACGAAAGATCCTTTTTGGCTCTCTCTCTTTAGCCCTATGTATCTTATCCATATTGTCACCGATCTCCCTGCCCTAGACTCGCCGAAGCCCTATCGGTACTAGATAGAGCCACCTCGAATCCAACTCCCCTTAACTTCTCGCCTTCTCAAGCTCATATCCTGGAAGAAGCTCCTCTTTTTTCAATTTCGTCCATGGCAAATGGCAACCATTTGGATGCGGGGGAGGATCATAAGAGATACGCATGATGTGGTTGCGTGACAAAGTGACTCATTTTTCTCAGAGATATGCTTTCTTTTATCCTTTTTAGGGAACATTTATTAATTTTCTTTCATCCACCGATGACCGACCACAAATGAGGAAAATAAAGCCCAATGCATAGAAAGGTGGGGTCTGGCATGGGCTTGACACAACTTTGGCCCGTCGAGCCACCGCTGCTGGCTTTTGCGGACTCTCTTAGGCAGCAATTTGTCTAGCCCAAAAAGATGGGCCTGTCCTGAAAAGTTTAATTTATCTGAGTATATTTTGAGACGTTTGGTGACATCGATGGATTTTCTCATCCGTGCACAAGGAAAGCAATGGTCTAGTTCGGTCTTCAAAAAAGCATCTCGCTCCAGGTTTTTGTTAGCTTTGTCAGAAAAAATGGGTATCTCTTTTCTTCCATAGAGGGTGTAGTATCTGAACATCTAGCTTTCAAGGTATACTAGATTCTACGACCTATTTCTGCTACTTTGTCCGGTTTATATTAATGGTCTTAATTTTATCTATATTTATATATATGAATTTAATTATTTAGACTAGATTGACCATTGATATGGATCGAATGGAGTAGCATATTTAGCATGGAAATTTTTAGAAAGAAGAGTTGCAAAAGTCTGTGATAAAATCACATTTTCTGAACTTATGCAAGTACATTCTATCTTCTAGGCTTTCCTTTTCCCGTTGCTCGAATCCAATATTTCCGTTTCCCCAAAGGATCAAAGGCCAGAACCCGGTCTCTGAGCTGCTTGCTAGTATCCCGGATACATTCCCCTTTTGGTCGAGAATCTCACTAGGAGTCCAAAGCCATGCTCCTTTTCGCAACGCCTTCTCTCTGTATCTCCTTCCTCTCGGTTGTCCACCGGGCACAGTGAAGCAGTAGGCCCGTCACAGCCACATGCATGTCAAGAACCAGTTGTTCTGTGGGTGCTGCTCGTGCCTACGCAAGGAGATCCAAGGGAGAGGAAGCCCCAATCCATCTCGTTATCCACGTAAGATTGCACAGTCACATCCTACTGCCTATATGTACTAGACCTCAAGGGGGGAGCAGGAGTCGCTTGCACTTTCCCTTCCTGTCCGCATGTGTGTACCCTCACATGCAGATTCTTCCATTGATTTGGGATTTTTTTGGCGGAGAGCTCATTGATTGAAATTGATTGGTTTTTGTGGAGTGCTGATTAAATCTAGCCTTGGACTTGGGAATTTGGCAAAAAAAATTAAATAATACACTTTATTTATTTAATTTGAGATTTATTATTTTTTTGAAAATTACAGATCTAGCACTTTATTGGCTTGGAGGAAGCCGACTCGCCCAATCGGCTAGGGCCTGACCGACAGCATGTGCCACCATGCAGTCGTCTTGGTCACACCCATGTAGTCAGCTTGCTCCAGGACGACAGGAGCAATCGGCCAGGCCCAGGCCGATTAGGGCAATCTTAGACCCAGACCGATAGCCTAATCGTCCTGCCTCTAACCAAATCCTTCATGATCAATGCAGTCCTAGTTGATCGGCTAATTATTTCGTGTCGTTTCTTCCGACGTCTCTTCGCGCCGTTTTTTCTCACCATTCTTTTCCACTGTTTTTTTTTCGCCAGTGCTTTCAGCCATTTTTTTCCGCCATTGCTTGCTGCCGTTTTTTTCCGCCACCATTTCTCGCCTATTCTTCTCGGTGCTTCTATAAATCCGAGCAACGAAGAAATTCAAGGGAGAGGAAATCCCAATCCATCTCGTTATCCTCGTAAGATTGCACAGTCACATCCTATTGCCTACATGTACTAGACCTCAAGGGGGGAGCAGGAGTCGCCTGCACTTTCCCTTCCTGTCCGCATGTGTGTACCCTCACATGCAGATTCTTCCACTGATTGGGATTTTTTTGGCGGAGAGCTCATTGATTGAAATTGATTGGTTTTTGTGGAGTGCTGATTGAGTCTGGTCTTGGACTTGGGAATTTGCCTACCAGTAAAAGTTTTTTGCAGCTTACAACCTTTTTTTTTAAAAAAAAGCATGCATTAGAGACAATTTGTTGGCATACTGTGGACTCGAGAACCTCCCTTTTTGGAACCGCAGAACTGTATTCGTTCAGCTGAAATTTGTACAGTACAAACCAGATATTGAAACTCCGAATTTCGAAAGCCTGGAGTTCGTTTTGGTAGTACATGCATTGGTTGTACGCAGATTCTGGTGAACCGTGTGACCGGCCATATCCGAGTCACTTCTTGGCATGGCTGATACTACTCGATTCGCATGTCATTCGGTTTAAATGGAATCAAAGACCCATCAGCTAGCTCATGTGAAAGACAGACAGGCAGAGGTACAGGCACGCGCTGCTAAGGCAAAGCCAGGTCCATCCATCTCTCACGTCAACGAAAAGTGGCAGAAAGCTTGAAGAGACGCGAGTAGAGTAGGAGACGCGAGTAGAGTAGGAGACCCGAGAGAGAGAGAGACAGGGTCAGAGGTGTGACCTCTGTTTAGCGCCTGCTTCTCTCTCCAAGCTTCCATGCCTGCCTCTTCCATGTCTTTTTCTCTCCTTCTCCCGCTTGTTACTCCTGGTTAAACATGATTTACAAAATAGATTGAAATGCAGTATGCAGAATTGATGAACCGTGTGAAAAACTAGTCAAAATCCAGTCATATCTTGCTCATATGTCAGGGTGCAAGCGGACGCGGGCCATCCGCGGCGCCGCCAAGTCCGCCCCACAAAATCTCTTACGCGGGAGCCTGCGGCAGACTGGTTTCGTTTTGCGGTATTAAGCCGATAATCACGTATTCCACATCTAAGCCCGCATGTTCCGCAAACCGTTCGATCTGAGTCAAGCGCGCGGCACTCAGTGCTAGTATGAAGACCTGAAGCTGCTGCCGAGTCAAGTGCCTCGATCCATTCATGCAGTGCACGTGAGTGTTGGATATTTCCTTTAGCGATCTACAACTAATACTCGCTCCAATTCATATTAGTTGATTTGGATTTAGCTAGATTCAGATATATCTATCACATGTTTTAGTGCTAGATACATCCGAATCTAGCAAAATTCAAGTCAACAAATATAGGTCGGAGGGGTAATACTTCCCCTTTCTCAAAATAGATGCGCAAAATACCAATAGATGCCAATAGATGCGCAAAAATTTTCCACAAATTTCGGCATTACAATACCAATAGATGCGCAAAATTACTTAACGAATCAAGATTAGTGACTCTACCGATTCAATATACAAAAGCGAATGATAAAAGTAGTGGTATGGTCGCGACACCATCCCGCACTCAAATCATTACTCCGCACATGAACAAGTGGAACACATATCCTAACCCCTTCTTTTCACGACGAAACCTAAGATTGGTAACTACGGAAACGAACACCCCAAACAAGATAACGTCGGATACAAGAGGAAGATAGATTGCGTCGTTTTACAAAAGCCTGTCGGTATGGAATGTACCAACAGTTGATAACCAAAGGCAGATAAGATAACAACTTGGATGCAACAGATAGCCAAGGGATTACGCACACACATACACACACACATCCTATGGTACTACGGAAACCCCGAACACGTGAATCCTAGTTTGATCTTTGAGAAGAGGATTGAAAACGTTGCACTTCCTTACCAGAAAAGGGTGGGTGGGAGGGTAAGAAGAAAATGGAAGCAGTCCTACTCTCGCGTTTTGTTTTCCCTAATATACACAACTACCAAAATATTTTCTAGATCGACAACGACCGTTTGGCTGAAACCACAAGGTCGATGGCTCGATACCAATTGTAACTACCTCGGTGAACTACGCTCCTAGATACAAGCCTGGATGAGTGGTAGTGGTTGAAATAATGCAATGGGCCCCAAAAGCCACTCACCGGTAGTCCTTTCGACGTCCCAACCACTACCCTCTCAACGGGACTGTCTGGGCGGCGTGGTCGGCGAAGGATCAACTACGTACACAAGTGGGTATGTCATGCAAGCCACCATACAAGAGTACATTAGAGCCATACCATCTAGAAAGAAAGGAAATATACCAACGCCATACGGCAAGATTCAAATGACCTAGATAGATCTATATTTTAGGATAACTCCTCATACAACACACATCAGAGTATCATGCGGAAGCGGCAAACAGAATCCGAGTACGGATAAGAAGCAAATCGGCATAAGATGCCATAGAAATAAGCACATCCCAACTAGGTCTCACGGATCCCGTTCCGGAATCTCTACACCGAGCGATCGTTGCCCACATCTTGACTTCTTCCACCCAAGATCCGTCACGAGAAGGTACATTCATCTGAATCAAGAATTTATCGTGTGAGACCCTAAGGGTACTCGGCAAGTCTTAATGCCTCTAAAGGGAACACAACTGGGTGACGCAATTGCAGCGTGAAAGATAAACCCTAGCAATCCTACGATAACGCTAACCATCCGCCTAACCAATGATGAGCGGATGTCCGTGAATTTAAGAACAACGATTATAATGGTAATCTCATCCGATCCATCCTCCTCCCGCTTACCAACAAGGAAGCTACGAACAAACCCCCCATCCGTTGGCAATTTTATTAACCATTCCATGAGTGTTGCACTATTTACTAGTCAAGTTACTTAGTCAAATTAAGGCGGTACTTTAGTTATGCTTGTCTATGATCGAGAAACTGTGCTCCAAGTCGTCCATATCCGCGGACACGGCTTTCAGAAAGTTTTACCCGGCCGGGGTGCACCAATAGCAACACACGCTCGATCAACCTCGGAAAAACCAAAACAAAACCCAACGAGGCTTTCACGACTGAACAATCACAAGATTCAGAAATATTTCAGGGGGCCACCCCTTAAGTAGATCCCGCAACGGAGATAGCTGACTCCGAGACGGACTCAAGGTTTGCGACAATGGCTGTAAGCGACTGGGAACCCGAAAGTGTGGCTGGGCTTGTCGATACCGCGTAATCAATCCGCTTACCTAAACAGTACAGTGTGCTCCTCGCACAATTTAAATACAGAAAGTAGCATGGCATAGGTACAGGATAGTAAATAAAACCTCAAACTAGTTTGTGGCCCCAAGAAATAAGACGGAATCAAGCTCTGGCCCAGGGGGGTCCCATATACCTCCCGGATGTGGATAGCGCGATAAATCAAGGAACAGGAATCAAGTACTCGGGGTCTTACGGGACACAAGTGAGCAGGAAAAACCAAATAGCAGATGTTGCTCACCGGTGCCACTTTCTTTAGTTATCCCACTACTACTCAGGTTAAGTTGTTTAGGTACCTCATTATCCAACAGACACTCACATACCCTACACATGCTGTTCTACGACTCGCATGGCTCAAACAACTCCTATAGTAATGGCTCATGGGATGGAGGAACAAGCTTGGTGGAGTTTAAAAGTAAAGGCTATGCATACTTGGGATTCAATTTAATGCAATCGCGACTCAATGATGCAAGAATAAGATAGAGGCAATAGGTACTGTATGTATGCAAGCATGTGGTAGTGCTTGCCTGGTATCTCAGTTGAAGCGAGGGACGGATCTGGGTAGTGCTCCTGGTTCTCTTGATACAACCCACCTTTCGTGTCTATCCGAGAAAAACCAAACAAACAAGGCCAACATGAATATAGAGCACAAGCATATGAATAAGATGCGTCAAACAAACAATCATGCCATGATGAATGATGCACAATTTACATGGCAAGAAAGGTAGCATGGCATGGTGAGGTGTGGAGAACAAGTAGCAACATTTTAGTGAAGTTTTGGTTCTCATTTTGTTGTCATAACAGTTGTTGTTCGCTATATATTTATATGATGCATGCTGCAATTCAAGTCATGGATAGCATAAACAGAAAGGTCTCGTCGAGCTGATCATTTTAGACATATCATTTGCTTAATTTGGAATTATGAAACAAAAGTTATGAATTATTGAAAATCCAGTGGCATTGGTGGTAATTTAAATAAACTTGGAATTTTACTTGTGCAAAAGACAAAAAGGATGGCATATTTGGAATCCTCTCATTTTGCTGATATCCAAACATATATTATTTGCCCAATTTGGATTTAGTATGAAAAAGTTATTTGAAACTGAATTGAATTTGAATTTTGAAATTATTTAAACAGGATTTGAATTTAAACAGTGTCTGAAACGTTTTCTACTCCTCCTACTCACTCCTGAGTCGCTGACAGGTGGGGCCAGGGGGTTCTGCGGCCCACGCGCCAGCGGCTGAGGCAACCAAGGACCGCGGGTTGAGTTTTGAAAAGCTCAGGAGCCTTTTTGCAAAATTACTCTGAGACCGACAAGGGCGGTTGGACCGCAGTTGGAAAAGGCAAGGGCGGGGTTATGTGCAAAAGAGAGCGTGATGTACTTCTTCCTCTCCTCGACGAAAAACAACAGAGAAACGCGGCGGGATCGAACCGAGACCTAGCGGTCATGAAGGGGTGGGCTGCATTGCAGAAGCTCGGGGTTGGTGCTAGGAAGGGCTAAGCGGCTAGGTAGGGTGTGGGCCTTGTTGCTGAGCGACGACAGCGTCTACACTGCGCAGGGTGCTCGGCCGGACGCGCAATCCAGAAAGCGAACCAAGGGGAAGGTGTCAGGAGATTCGTGTGCTCACCGCGGCGTGCGTGTGGTCGACGTGGCCGAGGCGGCGATGGCGGCAGCTCATGGACGGTGGTCTAGGGTTTCCGTGGCGCGGCAGATCTGGTGGCTCGGTCCTCCTCCTCGCCTCGGCTCCAGCGAAGCCCGAGGCTTCCTCGACACCCGCTTCTCGCTCCCGCCTCTGGAGGAGCATGTCTTGGCGAGGTGAGCAGCGTGGCAGCGAGAGGAAGATGGGGCGGTGGAGAAAAGGCGGAGAGGAGCGAGGCGGTGCTGGGCGGATCTGGGGAGAGGCCGGAGAGGGAAGGAGGATAAGAACGCCGAGGCGGTGGGGCTTGCGTGGGGGAGGCAGGTCGGCTCGGCCACCTTTTTTCCCCCTCACGTGCTCGGCATGGGGGCCGGGGGCAGGGCACTAGGGTCTTCCAGGTGGGGTAGGGCGCAGTGGTCGCGGGTGGGCACAGAGGCGGAGAGAGAGAGAGAAGAAAGAGGGGAGGGGAGAGGGGCATGCTCGGGCTAGGCTAGGGTTAGGGGGTCCTGGTCGTGTGGGGGGTAGCTAGGTGGGTGCTGGGGTGGGGCATGCATGGAAGAGAGAAGGGGCGAGCTAGGGTGGGGTGTTCAAGCTAGAAAGGAGGAGGGGTATTAGGGTTTTGCTAAGGGGGAAGGTAGATTAGGGGTAAGAGGGTGGCTTAGTGTTTAGGCTTAGCTAGGTGAGAGAGAGAGAGAGATGGAGTAGCTAGAAGGTGAGGGATTGGTTTTTAGGTTTTAGCTAGAAGGATAGAAGGCAAGGATAGGGTTTAGGGTTTTGCTAAGAGGATTAAGAAAAAGATGGTGGTACTAAACTTGGTCATGCAAGCTTCATATACAACCCACAAAACCAAGAAAAAGAAGAAGAGAGGGAAGGTAGGGAAGATGTTTAAGATGATGGGATGGTTCCTTTGGCCCATGCATGATCCAACAATGACCAAGCAAGATCCAAGAAAAAAAAGGGGGGTGGTTTGAGATGTGCATGCCACATAGCACATGTGTGTGCATGGGGCATGGGGGAGGGGTTAAGCTAAAGGGGGGATAGAGATAGATGATTTGGTGTAGCAACTACAAGCCCAAAACAATATTAAGCAAAGGAAAAGATCCACTTTGAATTCAAGCAAAAACCAAAACTAGAAAAGGTGGCCCTTGCATGGCCCATGCAACATAATTAATGCCAAACTAATCCTTGTGAAAACAATAACATTATCATGGCATTACTCATATGCATTCCCAAAAAGTGGGCAAGGCCAAGCATAGATATATGGGTGGTTCCAACCAACTAATCATGAGCCAGAGATAAAACAACAAAATGCCAAGCTCAGAATAGTTGGATGGTGGAATATAAAAGGTGGTGAAAGATAAGGTGGTGGAGTCAAAAAGAGAGATGCCCCCAACTCAACTTGGGCATTTAACAATTTATTAAGACCCAAATACAATATCAAGAGGCAAATACAATTAATCATGCACATGAGATAAGAACCAAACAAGAAAGGGTTTTATATGATGCTCAAATGCAAGGTGGTATGATGGTATGAGCATGATATGATGATGATGCAACAATTATATGTTGGAAGTGGCCCTTTTTATTATTATAACATGTAGCATTACAGGGGTTAGACAACTGGGATGCTACAACTCTCCCCCACTAACAGGAATCTCGCCCCGAGATTCTAGGAAGAAGAAGAAGAAGAAAAAGAAGATACAAAGAGAGAAGGATGGTTGACACGGAGTTCATCTTCACGCTCCCATGTTGCTTCATCAACAGAATGGTGTGACCACTGCACCTTGCAAAACTTGATGGACTTGTTGCGCGTCCTTCGTTCTGCGGTCTCAAGGATTTTGGTGGGGTGTTCTTGATAAGACAGATCTTCTTGGAGGTCGATTAGCTCATGGTCCACGGTCCTGCCGGGATCTTTGAAGCACTTCTTGAGCTGAGAGATGTGGAAAACATCATGGACTTTGAGTTTTTCCGGAAGCTCTAGTGCATAAGCAACTTCTCCTCTTCTACCACGTATCTTTAAAGGACCGATGTATCTAGGAGCCAACTTTCCTTTGATACCGAAGCGGTGTGTTCCTCTCATGGGAGTGACACGAAGGTAGACGAGATCACCAGGGGCATATACCATATCTGTGTGCTTCCTGTCATAGTTGCTCTTCTGACGGCTTTGAGCAATCTTCAAGTTCTCCAGAATGATATGCACCTTCTCCTCTGCCTGAGTCACAATGTCAGGGCCAAACCAGATTCTTTCTCCTGCACCTGACCAACCAATTGGAGTTCTGCACTTGCGACCATAGAGAGCCTCGAACGGTGCCATCTTCAGACTCTTCTGGAAGCTGTTGTTGTAGGAGAATTCAGCATATGGAAGGCATTCCTCCACTTCATGCCAAAAGAGATGACGCAAGCTCTAAGCATATCCTCAAGAATCGATTGATCCTCTCCACTTGTCCTTGAGACCGAGGGTGGTAAGCATCTTGAAGTTCAACTTTGTTCCCAAAGCTTTTGGAAACTCTCCCGAACTTTGAGGTGAAGATGCTCCAGTCTGAACTGATTTCAAGTGGAACCCCATACAAAGAGACAATCCTGTTGATATAGAGCTCACCAATGAATTCCGAAATTGTTTCTTTGATGGGAAGAAATGAGCCACTTTAGAAAGCATCGATGACAACAAAAATTGCATTGTTGCCCTTCTGCGACCTTGGAAAACCCGTGATGAAGTCCATCTCTACTTTCTCCCATTTCCATTCCGGAGGTTTCAATGGCTGTAGAAGACCAAATGGTTTCTGATGGACAGCCTTGACTCTGCGGCAGACATCACATTCTGAGACATACTTGGCACAATACCTTTTCAACCCAGGCCACCAGTATTGTGTTTTCAAGTCCATGTACATCTTTGTGCTGCCAGGATGGATAGAAAGAACCGAATCATGTGCCTCCTTGAGAACTTGGTCTCTCAGACCCGGGTAGTTTGGAACAAACATCCGGTGATCAAAGAAGAGCGAGCCTTGATCATCAACATGGAAGGATTCATACTTCGGAAGCCCAAGCTTAGAGATGAGCTTTCTGGTGTGCGGATCGCCAAGCTGACGAGAATGAATCTGTTTTTCCAAGAGAGGAGTAGCCAGAAGGTTCAGGAGATGCCCTTGTTCCACAATTTCCAGGTTGAGCTGACGGAATTCCTCGCACAAGAGAGGTTGCTGCTCTTCTACCATGAGGTTATTGACATAAGCTTTACGGCTAAGCGCATCTGCCATGACGTTTGCTTTGCCTGGAGTGTAGTTGATGGTCACATCGAAGTCATTGATTGCTTCAATCCATCTCCTCTGCCGAAGGTTGAGATCAGGCTGAGTGAAGATATACTTCAAACTCTTGTGGTCCGAGAAGATCTCACTAGCACGGTTCCGAGCAAGTAGTGCCTCCATAGCTTCAAGGCAAAGACAAGCATTGCTAGCTCGAGGTCATGCGTGGGATAGTTGATCTCATGCGTCTTCAAGCGGACGAAGCATAAGCAACCACCTCTCTCTTGCATAAGGACCGCACCCAATCCTTGCAAAGAGGCGTCATAGAATATCTGGAAAGGCTTAGATGTATCCGGAGGAACCAAGACTGGTGTGGAAGTGAGCTTCTCTTTGAGTGTCTCAAAACTTTCTTGACAAGCAGAGTCCACAGTACTTCTTGCCTTTCTTGAGGAGATCGGTAAGAGGCTTTGCTATCTTGAGAAGTTCTGCACAAAGCGGCGGCAATAGCTAGCCAAGCCGAGAAAACTTCGCACTTCCTTGACATTCACAGAGGAAGCCATTCAACTATTGTCTTCACGGTTTCGGGTTGATCGCAATGCCCTTGGCAGAGATAACATGACCCAGATATGTTACTTCAGGCAGCCAAAACTCACACTTAGAGAACTTTGCATACAAGCGGTTCTCTCGAAGCTTGTTCAGGACACACCGCAGGTGCTCTTCATGCTCCTCCTTAGACTTGGAATAGACCAGAATGTCATCCAGATATACCACAACAAACTTATCAAGGTACTCCATGAAAACGGAGTTCATCAGCCTCGAGAAGGTAGCAGGTGCGTTGGTGAGACCGAAAGACATGACCGTGTACTCATACAGGCCATAGCGAGTGGTGAAAGCTGTTTTGGGCACATCTTCTTTACGAATTTTGATTTGGTGATAACCACTTATCAAGTCCAGCTTAGAGAACACCACAGCTCCTGCCAGCTGATCAAAAAGATAATTTATCCGAGGAAGAGGATATTTGTTCTTGATGGTCTTTGCATTGAGAGCCCGATAATCCACACATAGCCTATCGGTTCTGTCACGCTTCTTCACAAAGATTGTTGGGCTGCCCCAAGAAGAAGTGCTGTGTTGAATGAAACCCAACTTCTCTTGTTCATCAAGTTGTCGTTTGAGTTCAGCCAACTCAGAAGGACCCATTTTATATGGCCTCTTGGAGATAGGAGTCGTTCCAGGTTCAAGCTCAATCACGAATTCAACCTCGCGATCCGGAGGCATACCTGGCAACTCTTCAGGAAAGACATCTGGGAACTCACAGACCACCGGTACACCCTGAATAGCTTCCATAGCATCATTATTCAGAGTAGCCAAGGAATAGAGCTGGACAGCAGGAGTCAGACTTGGAGAAAAGACTACATGGCCTTCAGGAATCTTCAGAGACACCGGCGTTCAGACAATCGATCACAGTGCATTTCTTTGTCAACCAATCCATGCCCAAAATGACATCAATATCAGAATCGCCCAGAACAATCAAAGAAGCCAAGAATGAAGATCCACCAATCTCAACTTGATTTCCATGACTGATTTTAGAAGTTGCCATTGTTGCTCCAGGAGAGAGAACCATTAACCGATTTGGAAGAGGATCTGATGCTAACCCATGCTCACTTGCAAACTTTATGGAAACAAACGAATGCGATGCACCAGAATCAAAGAGAACTCGTGCAGGGACTGAGTTAACTGAAAGCATACCCATGACAACTCCAGGTGCGAGCTCAGCTTGAGAGGCGTTGACGCAGTTAGCGCGAACAACCGCAGACCCGGGCTTAGTGTTGATGTTGAGAGCCCGAGGCGGTGGTGCACGAACCGAAGGAGAGCTTGTTGCAGATCTTGGCGGGGGTGGAGGGAGAGCTTTGTTCTTCATTGGGCGATTCAGTGGGATGACCATGATCTCCACATGTGTAACAAGCACCGTGTGGACGTGGAGCGAGTAGCGAGGACTCCGCCAGCGCGCTCAGGTAAGGGTTGTAGCCCACAGGAGCCGCATGGTGAAGTTTGATGGCCTTGGCGCGAAACTTGCAGTCTTGGTGGAGCCGGGAGCGGTGGGGTGTTAGGAACCCGACACGCCGCTTAGAAGGAGCTGCCATGATGCAGAGCTTGATGCATCCTGTTATGTTTCTTGGACTCCTCGAACATTTGCCCGCTTGCCTCCTCTTGCGTGCCATGTCTGAAGCTCAGAAGGTTGCGGTCTTGCATGCGTGATTGCATACTTGATCGGCATTGAGCCCTTGCTGAACCTTTTACGCTTCTTCTTGTCATCGATACCTCATCACCACCATAACGGGACAGATTCATGAAGTTCTGATATAGGTGTTGGCGTTATCATTTCCGCTTCAGTTGAGGAAAGCTTCCTTCATCCTTTCCATCACAATCTCTGAGAAACGCTCCTTGAACGCTCCGGTGAACCTCTCCCAAGTAGGTGGAACCCAGTCGACTTGCCATCAAGTAGTTCTCCCACCAAAGAGCTGCATCTCCCTTGAGAAGGTGAGTCGCACTTGACCCACTCCTGCTCGAACATCAGCGTCTCGAGCAACCTTGAGATCTCACGCAGCCAATCATCCGCGTCAGTCGGTCGTAAACATCGAAGCGAGGTTGAACTTGAGGAAGCTCTTGATGTCACCACGCTTGGGAGGTGGAGGAAGTGGAGCAAACTCGTTCCTTGACGCTCTCCTCAAAGCGCTGCTGGTTCTCTTGCATTTCCGCCAAAGCATTAGCTATGCTTGGCAATGAGCCAGTTAGGAGGATGTCCTCTTCGTCCGTGGGGAGCCATCCTCATTGATATAAAACTCAAGTCATTACTATAATGGAGAATGATAATAATCCAAAATAGTACCAAGATGGAATTAACCAAGATTAAAGGATACAATTCGAGATGATATTAAAATATCAACAAAGTTCATAGCACCTCAAAGATATTATGCATATCGCATTACGGTCGAAAAGGAGTGTGGTACACAAATATATCAAAGAAAAATTTTCCACAAATTTCGGCATTACAATACCAATAGATGCGCAAAATTACTTAACGAATCAAGATTAGTGACTCTACCGATTCAATATACAAAAGCGAATGATAAAAGTAGTGGTATGGTCGCGACTCCATCCCGCACTCAAATCATTACTCCACACATGAACAAGTGGAACACATATCCTAACCCCTTCTTTTCACGACGAAACCTAAGATTGGTAACTACGGAAACGAACACCCCAAACAAGATAACGTCGGATACAAGAGGAAGATAGATTGCGTCGTTTTACAAAAGCCTGTCGGTATGGAATGTACCAACAGTTGATAACCAAAGGCAGATAAGATAACAACTTGGATGCAACAGATAGCCAAGGGATTACGCACACACATACACACACACATCCTATGGTACTACGGAAACCCCGAACACGTGAATCCTAGTTTGATCTTTGAGAAGAGGATTGAAAACGTTGCACTTCCTTACCAGAAAAGGGTGGGTGGGAGGGTAAGAAGAAAAATGGAAGCAGTCC
Source organism: Avena longiglumis (assembly GCA_030063025.1). NCBI lineage: Eukaryota > Viridiplantae > Streptophyta > Magnoliopsida > Poales > Poaceae > Avena > Avena longiglumis. The sequence goes on from CP125975.1 coordinate 99,252,368, forward strand.
TACTCTCGCGTTTTGTTTTGCCCTAATATACACAACTACCAAAATATTTTCTAGACTGACAACGACCGTTTGGCTGAAACCCTGAAGGTCGGGATGGCTCTGATACCAATTGTAACTACCTCGGTGAACTACGCTCCTAGATACAAGCCTGGATGAGTGGTAGTGGTTGAAATAGTACGGTGGGGCCCCAAAAGCCACTCACTGGTAGTCCTTTCAGACGTCCCAACCACTACCCTCTCAAGCGGGACACATGCAGGCGGCGTAGTCGGCAGGCGAAGGGATCAACTACGTACACAAGTGGGTATGTACGCAAGCCACCATACAAGAGTACATCAGAGCCATACCATCTAGAAAGAAAGGAAATATACCAACGCCATACGGCAAGATTCAAATGACCTAGATAGATCTATATTTTAGGATAACTCCTCATACAACACACATCAGAGTATCATGCGGAAGCGGCAAACAGAATCCGAGTACGGATAAGAAGCAAATCGGCATAAGATGCCATAGAAATAAGCACATCCCAACTACAGGTCTCACGGATCCCGTTCCGGAATCTCTACACCGAGCGATCGTTGCCCACATCTTGACTTCTTCCACCGATGTCCGTCCTGAGAAGGTACCTGTTCATCTGAATCAAGAATTTATCGTGTGAGACCCTAAGGGTACTCAACAAGTCTTAATGCCTCTAAAGGGAACACAACCTGGGGTGACGCAATTGCAGCGAAAGATAAACCCTAGCAATCCTACAGATAAACGCTAACCATCCGCCTAACCAATGATAGACGGATGTCCGTGAATTTAAGAACAACAGTTATAATGGTAATCTCATCCGATCCATCCTCCTCCCCGCTTACCAACAAGGAAGCGGACGAACAAACCCCCCATCCGTTGGCAATTTTATTAACCATTCCATGAGTGTTGCACTATTTACTAGTCAAGTTACTTAGTCAAATTAAGGCGGTACTTTAGTTATGCTTGTCTATGATCGAGAAACTGTGCTCCAAGTCGTCCATATCCATGGCACGGCTTTGAGAAAGTTTTACCGGCGGGGTGCACCAATAGCAACACTTTCGATCAACCTCGGAAAAACCAAAACAAAACCCAACGAGGCTTTCACGGTGAACAATCACAAGATTCAGAAATATTTCAGGCCACCTTAAGTAGATCCATAGCGGAGATAGCCGACTCAGAGACGGACTCAAGGTTTGCGACAATGGTACATGGCGATCGGGAACCCGAAAGTGTGGCTGGGCTTGTCGATACCGCATAATCAATCCGCTTACCTAAGCGATGAGTGTGCTCCTCGCACAATTTAAATACGAAAGTAGCATGGCATAGGTGCAGGATAGTAAATAAAACCTCAAACTAGTTTGTGGCCCCAAGAAATAAGACGGAATCAAGCTCGGCCGGGGGTCCCATATACCTCCGGATGTGGATAGCGCGATAAATCAAGGAACAGGAATCAAGTACTCGGGGTCTTCGGGACACAAGTGAGGAAAAACCAAATAGCAGATGTTGCTCACGGTGCCACTTTCTTTAGTTATCCCACTACTACCGAGTTAAGTTGTTTAGGTACCTCATTATCCAATGAGACACTCACATACCCTACACATGCTGTTCTCGACTCGCATGGCTCAAACAACTCCTATAGTAATGGCTCATGGGATGGAGGAACAAGCTTGGTGGAGTTTAAAAGTAAAGGCTATGCATACTTGGGATTCAATTTAATGCAATCGCGACTCAATGATGCAAGAATAAGATAGAGGCAATAGTCTTGTATGTATGCAAGCATGTGGTAGTGCTTGCACGGTATCTCGATTGAAGCGAGGGACGGATCTGGGTAGTGCTCTGGTTCTCTTGATACAACCCACCTCGGTCTATCAAGAAAAACCAAACAAACAAGGCCAACATGAATATAGAGCACAAGCATATGAATAAGATGCGTCAAACAAACAATCATGCCATGATGAATGATGCACAATTTACATGGCAAGAAAGGTAGCATGGCATGGTGAGGTGTGGAGAACAAGTAGCAACATTTTAGTGAAGTTTTGGTTCTCATTTTGTTGTCATAACAGTTATTGTTCGCTATATATTTATATGATGCATGCTTCAATTCAAGTCATAGATAGCATAAACAGAAAGGTCTCGTCGAGCTGATCATTTTAGACATATCATTTGCTTAATTTGGAATTATGAAACAAAAGTTATGAATTATTGAAAATCCAGTGGCATTGGTGGTAATTTAAATAAACTTGGAATTTTACTTGTGCAAAAGACAAAAAGGATGGCATATTTGGAATCCTCTCATTTTGCTGATATCCAAACATATATTATTTGCCCAATTTGGATTTAGTATGAAAAAGTTATTTGAAACTGAATTGAATTTGAATTTTGAAATTATTTAAACAGGATTTGGATTTAAGCGATTATGCAAACGTTTTCTCCTCCTACTCACTCTGAGTCGGCAGGTGGGGCCGGGGTTCTGCGGCCCACGCTACCGAGGCAACTCAAGGACACCGCTGGTTGAGTTTTGAAAAGCTCAGAGCCTTTTGCAAAATTGCTACTGAGGCCGACAAGGGCAGTTGGACCGCGGGTTGGAAAACAAAGCGAGGCCGGGGTTATGTGCAAAAGAGCCGCTGATCAGACTTCTTCCTCTCCTCGACGAAAAACAACAGAGAAAAGCAGGCGGGATCGAACCGAGACCTAGCGGTCGCGGCGAAGTGCTGCCGGTAAGCTTCGGGTTGGTGCTAGGAAGGGCTAAGCGGCTAGGTAGGGTGTGGGGCGCTTGTTGGAGCAGGCTGACTGCGGTGTGGGCGCTGGCTTGGCGGCGACGGCGAGCGTCGCACACCTGCACCGAGGGTGCTCGGCCGCCGACCGCGCAATCCGAGAAAGCGAACCAGGGGAAGGTGTATGCAGGAGATTCGTGCTCACGCAGGCGTGCGGTGTGGTCGGCGTGGCGGGGAGCGAGCGATCGGCGACGGCTCGCGGACGGTGGGCTAGGGGTTTCGGCGTGGCGGCAGATCCTGGTGGCTCGGTCCTCCTCGCCTCGCGTCGGCTCAGGCGTGCAGCGAAGCTTCGAGGCTTCCTCGACACCCGCTTCTCCGCTCCGCCTCCCTGAGGTGCATGTCTTTGGCGAGGTGAGCAGGCGTGGCCGGCGAGAGGAAGATGGGGCGGTGGAGGAAAGGGGCAGAGGAGGGGAGCGAGGCAGGCTGCTGGGCGGATCTGGGGAGAGGCCAGAGAGGGGAAGGGGAGGATAAGAACGCCAGGGCGAGGTGGGGGCTTGCGTGGGGGAGGGGCAGGTCGGCTCGGCCACCTTTTTTCCCTCCCTCACGTGCTCAGCATGGGGGGCCAGGGGACGCGGCAGGGCACTAGAGGGGTCTTCCAGGTGGGGTAGGCGTGGTCGCAGGCGGTGGGCTGGGCCAGGGTGAAGAGAGAGAGAAAGAGGGAGGGAGAGGGCATGCTCGGGCTAGGCTAGGGTTAGGGGTCCCTGGGTGTGGGGGTAGCTAGGTGGGTCTTTGGGGTGGGGCATGCATGGAAGAGAGAAGGCTAGGGTGGGGTGTTCAAGCTAGAAAGGAGGAGGGGTATTAGGGTTTTGCTAAGGGGGAAGGTAGATTAGGGGTAAGAGGGTGGCTTAGTGTTTAGGCTTAGCTAGGTGAGAGAGAGAGAGATGGAGTAGCTAGAAGGTGAGGGATTGGTTTTTAGGTTTTAGCTAGAAGGATAGAAGGCAAGGATAGGGTTTAGGGTTTTGCTAAGAGGATTAAGAAAAAGATGGTGGTACTAAACTTGGTCATGCAAGCTTCATATACAACCCACAAAACCAAGAAAAAGAAGAAGAGAGGGAAGGTAGGGAAGATGTTTAAGATGATGGGATGGTTCCTTTGGCCCATGCATGATCCAACAATGACCAAGCAAGATCCAAGAAAAAAAAGGGGGGTGGTTTGAGATGTGCATGCCACATAGCACATGTGTGTGCATGGGGCATGGGGGAGGGGTTAAGCTAAAGGGGGGATATAGATAGATGATTTGATGTAGCAACTACAAGCCCAAAACAAGATTAAGCAAAGGAAAAGATCCACTTTGAATTCAAGCAAAAACCAAAACTAGAAAAGGTGGCCCTTGCATGGCCCATGCAACATAATTAATGCCAAACTAATCCTTGTGAAAACAATAACATTATCATGGCATTACTCATATGCATTCCCAAAAAGTGGGCAAGGCCAAGCATAGATATATGGGTGGTTCCAACCAACTAATCATGAGCCAGAGATAAAACAACAAAATGCCAAGCTCAGAATAGTTGGATGGTGGAATATAAAAGGTGGTGAAAGATAAGGTGGTGGAGTCAAAAAGAGAGATGCCCCCAACTCAACTTGGGCATTTAACAATTTATTAAGACCCAAATACAATATCAAGAGGCAAATACAATTAATCATGCACATGAGATAAGAACCAAACAAGAAAGGGTTTTATATGATGCTCAAATGCAAGGTGGTATGATGGTATGAGCATGATATGATGATGATGCAACAATTATATGTTGGAAGTGGCCCATTTTATTATTATAACATGTAGCATTACAGGGTTGAACAATGGGATGCTACAACTCTCCCCACTAACAGAATCTCACCCGAGATTCTAGGAAGAAGAAGAAGAAGAAAAGAAGATACAAAGAGAGAAGGATGGTTGACGGAGTTCATCTTCACGCTCCCATGTTGCTTCATCAGCGAATGGTGTGACCACTGCACCTTGCAAAACTTGATGGACTTGTTATGCGTCCTTCGATTCTGCGGTCTCAAGGATTTTGGTGGGGTGTTCTTGATAAGACAGATCTTCTTGGAGGTCGATTAGCTCATGGTCCACAGTCCCGGGATCTTTGAAGCACTTCTTGAGCTGAGAGATGTGGAAAACATCATGGACTTTGAGTTTTTCTAAGCTCTAGTGCATAAGCAACTTCTCCTCTTCTACCACGTATCTTGAAAGGACCGATGTATCTAGGAGCCAACTTTCCTTTGATACCGAAGCGGTGTGTTCCTCTCATGGGAGTGACACGAAGGTAGACGAGATCACCAGGGGCATATACCATATCTGTGTGCTTCCTGTCATAGTTGCTCTTCTGACGGCTTTGAGCAATCTTCAGGTTCTCCAGAATGATATGCACCTTCTCCTCTGCCTGAGTCACAATGTCAGGGCCAAACCAGATTCTTTCTCCTGCACCTGACCAACCAATTGGAGTTCTGCACTTGCGACCATAGAGAGCCTCGAACGGTGCCATCTTCAGACTCTTCTGGAAGCTGTTGTTGTAGGAGAATTCAGCATATGGAAGGCATTCCTCCCACTTCATGCCAAAAGAGATGACGCAAGCTCTAAGCATATCCTCAAGAATCTGATTGATCCTCTCCACTTGTCCTTGAGGCGAGGGTGGGCAGTCTTTGAAGTTCAACTTTGTTCCCAAAGCTTTTGGAAACTCTCCGAACTTTGAGGTGAAGATGCTCCCACAGTGCAGGCTGATTTCAAGTGGAACCCCATACAAAGAGACAATCCTGTTGATATAGAGCTCATAACTGAATTCCGAAATTGTTTCTTTGACTGGGAAGAAATGAGCCACTTTAGAAAGCCTGTCGATGACAACAAAGATTGCATTGTTGCCCTTCTGCGACCTCGGAAAGCCAGTGATGAAGTCCATCTCTACTTTTTCCCATTTCCATTCCGGAGGTTTCAATGGCTGTAGAAGACCAAATGGTTTCTGATGGACAGCCTTGACTCTGCGGCAGACATCACATTCTGAGACATACTTGGCACAATACCTTTTCAACCCAGGCCACCAGTATTGTGTTTTCAAGTCCATGTACATCTTTGTGCTGCCAGGATGGATAGAAAGAACCGAATCATGTGCCTCCTTGAGAACTTGGTCTCTCAGACCCTGGTAGTTTGGAACAAACATCCGGTGATCAAAGAAGAGCGAGCCTTGATCATCAACATGGAAGGATTCATACTTCGGAAGCCCAAGCTTAGAGATGAGCTTTCTGGTGTGCGGATCGCCAAGATGACGAGAACGAATCTGTTTTTCCAAGAGAGGAGTAGCCAGAAGGTTCAGGAGATGCCCTTGTTCCACAATTTCCAGGTTGAGCTGACGGAATTCCTCGCACAAGAGAGGCTGCTGCTCTTCTACCATGAGGTTATTGACATAAGCTTTACGGCTAAGCGCATCTGCCATGACGTTTGCTTTGCCTGGAGTGTAGTTGATGGTCACATCGAAGTCATTGATTGCTTCAATCCATCTCCTCTGCCGAAGGTTGAGATCAGGCTGAGTGAAGATATACTTTAAACTCTTGTGGTCCGAGAAGATCTCACAACGGTTACCGAGCAAGTAGTGCCTCTATAGCTTCAAGGCAAAGACAACTGCTGCTAGCTCGAGGTCATGCGTGGGATAGTTGATCTCATGCGTCTTCAACTGACGAGAAGCATAAGCAACCACCTGTCTCTCTTGCATAAGGACCGCACCCAATCCTTGCAAAGAGGCGTCGCAGAATATCTGGAAAGGCTTAGATGTATCCGGAGGAACCAAGACTGGTGTGGAAGTGAGCTTCTCTTTGAGTGTCTCAAAACTTTCTTGACAAGCAGGAGTCCACAGGTACTTCTTTTTCTACGAATTATTTACTCTGAAAAGGCCATTAACTCATTTGATTAACTGTACTAAATCTTGCTGCAAAAGTGTGAAACAATGGTACAGCAAGATTCTACACGACTTACTGAACCTACATATATTTTATTTGGAATTTTTGGCCCAGCGATTCTACGCAATTTACAAGTTTTTACGAAAATCTGCTAACCTAAATCGATTAAAGAAAATACCCAATCAAGCGTATCATTGACGGGTCCACGTGTCTTCTTGTTGGCGCCGATCGGCGTTTGACTAGTCGGCACACTGACCGGTCAACGGCCGATCTGGACCGCTGATCGGAGATCCAACGGTCACAAAAGGATGGCGGCTGCGGACTCACCGGAGACGGCGGCGAAGCTTCGGGGCGGTGGCGACTTGGCTCAATGACAGCGGTCCACAATGGAAAGAAAGGCGGTCGGCCGGATCGAGGCGATCATGGCGGCCTTGGCGGCGCAACAAGTGGTAAGCGTCTGTGGCCTGTGAAAGCGGCGCGCTGGCGGCAGCCTTGGTGGCAGCGCGGCAGCGGCGCTGTGTGCGCGCAGCGTGTCTTGTGGCCAGCGGCGGCTCTGCGGGCAGCGCCTTACTGAGGCGGCACGGAGATCGAGGCGAAGCGGCAGCAGAGAGGCGCCGGGTGGGGTCCGCGTCCTTTTGTGGGGTGGGCCCACGCGGGTCCTACCCGGACTCGGCGGCGGCGGAGGATACAATCCGCCGCGCGGGCGGCGCGGCCCAGCAGGCTGGCGCCTTTTTTTTATCCTTTTTTTTTCCCTTTTTTATAATTAGTAAAATCTCCGTAACTTTTCCGTACGGGCTTCGAATTGGGCGATTCTTGTTCCTAAATTTTGTAAAATCAAGGGGAACAACCTAGGGTCAAGGGTTGAGTGAAACCTCTAGGCTACAAGGATAGACAACACAAGTCCTACTAAAGCCTCCCGCAGGAGCCTCGTAGTGAAATAGAGTAGGGTTTAGAAAATAGTGTTTTGCCGAATCTTTTCAATCGATGATTTTGCATGGAAGAGTATGATGCAATGGCATGAATGATATGCAGAACCAAATCTAAAATTTGGGATGTGACATAAGGGCACGACTCTAAGCTCTTTTTGGCTCTCACATACATCTCACCGATCGAGTAAGCACTACAGAACGATGCACTGCAAAATCATATTGCTATGGCATGAATATTTCTGAAACCATAATTCAATCGATTTTTTGCAGATAAAAACAAAATCATATTTATTGGAGTATTAAATTTTCTAATATATATGCGGGACCAAATATTTTATTTTATACAGGGTCTCTAAATTATTTTCTATCCCCTTCAATACTTCTCTATAAATACATGTATAGTACTCCATGTATAGATCAACGATTAATATATAGTTATAGTGTGTGTATCGTGTAACCTAAAACTATTGTCTATATTTTTCTTTGTGAACTATTGTCTATTTTTTCACTCACCATGGAGACGCTCCGCCACGGCTATCACGCTTGGGTTCACCATCGTCCTTTCCTCGTATAGTAGCGAACTAGCATGGCCAATGCGTACATAGTATGCTGACTAGCAGAATGCCTGACGCTATGCGGGCTTAGGCGGGAGCCGCTTATTTGCGATTATTTTTACGGGCTGCCACGGATATCCCACATAATCATCGCGGACATATACGGCACATACGCGGGCTCCCGCATCATGTCCCACTTACACCCTTACTCATATGTCGTACTATGTAGCTGTAGAACCGATATGCGCAGCTAGCTAGGGAAGAATGTGACCGGCGTACGGTGTGCCTGTGCCTGCGAGGCGTCGTGCGGCTAGCTGCAAAGCCTGCGAGCGCCATGCATGAACACCAAGCAATGAGGCAAAGACACGGTAAACCCAGTACAGTCGCACACGAGTTCACGTGGTGAGAGGCTGAGCTGACGTGATGAGAAATTAAATTCGCGGCGAGGCGAAGTACCCGGGGGGCGTCTCAGGCAGCCAGGGAGAGGGAGGTGGCGTGTGAGGCAGCGAGAACCGGGTACTGCGTGGTGAGGCGTGCCTGCAGCGCAGGCATTCGCTGTAGCCTGTAGACTGTAGTGTAGGATGTGCTCTACGCTGCCATGTACTGTACCATACAACGGAGTACTAGCCCAGCGAGTTGAGCCCGCGGACGTGTTCGTTATGTACACGGAAGATTCGAGTGGAGGACTCGATAGTGTAATTTGGAGATGGTCCAACTGCCCATGCGGTATTCGATTGGTTTGGAGATTTTGGAGGGATGTCACGAAATGCCCACGTGTCACTTCTCCTCATGGTCTATGGTATTGGTAGATCATTTATCTGACAAAAAAATATGATTTTATATTTCCGTGTCCCACTAAGATCAACTCTAGCCGATCAAGTAAACCTGCGCCCCTTAGAAGCAGTCTACGTACCATGGAAAACATGGATAAACAAGTCATCAAAGCGTTTACACAAAAAGATCTTGTGGTATGTGATCGTATCAAGCGACACCGGATAATCATCTATTTCAGTTTTTTTTACGTCATAGAGGATATTATTATTATTAATTAAACTCCTTGCTAAATCATTATCTGGAGTTTTAATAACCACCGAGGCCAAATTGACAAAATTATCTTCCTCCTCGCGTTCATACTCATCATTATCTAGTTCTTCAGCTGGATTATGGTCAAATTCAGAGAAATGAAAATCCATTTTCTCTTCTCCAAATTTGAGAGACACGGTTTGTCTTTTGCAATCTATATTTCCTCATGCAGTATTTAGAAAGGTTCTTTCAAAAATGATGGGACAATAAACATCGGTAGGCATATCAACTAACACAAAATCAATAGGATATTTGTATGGTCCAACATAAACTGGAACATCTCTAATGATTTCCATAGGGACTCTAAGTGTTTTATCAGCAAACATTATAGTCTTATCTGTATCCTCTAGTTCAGCTGGTGCTAGTTCTTTTTGGAATTTTAAATAGAAATTAAAAGGTATCACGTTAACAGTTGTCCCTATGTCACATAGACCATAGTAGGAAGTTTCTCCGAAAGTGCAAGGGAGAATAGACTTACCAACTTTTTTTAGCTTTTACCTTACCTTCGACGAACTGCGAGGCTTCAGTATCAAGCTCAATCACGTTGCAGTGAGCAAACATGGTCAGAATGTCTTCCTTCGCTGGATCCCCTATCTCTTGTACACTTACTTCTTCAGTTTTCTTTACATGTGCTTCTTCTAGTTGTTTTAGGAATAACTCCTTTTCTTGTTGATCCTCCAACTGCTGAGTCATCATATGTTTCTTCGCGTCCTTAGGAAAGGAAGGGATTCAACATATGGGGGTACCTCCCACATTGGTTCAATAGGAGCTGTAATTATTGGATCGTCTTTTATAGCCAGCTCAGGTGGTGGAGTGTAATGGAGCCGGTCCTTTTTAGGAGTCTCAATATGTTCTATAAAAGACTGAAAAAATTGCAAAACAATATCATCATCAAGTTGGAGTTCATCAGTAGTTTCTTTTACTTTATCGGATTCTTTATAAGCATTGAGACAATCATATTCAATTTATATACCTCCTTCGTCGTCTCAATCAAATCCCCATGTTTCTCTATTACGACGAATACGTTCTAAAAGTTCCCAAACTTTAGTTATAGTTAACTTCATAAAGGAGTGATAGGGCAAAGGTGTCCGATCTTTCGATGAGATGGTGATAGTCGATTTGGTGGAGTTCGGGCTTGACGATCCGACTACACGTGCGAGCACGAGCGCCAATGCAATCGCTAGGCCAATCTCCTAGAGGTTACCGATCCTGCGGAAACACGATCAGCCTGACCAGCGAGGGTATTAATTCCTACCTGAAATCGAGAACAAGTAAGAACTAATATTGCAATCAAGATATTGCGGATTAAGATGAAAGCTTTATTGCAAATGTGGGATCCTGAATAGGTGCGAAGTACAAGAGGCCTCTGCGACGCTCGAGCCTTGGCGAAGTTGCTATGATGGCTAACTTAATGTCTAAACAAAATTCGAGTCTAGGGTGACGGCTATGGGGAGTATTTAAGGAGGAAAAAGTGGGGTTTCGGCCAGCCATGGAAGTGGTGGCCGAATCCAACCCTAGAAATCCCTTTCCCCTCAAATACGGACTCTAAAAAGTGGCTATTTAAAATCCTGCGAAAATTACATGGGCCTGGCCCAAAATAAAGGTGTCGCGGCACCATATTAAACTATGGACGAATTCGTGAAGTATTAATCTTGAATATTTCGTCCAAGCCTTCTTTCTTCATTATGGTGGCCTCAAAGTTCTGAAATCTCCATCCGTGACCTTCTCTTGGATCATCACATGCTTGCTGCCATCTCCATGCATGGCCATGCTCCAATGCTTGTCCCTCTCATCCATGCTTGGTCCATCATTCCTAAGAGTAAGAAATACATCTGATTTAGGCAGCATCATATTCTCATGTATGTGAGCAATAGTTCCAAGAAACAAAAATACCTGATAGTTAAGTTGTTTGGCATGAGATCTTGTGATGGGTCCTTGTATGTGTGTAGCTGTAGGTACAATGGTTGTATCAATAAAAGGGATGTCCACATCAAGGAGCCTAGCTCATGTTTAATTTCTTTATTCCTCCATAAAAGATATGTCAAACGTACCATTCAGGTAGATCATGATGGGGATATTTATAAAGTATGGTCTTATACCTTTTGAAGGCCCTTACCAAGCCATCACCTGGGCGGTTCTTGAAGTTTGTGATCGCCCTCCTTACTTCAGTAGTCTTTACCTTGGGAAAGAATCGAATCACGAATTCTCCTTTAAGTTTTTCCCAAGTATCTAATTTCTCTGCAGGGCAAATTCTAGGCCAAGCTAAAGCAATATTAGTTATATATTGGCTAAATAGTTTAAGTTTTAATTCTTTATCAGAATAGCCTCTCAATTTAAGAGTCCAACATAGCTCGGTAAAATGCATTAAATGTATGTAAGGATCCTCGTCTGGATCATCTCCTGCAAAAGACTTTTCTTTAATAATGGCGATAAAGCGAGAGTCGACCTCATATTTTGGTTCGCTCCCACTCGAGAATTCTTTGACAAGTCCTCTGTTGAATTTCCCGAGGTATTTAGTTGCATCGAGTTGATTCATCAGTCCAAGTGTAGTCATGGTTCTTACCTAAAACTAGTAAACAAATAGTAAAACCTCTGTTGAATTTCCGGATATATTCAGACACTCCAGACTTTATTAATCCTAAAACTTGCTAATTATATTCAGGATCAAAAGGCAAGGGAGGTGAATATATTACAAACATAGTTGTTCATAACACCGAATACTTTAAACATAGTTGTTCACAACATTTCTAACATAGTTCCTATGTTAGATCTAGCTAAACAAAATAACGATTCAGGGTCTTCCTTCGAGGGTTCAGCGAATTTTCGTCACAAACAAGCTAACGCGGTGTTTCCTCATTTCCATCCTCACAGAAACCAGTGAACCAACTTCAAGTTGGTACATGTTACAGAAGAGGTTTCAACCATTAGAGAACACTATTTGGTTCAATCTGCCAGATAGTGTACTAGCCAATAACTTTGTCGTCCATGCCATAATCATGAAACAAAGTTGTGCCATTCTTTGGGATGTTGTAACCAAGTGCAAAGCTTGATGGTATGATCTGAAATGATGAAATAATTAAAACACATTAGTAATTATAAACACACAAGTAAAATTGAAGACATAAAAGCATATTAGGTACAATAACTCAAAAAGATGTTGTTAGCTAGATTAAGTGCACTGAAACTTGTAACATGGTATTGCATGTCAGAGAGATAGACAAAATCATCCTCATCATGCACCCAACATATTCTGCTTACATTTTTCAGCATCTCAAATGTAATGGTATACATGTCTTTCATACATATGTGTGAAAACACTCCTGTAGAAAACACTTCTAATGATGAGATTCACAAATGGCACCCTAAATCCTGTAAAATTTAATTATTATTAAAAGAAGAAATAATATAGGGAGCCACAAATGGAAATATTAATATACATACATTCGATGGAGAAAAAACACATACCATAAATAGTCTGGTATCCCTTGATGTCACCATTAGGGGCATGTACTTCCATACTAAACACAGACCGATCATCTTCTTCCTCTTCATCATCATCTTTAGTGATTAAGATAAAGGTCACCACATCATTGATATCAACAGTGTGTGTCCTTAAGAAAGATAACCAAATGACCCTCTTATAGATGTAACATATTCTCTTTTATGTAGAAAAAACTTAAACCTACGTCCTCTAACCAAAGCTCGTAACCACTTATCAGCATACTGGTTGATTTTTCTTTGAAGTGACAAGGAACAATCTGAGAAATAAACCCAAATAAATATGTGATGTTGATCATACATATAACACTAGCAAGAATTCACTACTAACTAAGAAATTAGTAATACTAAAATAATCAGAAAACTACTAATCAAATATATATAACATTAGGAAAAATAAAAATGCATTTCTAACATACACATGGTACAATGATTTTCCAGTAGGAAAATTTAATACTAACCAAATAAATATAATAATGTTGAATCACATATATACATATAACCGTAGGAAGATTCACTACAACCTATATAAAAAACATAATCCCGGCCAGAATAATTACGTTCCCGGTGTAGCAAACATGTCCAGGATTCGATTTAGACCGGGATTCGATAGTTCAGGTTACGAACGACCGGAATTTCAAATTCAGAGTTCAAACCGCCAAATCTCTACGAGTTTAGGTTTGAAAATGGACTTTTCCCCGCAATTAACCCACACGCAACCCGGCGGGCTCGTATTACGACCCGGAAAACTGGGCAGCGGTTTGCAGTAAAAATCGCAGAAAACGAGGAAGAACCGATCATCGGTTACCGATGGCCGTCCACCAGCGCTGCGCAGACGCGTCCACGCACCGTCGCTGGCTCGCGAGGGAAAGCACGTCCTCACTCCTCACGCCATCACGCGCGGCGCCCCGCCCCGTCCCGTCTCGCGTCTCCGCCACCCGCACTGCACCGCACCTGCACGGCGCGAGCCGTCCAAAAACCCAGCGAGAAGATAACAAGAAACTGCCTCGCACTATTCGCTACGTCCGGACGCTTTTTGTTTTGGAGCCGCGCGCGGAAAGGGACGAAGAGGAAGATATACTGTAGATCGACGAGAGCGGTCCATCGCTGGCAGGATATCCATCCAGCCAAAAGCGGCGGCAGGCCGGAACCTGGATCGCTCGTCCGTCGGCTCGTGCACCGTTTACGTGCTGTACGAGTTTTTTTCCCTAGTATTTTTTAAATCTCCACGGTCGTCGGGACCATGATAAAATGGCAGAGTTTTTAAAAACGACCAAGGTTTTTTCTGGAGCACGTTTTACCACTGTTTACACCTGGCACCTGGGCTCTGTGCGTCGTCTCGCCCCGCGCCCGCGACGGCACCTCGTGCCTCGTGCGCCGCTGCTGGACTTTGGAACGGACGGCCGAGATGGACGGAGGGAGGGAGTAGTAACTGCAGGTGGGACCGGGGCGGAAGCGGGGAAAACCAGGCGCTGGTGAGTGACTGGCGAGCTCGGGCGGGCGGGCGGGCGGGCGGGAGGGCCACCACGCTTCCCGCATTTCGCAATTCGCACCACTACAAACCGGTTGAGGCAACCACAATTGCTTCGCCCACACACCCAAGTGAACACTGAACCTCACCTAGTAATAATAAGCCTTTTTTAGTCAGTTAGTGGAATAAATTACGACATAAAAACTAGCCAACTTATGCTACCCTTTACAACCTTTAGATTCTGCCTCTAAAATAAAACCTATGTGCAAACTTTAGCCATCACCCATTGGTTTTTCTCCAAGTTTAGCTAATTATTTAGGCATTATATAAGTTTGTATATTCCTTATTCGATGGAAACCAAGTCCAATGTCGCATTAAAAACACAACTTTTCATTTTATTGGATATGCATCTGACATGCAAATTGAAAACAATGAAAACAGTTTTCTCCAATTGTACTCTACAATAATTTAGAAAGAGAGATAAGATAGTCATGATACAAGATAAAATTGTAGAGTATAATCTAAATTTGACGAACATTGGATGAAGCAAGTCAAGCGGTTGCCATTTTGACATTGTTCGCGAACGACTTTTTTTTCTTCTTTTCACCATCATCATTTTTGTCGATAACCACGCCTTTCTTCTTTCAACGGGATCCAAGGCCCCCGCCACTATGGTAACACAATCTATCTCATTAACTGCTAGCTCACAACACATCTGTCGCTATCTAAAACGACAATAACAAACATTTCTCACTATCTAAAACGACAAAGTGTGTTGACATACGGGGCATGGGAGCCAACTATAGTATGACCGGACTCGTTAAACATCACTTGACCGAGTCGATATTCAAAATCAGTCTATACGCTCCGCCCTGCCCCAACGGTCGACGCCACGAAATCCCAACCTATCCTCGACGGCCATGTCATGCTGGGTACATCACTTTGGGTCCCCTAGCCAATACATCCACTCTCCTTCTCCACTCCACTGCACTCCTCCTCTCTAGCCAAGAGACAAAACCATGGAGCCTTCCAATTCTGCCACCACAAGGCAACTCCCTCCTTAAAACCCCCCTTTGGCCTTTGCCCACACTCCCCACTCTCTCCACCCACCAAGCCCACAACCATGGCTGCCCTCCGCCACCGCCTCTTCCTCCTCCTCCCCCTCGTCCTTCTCCTTGTCCTACTCCCGCTCCAAACCGTCGCCTTCTCCGACGCTGATCACCTCCTTGCAGCCAAGGCCGAGCTCTCCGACCCCGACGGCGTCCTCGCTGGCTGGGATGCCCGTTCCACCCAGTCCGTCTGCGCATGGCCGCACGTGTCCTGCGCTAGGAACTCCACCACCGCTGTCACCGGGCTCCACATCTTCAACCTCTCCATCTCCGGCGTCTTCCCGGCCTCGCTCTGCGAGCTCAAGTCCCTCCAGCGCCTCAATCTCGCCGGGAATGATATCGCGGGCCCCCTGCCCGCCTGCCTTGCCGACCTCCCGGCGCTCTCGGACCTCGACCTCTCCGGGAACGACTTCTCCGGCGAGGTTCCGGCGGCCTACGGCAGCGGCTTTCGGTCGCTCACCGAGCTCAAACTTATCCAGAACTCCCTCACCGGCGATTTCCCGGCGTTCTTGACCAACCTCACCACCCTCCAGGTGCTCCAACTCGCCTACAACCCATTCACGCCGTCGCCATTGCCGGAAAATCTCGGCAACCTCGCCGGTCTCCGGCTGCTATATCTCGCCAGTTGCAACCTGACCGGTAAAATCCCTTCTTCCATCGGAAACCTTGGGAATCTGGGCAATCTGGACCTCTCGTACAACCGCCTCTCCGGCGAGATACCCGCAAGCGTTGGGAATTTGAGTTCTCTGTTCCAGATGGAGATCTACAGTAACCAGCTCTCCGGGAGGATACCGGAGGGGTTGGGGAGCCTCAAGAAGCTCCGGAACATCGACCTCTCCATGAACCGGCTCACCGGCGACCTACCGGAGGACATGTTCGCCGGGCCAAGCCTGGAGAGCGTGCACATGTACCAGAACCAACTCACGGGGCGCCTTCCGGCATCGCTTGGGACGGCGCGGCGCCTCACCGATCTAAGGATGTTCCATAACAAGATCGAAGGGCCGTTTCCGCCGGAGTTCGGGAAGAACTGCCCGCTGCAATTCCTGGACATGTCGGAGAACCGGATGTCGGGTCCGATCCCGGCGACGGTGTGCGCTTCCGGGAATCTGACGCAGCTCCTGCTGCTGAGCAACCAGTTCGAGGGCACCATTCCGGCGGAGCTGGGGCAATGCCGGACGCTGCTGAGGATCCGGCTTTTTAACAACCGCCTCTCTGGACCCGTGCCGCCGGAATTCTGGGGACTGCCGCATGTCACCATGCTCGAGCTTCGTTCCAATGCTCTCTCGGGCACAGTCGATCCTGCCATTGCTGGTGCCAAGGACCTGTCCAATCTGCAAATACAGGACAACCGATTCACCGGTGTTCTGCCTGCCGAGCTGGGCAATCTGAACAAACTGCAAGAGCTTATGGCTTCAGATAACAGCTTCTCCGGTCCGGTGCCTTCGTCGCTTGGTCAGCTTTCTCAGCTTAACCTGCTTGATTTGAGTAACAATTCTCTGTCTGGGGAGATCCCACGGGACATTGGACGGCTCAAGGCGCTGGTACAATTGTTCCTTTCGCATAACCACCTCACCGGACCCATCCCTCCAGAGATTGCTGAAATCGATATGATGAACGCGCTGGATTTGTCCAACAACGAGCTTTCTGGTGGGGTGCCTGTGCAATTGCAGGACCTTCGGTTGAGTGGCTTAAACCTCTCTTATAACAAGCTCACTGGTCCTCTGCCTGTTTTCTTCAGTGCCTCAAGGTACCGACAGAGCTTCTTGGGCAACCCTGGCCTGTGCTATGGGTTATGCACAGGTAATGGCGACCCCGATGCCATCCGGCGTGCCCGTATCAGCATGGTTGCCTCCATCCTCGCCGCGTCCGCGGTCATCCTGCTCATCGGTTTAGCATGGTTCACTTACAAGTACAGAAGCTACAAGAAGCGCGCCGCTGAAATCGGTGATGAGAAGTCAAGCTGGGTTCTCACATCCTTCCACAGGGTGGATTTCGACGAGAGGGACATAGTGAACAGCCTTGATGAGAACAATGTGATCGGTAAAGGTGCAGCAGGAAAGGTATACAGGTCTGTTGTTGGGCCTAGAAGTGAGGCTGTGGCTGTGAAGAAGCTCTGGGCAACCGGTGCTGCTGTGGGCAAGAAGAATGACACTTTCGAGGCCGAGGTGGCGACGTTGAGCAAAGTCAGGCACAAGAACATCGTCAAGCTCTTCTGCTGCGTGACCAACAGGGCCTGCCGGCTGCTCGTGTATGAGTACATGCCCAATGGCAGCCTTGGGGACTTTCTCCGCAGCGCCAAAGCTGGCATACTGGATTGGCCTATGAGATTTAAGATTGCAGTCCAGGCTGCCGAGGGGCTCTGCTACTTGCACCATGACTGTGTGCCCTCAATTGTCCATCGAGACGTGAAGTCGAACAACATCTTGCTCGATGCGGAGTTTGGTGCCAAGGTTGCAGATTTTGGTGTTGCAAAGACTGTTGGAGATGGGCCGGCCACCATGTCGGTCATTGCTGGCTCTTGTGGCTACATTGCTCCTGGTGAGTTCTTGATGCCTGATTTTTTCTAACATGTTTAAAGTGTCAGTAGAAATTTTGTATGTACTGCCAATGGTTTGTATGAGGTTGTTGTTGAGATGGACTTGGGACAATATTTAAAACTGCTCCTAGTTTCAGTCTATTTCCTTTTACTTGAAAAAAGAGATACATTTACACAACATGCTCTGCCTAGTCTTTCTACCTGTTATATAGTGGTGCTAAAGGTAAAAGCTTTTCTTTAGTTCTATACTGGATCGTGTGTGTGATTGTTCCTTTATGCATTGCAGAGTATGCATACACCCTTCATGTAACCGAGAAGAGCGACGTGTTCAGCTTTGGCGTGGTCATTCTGGAGCTCGTCACCGGCAAGAGCCCCATGGCACCAGAGATCGGCGAGAAGGACCTGGTGGCGTGGGTGTGCGACAGTATTGATCAAAACGGCGCGGAGTCTGTTCTTGATCCGAAGCTTGTGAGCCAGTTCAAGGATGAGATGCGCAAGGTTCTGAACATTGGCCTGCTGTGCGTCAACAAGTCCCCAAACAGCCGCCCACCGATGAGGTCCGTGGTGAAGATGCTGCTGGAGGTCGAGGGACAAAACAGGCCCAAGACCAAGAAGGAGGCGACCCCCGCCTTCTGATCTGGTGGCGAAAGAAAACCCCTCTGAAGAACCATGGATAGTAGGAATAAATGCTAATCTGTGCTCACATTGGATCATGTACTTAGTACCATTAGCAACTAGCTAGCTCTGAACCTTTAGTAGTAAGTACTTTGGCAAACTCAGAAAATTTGAAGCTAACCTGTCGCTCTGAATGAATGAATGAAATGTGCAGTTGCTCTCAGCCAATCTGTGAAAGTGATGTGTTTTCCTTGCATGTTTGATGCTTTTTGTCGTGGCTGGTTGCGACTTCTTTTGGCTTCCGTTTCCGATCCTGAAAAGCGCATTTGCTATGTTGCTATTTCTTTTCCGAGATTGATTGTTATGTTGCTATCGAACCTTTCAACGTTGCACTTGAGATACTTTGGAACATCTTGTGGAGATGCTACCATGCTTAGTGACACTCATGAGTCTGAGTGGGACTACAAGTCCTGAAGTCCTACTGTAAAGTACGCTGTGATGGCTCAGTATCAATGATGATTGAGTTCTCATCAGCATCAACATCAGTGCTTGGTACATACATGGAATGTTTTTTCAATGCAAACATATTATGTTAAGTAAAAAGATACTAGTGGTTTCAGTGGCCCTGTTGCCCCATCTGTTCTTTTGATTTGTTGCCTTTTGCTTGTGCACTTTGTGCTGGTAAGCAGGGACTGCCTAGTCTCCAGTTTCCATGGCTGCTGTAGGAACAGAAGCTATTGCCTGCTTCCTTCTTTATTTTTGGCCTCCTGGCCCAGAAATTTCACCCGTCTTTGCAGCTCATAAATCATTCGCTGCTCTACAGCTCTTTTACCTTCTTCCATCTTTTTTTATCAGGCCAGGACAAGTAACCTGTAATACGTTTTTTATCGAGGACAAGAACTTTGCTGGCAGCCATATCGAGTACAACAGGGGACATCTGAGTTAGCCCAGTGGCCCAGTCTGTCAATCTAATTCGACAACTTCTCGTTGCATGAGTTGACATGAAGTCGTTGCCGTGTGTTCAGTGTTTAGCCCTTTTCTGAATTGTGTTGCTTTCTCTGTTTTTTTTTACTGATCAGGCTTTTCGATCATGGATGTGCCTTTACCCTTTGTGATCCAAAGCTATCTTGCACGAGTGTATATAACCAAAAGGAGGTAAAGAAAAAAAAGCATGTAAATGCAGTGTTGTTAACCAAGTATATGTTTCCAGATCATATATAGGTCATTTTACAAATGGAGCAGTCGGATAGAAGTGAAAAATTTCCTGAACATTATTCTGCTCTTCAATATTCATCTCTTTGAGCAGCAAGCCATATGATGTGCAAACTTCATGAAGGAGAGACATGTACACTGAATATTATTAGGAATCTTCATGCATGGACCCGTCGAGATTACACCCATGATGAAATCTGTATAACTTCATGCCTCTGGTGCTCCACGAATCTCCCCCACGACAAAAGGCGCATCTACGAGCTCCTGCCCATTTAGTCTCCTCGGCAGCCAATTAGATGTCAGTGCCGGCACACCACTGTCATCGCTGAATCATGATGGTCAAAAGCAGCACAACACAAAATGAAATAACAAAAGGCAAAGAGCAGCAATATGGTTTGGGATGCAGGGTTGTTTAACGGAGAAGAAAAGGATGCAGCGGCTTTTTTTATCCTTTTTGCGCATGTTTTGACACGCATGGACAATTCAAAGTGGTGCGTACCTGCAGTCAGGCCAAATGTTCTTTTTCTCAAGAATCCGTGGGAGGTCTGTGCACTATCAAACCCCAGTTGGTAGGCAAGACTACAAACAGAAGAACCAAGAAGAATTTGTAAGGCAGAAAAAGGCATCTAAGCACTTGTATGTTGCTCGAAGCAGATGTCTCTTGCAAAGAGGAGAATGGGAATACCAAAGAACTCTCATGAGAGATCAACACTATTGAAGAACCCATGACAAGAAAAATCTTGTTTCAAACGAATCATATCTTGTTTACATGACGGAGGAGAGGCTTGATACTTTTGAAATACAGAAAAGGGAGTGTGTGACTGACAAGGGGCTGGGAGTTTCTCTGTAAAGAACCGGGACGAAAAATTCTCTCCTCCTAACAATTCTGTTCTGGCCTTCAGGGATGTTTTACCAATTCAAGTGAACTGAAGTACTAGTAAAAGATGCTGACCAGTAATTCCTAGAACCATCAGTGGTAAATCATTCAGTAAATTAATACTTTATATCTTTCACACAAGGCGCCCCGAAATCTGAAGTAGTAGGAAAGTGAAAATACTTAGGAGAATAAAAACCTGAAACATAAAGGCCATCTACAAGGGTAAGCAAGCTCGGATTGTCGGAGTCCAAGGCAACTGGTACTCGTACGCCGGGCCATGGTACTTGTTCCTCTTGGACACACGCTTCAGCTCCATGGTGGAGCCGTCCACGGAGATGATCCCCTCACCTTTCTCTTTGCCCAACACCACGGACCTCTCTGTCACCCAGACAATCTCCTTCAGCTTGTCCATGGTGATTTGTGTTTGCGGTTTCTCCCCAAACAGCTTACGCATCGCCCACGACAATGAGATCCGTGTCTTCATCACCCATTGGATGTTGTCTTCCGCTTGCATGAAGACCTTCAGGAAGTGTTTGGTCAGGACGGCAATGTGCACTAGACCACCCTCGCCGCCGAAGACTCGTATCCTAGTGGCCTTGTCTGACACATTGGGCAAGTCATTCGGTAGAGAGGAAAACGAGAACTCTGCAGTGTCCTTGTCAAGAACAATGACAGTGTCTTCAGCCGTCATCCAGTAGACCGACTGTGCGGCATTCCCAGCATAGTGGATGCTGGTTAACAATGGAAGCTCCGGCATGCCGCTGCTCGCCGTGCTCTGCACGAGGGTCCACCCATCGCCACTGACGCTACTGCAGGAGGAGAACACCAAGGTACCGGCAAGGCCTTCACAGAAGATTGCATACAGCACCCTGAAGTTGGACAGACCGATGCGGCAGCCCGTGTCGTCGGCGTCGCCGTCAAGCAAAAAGGCACCGAGGCAGTAGCAGCCGTGAAACTTCGCCGGGACAGTTACCGCACTGTGGCGCCGCGTCAAGGGATCGCAGACAACGAGGTCGGGGGGATATACGAAGAAGGACGGCGGCGCGTCTGTGCGCTCTTTGAGGAAGAGGAGGATGCCGCCCCGGCTGTCGGCGAGCTCCCAGTAGGCACCACCGCGGTCCCGGAGGAAGTCAAGCGAGAAGTGCCGCGCGTGTACTGTGCCCGATGATGGCGTGGCCGAGGAGGGGAAGAAGACGGGGTTGCGGCCAGGTGGACGCGGAAACAAGCGCGTGAATTCTTCGACGCGGTAGTGGCCGACGACGAAGGCGCACGGGTGGAGAGAGCGGAACCGACGGAGGAAGCCGCCGTTGGCGACGATGCGCCGCCAGTGCTTGCAGGTGGAGGCGGTACGGACGAGTTGGAAAGACGAGGGGAGGCGCAGGAATACTAACTCGAGAAGCTCATCGGGGAGGCGGTGTGTGGCCGCTGGCGCGCTCCCGGCAATCTTCCCTCGGCGGCGGTGGCGGCTGCGAACCCCCATTGCCACCGGCAACCCTAGTCACAGGCTCACGGGCCTTCTTTTGACCGGCAATCTTCAGGTTTTTGCCTCTTGCTCGGCCCGCACGGAAAGCCCACGTAGTTTGGTTGCAGGCCAATTCCTCTTCCTTAGCCATGGTCCACGAGGAATCTAGAGTCTTTTTGGGAGCCATTGAATATTTTCTCCGATCTATATTAATAGTCTTAATTTAAGTAAATATTCATACATCGCAACGAAAAAATATGCAAATTATGTGTGTATCAGTTATTCAGTTTCGCCAAATTCTTTTTCACCGAGGCGTATTCTTTTACGCCATAAACAAGGACATTCATTCTTTGGGATACCTCTTTATTAGATTTGGCGATTGTCACCCCTTTTGTTAGGCATTATCATGCCTCATTCTGCACATTCCAATGAAACTCAAAGTTAAAAATCTTAAAACTTCCAAATTACCCAATAATACAATGATAATCAAGAACTAACTGCAAGGGATATAGAAAAGCTATAATCATTGTGTGGTTAATTTTCGAAGCATAGTAAATCAAAAAATTTCTACGGATGCGAACGGGAAAGCCAAGATCTAATCTAGGAGATGCAATAAACGAGAGGGATATATGAGATCTTCATACCCTTGAAGAAATCGCACAGCAGAACGTTCAACAGAACGTGGTTGATATAGTCGTACTAGCCTTCTCCTCCTCGCGATCCGATCTGATCCAACGCCGCAAGTGGCGATGCCTCCGAGAGATGCACACGTACGGCACCGCGACGTCTCCTCCTTTCTCGGTCCATCAAGTGGGGTGGAGAGATAGATTGGATCTACAGCAGGACGGCGTGGTGCAAAGGTGGAGAGTTTCTGCGGCAGGGCTTCGCCTACGCGCAGTCGGGAGAGAGAGAGAGAGAGAGAGAGAGAGAGAGAGGAGGGCAGCAGTATGGAGGCTAGGGTTTGGGGTGGGGGGGAGGGTGCGCCCCCTGCCCACCTTATATAGGGGCTGGCCGGCCCCCTTGCCCCTCCTCCAAGCCCTAGGGCCGGCGGCCACAAGGGTGGAGTGGGGGGAAAGTCTTCCCCCCTTCTAGAAGATCCCCTAGGGTTTTTGTAGGCTGGGCCTATCGGGCCTTGTGCCCCTGGACCAATGCGGCCAGGGCACTCCCTCGTAGTCCCACGCCCCCTCCGACAAGTGGGGCCACGTTGGTCCTACTCCGGAAGCTTCTAGAACCTTCTGGTACAATACCGAACATTCCGAAACAATTTCGAAATCCAAAAACTGCTTTCCTTTATATGAATCTTATTCTCCAGACCATTCCGGAACCTCTCGTGATGTCCTGGATCTCATCCGAGACTCCGAACAAAAACTCACAAACCAGTTATCCATTATATCCTAGCGTCGAGGCACGTTAAGTGTGTGACCCTACGGGTTCGAGAATATGCGGACATGATCTTCTATCAATAATCAACAGTGGGATCTAGAAACCCATATTGACTCCCACATATTCATCGATGATCATATCGGATGAACCACGATGCCAGGATTCAATTAATCCCATATATATATTCCCTTCGTCACGCGATATTTTACTTGCCCGAGATTTGATCGTTGGTATCGGCATACCTAGTTCAATCTCGTTCACAACAAGTACTTTACTCGTTCTGTAATCCGATATCACTTTGTGATTAACTCCTTAACCACGTGCTTGCAAGCGATGTTGATATCGATTACCGAGTGGGCCCGAAGTATATCTCTCCGACTTGGGAGGGACAAATCCCATCTTGATACATACAACCCAACAAGTACTTTCCGATCACCTGAGAGACACCTTTATGATCACCCTCTCATAGGATGACGTTTGATGACCTCAAAGCTTTCTTCCGATACCAGTGCTATGGCGCCACTGTTGTCGCACAATATCTCCAGTGCGTCCAAGGCACTTGGAACCACACCAAGCTCAGTGATGAAGTTCCTGATCCAAACTCCTTCACTTAACGCTTCTGCACCAGCCATGTATTCCGATTCTACTGTAGATCCCACAATCACGCTTTGCTTGCAGCTTCTCCAGCTCATAGCTCCTCCATTCAAAATATAAACGTATCCTGTCTGAGATTTAGAATCATCTGGGTCGGTGTCGAAACTAGCGTCGACGTAACCTTTTACGACGAGCTTCTCATCACCTCCATAGACCAAGAACATTTCTTTAGTCCTATTTAAATACTTTAGGATGTTCTTTACGGCTGTACAGTGTTTCACTCCTGGATCACTTTGGTATATGCTCGTCAAAATAAGAGCATTGGACACATCCGGTCTAGTACACAACATGGCATACATGTAAAGGGAATATGCCCTGAGAGGCAATAATAAAATGTTTATTATGTGTATTCCAAGTATATGATAGATGTTTATTTTGCATGCTATAATTGTATTAATACGGAAACGTTAATACATGTGTGTTTAATAAACAAACAGAAATTTCCTAGGTATGCCTCTCTCATAAACTAGTTCATTGATTAACAAGATGATTACAGTTTCCTGATCATAGACATTAGATGTTGTTAATAACGAGATCACAACATTAGTGTAATGGTGTGAGACATTCATCCGAAGTATAGCATTACGATCAAAGTCATTGAGTTTATATTGCTATAAACAACTTACGAAGTAGTCCTAATTCTTAGACCATGAGATCATGCCAATCACTAATACCGGAAGAGTTTCTTGTTGACATCAAACATCACACCGTAACTGGGTGATTATAAAGATGGCTTCAAAGCTACTAAAGTGTTATGTTGAGAATCATGGATCAAGAGTGGAATTTGTTCATCCCGATGACAGATAGATATACTCTGGGACCTCTCGGTGATATCAAATTGGTTAGCTTGCAAGCAAGTGATTTGATCACTAGAATGTTATATCACGGGAACGAGAAAAGAGTGCATGTCAGTAACGAGATCAAACTAGGTATGGAGATACCGATGATCGAATCTCGGACATGTAACATATCGTGAAACAAAGGGATTAAGATACAAGCGTAAAAGGTTTCGACGATCACAGGAAAAGTCATCGTTGAATGTGTGGGAGCCAGTATGGATCTCCAGGTCCCGCTACTGATTATTGATCGGAGAAGGGTCTCGATCATGTCCGCATTATTCGTGAACCGTAGGGTGACACACTTAAGGGACACTGACATCCAGTTGGAGCAAATGTTTCATGCCGAAAGAATAAACAAGCGCAGGAATTTATTTCACTAGATACCGAAACAGGTTTTCGGGTGAAATTGCATAAAGAGGTTATGCATGTGAAATGGAATTCTAGCAAGGGGTTATTTTTTAATGTTTTTCATTAAAGTAATTGACAAAATTCTGAATAAAATAAAAGAGTTTTATTTAATGAGAGTTTGCATTAAATTTGGTGGAAATTTAATGGGAATTTGAGTGGATTTTTGAGTGGAGAAAATTGAAGGGCCATTTTGTGAGTGGAGTGTCCACCCACATGAATGAGGGAGAGGTGGGGGCACCCTCCATGGCCGGCGGCCATGCCCCCTTAGGCTACCCCCTCCCCTATATAAGGAGCCCCTCCTCTCACTTCTCACTCACACCTCCTCGTGAAGGATCTCTCTCCCCCTCTAGAATTTATCCCCCATGGTCTGGGACTAGCGAGATACATGTTCCTGGTGGCTATTCGGCAAGAAAGGGTTGTGCTTCCGCTGCATCGCTGGAGCGAGGAGGCGGAGGTTGCTCGGTGTCTTGTACGTGTGTGCGAGCACGGATGCGCTGCTGCTTTGCGGCGCTAGGACTTCCTCTCGATCTTGAGATCGACAAGAGATCGTCTACATCAACCACGAGTTGAACTCGTTAAGCTTTGTCGGTCTTCAAGGGTATGTTCTCTACGGATATACATCCGCCCGTTGTTTGTATCTAGTAGACAGATCTTGGTACATAGTTGTTCCCATCGTAGGAAATTTTTTGTTTTCTATGCTGCGAACCCTACAACATGATAGAACCTATGGACGAGGCATAAGGCACTTTGCTCATGGTTTCTCTATCGTTTACCGTAGCTGGACACTGAGACTTGCTCAATATCTTACCTGATAACATGGGCACTGAACCTTTCTTTGCCTTATCCATTCTGAACCTTTTTAGAACTTTGTCAAGATTTGTACTTTGGCTTAAAGCTATTAGGCGTCTTTGTCTATCTCTATAGATTTTATGCCTAATATATAAGCAGCTTCTCCTAGGTCTTTCATAGAAAAACATTTATTCAAATAACTCTTCACATCGTTAAGCATACCAATGTCATTTCCAATAATCAATATGTCATCCACATATAGTACTAGAAATGTCACTGAGCTCCCACTCACTTTCTTGTAGATACAAGCTTCATAGCAATTTGGAACAAATCCAAAACTCTTGATCACTTGATCAAAACGAAGGTTCCAACTCCGAGATGCTTACTTTAGTCCATAAATGGAACGCTGAAGTTTGCACACCTTATCAGCATCCTTAGGATCGACAAAACCTTCGGGTTGCATCATATACAACTCTTCATCAATGTTGCCATTGAGGAATGCAGTCTTGACATCCATCTGCCATATTTCATAATCATGAAACGCAACAATTGCTAATAAAATACGAATGGACTTAAACATCGCTACGGGAGAGAAAGCCTCATCATAGTCAACTCCTTGAACTTGTCGAAAACCTTTCGCGACAAGCCGTGCTTTATAGATAGTAACATTACCATCCGCGTCCGTTTTCTTCTTGAAAATCCATTTGCACTCAACGGCCTTTCGGTTGCTAGGAGGGTCCACCAAAGTCCATACTTGGTTTTCGCTCATGGATCCCAATTCGGATTTCATGGCCTCTAGCCATTTCTCAGAGTCTGGGCTCATCATTGCTTCCTCATAGTTCGCAGGTTCACTGTTGTCTACCAACAAGACAGTTAAGACAGGGTTACCGTACCACTCAGGAGGGGCACGTGACCTTGTAGACCTGCGACGTTCAGTAGTAGCATCGTCTGAAGCTTCATGATCCTCATCATTAGCTTCCTCTATTGCTGGTGCAGACGACACTGGAACAATTTCAGGCGCTGCGCTACTCTCCAACTCAAGAGAAGGATCAATAACCTCGTCTAGCTCTACTTTCCTCCCACTCACTTCTTTCGAGAGAAACTCCTTCTCAATAAAGGATCCGTTCTTTGTGACAAACACTTTGCCTTCGAATGTGTGGTAGAAGGTATACCCAATCATTTCCTTAGGGTATCCTATGAAGACGCATTTCTCCGCTTTGGGTTCGAGCTTGTCTGGCATCAACTTCTTGACGTAAGCTTCGCATCCCCAAACTTTAAGAAACGACAACTTAGGTTTAGCACCAAACCACAGTTCATACGGTGTCGTCTCAACGGATTTAGATGGTGCCCTATTTAAAGTGAATGCAGCGGTTTCTAATGCATAACCCCAGAATGATAACGGCAAATCTGTAAGAGACATCATTGATCGCACCATATCTAATAGAGTTCGATTCCGGCGTTCAGACACACAATTGCGCTGTGGTGTTCCGGGTGGCGTGAGTTGCGAAACGATTCCGCTTGCTTTAAGATGCGTGAGAAAATCATAACTCAAATATTCACCTCCATGATCAGATCGTAGAAATTTAATTTTCCTGTTACGATAGTTTTCCACTTCGTTCTGAAATTCTTTGAACTTTTCAAACGTTTCAGATTTATGTTTCATTAAATAGATATACCCATATCTACTTAAGTCATCAGTAAAAGTGAGAAAATAGCGATATCCACCCAGCGTCGAAACACTCATTGGTCCGCATACATCGGTATGTATGATTTCCAACAAGTCTGTTGCTCGCTCCATTATTCCGGAGAATGGGGTTTTGATCATCTTGCCCATGAGGCATGGCTCGCACGTGTCAAATGATTCAAAATCAAGAGACTCCAAAAGTCCATCAGAATGGAGTTTCTTCATGCGTTTTACACCAATATGACCTAGGCGGCAGTGCCACAAATAAGTAGAATTATCACTATATACTTTGCATCTCTTAGCCTCAATGTTATGGATGTGTGTTTCATTTCTTTCGAGATTCAGAAGAAATAAACCATTCATAGCAGGTGCATGACCATAAAAGATGTTACTCATATAAATAGAACAACCATTATTCTATGATTTAAATGAATAACCGTCTTGCAATAAACACGATCCAGATATGATGTTCATGCTCAACGCAGGCACATAATAACATTTATTAAGGTTTAAAACTAATCCCGAAGGTAAAACTAAGGAGAGTGTGCCGACGGCCATCACATCAACTCTTGATCCGTTGCCAACGTGCATCGTCACCTCATCCCTCGCTATCCGCCGTATATTCCGTAGCTCCTGTTTTGAGTTACAAATATTAGCAACTGAACCAGTATCAAATACCCAGGCACTACAATGAGCGCTAGTAAGGTAAACATCAATAACATGTATATCAAATATAACTTTGATGGTGCCAGCCTTCTTGTCCGCTAAGTACTTGGACGATTGCCCAAAGGACCCTTGTCCTTGCAATATAAGCACTCAGTGTCCGGCTTAGGTCCAGACTTGAGCTTCTTCTCAGCAGGGGCAACGCGCTTGCCGCTGGCTTTCTTGAAGGACTTATTTGCACCCTTACCTTTCTTAAAGCTGGGGGGCTTGTTGACCATCAACACATGATTATCTTTCTTGATGTCCACCTCCATGACTTTCAGCGAAGAGCTCAATGATCGTGTCGGTGGAACCAATCGATTATGAGTAACTACAAAACCTTTGTAGCTAGGAGGAGTGATTGCGAACTCACAATCTTGAGATATTCTGGAATCTTGCAGTCCAGTTTCTCAAGACGTTGAGTGTAGCCCGACATCTTAATGGCGTGCTCACTAACGGAACTCCCTTCCTCCATCTTGCAGTTAAAGAATTTCTCAGAGATCTCATATCTCTCAGAATGGGCCTGAGTCTGAAACATGGTTTTCAGTTCCTCAAGAATCTCAAAGGGCCCGGCGAACTCATCAAAACGATTTTGAATGTCCGTTTCCATAGCAAACAACATGGTGCTCTTAATCACACCATAATCATCTTTGCGCGACTGATAAACATATTTTTCATCAGCCGATGCATCTACAGCAGGGGCGTCACCTAGCGCTTTCTCAAGGACATAGTCCTTTTGTCCGCCAGCGAGAATGATTCTCAGATTGCGGAACCAGTTGGTGAAGTTATACCCATTGTTCTTAAGCTTTTCTTTCTCGGCAAAAACGTTGAAGTTGGACTTAGCCATTTGATCTACAAAATTTGCAAGTATAATTTAGACTATGTTCATGATAACTAGTTCAACTTAATCAAATTACTAGATGAACTCCCACTAAATTCAACATCCCTCAATTTTTTTAGTGAACATGATCCAAATTCACCACACCTAATCCGATCTTCACGAGAAGAGATGTGGTTTTAATGGTGGACAACAAAGTGTCGATCATATAATTCATATGACTCATGCTTAACCTTTCAGTTCGTGTGTTCCGAGGCCATGTCTGTACATGCTAGGCTCGTCAAGTCAAATCCAAGTATTTACGCGTGTGCAAAACTGGCTTGCACTCGTTGTATGTGAACGTAGAGTTTATAGCACCCGATCATCACGAGATGCTTGAACACGACGAACTTTCGCAACGGTGCATACATGGGGAGAACACAATTTTATCTTGATCTTTAAGTGAGGAATCATCTTATAATGCTACCGTCACGATCTAAGCATAATAAGATATATAAAAGGATAAACATCACATGCATATAATTTTATGTGACATGGTATAGCCAATCTTCGCGCAATGATCTCCATCTTGTGCATGCCAGCATGATCTCCATCACTCCACCATGATTGCCTCCACCACGAATATCAACTACAACTATTGCTAACTACTTAGCGATAAAGTAAAGCTATTACATGGCGTATAAGAAGTTGACACACAGGTCATACACAATTATAAAGACAACCATATGGCTCCTGCCGGTTGTGTACTCATCGACATGCAAGTCGTGAAATATTACAAAACATGATCATTGCATACAACATACACATCATATCTTGGGCCATACCATATCACAAAACACTCCCTACAAAAACAAGTTAGACGCCTCTACTTTGTTGTTGCATGTTTTACGTGGCTTATGGGAGTAACAAGCTAAGAACGATTCTTACCTACAGAAATCCACAACGGTGATATTATGGTTGCTAACATCCGGTGTAAATCCCATGACTACTATAGTGAGAGAAACTAGCATCCACTAGTCGCATGTGTGGAACAAGCCACACGTCAAGTGCGGAGCCGGTCTCGCGAACGAGGTTGCATAAAGTTGGCCTGGACCACTTCGATCTCACTATCCCGCATCATAAGAAGTACACAACAAGATGCTTTCAACAGAAAACATCAACGCCCACAACAAGCATGTTGCGTTCTACTCGTGAAACACATCTACGCATAGATCTAGCTCTGATACCACTGAAGGGTTTCGAAGCATAGTAAATCAAAAAAAATCTACGGATGCGAATGGGAAAGCCAAGATCTAATATAGGAGATGCAATCAACGATAGGGATAGATGATATCTTCATACCCTTGAAGAAATCGCACAGCGGAACGTTCAACAGAACGTGGTTGATGTAGTCGTACTAGCCTTCTTCTCCTTGCGATCCGATCCGATCCAACGCCGCAAGTGGCGACGCCTCCGAGAGATGCACACGTACGGCACCGCGACATCTCTTCCTTCCTCGGTCTAGTAAGTGGGGTGGAGAGATAGATTGGATCTACAGCACGACAGCGTGGTGCAAAGGTGGAGAGTTTCTGCGACAGGGCTTCGCCTACGCGCAGTCGGGAGAGAGAGAGGGGGGAGGGCAGCAGTATGGCGGCTAGGGTTTGGGGTGGGGGGAGGGTGTGGCCCTTGCCCACCTTATATAGGGGGCTGGACGGCCCCCTTGCCCCTCCTCCAATCCCTAGGGCCGGCGGCCACAAGGGTGGAGTGGGGGGCAAGTCTTCCCCCCCTTCTAGAAGATCCCCTAGGGTTTCCCCTAGGGTTTTGGCCGGCTGGGCCTATGGGGCCTTGTGCCCCTGGCCCAATGCGGCCAGGGCACTCTCTCGTAGGCCCACGCCCCCTCCTATAAGTGGGGCCACGTTGGTCCCACTCCGGAAGCTTCTAGAACCTTCCGGTACAATACCAACATTCCGAAACAATTCCGAAATCCAAAAAATGTTTTCCTTTATATGAATCTTATTCTCCGGACCATTCCGGAACCTCTCGTGATGTCCTGGATCTCATCCAAGACTCCGAACAAAAACTCACAAACCAATTATCCATTCTATCCTAGAGTCGAGGCACGTTAAGTGTGTGATCCTACGGGTTCGATAATATGCGGACATGATCTTCTATCAATAATCAACAGCGGGATCTGGAAACCCATATTGACTCCCACATATTCATCGATGATCATATCAGATGAACCACGATGCCAGGATTCGATTAATCCCATATATATATTCCCTTCGTCACGCGATATTTTACTTGCCCGAGATTTGATCGTTGGTATCGGCATACCTAGTTCAATCTCGTTCACAGCAAGTACTTTACTCGTTCCGTAATCCGATATCACTTTGTGATTAACTCCTTAACCATGTGCTTTCAAGCGGTGTTGATATCGATTATCGAGTGGGCCCAAAGTATATCTCTCTGACTTGGGAGGGACAAATCCCATATCGATACATACAACCCAACAAGTACTTTCCGATCACCTGAGAGACACCTTTATGATCACCCTCTCATAGGATGACGTTTGATGACCGCAAAGCTTTCTTCCGATACCAGGGAGTTGCATTATCTCATGGTCTAAGGAATACAATATTTGACATAAGAAAAAGCTTCGCAAAGATGAACACGATGACACGATCTAATTGCTCTGCTTGATATGGGTCTGTCCATCATATCATTCTCCCAATGATATGATCTCATTATTAATCGACAACTCATGTCTATGGTTAGGAAACCTTAACCATCATTAATCAATGAGCTAGTCCATAGAGGCATACTAGGGACACGGTGTTGTTCATAAACCACACAAGTATCAAAGTTTCCGCTTAATACAATTCTAGCATGGAATATAAACTTTATCATGAATAAGAATTATAACAATAACACCTTTATTATTGCCTCTAGGGCATAATTTCAACAAAAATATATTATTTTATTAATGTATGATCCACTTTACACTCCCACATAGTGCCTAAGAGCATGTGTTGCAGCTGCCTCTTAACTAAGAGTCCACTCATTTTCTCTCTCCTCTTCTTTCTCATCCAACTAAGTACAAATATTTTAAGTCTTATAGTGTGCTGACTAGATCTTATTATACTTGTTCTAAAAGGTTGGTTGGCTTGGGTTGGTCGATAGGGTCTTTTCAACTTTGGCCTATGTCGAGGGTGTGATAGATTTGAAAGTTCTTAGATTTGCATATTACTTTTGAAAATTGTTAAAATATATATTATTTTAAAAAATCAGCTATTTGTTCCCCCACAAATGAACACGTCTAGTAGCATGATTATAAATGTATATGCATCTCAAATAACAATAATTAACTCATGACGGTTGATATGCGCTCCATATAAAAAATTTAGTCAAAAGAAACACTTGATTTTTTACTCATATATAATGGGAAAATATATGGAAAATAGCCAAGAAGTATCAACAATACAAAATGCAGAACAAAAAAATAGCCAAGCAATAAAACCATTAGTTAATATCTGTATTTGCAGAACAAAATTTTCTTAACCAAACTTACAATAAGACAATAATAATTAACGAGTCAGTAACTAATTTTGTGCCTTATGTTTGTTAGTATCTTATCTAAATCTTTCAAGATAGATGGGCTTCTCTGCAACACCATCAATGTCATCATGCCTCTGATTGCTACCATCTTCAAATCTTTTTACCATCCATGTTTTGCAAAGACATACATTTGTTGTCTACACATATGAAGGGCATGTACAAAAACCAAAGGAATAACTGGACCCCATTAAACCACATTTGCTGCAATACAGGAAAGAAAACAGATCCATATAGCACATGTAAATACTGAAGCAATCCAACATCATCTATTTTTTCGGAAACATCAGCTACTTGATTATGCTGAGACACATGACAGATAGGGTAAATATTAATCCATATCTACTTAGAATTGTATACTAATATATCTTTTCATTGGAAAGCAATGCATATAAGCTCAATTGGACACCCGGAATCAATATTTGAATCATAGTGTTGTTTTCTCTGTTACATTAAAATTGTTGAATTAGAATGTTGAATCTGAGTTGAACTCTGACAACCACGAACATGATTGATTAACACTAAGATGCATGAATATGAAAACTGGGAGACAATATAATTATGTATAACTCATGCCAATTGGTGAACATGCTCTGCTTCTTGTCGACCTTGAAGATTCGCTAACTGAAACTGCACAATGCAAACATATCAGAACCACAACCCATGAGGAATGATTTAGAATACCCCAAAAAAATACCTAGAATACTATATACCGTAGTTATACATAAAACTTAGTGTGACTGTTTTGAACCAAGCACTCATCAACCATATTCTACCTTATTGATCAAGTTGTCATTAATCACGCAGCCGCTTATCTTTTGGAACATCTCATACAACGCCTCAACCTCACTCACGCTAAGTGTGCCATGAACAGACCCAATACCTCACATGATAATTCATTTATACTCCTTCTAAAGTAGAAACAACAGACCATAATAGCAGCCAAGGCGAAGAGGAACGGGGACAGAAACGTACAGACGGTCTCTGTGCGTGGACTTGGGATCCTCGATCCCCCGCAAGTGGCTAAGCTCGAGGTTAACACATCGAGGACCGCGAAGAGCTTCTTCACTCCATCCATAAACTTTGCCACGATATTAGGCTAGGCCAACGTTGTAGGGTTCGCTGCATTAAAAAAATTCTACCGCAAGAACACACAAAACCAAGATCTAATCTATGGGAAAGCCAAGATCTAATCTACGAGATCGATGCAACGAGTTTGTAGAGAACTAACCCTCGTATATCTAAAGCGTTTAGTGAGATAGGATTCTCGTGGTTGATGTAGTCTATCACTTGCCGATCTCAAGATCGTGTAGACGATCCTTCCGGCGCCGCGTTCCAGCAGCGCTTCCGTAGTCGGTCACACGTACAGTAGTCGATGAAGACCTTCCTCTCGCTCGTTCCAGCAGGCAGCGGAGGTAATAGATCCCCTCAGAATCCCAACAACATGACGGTGTGGTGGTGGTGGTGGAGGAGGAGAGATTTCTATAGGGCTTCGCCTAAGCCGGAGCAGGACGGTGGACGAGAGAGAAGAGAGGTGGCGGCTAGGGTTAGGCGCCAATAGACAAGGGTTTTGGGGGGAGAGGGTGCGTCCCCACCCCTCATTATATAGATGGGGGCGGCCGACCAAGAGTTCCCAACCCAGGCTGTGTCTCCCCAACTCAGCCACCAAGGTAAGAGCTTGAGACCTTTTCCACCAAGTCTTCCTTGTTACAAAAAACTAGAGATTGACTTTTCAAACTAGGATTTGGCTATTCAAACTAGGGTTTGACCCTTTTACTAGTCTTTGCCGAATTATCCCTTTAGGGTTTGGTACGGCTGTCCCCTAGGGCATGCGACATCCCAAGTGACCCCCTCTCGGGGTGGTGGAACCACTGGTGGTTCCTGTAGAACATTCTAGAAGTATCCGGTCAAAACACGAAAACTTTTTCGAACCCTGGAAAACCACTTTCCTTATATGAATCTTATTCTCCGGACCATTCCGGATCTCCTCGTGATGTCCTGGATCCAATCCGAGACTCCGAACAACATTCGGTCTCCAACTCATATTCCATATCTACTTAAACAACATCAAATCCTTAAGTGTGTCTCCCTACGGTTCGTGAACTATGCAGACATGATCGAGACACTTCTCCGGTCAATAACCAATAGAGGGATCTGGAAATCCATATGGCTCCCACATATTTCAACGATGACTTCGTGATCGAATGAACCATTTACATACGATACCGATTCCCTTTGTTGCGCGATACTTTACTTATCCAAGGTTCGATCGTTGGTATCTCTATACCTAGTTCAACCTCGTTACCGATAAGTACTCTTTACTCATACTGTTATGTGACATTCCTTGTGACCTTGTCACATGCTTGCAAGCCAATTGGATGACACTCCACCGAGAGGGCCTAGAGTATATCTATCTGTCATATGGATGGACAAATCCCACTCTTTATCCATGCGCTTCAATCCATACTTTCAGAATACCCAATGACATCTTTATAACCACCCAGTTATGGAAGTGGCGTTTGATGTCATCAAAGCACTCTTTCGGTGATGGTGATTAACATGATCTCATGGTCGAAAGATTAGGTTACTATGTATTTAAAAGCTTTGTAG
The DNA here is from genome assembly GCA_030063025.1 of Avena longiglumis. NCBI lineage: Eukaryota > Viridiplantae > Streptophyta > Magnoliopsida > Poales > Poaceae > Avena > Avena longiglumis. The sequence continues at coordinate 99,287,898 of CP125975.1, forward strand.
CAAACGAACTTCAGTGACTTGATCTTATGCTATGCTTATGAGTGTGTCCATCACATCATTCTTCTAATGATATGATCTTGTTATTAATAACATCTAATGTCCATGATCAGTAAACCATGATCATCTATTAATCAACAAGCTAGTTTAACAGGAGGCTTACTAGGGACTCTTTTATGTTTGCAAAATACACAAGTATTAATGTTTCTGATTAATAAAATTATAGCATGGGATGCAAACATTCATCATAAACACAAAGATATAATAATAACCACTTTTACTATTGCCTCTTGGACATATCTCCAACAAACGCCATCGTCGCGCGAGATTGACAATCATCACGACTGCTATATAGATAAGATTATTGTACAAGTTGTTGGGATAGTTTGTTACTCTAGATAAGATAACTTTTCTTTGATGTTGAGATTTATCCAAACGAGTAGCTACGTTTGAGGAGGAAGTAGCGTGAGTACGGTGGAAAAGATGTGTGGAGTTTTATGTCTTTCACATTATTTTGATGTTTGTTGACAACACTTGGATTAGTTTAATGCTTTTCTAGATGTTTCAGGAGATATCAGATTTATTGTGGCAAATACATATACATATGGTGAGATGACTTGACAGGAATAAAAAGGGGGGAAAAGATCTACATCTGGCCGGACTGTCTGGCCGACATACGCCGGACTATCCGGCACTTCAGGAAACTCCGCCTGTAAACCGTCGGAATGTCCGGCCGTGAATCTTCACAAGGATTTCTCCCCAGTTGTGGACAACCAGTATAGGGAATCAAACACTGGACGTACACTGTCCGGATTCTAGCCGGAAACTTGGCTAGGCCGGAGTGTTCGGCTGGTATGATGAGGACTGTTCGACCCGTCCGGAGTTTCCGCCCCAAAGTGGCCGGAGTGTCCGGCCGTGGAATCTCGCCAGTTTTTCTCACTGGGTGTGGACGTTCCGTGGGGCCCTTCGGACACTACCCGGAAACTTGGCCAGGCCGGAGTGTCCGGATGGTGTTGAGCGAAATGTCCAGTCTGGCCGGACCGTCCGGCTCACACAGGCCGGACTGTCCGGCTTAAGTGTCTCCAACGGCTCTAAATTTTGGGGCCCTATATAAGGACCCCTTCTTCTATCATGGAACCCGCTCGTACAGTTCAAGAACAATAGCACATTTGATCCACCAAATCCACAAGATCTCTTCATTCATCCATCCAAAGTCCTTGATCTTTGGAGAATCGAAGGAGGAGGCCTTGATCTACAGCTTCACTAAGAGAGATCTTCATTTCCCCCTCATTCACTTGAGGGCCCCTTGATCTAGTGTTTCTTTGGAAACCCTAACTTTGATTTGGTTCTTACAAGCTTGTCTTTGATTGTTTGACAGCTTGCTTGTATTTGGGAGCCTCCAATTAGGTTGTGGATGTGTGCCCCGGACTCGTTATAAAGGTGCCGGCTTCCACCTCGAAGGTTGTCGATATAGTGGAAGGTGGATCGATCCCGCTGGGGTGAGATTCATCAGAGAACAAGGGAGGCCTCTCGTGGCGTTGGTGGTTTGAAACCATCCCCTCTACAAACATAGACGTACTTCCTCTCAAAAGGAAGGAACTACGGGAAACAAATACTTGTGTCTTCGCGTCCACCACTTTGGTTACTTCTATCCTTTACCGCACTTTACTTACTTGTTCTTGCTTAGTGTTGTGTTAGCTGGTGCTTGTTTTCCATATAGGTAAATTCACCTTAGTTGCATTATCTAGAGAATTTACCTTTATTGTCAAACCCTAATTTTAAAAAGAATAAAATTTGAAGTAGCACCTATTCACCCCCCCTCTAGGTTCCCATACGATCCTTTCAATTGGTATCAAAGCCTCGGCTCTTTATTCAGGCTTTACCGCCGAAGAGTATATGGGTAGCAAAGAAGGGGAAGGTGATGCTGAGTCTATCCACTCGAGGACCATGGATGATCTTAATAACTTGGAAGCAAGATTGAGGTCCACCTTGGGCAACGAGATCAAACAATTGCACAAGTTACTTGAGCAACTTGTTAAATATAAGGATGTCTCATCATCCCCTTATCCTCAAGAGGATCCTCCATCTATGGTACCCAAGGGTAATACTCCGGTATCACCCGAGGGTATGGCAGTGGGGGTAAACAAGACAACACTAATTCCTCCACACAAAATGATGGTGGGAATGGTGAGCATCGTGATTCATGGTACTCTCCCGACCCTCCAATCCCTCACCCTCATATAAACAATAGAGATGACCCACCTAAGCTTGAAGCATCTAATACTTTTGCTCAATGTCAATCTCTAATGAAAACTCATGTGCACAGCTCTTGCATTGAACTCTGGAACATCATCGAACAAGGACTCTATATTGGGGATCCAAACAACTTGACAAGAATAGAAGTTGTCAATAGTCAACTCAATGCCACCGCGTTGCACATGATTCAACAAGGATTGGGTACAAATGATTACCCACACATTGAGCACCTAAGCATCGCCAATGAAGCTTGGGATGCTCTCACGGTGTTGTTTGTTGGGAATGAGAGCATGAGGAGGAACCGGTATGATGCACTAAGCAATGAAGCCGAAGGTGAAGCGTTTCGCGGCATAGTAAATCAAAATTTTCTACGGATGCGAACAGAGGGAAAGCCAAGATCTAATCTAGGAGATGCAATCAACAAGAGATATTGGATTAGATCTTCATACCCTTGAAGATTCGCCAATGAACGCGTTCGTCCGGACGTGGGTGATGTAGTCGTACTCGCTTCTCCTCCTCGCGATCCGATCCGATCTAGCACCACAAGTGGCGGTGCCTCCGTGAGATGCACACGCAAAGACCTCGACGTCTCCTCCTTCCTCGGACCAGCAAGTATGGTGGAGAGATAGATTGGATCTACAACACGACGGCGTGGTGTATATGGTGGAGAATTTCTGCAGCAGGGCTTCGCCTACAAACAGTCGGGAGGGAGAGAGGAAAGCTAGCAAGGCGGCTAGGGTTTGGAGGAGAGGTGTGTGGTTTGGTGCTCCCCCACCCCTCTTTATATAGAGGGGGGGGGGCGCAGCCCTAGCCCCTCCCCCAAGCCCAAAGGATAAGGAGTGGGGGGCATGGACTCTCCCCTCTTCTAGAAACCCTATCTCTAGTTTAAACGATTTAAACACTCTAGGATCGGCTGGGCCCTATGGGGCCTTGTGCCCCTGGCCCAATGCGGCCAGGACACTCCCTCATAGGCCCATGACCCCTCCCGGAAGGTGGGTCCACGTTGTTCCCCTTCCGGAAGGTTCTAGAAGCTTCCGATACAATACCGATTAACCCGGAACAATTCCGAACTCCAAAAACTGCACTGCCTTATATGAATCTTATTCTTCGGACCATTCCGGAACCTCTCGTGATGTCCCGGATCACATCCGAGACTCCGAGCAAAAATGTTAGACCCCTCCTTTATAAAGGATAGGATCCCTGTGATTGCAATGCTAGTCCCTGGATCAATGCTAGCATCCACAGTTTAAGATGAAGTACACAGATACAAAGGTCGTTTATTACATTCATTCCAGAGATAAACATAGTCTTTTACAACTCAGGGCCATAGGCCTAATACAAGAGTTTTTAGGAATAAGTAAATAAACACAAGTCTTCATCTTCATGTGCCACAGGCAAGCATGTTGAGTGTAGACTCATGACTCCTACTCATCATCGAGTAACTGCAACATCACAAGTTACGCCCAGAGGGTCAATACTTTGGAATAGTATTGGCAAGTGATACCTTAGTATATTTTAAGTGGTCTATAGTTCTATATGCATTTGGCTAGTGTAGCTTGGCTTGCTTTGTTTAAAATTAAGTTTTACTTATTAGTTGAAATTGCTAAGCTTTTCTTTGTCAAAACATACCCAAGGAAACCATCAATAGACATTGAGGTCCTTCACCCTTGTTCACCCACAAGTTTTTATTTAGAAGTTGGAGTGATGAGATTTTTGTGGCTTCCATGTCTTGATGCTCAAGTGTCCATTTCCTTGGACAAGGCTAAGTACTTAGGTTTTCCATCTGCAGAGGTTGTGCACTTTCCCACTGACTTGGTTTCCCAAGACAGGACCTTTCGAAGCTTTTCCTTAGTCAAAATGGACGCTCCAACCTATCAACCCAACTACCACCATCTGTCCAAATTGACTAAGTTCGCAACCTATATGATCATGGCAGAGCCCATATTGCCAAGTGGTTGCCTTTAAGCTTTCTCCACACTTGGCCTCCAAACCTCTTTGTGCTGGGTGGCATTCCACAAGTGTGATACACAACCCAAGTCCATGGCCTTGTGTAACCACTCAACATAACCCATACATTCCATTCCACCCAGGAGGTTTATTTAACTTAGTAGTTTTATTAAGAAAACATAAGTCTCTTGACTTAGAATATTTTATCATATAGTATATATATAGATGTTCACCACCCTTGTTTGCTATAAGCTAGGCTAAGCAAGTATGGCAACTTATCTTAGGGATAACTCCCTAACAATGCTAGTAGACTACATAGGATTTCCCACCTTTTCATTAGACAAAATATTATGCAATAGTATAATAAAATATCTAATGCTAGTTCAAAACATAGGACAAATATATATTCATGCAAATATCACTTGCCTTGGTAGTGTGGGGAGTAGCACTCTTCACAATCACAATCACAATCAAAATCTACACAAGAAATCAAAACATACAATTATACACATTTAAACATAACCAAAATTATATGAATGCATGCATGCAAGAATTTACCATGTGTTAAATTTTGAAAAATTCTACCAAGTGTGTGTTCATGACTACTGAAGTATAACATGCCACCAGTTTGTCCAATAAACCTATTTGTCCATAACAACATTTTATAAAGACATTTTTATATCTAAAATAGCCCCAAACTTGTTCCACAAATAAAACATTTTTAACTGTTACTATATGCCAAACAAAAGGTATATTCTGATAGGCCTTGTCTTGCTGAACTCAACGATATAAAGTTTGCAAAAATCCAACGTGTCGTTTGAAAGATACAAGCATTTGAAGTTTTGAATCTAATTCAGATTTTGAATTCGCTTTAATCTAAAACTTTGCCACGCGTCGCGTTTCATGGCGCATCGTTCAAGACCGATCACCCTTCCGAGCCGTTGGATCTAACTAACGCTGCGCTGCCGGATATGTCCGCATTCTTCGATAAGTGAAGTGTTTATACGCCAGGATACGATCTAACGGCTAAGATTCATTTGACTAAAACGAAGGCGCCGCGGTGACAGCGGCGGCGATCGATGACGGTGCCGGCGTTCTAGGTTGTCCGCGAGGAGAGGGTATTACCAGGTTCCGGAGGTTGTCAAGCTCGTGGTACCGGCTTGTGGAGGCGTCGGAGATGGGCTCTAGACCTCGCGGAGTTTCGCTGGCGTCAAGTGAGGTTTGTCGAGTTGCCGATGTTCTGCGTCGCTGAGCACGAACCAATGGGTTTAGAAGATGCGCAGGACAACCACGAACACGCCGGGTGAATAAGAAAGCGGGCGCCGAAACTTCTGGGATTACTCACGGAGTTCGCGAAAATGTCGCCACCCGGGATTGTCGCCGTTGGCGAGGTTCCTCATCGTGCTAGGCCAAAATAGGGACACCGCCGATGCGCATCGATGACGAGGATTCTATGCGTATCAACTAGAGGGCAAGGTGGTGGTTACTTACGGAGAGGAGTCGGAGTTCGTGAAGAAGATGGTGGCGGCCGTCGGCGTTGCCGACAACGCTTAGGGTCATGCGAAAACAAACGGCGAATGTCGGAAGATGCGTATGAGTTCACCGAATAAGATAGGGTGAATGGGAGATGAGGGAACTCAAGCTCACCGGAATTGATCGCCGGAGGGCTCTGTCGGCGACTGCGGAGGTTTGAGGGCAGCTGGGGCGTGAGTGCGATTGATCGGGGAAATGACCGTGGGGTGGTGGGGATCTTATAGCCTGGGAGTCGACAAGAAACGCCTGCGTTTAATGGCCCAATTAACCCGCGCCATCACCGGCAGTCATTGCAGCAGCGACGTGGTCGCGAGCGAGTTTTGGGGAAGACGATGACCGCGTGTCCAGGGTCCACTCGTCAGCGAGGTGCACGCAGTGAGTGTGGGGACTGGCCGTCAGTGGCTCAGTGTGTGTGCTCGCGCGTGAGAGGAGAAAAGGAATTCCCCGGGTGGGCTTATGGGCTTGTTCTTCATCGGGCCAGATCCTAGCCGTGGCCCTTTCTATTCGTAAGTTCTTTTCTTTTCTATTTCCAATTCGGTATGAATTTTGGTATGAATTCAAATCCTTTTGAAATCAGATTGCCTTGGGAATTTTTGTAGGGTTTGTGGATTCAAAACAGTCACAAAACTAGGTGGTTATATTGCAAAGCTTGGTCCAGCTTGGTTTTAATAATAAATAGGAATTGTTCCTGTTTGCAAACATTTGAAATGGGTTTTAGAATTTATTCCTAAATTTGAAATCTTTGGGGTTTAAAATTTCTCCTATTCTTTCCATCAATGAAGGCAAGCATTGAAGTATTTAAACATTCAAATACTAAAAGTTGATGTTAAATTGGGACAATATGCCCACATGAATTCATAACTCATATCCCATTTCTAAATGATTTTGAGAAAACCCTAAATGCATGAATGATGCAAAGTGGTATGAATGAGTTTAAAATTATGATTTTGGGATGTTACAAATCTAACCTTAAGGTGAATCTCGCCTCGAGATTCGGATTGGCTAGCAAATAGGTGAGGGTGGTCTTTCAGATCATCTTCTCTTTCCCATGTTGCTTCCTCTTCGGAATGATGATTCCATTGTACCTTACAAAATTTGATAGTCTTGGTCCTGGTGACTCTTTCTGTGGTCTCCAAAATCTTAACTGGCTTTTCCTCATAAGTGAGATCACTTTCTAGTTGAACCTCTTCCAAAGGTATGGTATCTTTCAAAGAGGATTCTTCCATTTCTGGGTGACATTTCTTAAGTTGACTCACATGAAATACGTTATGAACTGCTGATAGAGATTCTGGCAATTCAACTTCATATGCAACTTCTCCTTTGCGACTTAGAATTTTGAATGGTCCAACATATCTTGGTGCCAACTTTCCTTTGACTCGAATCTTTTCACTCCACGGAGTGGCGATATACTGAGATAAGCTCTATCCCCAACTTCAGAGGTGACCTCTCTACGCTTAGAATGCGTAGCTTTTCCGTCGGATTGTGCTATCTTCAACTGCCTTTAACCATCTTGACTTTCTCTTCGGCTTCTTTGATAAGATCAGGTCCGAATAAGCTTCTTTCTCCCACGCCATTCCACAACAATGGGGTGGTACACTTCCTTCCGTAGAGTAACTCAAACGGTGCCATTCCAATACTAGATTGATGACTATTGTTGTAAGAAAACTCTGCGTAGGGTAAACTTTCATCCCAACTTGCTCCATAATCCAAAGCGCATGCTCTCAACATGTCTTCTAGAATTTGATTGGTTCTCTGTTTGACCATCTGCTTGAGGATGAAAGGCGATCTAATTCCAACCTCATTCCTAAGGATTCATGAAGTTGTCTCCAAAAGTGAGATGTGAATTGAGTTCCCTATCAGACACAGTACTCTTTGGCACACCATGAAGGCATACAATCCTGCTCATGTAAATTTTTGCTAGTTTGGCACTTGTATAAGTTGTTTTCACTGGTATAAAATGAGCCACTTTGGTTAGACGATCCACTACTACCCATATGGAATCATATCCCGATCTAGTCCTTGGTAATCCGGTAATGAAATCCATACCAATATTTTCCCACTTCCATTCGTGAATAGGCAATGGTTGAAGCAGACCTGCTGGTTTTCGGTGCTCGCTTTGACTCGCTACATACATCACACAAAGAGATATGTTCGCGATGTCCCTTTTGAGATTGTTCCACCAAAATCTCTCTTTCATATCCATGTACATCTTGGTGTTTCGGGTGAATAGAATATGGAGAGTTGTGACCTTCTTGTAAGATCAGTTTTCGCAACTGGGTCTTGTGGAACACATATACGCTTTCCGTGCCATAAAGTACCCTGCTCAATATGGAAACTCTTGGCTTTCCTAGACCAATGTTTACTTTAATCTTTTCAATTTCCTCATCATTCTTTTGAACTTCTGATCTTGTCCAAAAGAGTGGGTTGAACATCCAAGGACATGAGATGCCCTTCGTACAATCTCCAATCTGAGTTCTTTGAATTGCCTACACAAGTCTCCGCAATTCCCTTTGTAAGGCCATTTATAAATGTCTTACGACTTAGAGCATCGGCTACCACATTTGCTTTACCAGATGGTATTGTAAACTTAAGTCGTAATCCTTAATAAGTTCTAGCCATCTTCTTTGTCTCATGTTGATCTCCTTCTGGGTGAAGATATATTTCAAGCTCTTATGATCGGTGAATACTTCACACCGTTTACCTAACAGGTAATGTCTCCATGTTTTGAGTGCATGAACGACAGAGGCTAACTCCAAATCATGAGTAGGGTAGTTTACTTCATGAGTTTTGAGTTGTCTCGAAGCATAAGCTACGACTCTACCATCTTGCATAAGTACGGCACCTAAGCCTTGATGAGAAGCATCACAATACACTTGGAAATCTTTTTCCAAATCAACACAAAACTGGTGCTGTTACAAGTCTCTTCTTTAATTCCTGAAAACTGACTTCACAACCTTCAGACCAGTGCAAACTTTTTGTCCTTCTTTAGCAATTCTCATAGGTTTAGCAACTTTTGAGAAATTTTCAATAAACCTTCTGTAGTAACCTGCTAAGCCGAGGAAACTACGAACTTCTTTCACATTTTTGGGTGATTCCCAATCTGTCACTGCTGAAACTTTAGTCGGATCAACTGCCACATCATCCTTTGTCATAACATGACCAAGGAATCCAACTTTCTCTAACCAGAACTCACACTTGCTGAATTTGGCATAAAGTTTATGTTCTCTTAATTTTTCAAGTATTAAGCGCAAGTGTCTCTCATGTTCTTCCTTGCTCTTGGAGTAGACTAGGATATCGTCGATAAAAACGACAACGAACTTGTCAAGGAATTCCATGAACACTTTGTTCATCATATTCATGAAATATGCTGGAGCGTTGGTTAAACCAAAAGGCATCACAGTGTACTCATACAATCCATACCTTGTGGTGAATGCTGTCTTAGGTATGTCTTGCTCTCTTATCTTAAGTTGAAAATAGCCTGACCTAAGATCAATCTTCGAGAATACACATGCTCCTTCTAACTGATCAAACAAGTCGTTGATTCTTGGCAAAGGATATTTGTTCTTGATGGTAACCTCGTTGAGAGAACGATAATCAATACATAATCTTTGTGTTCTATCCTTCTTCTCCACAAACAAAACCGGGGCTCCCCAAGATGAAGAACTTGGTTGTATAAACCCTTTCTGTAACTGTTCTCCTAGTTGTTTCTTGAGTTCTTTTAGTTCATCTACTGACATTTTATATGGTCTCTTGGCTATTGGTCCAGAACCTGGTACCAAATCTATTAGAAACTCCACATCTCTGTCTGGTGGCATTCCTGGTAATTCCTCAGGGAATACATCCGGATATTCACACACAATTGGCACACTGTCCATGCTAACCCCCTTAAGAGAATTTAGCTTACTTCCTTTGAATTCAAAGTTTGACTTAAATTTTATTCTTTTCCCTTCTGGGGTTGTGAGCGTAACTGTATGATTGGCACAATCTAATACTCCTTCATACTTAGCCATCCAATCCATTCCCAAAATTACATCTAGTCCTTGGGAATCTAGGATTATCAAAGCTTCATCGAACTTATGTTTACCAAACTCTATGATAAGATCTCGGCATCCAAGGCTTGCTACCATGTCTCCCCCTGGAGAACTAACCTTTATTGGACACCCAATGTTTTCTGATGCAAACCCATTTCTATCCGCAAACGCCTTTGATATGAATGAATGAGATGCACCAAGATCAAAGAGTACAAATGCTGAAATTGAATTGAGTCGAACTTACCAAAGAACGCATCGGGTTCCTCATAGACCTCCTCCACATTGAGGTGGTTAACCTGTCCTTTCCGGAAAGGATTGGGTTTGTTAGGTCCTTCAACTTTCTTTTCGTGGCACTCATTAGCATAATGCCCGACTTCTTGCATTTGAAGCACTCAACTTTGACCGATGTCTTTTTGACATCGACTTCCACCTCCACTACCATTTCCACCGTGGTGGCTCTTATGTCCACCCTTGTGGTTCTTGTATTATCATTGTCATGACTACGGTGTTTGATGTCATGACGGTTGTGGTTCGTGCTTGTTGAACTTCCCATGTTTACGGGATCCCGAGCCGCCATCATCATAATGAGATCGCTTGTGAGACGATCCCGAGCTGTGTTTGTCGGAGTGTTTCCTCTTCCTACTCTCGACTTGCTTCATTTTACTCTCCAAAATAGCAGCCTTGTCGCAAGGACCGATAAGTTGGAACATATGCTACAGATAATCAGAGGTTCAGCTCATCATTCAAGCCTTCCAAGAATTTTTCCTTTCTCTTGGCATCGATGATCAACCTCGTCCGGTGCATAGCGCCGCATTGTTGAATTCTTCTACGATTCTCGCCACATCGCGATGGCGCTGCTTCAAGTTGTGAAACTCCTTCTTTTTCAGACTCATTATCCCTGACGAGATATGAGCGGTGTGAAACCCATCTTCAAATATGTCCCATGTCACTTCATCAATGGGAGTGGTGATTTGGAAGTTATCCCACCATGTGGCGGCTGGTCCTTCCAACAGATGTGCTGCGAATCTGACTTTTTCAGCATCGGTCGACCCATCGTCACCAAGTCTTTGTTCACGTAACGCAACCACCATTGGCTGCCATGGGATCGATTGTTCCCAAAACTTTTTGCGGCCTCGGACGCGTAAATCTGGTGAGCATATCGAACCCGGAGGGTTGTTGTTGTTGTTGTTGTTGGGGTCATTGTTGTTGTTGTTGTTGTTATTCGGTTTTGGATGAACGCCGTCATCATTTGCATAAGTTGTGTTTATGCATTCATCATTTGTTGCATTTCCGGGGTGATGTTGTTGGGGTTGGGGTTTGCGCGACGGGGAGGCATCTGTGGTTTGTTCAAATAGATAAGAATGAGATACCCATAGATGTTTTATGCACAATACAACTTAAACAAACACATATTAAGCAACACAAGAAAATAAAGTTCAACAACCACATAACAAGTTCATGAAGTGATACACACAAGTGGCAAGCCATCCACATGTCGGATGGTCCAAAACAAGTTCACAAAACAAGTATGAATAATAAGATAAACGAGTGGTCATGTCTACTCATCAACGTCAATCTCCTCCTCGACGAAGGTAAGACTCATGCTCTCCATCGCGTCTTGTTCTCCTCAATCGTAGTGGTCAAGGAATCGATCTTGGCCTTGAGAGCCCTCTTCCGGGAGCGGCTCTCAATAACCATCTGCCGCTCAAGCTCAAGTCCTTAGACTTCAGCTCCTCGGTCATGTCCCGGATTCTCTTGTTCCTATCCCGGACGCGCTTTCTCTTGACTCTTAAATTCCGGTCCTGGGCCTCAAATTTTGTCTCCATCTCCTTGATCATCTCATCCTGCCGCGAAAAAGCTTGTCCTTCTCGCTGTTGCACAAGCTCGTCATTACCAAGCATGACGTTCGTCCGTCCGTATCTACGTGTCTCGAGAAGAGTCTCTAAGTCCTCAAGATAAAGACGACTCGCTGGTGCTCCTCGAGTCGCCCTCAAGTCGATGGACTCTCCGTCAACATCACGCCTCAAGACGTGAAAGTGAGTACCCCTAACTTTGCTGGAGTGACGGCCTAACATCGTCCTATCAGTCCCGCATGACTACCTCCATGCCTCTCTCTGCCATCGTGCATCAACTTGAAGACGATGGCCTCAGTGGGCTCGGGCCCTGGCCCCGGGTCACCTTGAAGCCCTGCAGGTCCTTCCTCTCGAACTTGGTGAGTGGGTACACCGTGATGGTGGGAAGAGGGAGATCAAGAGTGGTAAGCTCAACGATACGGGACCAAAACGAGTAACTCGAAACTCCTCAACGGTCTTGATGGCAACAGCATCTATTTATAAGATTAAAAGTTAGAACAATGCAATTCAAGATAAATCAAGACAAACATTCATACATATCCATGAAACATAATTGTCACACAAGCCATGCATACATGAATTCATTACATCAATCAAGGTCCATACTTATTTAAAATATCTTTTGAAATTAAGGTGATAAGTGGTGGTCCAACTAACTAAGTGTCCTTACATCCAATCTCACGGACCTATTATTGAACACAATGTTCCTAGAGGCAATCCACCAATCTTGTTCCCTCGACTCTATCACTAAGTCTATAACATCTCCCCTTATTTCTTGGTTGTTGTCTTCCAACTCTTGAGTGAGTTCCTTCTCTTTCTCTAAATCCTTTTGGAGGTTGAGCATTCTGCATTTGACTCTAGCACTTAGTTCCTTGATAGTCCTCCAAGCTGCATCCCTGGCTGACTCAAAGAATGTGGTGTGCATGGTAGTGTTGGTGTACATGCAGAATCCCTTTTCTTTGTGGTTGTCTTCCTTGTTTTTGTACAAGTGAAGTTTCACCCACCAATACTCCACTCCTTCATCCACCACTGGAAAGCCTTTGTACACGGCTTCACCATGTGCATCCATTGCCTCCATGAGGTCCTTGAGAATATTGGGAAACTCAGTTTCACATTCCAAGGTCATGGTCATGAGTGGTCCCTTCTTCACAGCTTCGTTGATGGAGTTCATCTACAAAGGAAGTTGAAAGAGATTAGAAAAGTTTTACGAGAAGAATAGACAAGTGTAGAAGTAGTTGAAAAACTTTTTCCTTAGTGGTTTTTCCAGTCCTAGGGTCATAATCCTACAGGCAACACAAAGGCTCGATACCATCTGTTAGACCCTCCTTTATAAAGGATAGGATCCTGTGATTGCAATGCTAGTCCTCGGATCAATGCTAGCATCCACAGTTTAAGATGAAGTACAGATACAAAGGTCGTTTATTACATTCATTCCAAGAGATAAACATAGTCTTTTACAACTCAGGGCCATAGGCCTAATACAAGAGTTTTTAGGAATAAGTAAATAAACACAAGTCTTCATCTTCATGTGCCACAGGCAAGCATGTTGAGTGTAGACTCATGACTCCTACTCATCATCGGAGTAACCTGCAACATCACAAGTTACAGCCACAGAGGGTCAATACTTTGGAATAGTATTGGCAAGTGATACCTTAGTATATTTTAAGTGGTCTATAGTTCTATATGCATTTGGCTAGTGTAGCTTGGCTTGCTTTGTTTAAAATTAAGTTTTACTTATTAGTTGAAATTGCTAAGCTTTTCTTTGTCAAAACATACCCAAGGAAACCATCAATAGACATTGAGGTCCTTCACCCTTGTTCACCCACAAGTTTTTATTTAGAAGTTGGAGTGATGAGATTTTTGTGGCTTCCATGTCTTGATGCTCAAGTGTCCATTTCCTTGGACAAGGCTAAGTACTTAGGTTTTCCATCTGCAGAGGTTGTGCACTTTCCCCACCAGACTTGGTTTCCCAAGACAGGACCTTTCAGAAGCTTTTCCTTAGTCAAAATGGACGCGCTCCAACCTATCAACCCAACTACCACCATCTGTCCAAATTGACTAAGTTCTGGCAACCTATATGATCATGGCAGAGCCCATATTGCCAAGTGGTTGCACTGTAAGCTTTCTCCACACTTGGCCTCCAAACCTCTTTGTGCCTGGGTGGCATTCCACAAGTGTGATACACAACCCAAGTCCATGGCCTTGTGTAACCACTCAACATAACCCATACATTCCATTCCACCCGGAGGTTTATTTAACTTAGTATTTTTATTAAGAAAACATAAGTCTCTTGACTTAGAATATTTTATCATATAGTATATATATAGATGTTCACCACCCTTGTTTGCTATAAGCTAGGCTAAGAAAGTATGGCAACTTATCTTAGGGATAACTCCTAACAATGCTAGTAGACTACATAGGATTTCCCTTTTCATTAGACAAAATATTATGCAATAGTATAATAAAATATCTAATGCTAGTTCAAAACATAGGACAAATATATATTCATGCAAATATCACTTGCCTTGGTAGTGGGGAGTAACACTCTTCACAATCACAATCACAATCAAAATCTACACAAGAAATCAAAACATACAATTATACACATTTAAACATAACCAAAATTATATGAATGCATGCATGCAAGAATTTACCATGTGTTAAATTTTGAAAAATTCTACCAAGTGTGTGTTCATGACTACTGAAGTATAACATGCCACCAGTTTGTCCAATAAACCTATTTGTCCATAACAACATTTTATAAAGACATTTTTATATCTAAAATAGCCCCAAACTTGTTCCACAAATAAAACATTTTTAACTGTTACTATATGCCAAACAAAAGGTATATTCTGATAGGCCTTGTCTTGCTGAACTCAACGATATAAAGTTTGCAAAAATCCAACGTGTCGTTTGAAAGATACAAGCATTTGAAGTTTTGAATCTAATTCAGATTTTGAATTCTGTTTTAATCTAAAACTTTGCCACGCGTCGCGTTTCTACTGGCGCGTACCGGTTCGCACCGGATCACCCTTCTGAGCCGTTGGATCTAACTAACGTTGCGCGGCTCAGATATGTCCGTACCCCTTCGATAAGTGAAGTGTTTATACGCGTAGGATACAGATCTAACGGCTAAGATTCATTTGACTAAACGAAGCGCCGCCGGCATGCGCGCTGGCGGTCGATGACGATGCCGGCGTTCTAGGTTGTCCGCGAGAGGAGAGGGTATTACCAGGTTCGCGGAGGTTGTCAAGCTCGTGGTACCGGCTTGTGGAGGGCGTTCGAGATGGGCTCTAGACCTCGTCGGAGTTTCGTCAAGCGCCAAGTGAGGTTTGTCGAAGTTGCCGATGTTCTGCGTCGCTGAGCACGAACCAATGGGTTTAGAAGATGCGCAGGACAACTACGAACACGCTGGGTGAATAAGAAAGCAGGGCGCCGAAACTTCGGGATTGCTGGCGGAGTTCACGAAAATGTCGACCACGGCCATTGTCGCCGTTGGCGAGGTTCCTCGTCGTGCTAGGCCAAAATAGGGACACCGCCGATGCGCACGATGACGAGGATTCTATGCGTATCAACCAGAGGGCAAGGTGGTGGTTACTTACGGAGGGGTCGCGGAGTTCGTGAAGAAGATGGTGGCGGCCGTCGACGTTGCCAACGCTTAGGGGTCATGCGAAACAAACGCGAATGTCGGGAAGATGCGTATGAGTTCACCGAATAAGATAGGGTGAATGGGAGAGAGGGGAACTCAAGCTCACGGAATTGATCGCCGGAGGGGCTCTGTCGGGCGACTCACGGAGGTTTGAGGGCAGCCGGGGCGTGAGTGTGCGATTGGGGAAAATGACCGTGGGGTGGTGGGGATCTTATAGCTGGGAGTCGACAAGAAGCCTGCGTTTAATGGCCCAATTAACCCGCGCCATCACCGGGTCATTGCAGCAATGACGGGTCGCGAGCGAAGTTTTGGGAAGACGATGACCGTGTCCGTGGTCCACTGTCACGAGGTGCACGCAGTGAATGTGGGGACGGTGCTGGCTCGGTGTGTGTGCTCATGCGTGAGAGGAGAAAAGGAATTCCCGGGTGGGCTTACTGGCTTGTTCTTCTCGGGCAGATCCTAGCAGCGTGGCCCTTTTCTATTCAAGTTCTTTTCTTTTCTATTTCCAATTCTGGTATGAATTTTGGTATGAATTCAAATCCTTTTGAAATCAGATTGCCTTGGGAATTTTGTAGGGTTTGTGGATTCAAAATACAAAACTAGGTGGTTATATTGCAAAGCTTGGTCCAGCTTGGTTTTAATAATAAATAGGAATTGTTCCTGTTTGCAAACATTTGAAATGGGTTTTAGAATTTATTCCTAAATTTGAAATCTTTGGGGTTTAAAATTTCTCCTATTCTTTCCATCAATGAAGGCAAGCATTGAAGTATTTAAACATTCAAATACTAACAGGTTGATGTTAAATTGGGACAATATGCCCACATGAATTCATAACTCATATCCCATTTCTAAATGATTTTTGAGAAAAACCCTAAATGCATGAATGATGCAAAGTGGTATGAATGAGTTTAAAATTATGATTTTTGGGATGTTACAAAAAATTCATAAACCAATTATCCAATCTATCCTAGCGTCGAGATACGTTAAGTGTGTGACCCTGCGGGTTCGAGAATATGCAGACATGATCTTCTATTAATAATCAACAGCGGGGTCTGGGCACCCATATTGACTCCCACACATTCATCGATGATCATATCGGATGAACCACGATGCCAGGATTCAATCAATCCCATATATATATTCCCTTCGTCTCGCGATATTTTACTTGCCCGAGATTCGATCGTCGTTGCATCATACCTAGTTCAATCTGCTCACAGTTAAGTACTTTACTCGTTCGTAATCCGATATCACTTTGTGATTAACTCCTTAACCACATGCTTGAAAGTGGTGTTGATATCGACACGAGGGCCCAAAGTATATCTCTCGACTTGGGAGGGACAAATTCCATCTCGATACATACAACCCAACAGATACTTTCCGATCACCGAGAGACACCTTTATGATCACCCTCTCATAGGATGACGTTTGATGACCTCAAAGCTTTCTTCCGTACCAGGAGTTGCATTATCTCATGGTCTAAGGAATACAATATTTGACATAGGAAAAGCTTCGCAAAGATGAACACGATGAACGATCTAATTGCTTCGCTTAGTTTGGGTCATCCATCATATCATTCTCCCAATGATATGATCTCATTATCAATTTACAACTCATGTCTATGGTTAGGAAACCTTAACCATCATTGATCAATGAGCTAGTCCTTAGAGGCGCATTAGGGACACGGTGTTGTTCACAAACCACACAAGTATTAATGTTTCCGCTTAATACAATTCTAGCATGGAATATAAACTTTATCATGAATAAGAATTATAATAATAACATCTTTATTATTGCCTCTAGGGCATAATTCCAACAGTCCCACTTGCACTAGAGTCAATAATCTAGTTTACATCGGCAACAATCTCACACCCATGGCATCGAGGTGCTGATCATGTTTTACACGTGGAAGAGGTTTAGTCAATGGATCTGCGACATTCAGATCCGTATGTACTTTGCTAATCTTCGATCTCCATCCGCTATATAATCTCGGATTATATGAAACTTGCGGTTGATATGCTTGGTCTTTGGATGATATCTTGGTTCCTTAGCGAGTGCTATGGCGCCGATGTTGTCACAATATCTCCGATGGGTCCAATGCACTTGGAACCACGCCAATCTCGATGATGAAGTTTCGATCCAAACTCCTTCACTTGACGCTCGCAGCAGCCATGTATTCCGCTTCCACTATAGATCCCGCGATCGCTTTGCTTGCGGCTTCTCCACTCACAGCTCCTCCATTCAAAATATAAACGTATCCCGTCGAGATTTGGAATCATCCTTGTCGGTGTCAAAACTAGCATCGACGTAACCTTTACGACAAGCTATTCATCACCCCATAGACTAAGAACATTTCTTTAGTCCTATTTAGGTACTTTAGGATGTTCTTAACGATCGTCCGATGTTCCACTCGGATCACTTTGATATCTCGTCAAACTAAGAGCATTGGACACATCCGGTCTAGTACAAAGATGGCATACATGATGGAACCTATGGCGAGGCATAAGTCACTTTGCTCATAGCTTCCCTATCATTTACCGTAGTGGACACTAAGCCTTGCTCAATATCTTACCCGACAACATAGGCACGAACCTTTCTTTGCCTTATCCATTCGAACCTTTTCGTAACTTTGTCTAGGTATGTACCGCTTAAAGCTATCAGCGCCTTTGTATATCTCTATAGATTTTGATGCCCAATATATAAGCAGCTTCACCTAGGTCTTTCATTAAAAACACTTGTTCAAATAACTCTTCACATCGTTAAGCATGTTGATGTCATTTCCAATAATCAATATGTCATCCACATATAGTACCGTAAACGCCACCGAGCTCCCACTCACTTTCTTGTAGATACTAGCTCAGAGCAATTTGGAACAAATCCAAAGCTCTTGATCACTTGATCAAAACGAAGGTTCCAACTCCGAGATGCTTGCTTCAGTCCATAAATGGAACGCTAAAGTTTGCATACTTTATCAGCATCCTTACGATCGACAAAACCTTCGGGTTGCATCATATACAACTCTTCATCAATGTTGCCATTGAGGAAAGCGCTTGACATCCATCCGCCATATTTCATAATCATGAAACGCAGCAATTGCTAATAAAATCCGAATGGACTTAAACATCGCCACGGAGAGAAAGTCTCATAGTAGTCAACACCTTGAACTTGCCAAAACCTTTCGCGACAAGCCGTGCTTTATAGACGGTAACATTACCATCCGCGTCGCTTTTCTTCTTGAAGATCTATTTGCACTCAACGGCCTTTCTACGCTAGGAGGGTCCACCAAAGTCCATACTTGGTTTTCCATGGATCCCAATGGATTTCATGGCTTCCAGCCATTTCTCGTAGTCCGGCTCATCATCGCTTCCTCATAGTTCATAGGTTCACCGTTCTACCAACAAGACAAATAAGACAGGTTGCCGTACCACCCAGAGGGGCACGCGACCTTGTCGACCGCGACGCTCAAGAGCAACATCGTCCAAGCTTTATGATCCTTGTCATTAGCTTCCTCTATTGTTGGTGCAGCTGCACCGAACAATTTCAGGTGCGCTACTCTCCAATTCAAGAGAAGGTTCAATAACCTCGTCTAGCTCTACTTTCCTCCCACTCACTTCTTTCGAGAGAAACTCCTTCTCAAGAAAGGAACCGTTCTTCATGACAAACACTTTGCCTTCGGTTCTGATAGAAGGTATACCCAATAGTTACCTTAGGGTATCCTATGAAGACGCATTTCTCGCTTTGGGTTCGAGCTTGTCCGCATCAACTTCTTGATGTAAGCTTCGCATCCCCAAACTTTAAGAAACGACAACTTAGGTTTAGAACCAAACCACGCTCATACGGTGTCGTCTCAACGGATTTAGATGGAGCCCTATTTAAAGTGAATGCAGCGTTTCTAATGCATAACCCCAAAATGATAACGGCAAATCAAGAAGAGACATCATTGATCGGACCATATCTAATAGGGTTCGATTCCTGCTATTACACACCATTGCGTTGTGGTGTTCCGGGTGGCGTGAGTTGTGAAATGATTCCACTTGCTTTAAGATGCGTGAGAAAATCATAACTCAAATATTCACCTCCACGATCAGATCGTAGAAACTTAATCTTTCTGTTACAATGGTTCTCCACTTCATTCTGAAATTCCTTGAACTTTTCAAATGTTTCAGATTTATGATTCATTAAATAGATATACCCATATCTACTTAAGTCATCGGTAAAAGTGAGGAAATAGCGATATCCACCGCGCGTCGAAACACTCATCGGTCCGCATACATCGGTATGTATGATTTCCAACAAGTCCGTTGCTCGCTCCATCATACCGGAGAACGGGGTTTTGATCATCTTGCCCATGAGGCATGGTTCGCATGTGTCAAATGATTCAAAATCAAGAGACTCCAAAAGTCCATCAGAATGGAGTTTCTTCATGCGCTTTACACCAATATGACCTAGACGACAGTGCCACAAATAAGTAGTATTATCACTATCTACTTTGCATCTCTTAGCCTCAATGTTATGGATGTGTGTTTCATCCCTTTCGAGATTTAGAAGAAATAAACCATTCAGAATAGGTGCATGACCATAAAAGATGTTACTCATATAAATAGAACAACCATTATTCTCCGATTTAAATGAATAACCGTCTTGCAATAAACACGATCCAGAAATAATGTTCATGCTCAACGCAGGCACATAATAACACTTATTAAGGTCTAAAACTAATCCCGAAGGTAAAACTAAGGAGAGCATGCCGACGGCCATCACATCAACTCTTGATCCGTTGCCAACGCGCATCGTCACCTCATCCCTCGCAAGCCGCCGTCTATTCCGTAGCTCCTGTTTCGAGTTACAAATATTAGCAATCGAACCGTATCAAATACCCGTGCACTACAACGAGGGCTAGTAAGGAAAACATCAATAGCATGTATATCAAATATACCTTTAATGGTGCCACTTCTTGTCCGCTAAGTACTTGGACAGTTATGCCCAAAGGACCCTTGTCCTTGCAATAGAAGCACTCTGGTCGGGCTTAGGACCGACTTGAGCTTCTTCTCAAATAGGGCATTATTGCGCTTGCCGCCGCCTTCTTGAAGGGTTTCTTTGCTCCCTTACCTTTCTTAAAGGAGGGCTTTTGACCATCAACACATGATTATCCTTTTGATGTCCACCTCTGCAGCCTTCAACTTTGCGAAGAGCTCGGTGATCGATCAAGGAACCAATCTGATTATGAGTCACTACAAAACTTTTGTAGCTGGGAGGAGTGATTGCGAACCTGTCAACCTTGAGCTCCTCCGAATCGCATTCCAGTTGCTCAAGACGTTGAGTGTAGCCCGACATCTTTATGGCGTGCTCACTAACGGAACTCCCTTCCTCCATCTTGCAGTTAAAGAACTTCTCAGAGATCTCATATCTCTCAGAACGGGCATGAGTCTGAAACATGGTTTTCAGCTCCTCGAGAATCTCGAAGGGCCCTTGATAGGTTTCAAAACGATTTTGAAGTTCCGGTTCCATAGCAAACAACATGGTGCTCTTAATCACACCATAATCATCTTTGCGCGACTGATAGACAGCTTTCTCATCAGCCGGCGCAGTTGCAGCAGGGGGGTCACCTAACGCTTTTCCAAGGACATAGTCCTTTTGTCCGCCAGACAGAATGATTCTTAGATTGCGGAACCAATTGGTGAAGTTAGACCCATTGTTTCTAAGCTTTTCCTTCTCAGCAAAAACGTTGAAGTTGAAGTTGGATTTGGCCATGTGATCTACAGTATTAGCAAGTACAATTTAGACTATGTTCATGATAAATAGTTCAACTTAATCAAATTACTAGATGAACTCCCACTAAATTCAACATCCCTCAAGTTGTTTAGTGAACACGATCCAAATTCACCACACCTAATCCGATCATCACGAGAAGAGATGTGGTTTCAATGGTGGACAACAAAGTGTCGATCATATCATTCATATGACTCATGCTTAACCTTTCCGTTCTTGTGTTCCGAGGCCATGTCTGTACATGCTAGGCTCGTCAAGTTAGACCCAAGTATTTCCGCGTGTGCAAAACTGGCTTGCACCCGTTGTATGTGAGCGTAGAGTCTATAGAACCCGATCATCACGTGATGCTTGGACACGACGAACTTTATAGCGGTGCATACTTGGGGAGAACACAGTTTTTATCTTGATCTTTAAGTGAGGAATCATCTTATAATGCTACCATCGCGATCTAAGCATAATAAGATACATAAAAGGATAAACATCACATGCATATAACTTTATGTTACATGGTATAGCCAATCTTCGCAAGAATGATCTCCATCTTGTGCGTTAAGCATGATCTCCATCACTCCACCATGATTGCCTCCACCACGAATAGCAACTACAACTATTGCTAACTACTTAGCGATAAAGTGAAGCTATTACATGGCGTATAAGAAGTTGACTCAGGTCATACACAATTATAAAGACAACCATATGGCTCACGGTTGTGTACTCATCGACATGCAAGTCGTGAAACATTACAAAACATGATCATCGCATACAATATACACATCACATCTTGGGCCATACCATATCGCAAAACACTCCTGCAAAAACAAGTTAGACGCCTCTACTTTGTTGTTGCATGTTTTACGTGGCTTATGGGAGTAGATGCTAAGAACGATTCTTACCTACGGAAAGCCACAACGGTGATATTATGGTTGCCAGACTCCGGTGTTAATCCCATGACAACTATAGTGAGAAATCGACATCCACCGCATGTGTGGAACAAGCCACACGTCAAGTGCGGAGCGGTCTCGCGACGACGTCGCGTAAGGTTGGCCTGGACCGCTTCAATCTCACTATCCCGTCATAAGAAGAACACAAACAAGAGGCTTGCAACAGAAAACATCAACGCGCAACAACCATGTTGCGTTCTACTCGTGAATCACATCTACGCATAGATCTAGCTCGATACCATCAAGGGTTTCGCGGCATAGTAAATCAAAATTTTCTACGGATGCGAACAGAGGAAAGCCAAGATCTAATCTAGGAGATGAAATCAACGAGAGATATTGGATTAGATCTTCATACCCTTGAAGATTCAAGCCATGAACGTTCGGAACGTGGGTGATGTAGTCGTACTCGCTTCTCCTCCTCGCGATCCGATCCGATCTAGCACCACAAGTGGCGGTGCCTCCGTGAGATGCACACGTGCAGCACCTCGACGTCTCCTCCTTCCTCGGACCAGCAAGTATGGTGGAGAGATAGATTGGATCTACAACACGACGGCGTGGTGTATATGGTGGAGAATTTCTGCAGCAGGGCTTCGCCTACAAACAGTCGGGAGGGAGAGAGGAAAGCTAGCAAGGCGGCTAGGGTTTGGAGGAGAGGTGTGTGGTTTGGTGCTCCCCCACCCCTCTTTATATAGAGGGGGGGCGCAGCCCTAGCCCCTCCCCCAAGCCCAAAGGATAAGGAGTGGGGGGCATGGACTCTCCCCTCTTCTAGAAACCCT
Organism: Avena longiglumis; assembly: GCA_030063025.1. Taxonomy (NCBI): domain Eukaryota; kingdom Viridiplantae; phylum Streptophyta; class Magnoliopsida; order Poales; family Poaceae; genus Avena; species Avena longiglumis. The sequence goes on from CP125975.1 coordinate 99,310,647, forward strand.
ATCTCTAGTTTAAACGATTTAAACTCTCTAGGATCGGCTGGGCCCTATGGGGCCTTGTGCCCCTGGCCCAATGCGGCCAGGACACACCCTCATAGGCCCATGACCCCTCCCGGAAGGTGGGGCCACGTTGTTCCCCTTCCAGAAGGTTCTAGAAGCTTCCGATACAATACCGATTAACCCGGAACAATTCCGAACTCCAAAAACTGCACTGCCTTATATGAATCTTATTCTTCGGACCATTCCGGAACCTCTCGTGATGTCCCGGATCCCATCCGAGACTCCGAACAAAAATTCATAAACCAATTATCCAATCTATCCTAGCGTCGAGATACGTTAAGTGTGTGACCCTGCGGGTTCGAGAATATGCAGACATGATCTTCTATCAATAATCAACAGCGGTGCAGGCACCCATATTGACTCACACATGCATCGATGATCATATCGGATGAACCACGATGCCATGATTCAATCAATCCCATATATATTCCCTTCGTCTCGCGATATTTTACTTGCCCGAGATTCGATCGCTTGCATCGTCATACCTAGTTCAATCTCGCTCACGGCAAGTACTTTACTGTTCGTAATCCGATATCACTTTGTGATTAACTCCTTAACCACATGCTTGAAAGTGGTGTTGATATCGACACCGAGTGGGCCCAAGTATATCTCTCCGACTTGGGAGGACAAATTCCATCTCGATACATACAACCCAACAGATACTTTCCGATCACGAGAGACACCTTTATGATCACCCTCTCATAGGATGACGTTTGATGACCTCAAAGCTTTCTTCCGATACCAGGGAGTTGCATTATCTCATGGTCTAAGGAATACAATATTTGACATAGGAAAAGCTTCGCAAAGATGAACACGATGAAACGATCTAATTGCTTCGCTTAGTTTGGGTCTCTCCATCATATCATTCTCCCAATGATATGATCTCATTATCAATTGACAACTCATGTCTATGGTTAGGAAACCTTAACCATCATTGATCAATGAGCTAGTCCTTAGAGGCGTACCAGGGACACGGTGTTGTTCACAAACCACACAAGTATTAATGTTTCCGCTTAATACAATTCTAGCATGGAATATAAACTTTATCATGAACAAGAATTATAATAATAACATCTTTATTATTGCCTCTAGGGCATAATTCCAACAGAAGGCTTCTACATGAAGGAAGGTGAAAATCATGATGACATGTACCGTAGGCTCAAGAGCACCGCCACCGCTTTTAGAAATGTGGGTGCCTCACATGTGGATAATGCTTGGATAAAAAGGAAATATGTGAGTGCACTCATGCCCTTTGAGCCCACCGACTTGAAGAGCCTACAAGGAAGACAAAACTACCATCTCATGATGTCCAATGAAGTTATGCAAGAGATGGCCTCGTTCAAGGTTGCCGCCAAGAATGCGAAAGATGCTCGTGCTCTCGGTATGAGAAATGTTGTCAACGTTGCTTTGAAGGCCAAAGTTGTGGAACATGGGGATGAAGATGATAGTGATGAAGGCCTCTCCGTGGACCACCCCGATGATGTCAAGATTGCTCATAGTCAATATATGGACTTCTATGCAAAGAACTTTTGGAAGAACCCCGCAAAGGCCAATATGGAAATGCAACGAAGAAGCAACCCAAATGGTAAAAGAGAAAATACCACTAGATTGAGAACTTGCTTCAATTGTGGTGACCGTTATCACTTTGTGGCAAGTTGCCCCTATGAGAAGAGAGAAGATCATGGGGGAAAGCTTGTGTTGAAGAAAACTCCCAAAGCTCCTTACAATAAATCCTTTGTCAAGAAGAATCCTGTAACACCCTCAGAATCGGACCTATGCAAGTTTGGGCAAAATTCACCAAACCCGCATAGAAACGATTCAAAGGTGCCCACCAGGCACTTTCGTGCGGGTGGAAAACGAAGTAATAACATTACACAACAGTCCTCGATGGGACCCACAGAACATATATATATAACAGCGACTCAAGTAGTCAAGAATACAGATATAATATACAAAGATCCAAATCACCTTGAAAACGATAGAGCGTCCAGCTACAGACAAGATGCAAATGGGGCTAAGAGCCCTGAAGAATAACCAATAATGGCCATAACCACCTTGAGCCAAAGCCGGAAGGGTAACCCGCTAACGTCGATCTCAAAACCTGCTTAAACAAAAGGGTGCCGACAAAGGGCAAAGGAAAAGAAGGAGCGTCGATCGAGGCCAAGCACTGCGAGGCTAGAATTCGGCGGTCCTCGCCACATAGGTATGGTGGTGAGCGGCAGCGGCGGCATGCACTAAACAACCTATAGAGACTCGATACAATGGCGGATATCGAGAGGATAAGAATGACCTAACCGATCCAACAAGCTAACACCAAACAAACCCATCTGGTGTTTCCCCTCGAGACCAAACGAGGAAGTCAACCGAGGAACTCACACCGTTGGCGGTTTACTTATTCGGTTATAGTTGCGGCACTTTACTAGTCGAGTTTAGATAATCGTCGATGAAGTAAGCGATGGGCACTTTTAATTCACCATTCCGTTATAGTTGCAACAATTACTAATCGGACTGAGATAGCATGAGATAAACCCAAAAACCCGCAGCTTGTTGGTACTTTTATTCAGCCAATTCGTTGAAGTTGCAATACTTACTAGTCGGATACATTTGTCGCATGGCGACAACCAAACAAGCAATGGTGGGCAGTATTAATTAGCCATTCCGTTATGGTGAAGCTGATTACTAGTCATTATAAGTCAAATTTATAACAATAAACTTTAGTTATGCTTGTCTATGATCAAGAAACTGCTCCAAGTCGTCCATATCCGCGGACACGGCTTTCAGAAAGTTTTACCGGCGGGTGCACCAATAGCAACACACTCGATCAACCTCGGAAAAACCAAATCAAAACCCAACGAGGCCTTCACGACACAGAATCACAAGATTCAGAAATATTTCAGGGCCACCCTTTGAGTAGAACCATAGCGAGTAGGCAAGCTCGAGACGGCCTCAAGGTCTGCGTCAATGGCTGTGGCCGACTGGGAACCCCAAACGGGGCTTGTCGACACCGCGTAATCACTCCGCTTCCTAAACAGTACAGTGTGCAGTACCTCGCACAATCGTAAATAAAGCAGTAAAGCATGGCATAAGTACAGGATAGTAATAAAACCTCAAACTAGTTTGTGGCCCCAAGAAATAAGACGGAATCAAGCTCTGGCTGAGGGGGGTCCCATATACCTCCCGGATGTGGATAGCGCGATAAAACAAGGAACAGGAATCAAGTACTCGGGGTCTTACGGGACACAAGTGGGCGTTCGGAAACCAAATATTATCTATCACCCACCGATGCCTCTGCTTATTCAATTTTAGTTGTTAAACAGAAATTAAAGTGACGATAAGTAAAACTAGAATCATCTCCAACATCAACATGCGGCAATACATCAGCAACTGTGGCATATGGCGACACACTTCAGCACTTGAGCAAGCAACTACGACGCGCAAGTCCAACTATCTACCAAACAACAGGTAATAGGGTGTGTCCAAGGCAATATGAGGCTGCAGGGAAAAATATCACGGGTACGGAAACTAAAGTATCGCAACACAGATAGCAATAGATCAACAGGAGGGAATAAACACTATAAAAGTAAGATAGGTAGAAAGGGGGAGATGCTCGCCTGAAAACATTGTCGAAAGGTTCATCCGAAGATCGGGGCGAAGCTCACATCGACTCAACGGCCTTATCCGCGAAGAAGCAAAACACTAGAAGAAACACCGGATTCACTATTTAATACAACGGCAGAAGATCGGCATGATGCATGCATGATGCATGGCATGGCAAGGTGCGATGCAATTAGGTCAATATTAAGCGGAACCGGGGTCCCAACAATTAATTAGATGGTTCAAGTGATTTAGAACCCCGCAATTTAAATGTTGTTTAACAAGGCAACAGATGGAACCGGTTCGCTACACATGTTTAAATGAGGCCAATATGAGACTAGATTTGCCCGCATATGGGCCCCATATTTAATTATGCAGGTGAATCGGTCATAAGGCCCCCAAACCAACGATATGCATGCGAGATGACAATTAGTATGCAACAATTTGTTATGTTATAAAATAGGGTTTGAGGAAAAGGGTCACACATTAGGGTTCTCGACGATCTTGGGGTTTCCGGGGTTCGGGGTCGGGCTCGAGTTGACGGATCTGGGTTCGGGGTTCGGTGAAGCGTTCTCGGACTCGGGTCGTTCTCGGTATCGGGTAGTTCTTGGCGTTCGAAGCCGGACTTGGTTCGTGTCGGGTTCATCGGACCTTCCGGTCGGTGTCGTTCTTGTCGTCGTCAGGTCTTCTTGCGGTCCCACGGGTCGGTCTTGCCGTTGCGAGGCCTTGTCGGGCCCTGCCACCGAGGCGGTCTTGGCGAGGAAGAGGTCTTGGCGGTCTCGGGTTCGGGCCTTGGCGTCAGGGAAGTTCTGTCGTTTCGAGGAGAAGATCTTGGCGTCAGGGTTTCTCTTGTCCGCGTGGTAGATCTTGGGGTACTTGCGTCATCGAGTCAGCCTTGATGTTCGTGAAGAAGACCTCGCTACCGGAGAAGATCTTGGGGTCTGCGTCGAAGGCTCACGGTTAGGGGTCTCGCGAACTTGGCGTGTCGAGTGCGGTCTTGGTCCGTGAAGGAGGCCTTGACGTCCCATGTCGGAGTACTTGTCGTCCATTAGTATTTCTTGTGGCGAAGTTCTTGTACCGGTTGGTTCCACTTGGTTCGGCAAAGGACAAACACCTTGAGCACGGATAACGGGACCATACACGGAAACGCGACACGCCGCCGAGGCAGCGAGGAAGAAGGCAAGAACGGGCCGAGGCGGGCCTCGGGTGGGCCGCCTTGCGGGCAGCGGGCGGCGGGGCTGGCGGGGCCAGCGCAGCGACGGAGAGGAGCGGGGAGGCAGTGCGAGGCGGGCAGTGGTGAGGCGCAGGCGCGCTTCGGTGTGAGGCGGGCGGTCCGGGCGGGCGGTCAGCGTTGCGAGAAGGCGGTGGAGGCGGCTTCTTGGCGAGTGGCGCGGCCAGGCGCAGGTGTGCGGCACCGAGAGGCCGGGAGCTTGGTGGGCCGCGAGGTCGCGGGAGGCAGGCCGGCAGGGCGAGCCCAGCGGCCAGCGGCGGAGCGGCCGGGTGGTAGCGGCCTGGAGTGAAGGAGGCGGGCGGAGTGACCATGGGGAGGCGGGCGGCGGAAGGGTGCTCAAAGCGGCGAGAGGGGCCAAGCGAGGTGAGAGGAGGCCAGCGGGGTGGCGCCTGTGGGGCGCGGTGAGCGTGGCGGCAGCGGAGCTGGCGAGTGGCGGCGTCAGCCTGCAGGGAGGGGGGAAAGGCGAGCAGAGAGAGGGTCGGTGGGGAGGCGGACGAGGGAGGCTGCGCGGGGGAGAGAGCCAGGGAGAAGAGAGAGAGGGACGGGGCGTGGGTGGGTCCCGCGTGGGGGACGCGGTGGGGGTGTGGGGCAGGGGGTTGCTGGGTGCGTGTACTGTGTGGGGCTGTGAGGAGAGAGGGAAGGGGGGGGGTTGGCCACGTGGCAGCTAGGGAGTGGGTAAGGGAGAGAGGAGAGGTGAGGTGGAGGGATGCTATTGGGCCGGGTGAGGTGGCAGGAGGTGGGTAGTTTTCGGTAGGTCTAGGATTTTTCTGAGGCGGTTAGGTGGACTGCTTACATTTACGGGGTGGTCGTTCGGGTCGGGTTGGCCCGTTCGACTGCCCCCACTAAAATAATTATAATTTTTATTTAATACAAACAAGGCTTTTGCAAACCGATTTCGGGCAAAACAAAATATTCCGGGGACCCGGTTTTCGGTGTTTGAATAAGATGGAGCATTTTAGAAAAACAAAACGGGCTTGCGCACATAGATTTTGGCAAACAATGCAAGATGATGACGATGCAATGCACAAATTTAACGCGATTTTCTAGTAGTGGTTTTGTGGGATGCCACAATTCGACACCACTAACAATGGATCTCGCCCTCGAGATCCGCCTCATAGTACCGGAAAGAAGGTCGGCGTTCTCCGTCTTCTCGCTTTGTGTAGATCCTCGCGACACCACTAACAAGAGGTCGTTGTCCGTGATCGTCGAGAGAACACTCCGGGGACAAAAGGTCGAAGGTAGGGTATCACAAATTAAGCCACCCTAACTTCCGTGAACGGAGTAAAATCGCGGGACCCACCGATTCGATGTACAAGAGCGAATGATAAGAGTAGTCGGATGGTGATCAGTCCATCGCGCACCCAAACCATTACTCGCATACGAATAGGCGGATTATGCAACCAACTCTCGGATTCAGATCAAGATCTCGACAAGCGAGTTTGAACAAAGAAGTGATGCCGACTACATCGGATCTGGCGTAGATGATGTCGTCATTCGGAAAAAACCGGAAAGCACAAACAAGGAACAAAGAATGATACCGCAGTGGACGGATTCGTCGAGCTGGAACACCGGATGGCGTAACACCGTTATCGGAAGAAGCGAAACCACGAAGGTGCACGGAAACCCAACCACGAGAAATCACGGACTCAAGAAAAGATAAGAGAAAGATTCAAAACACGTCGAGGTAAAAGGAGAATAGCGGAGGGTAAGGAGTAAAATCAGACCTAGCGTAACTATCCAACCGATTTTGAAAATAGTTTTGACAATCTACTTGAGTTAGCTAGGTTATCCCTACAGTGGACTTGTGGGGTATCGCTGAGCTCGATACCACTCAGAACACCCTCAGAATCGGACCTATGCAAGTTTGGGCAAAATTCACCAAACCCGCAGAAAGCGATTCAAAGGTGCCCACCAGCACTTTTCGGGTGGAAACGAAGTAATAACATTACACAACAGTCCTCGATGGGACCCATGAGCAGATATATATAACAATGACTCAAGTAGTCAAGAATACAGATATAATATACAAAGATCCAAATCACCTTGAAAAGCGATAGAGCGTCCGACTACGCACAAGATGCAAATGGGGCTAAGAGCCCGAAGAATAACCAATGGCGTCCATAACCCTGCCCAAAGCCAAGCGGAAGGGTAACCCGCTAACGACGCCGATCTCAAAAACCTGCTTAAACAAAGGGTGCCGACAAAGGGCAAAGGAAAAGAAGGAGCGTCGATCTTGAGGCCAGACACGGCGAGGCTAGAATTCGGTCCTCGCCTACATAGGTATGGTGGATCGGCGTGGCAAAGATGCACTAAACAACCTATAGAGACTCGATACAATGGCGGATATCGAGAGGGATAAGAATGACCTAACGGATCCAACGAAGCTAACACCAAACAAACCCATCGGTGTTTCCCCTCGAGACCAAACGAGGAAGTCAACCGAGAACTCACACCGTTGGCAGTTTTATTAGGTTATAGTTGCGGCACTTTACTAGTCGAGGTTTAGATAATCGTCACGATGAAGTAGATGGGCACTTTTAATTCACCATTCCGTTATAGTTGCAACAATTACTAATCGACTGAGATAGCATGAGATAAACCCAAAACCCGGCAGCTTGTTGGTACTTTTATTCAGCCAATTCGCTGAAGTTGCAATACTTACTAGTCGATACATTTATGTCGCGACAACCAAACAAGCAATTGTTGGTAGTATTAATTAGCCATTCCGTTATGGTGAAGCTGATTACTAGTCATTATAAGTCAAATTTATAACAATAAACTTTAGTTATGCTTGTCTATGATCAAGAAACTGTGCTCCAAGTCGTCCATATCCGTGGACACGGCTTTCAGAAAGTTTTACGGCGGTGCACCAATAGCAACACACACTCGATCAACCTCGGAAAAACCAAATCAAAACCCAACGAGGCCTTCACGACACAAAGAATCACAAGATTCGAAATATTTCAGGGCCACCCTTTGAGTAGAACCATAACGGAGTAGGCAAGCTCGAGACGGCCTCAAGGTCTGCGTCAATGGCTGGTGACGGGAACCCCAAACGGGCTTGTCGACAGCGTAATCACTCCGCTTCCTAAAGACGATTATGCGAGACCTCGCACAATCGTAAATAAAGCATAAAGCATGGCATAAGTACAGGATAGTAATAAAACCTCAAACTAGTTTGTGGCCCCAAGAAATAAGACGGAATCAAGCTCGGCCGAGGGGTCCCATATACCTCCGGATGTGGATAGCGATAAAACAAGGAACAGGAATCAAGTACTGGGTCTTACGGGACACAAGTGGGCGTCGAAACCAAATATTATCTATCACCCACCGATGCCTCTGCTTATTCAATTTTAGTTGTTAAACAGAAATTAAAGTGACGATAAGTAAAACTAGAATCATCTCCAACATCAACATGCGGCAATACATCAAGTGGCATATGGCGACACACTTCAAAGACTTGAGCAAGCAACTACGACGCATAAGTCCAACTATCTACCAAACAACAGGTAATAGGGTGTGTCCAAGGCAATATGAGGCTGCAGGGAAAAATATCACGGGTACGGAAACTAAAGTATCGCAACACAGATAGCAATAGATCAACAGGAGGGAATAAACACTATAAAAGTAAGATAGGTAGAAAGGGGGAGATGCTCGCCTGAAAACATTGTCGAAAGGTTCATCCGAAGATCGGGGCGAAGCTCACATCGACTCAACGGCCTTATCCGCGAAGAAGCAAAACACTAGAAGAAACACCGGATTCACTATTTAATACAACGGCAGAAGATCGGCATGATGCATGCATGATGCATGGCATGGCAAGGTGCGATGCAATTAGGTCAATATTAAGCGGAACCGGGGTCCCGACAATTAATTAGATGGTTCAAGTGATTTAGAACCCCGCAATTTAAATGTTGTTTAACAAGGCAACAGATGGAACCGGTTCGCTACACATGTTTAAATGAGGCCAATATGAGACTAGATTTGCCCGCATATGGGCCCCATATTTAATTATGCAGGTGAATCGGTCATAAGGCCCCCAAACCAACGATATGCATGCGAGATGACAATTAGTATGCAACAATTTGTTATGTTATAAAATAGGGTTTGAGGAAAAGGGTCACACATTAGGGTTCTCGACGATCTTGGGGTTTCCGGGGTTCGGGGTCGGGCTCAGGGTTCGACGGATCTGGGGTTCGGGGGTTCGGCGGAAGCGTTCTCGGACTCCGGGGTCGTTCTCGGGTATCGGGGTAGTTCTTGGCGTTCCGAGAAGCCGGACTTGGTTCGGTGTCGGGGTTCATCGGACCTTCCGGGTCGGTGTCGTTCTTGTCGTCGTGCAGGTCTTGCCGGGTCCCACGGGGTCGGTCTTGCCGTTGCGAGGGCCTTGTCGGGCCTGCGCCACCGAGGCGGTCTTGGCGAGGGAAGAGGTACTGGGCGGTCTCCGGGTTCGGGCCTTGGCGTCCGAGGGAAGTTCCTGTCGTTTCCGAGGAGAAGATCTTGGCGTCCGAGGGTTTTCTCTGCGTCCGCGTGGTAGATCTTGGGGTACTTGCGTCGAGTCACCTTGATGTTCCGTGAAGAAGACCTCGTCACTGGGAGAAGATCTTGGGGTCCTGCGTCGAAGGCTCACGGTTAGGGGGTCTCGGCGAACTTGGCGTGTCGAGGTGCGGTCTTCGGGTCCGTGAAGGAGGCCTTGACGTCCCATGTCGGAGTACTTGTCGTCCATTAGTATTTTACTGTGGCGAAGTTCTTGTACCCGGGTTGGTTCCACTTGGTTCCGACAAAAGGACAAACACCTTGAGCACGGATAACGGGGACCATACACAGAGGAAACGCGCACACGCGCGCGAGAGGCAGCGAGGAAGAAGGCAAGAACGGCAGGGACAGGCCTGCAGGGTGGGCCACAGCGTGGGGCAGGCCAGGCCAGCAGGGAGCTGGCGGGCCAGCGCAGACGGAGAGGAGGCGGCGGGGAGGCAGTGCGAAGGGGCAGTGGTGGGGCGGAAGGCGCAGTGTGGTGGCGGAGGCGGGAGGCGTCCGGGCGCGCTGTGGAGAAAGGGCGGTGGAGGCGGCTTCTGGCGAGGTGGCGCGCGGGCGCAGGTGTGTGTCACCGAGGAGGCCGGAGCTTAGTGGAGGCCGAGGTCGGCAGAGGAAAGCAGGGGTGGTCGCCGTGGCCTTCACAAGCGGAGAAGCGGCCGGTGGCGCTGTCATGAGTGAAGGAGGCGGGCCGGAGTGACCATGGGGAGGGGCGGCGGCGGAAGGGTGCTCGAAAGTGGCGAGAGGCCAAGCGAGGTGAGAGGGAGGCCGGCGGGGTGAGGCGACGCGAGAGAGAGGTCGGTGGGAGGCGGACGAGGAGGCTGGGGAGAGAGCCAGGAGAAGAGAGAGAGGACAGGCGTGGGTGGGTCCCGTGGGGGGACGATGGGGGTGTGGGGCAGGGGTTCTTTGGGTGCGTGTCTGTGTGGGCTGTGAGGAGAGAGGAAGGGGGGTTGTACGTGGCAGCTAGGGAGTGGGTAAGGAGAGAGAGGAGGTGAGGTGGAGGGATGCTATTGGGCGGGTGAGGTGGCGGGGAGAGGGTGGGTAGTTTTCGGTAGGTCTAGGATTTTCTGGCGGTTAGGTGGACTGTTTATTTTACACGGGTGGTCGTTGGTCGGGTTGGCCGTTCGACGCCCACTAAAATAATTATAATTTTTATTTAATACAAACAAGGCTTTTGCAAACCGATTTCGGGCAAAACAAAATATTCCGGGGACCCGGTTTTCGGTGTTTGAATAAGATGGAGCGTTTTAGAAAAACAAAACGGGCTTGCGCACATAGATTTTGGCAAACAATGCAAGATGATGACGATGCAATGCACAAATTTAACGCGATTTTCTAGTAGTGGTTTTGCGGGATGCCACAAATCCCATCAACAAGAATATGGGCGAAATTGTTTTGATCACTCATGAAGAATTCTCCTCCGACAATGAAGATTATGAAGATGAGGAAGAAGAAACATCAAGTGGTGTGGCTTCTCTATCCACTACTTGTACTCCAACATTCTCACTCTTCGATTCTCCAAATGAGAATCCTCCCAACAAGAACGTCACTTGCCTTATGGCAAGAGGAACAGAGGTATCCTCATCATCTCACTCCACCCCATTAGCAAATGATGAAAGTGATGAGGAGATGTCTCGTGAAGTAAAAATGGAATTAATTGCTTTTGATGAGTTTGTGACTAACTTCCAAGGGGAGGCCAAGACACATTTTGGGAGCATATTAGATCAACTTTCCCACACACAAGAGCTTCTAGATGTAAGATGTAAACTTGGGCATGAACACATGATTGAACTAGAAGCCCTAAATAATGCTTTAGAAGAAGAACAAGAGACTAGAATGTCTCTTGAACTAAAAATTGAAGGGCTTGATGAGGCCAATGATGTAATTGTTAATAGACTCATCAAGGAACGTGATTATGCTATTGCTAAATATAAAAACGCTAAAAAGGACAACATTGAGTTTGGTGTGGTTCATAAAAAACTTGCCGAGGACTTTAGTTCACTTGACAAGGCTCACAAGGCATTGGAAAGTGAACTCTTGTCTCTCACAAAGTCCTATGAAACGCTTCTGAAAGTACAAAGAAAGTCGCCTAGAGGGGGGATGTATAGTCTTTTAAAATTATTACGGTTTAGGCTCAAGTAAATGCGGAATAAAACTAACGTTTAATTTATTGAGAACAAAACCTAGCCACTAAGTTCACCTAAGTGCACCAAAAACCTATGCTAAGCAATACAAGCAACAAGGTGATAGAAAGATATAAATACTTCAAACACGATGGCTATCACAAGGTAAAGTGCATAAGTAAAGGGCTCGGTTGAAAGATAACTGATGGACGTGGAGACGAAGATTTGTTTCCCGAAGTTCACTTCCAAAGAAGCTATGTCTCCGTTGGAGAGGTGCGATGGAGCAATGCTCTCCGAACGCCACAAATGGCTCACCTCGAGGTGTGGTGGCTCGATGCTCACCCAACTCCACACAAGGCCTCACCCCGGATGCGGAAGCACGCAACTCACCGATGCCACAAAAGGCTCACCCTATTCTCCCAAGTGCGCACCACAAAAGTCGGGCACTTGCTCCACTATGGGACGCTTGAGGGCGGTCACCGAACCCGTACAAGATCGGGGCTAACTCCACAACTCAATTGGAGGCTCCCAACAACAAAGCCATAAAAGGCTACAATGCCACAAAAGGCCAAAGCCAAAAAAGGCTATAAGACCACAAAAGGTCAACAAGACCACAAAAGGTCAACAAACCAACCACACAACCGTCTAGGGTTCCAAGGAATCAAAGAGAAACAAGCCCACAAGCTTGAACTCACCGAATCTCCGAGGAGAACTCAAACCTATGCACCAAATGCAAGGGCAAGTCCTTCTCTCCCAAATTCCAACAAAGCTACAAAAGCTATTGGGGGAATAAGGGAGGAATAACACAAGAGGAGAACACAAAACTCTCCAAGATCTAGATCTCAATGATTCCTTCACAAAGAAGAGATTTGACTTGGGGGGATTGTAGATCTAGATCTCCTCTCACTTTTCCCTCAAAAAGATGTAAGAATCATGGGAAGGAGAGGGAGTAATAGATCTCAAATAGGTCAACAATGGTGGGCAAAAACAAGCTCAAAAGATGGGGAACCATTGGGGAAGAAGCCCCCCTTAAATAGGACAAGGAAAAACTGACCGTTTGGGCCAGCTTCGCGCCCCACCAGAACTTCTGGCCCCCCACCAGAACTTCTGGCAAATAGAAACACAAGTTACTGATCCTGACCGAAACTTGGGTCGGAACTTGGGCCGGAACTTCCGCTCAAGCAAAAACGCAGGATAGCATTGCACGAAAACTTCAATAACTTTTGATTTCGGACTCCGTTTTTGGTGATCTTGGGCTCGTTTTGAAGAGAACGAAAAGCTCTATAAGATTAGGCAAAGAAAAATCATATTACAGCATGTAAGTATAAAACAAAATTGAGAAAGTTATGACCTCTCTAGAAGCGATGAACCGGTAAAACCTCCAAAACCCAAAACACAAGAAGATAAGCTTGGAAACTCTGATTGGGATGAAACCAATTTTGTTGGGAAGATAAAACCAAGAGAACCCAACAAAATGTTAAATATTTGATACCACCAAGGGATAAAAATCAATTATATATATGTGAAGTATCCCCCAAGGTGTGGAGCCGGAAAACTCGCAAGATCAAAAAACCGCAATAAGATATGCAAGGGAAATCCTTGGACGATGAACTAGAGCTTGTTATGATGATGACCACAAGCTCTAGATCCTCTTATGGACAAGAAACAAATAACAACCAAGAAATATGATGCTATGAATGCAAAGGTTTGAGCTCTCTTCGAACGATGCAATCAAGACACCCGCTTGAGAGCCCCTCTTGATAGTATGGCTATCTATCCTAAACCCGGTCTCCCAACTAACAACACGAGACCGACAAAAGAGAAGCCCTATCAAGAACATACCTTTGCCTTGAGCAACCCACTTGAACTTGATGTAGACCGTCTTGTTCTTCTATAGTGGGAACACCTTTCTTGATAGCTCTTGCTTGATGAAGATGAAGACTTGCGAATTGCTCCCCCATACTCCATGAGGAAACCTCTTATTTGAACTTGTCTTTATCACCCCATGATCATGAGGATGGCAAGATTCAAGCATGAGATCTTCTAGAGATGGCGCATCTTGAGCTCGCCCTTCATCATCTCTTCTTGAGGTTGATCCATATTGATGCAACTCTTTGCACATGTCTTGATCAACCTTCAAGCTCATTCTTTCTTCATGATTCCAATGGGCACAAAGCCCTTGGACATTTCTTCATCTTCCAACCTTGAGACCAACACATGTCCCAAGCGATGCCAATGGACAAACCTACAAGTGAAACTTAAATTACACATTAGTCCATAGAGATTGTCATTAATTACCAAAAGAACACATGTGGGCATACATGCCCTTTCAGCTTCAAACTCAATTGACCAATATTCCTTCACCTAGTAATTTCATTCCTTCTAGTAGTACAACTATACTTGAAGAAAATGCTAGGTTGAAGGGGGAGCTAGCCAAGGCCACATTTCCACAAGGAAACAAGTCCATTGATGACCTTTTGAGTAAGCAAAGACCTAGTGGTGATAAAGGGGGCATTGGTTTTGTCTCCAAAGCCAAGAAGAAGAAGAACAAGAAGAAGAAGGCCAAGCCTGCATAAGAGAGAAACAAGACCATTGCGGATAGTAAGACCACAAGTGGTAAAACTATGTCTCATGATGACTTTGCGGGAAGTGCTAACCCTCACTATGTTCTTATGCGTGATTATTATGGTGATGTGTATGCACAATATGTTGGCCCATATGATGGTTATATTGCTTGGTCCATTTGGGTCCCGAAGACCCTTGTCGCTAACAAAAGAGGACCCATTGAAAAATGGGTACCTAAAAATTAGCTTGATCTTTTGTAGCCTTATGCTTCCAGAGGGTCAAAGTGGGTGCTTGATAGTGGTTGCACAAGTCATATGACCTGAAGCTCGTCTATTGTCAAGGATTTAAAGCCAAATGATTATCAAATCACCATGACAAATGCCGACAAGTCAAAGTCTAAGGTAATGGGTTTCGACAAGGTTGTGGTTGCTCACGACATTACACTCGTGAACGTCATGCTTGTCGAAACCCTTGGTTACAATTTACTTTCATTCTGTGCTCTTGGAAAGATGGGCTTTGCCGTCTTTATGGATAATGATATTGTGGTCCTCTTGTGGAGCAAGTCTCTCAAGGTCGCTTTCGTTGGGTAAATCGAACATGACTTGTATGTGGTGGACTTTTCGGGGCAAACCACTACAAGTGTGATGTGCTTATTCGGAAAGGCAGATGTGGGTTGGTTATGGCATCGTCGACTAGCCCATGTCAATATGAGAACTTTGCAAAGTCTCCACAAGGAGGGCCATATTGTTGGACTAAAAGAAAATGTTTCCTTTGCCAAAGATAGTGTTTGCAGGGCTTGTGTTCTAGGAAAAATGCATGATGCTCCCCACAAGCCAAAGAACCGCATCAAGTCAACCAATATCTTGGAGCTCCTTCATGTGGATCTCTTTGGTCCTCCATCTCATGCAAGTATTGGTGGGAAGAAATATTGTTTGGTGATTGTTGATGACTTTTCAAGATACTCGTGGGTATATTTCTTCAAGTTAAAGAGTGAGACCCAAAAGACCTTCATCGACTTCATCAACATGGTTCAACAACAATACAATATTCCTGTGTTGATCATAAGAAGCGACAATGACACCGAGTTCAAGAACTACACCTTGAATGATTTCCTTAGTGATGAGGGGATAAAACACCAATATTCTGCTACATACACCCCTCAACAAAATGGTGTGGCCGAGAGGAAGAACCGGACTCTTATTGAGATGGCTAGGACCATGTTGGCGGAGTTTAAATCTACATACAACTTTTGGGCCGAAGCCATCTCCACTGCTTGTCATGCATCAAACCGGCTCTACCTCCGCAAAGAAATCAACAAGAATCCATATGAGATACTTACCGATAACAAGCCCAACATATCTTACTTCCGGGTGTTCGGTTGTAAGTGTTTCTATCTCATAAAAGGTGTTCATTTGTCCAAATTCGAGTCTAAAGCATTAGAGGGTATTTTTGTTGGCTATGGTATCGAATCTCACACTTATAGAATCTATGATAAGATCTCCGGAGCCGTCATAGAATCTTGTAGTGTGACCTTTGAAGAATATGATGGTCCCCAAGGGGGGCATGTTGATGCTTGTGATGCAGATGATGAAATGCCTCAGGATGCCATAGGAAGAATGGGTGTGGGATATATCCGCCCCGTTGAGGAACCCCTTATGGCGGATCGAGAAGAACTATGCTCTACTCAAGTAGAGCCCTCATCTTTACAACATCAACAAGGTCCATCCACCGAGGAGGACAATGACTCAAGCCAAATACAAGATGTGGACCCCCAACAAGTTGATCAAAGTGAAAACTCTAGTCAAGAGGAGCTTGATTCATTCTCCATGATGTCAAGTGATGCCAAGTCAATTGTTCAAGGAAGATCTGTACAAACTACCCTAAGACAAGCTCAAATCAATGCTAGAAGAGTGCTTGATCAAGACCAAGGTCAATCTTTGTCTCTTAATGAAGAGAATGATTCCGGTGATGATCAAGGTCAAGTTGATGGTCAAGACGAGGATCAAAATGATGAAGAGGGTCCCCCAAGAAACAACGAGGAGATCCACGCTCGTCGCGAAGATAGAAAGGAGAGAATGTTGGAATTAAGAGACCACTCTCTACAAAATGTGGTTGGTGACCTAAGGAAAGACATTTCCACAAGAGCACAATTGAAGAGGTTCAGTGAACACCAAGCACACATATCCATGATTGAACCAAAGAAAGTGTGGGAAGCTCTTGAAGATTCGGATTGGTTGGAAGCTATGCATAAAGAGCTCAACAACTTTGAGAGGAACAAAGTATGGAAGTTAGTTGAGAAGCCAAAGGATTGCCGCAATGTTATAGGCACGAAATGGATATTCAAGAACAAGCAAGATGAGCATGGAATTATAATAAGGAACAAGGATAGATTGGTTGCACAAGGGTTCTCTCAAATTGAAGGCATTGACTATGGAGAGACATATGCACCCGTGGCTCGCCTTGAGTCCATATGTATCCTTCTTGCTTATGTGGCACATCATAACTTTAAGTTGCAACAAATGGATGTAGAAAGTGCATTTCTTTATGGTCCATTAAATGAATTGGTATATGTAAAGCAACCCCTGGGATTTGAGGATCCCAACTTCCCAAATCATGTATACAAACTTGATAAGGCGCTCTATGGGCTCAAGCAAGCCCCACGCACGTGGTATGAGCACCTTAGAGAGTTGTTGTTTGACCGTGGATTTGAGGTTGGGAAAATCGATCCCACTCTGTTTACTAAGAAGGTCAATGGGGAGCTTTTTGTATGCCAAATATATGTTGATGATATTATATTTGTCTCATCTAACAAAGCTTTTAATGATGATTTCTCAAAGCTTATGACTAGTAGGTTTCAGATGTCTTTGATGGGGGAGTTGAGAGTATTTCTTGGCTTTGAGATCAAGCAAGTTAGAGGAGGGACATTCTTCAACCAAGCCAAGTATACTCAAGAGATTCAAAATCCAAGATTTAAATGGAACTCCTACTCCCATGGCTACAAAGATTCATCTAGAACAAAATCCAAATGGTAAAGATGTGAATCAAAAGGTATACCGGTCCAGGATTGGCTCATTGCTTTACCTTTGTGCATCTAGACCCGATATTGTGTTGAGTGTAGGTGTGTGTGCAAGATATCAAGCGGTTCCTAAAGAAAGCCACTTGATGGCGGTCAAGAGAATCTTTAGATATTTGGTTCATACCCCACATTATGGTCTTTGGTATCCTCGAGGGTCAACATTTGCTCTTTTGTGGATTACGGACTCGAACTGGGCTGCTGATAAGGATGATAGAAAATCAACATCCGGGGCTTGCCAATTCCTTGGTAGGTCCTTGGTATGTTGGTCTTCTAAGAAGAAAAATTGTATATCTCTCTCCACCGCCGAAGCCAAGTATGTGGTAGCTGCTAGTGCTTGCACTCAATTGCTATGGATGAGGCAAACTTTAAAGGAATATGGTGTCCATTGTGACAACCTCTTCTATGTGACAATGAAAGTGCCATCAAGATTTCCTATAACCCGGTGGATCATACAAGGACAAAGCATATTGAGATCCGTCATCACTTCATTAGGGATCATGTTGCTCGAGGTGATATTGAGCTATCATATGTGCCAACTAAAGACCAACTTGCCGACATATTCACAAAGCCACTTGATGAAAAAAGGTTTTGCTATTTGAGTAATGAACTAAATATCGTAGATTCAAGGAACTTGACTTGATTGTCTTGCATATTCACCTATGACTTGACTCTTATTTGGTTTAGGTGTAGGCATGGATATAGGGGGAGTGCGGTCCTAATTGATTGGACTATACCTCCCCCCATTATGCCCAAAGCAATCAAAATCATTCCTCTTAATATCATTTTGTGATATGTGAGCTCAAATGATGAGTTTTGGTAATGGACCCAAGATATATCTTCGTGGTGCCAAGCCGAGTATACTAAAATATGGTGGCCTAGGTCACTGCCCTCTCACTTTTGAGAGGTTGGTGCTTACTCATGTTTGTCATTTGCTTGATCCGTGTCCTTTTGGAGATTTCTTGAACATGTTTTAGAATTTTTATGGCTCTTATTGGTTTTTCACAGTACTGCCTCTAAATCCCAAGCCTACTCTCATCTACAAACATCCTATTCTTGCCACACATTTGTCCAAACAAAAACTTGAAACTGGGATTTCCGGTCGAAGGGGCCGAAGTGTCCGCCCTGTACCAACCGGAGTGTCCAGCCTAGCGGGACTCTCCTCTTGATACAAACCGGACACTCCGACCGGGCCAGACTATCCGGCGCATATGGCCCGGACTGTCCGGCCCCTGCGGTTTGTTCTGAATATAGTGGCCGGGGAGAAGTGGACGGTTCAGTCCTCCTTCTTCTCCCCACCCCTCTCCACTTCTCAGACAACTGCCTTCGATCAGGATCTCCACCGGGAGGGCTTCTACACCCCGGATCTTGCCGTTGCCGCCGGTGATTTGCCTCCCTTTGCCGCTGGGATCCTTTCCCCACCGGTGAAGGCCCTCATGGATGCTGGTATGATGCCCCTCTTTCTCTTCATCTCTAGGGTTGGTCTAGATGATTTTTCTTGGGCAATGTTCTACCTAGCTCCATGGATACATCACTCCTGCGTGCAACATTCCTCCTGGTAGTAGTCTTTGCAATCCCGATCTGTCCCGACTGAACCCTCACGTGCAGCCTGAAAATTCACCCAGAATCCGCCGGAATGTACGACATGTATGGGTCGGACACTCCGGTCCAACCGGAATGTCCGACCGGTACACGTCGGACTGTCCGGCCCTGGCGGAGTATCTGGATCAGATTTTCCCGACTGTCCGTTGGTTTGAATCTGTACTGATCCAGATTTCTGTGAATACTATTTTGTTCATCTCCTGGACATGTGTGCTTATCCCATATTCTATCCCTCTATTCTGATTTCACAGGTGGTTCTCGTCCTCGCCATCCTCGGGCTGCTAAGAAGATCGCGAATCACAGGTGGTTCTCCACCGCCGAAGCCAAGTATGTGGCAGCTTCTAGTGCTTTCACTCAATTGCTATGGATGAGGCAAACTTTAAAGGAATATGGTGTCCATTGTGACAACCTCTTCCATGTGTCAATGAAAGTGCCATCAAGATTTCCTACAACCCGGTGGATCATACAAGGACAAAGCATATTGAGATCCGTCATCACTTCATTAGGGATCATGTTGCTCGAGGTGATATTGAGCTATCATATGTGCCAAGTAAAGACCAACTTGCCGACATATTCACAAATCCACTTGATGAAAAAAGGGTTTGCTATTTGAGGAATGAACTAAATATTGTAGATTCAAGGAACTTGACTTGATGGTCTTGCATATTCACCTATGACTTGACTCTTATTTGGTTTAGGTGTAGGCATGGATATAGGGGGAGTGCGGTCCTAATTGATTGGACTATACCTTCCCCCATTACGACCAAAGCAATCAAAATCATTCCTCTTAATATCATTTTGTGATATGTGAGCTCAAATGATGAGTTTCGGTAATGGACCCAAGATATATCTTCGTGGTGCCAAGCCGAGTATACTGAAATATGGTGGCCTAGGTCACCGCCCTCTCACTTTTGAGAGGTTGGTGCTTACTCATGTTTGTCATTTGCTTGATCCGTGTCCTTTTGGAGCTTTCTTGAACATGTTTGAGAATTTTTATGGCTCTTATCGGCGCATATGGCCCGGACTGTCTGGCCCCTGCGGTTTTGTTCTGAATATAGTGGTCGGGGAGAAGTGGACGGTTCAGTCCTCCTTCTTCTCCCCACACCTCTCAACTTCTTAGACCACTGCCTTCGATCAGGATCTCCACCGGGAGGGCTTCTACACCTCGGATCTTGTTGTTGCCGCCAGCTATTTGCCTCCTTTTGCCGCTGGGATCCTTTCCCCACCGGTGAAGGCCCTCGTGGATGCTGGTATGATTCCCCTCTTTCTCTTCATCTCTAGGGTTGGCCTAGATGATTTTTCTTGGGCAATGTTCTACCTAGCTCCATGGATACATCACTCCTGCGTGCAACATTCCTCCTAGTAGTAGTCTTTGCAATCCCGATCTGTCCTGATTGAACCCTCACGTGCAGCCTGAAAATTCACCCAGAATCTGCCGGAATGTCTGACATGTACGGGTCAGACACTCCGGTCCAACCAGAATGTCCGACCGGAATGTCCGACCGGTACACGCCGGACTGTCCGGCCCTGGCAGAGTATCCGGCTCAGATTTTCCCGACTGTCTGTTGGTTTCAATATGTACTGATCCAGATTTCTGTGAATACTATTTTGTTCATCTCCTGGACATGTGTGCTTATCCCATATTCAATCCCTCTATTCTGATTTCACAGGTGGTTCTCGTCCTCGCCATCCTCGGGCTTCCAAGAAGATCGCAAATCATAGGTTCCGGTATGATGACGAGCGCGACATTCACATTGACCCATCTGTGGCCAGGCAGGCTGCTCGAGACCGTGCCGTAGCAAAGCATGAGAAATATGAGGCAGCTAAAAAGAGATGAGGCTAAGCGGATGAAGTTTGAGTCCTTGACGACTCTAGCAGATTTGGGTACCGAGGAGTATGTGGAGATGAGGCTCCAACAATTCTATTCGCTGCCTCGCACCTCAACTGATGATCGCTTCTGGAGAACTGAGCAAGCCCTACTGTTTTCTGAGATCTATGGCACATTCCAGACTCCTACTTGTCCCATGCAGTTGTTGGACCTTGACAAGCTTCATGCTCACAAGTACTTTGAGGATGCTCTTTGGGTGACTGAGAAGATGGGGCTGCACACCATCTTTCGGGCAAAAGAAGACTACAATGTTGATTTGGTCCAGCATTTCTATGCCACAATGGTCTTTGGGGAGACTACTGACATTACTCTTGAGTGGATGTCTGGTACTACCTGGATGCGCTCCAACATGGGTCAGTTTGCTCACATTCTTGGATTGCCTTTCAATCCCAATGGCCCAAGTGGTATACGGATGCATGTACATGGTTAATCTTATGATAAGAACCTGCTGGGGTGACCCAGCATACCACTGCATGTGTAGTACACTATAGTCATTGACATGACATCTACAGAACACCGTTCTGTAAATATCACATCCCTCAGAGTGGTACAATAGAAACATTGCGGGTCCATATTACAAACATTCACACATTATTATCATTACAATACCAGAAGTTCAAGACTTCAAAAGGTTTCAACTTACAAACCAAAATATAAAGTGTTTTAGCGGAATTTCAAAGTAGCAACTCCAACTAGGAGTTGAGCTCAGCAGCTTATTCTATGGAGTTCATGATGCTCGGCTCCGTTGGTTACTACTAACTAGGATACTTAGTTGGACTCGTTATCATTAACACCATAGCGGATTTCGTAATCCACTCCTTCAACACCTCCTCACAGGTCAGGCTCCTCGTAGAACACATCTTCTTGACATTCAGCTGCATACATTGGCACGTCTTCGGGATCCTCAGAGTCTAAGCAAGGGATCAAAGAAAAGAATGAGTAACATCGTTACCCAACAAGTTCATTATATGCAAGGTGGGAACTTTGATGCTCTAACTACCACCTCGTATTATAAATCCTTGGCACTATGCAGTTTTTGTAAATCTTTCTTCAAAGATTGAGTTTATTATGAAAATCTATGACCTTAGCCTTCACGGGTTGACCAGAACTTTCATGGAGTTCCTTTCCTGCCGCGTTCGTAGCTCCTTCCCGGAACAGGGAGTAACAAGTTACAATTCTTACACTCTGTAGAGGTGCGTTACTTTACCCATGAGAGATCAACTCCTTGTTGCACAACCGGGCGTACTTTCCCGTCCACAATTCCATGATGTGGGGCCCAGTAGTTGGTTCAAGCCAATCACTGCCCCCTTTGCGACCTCGCATGCCTCCTTGGTGTACACCATGCCCACATATTGAATTACGGCAATGGTTTGTACAAACCGTTAGATGCCAGAACTATCGTGGGACGATGAGGGTTCCCACCCATATGCCGCATATCCTCTATGAATTACCAATTAATATGCACGCTACGAGGATAACAGCCATGACCTACACATCCGGCTTCATGCGAGAGTAATAAGATAAAGCCGACTTCTCTGTCCCATTCCAAATCTCATGGCTAACGCGTAATATACGGCGCTAGAATCACTCATGTCAGGGGTTATTAAGTCCCTAATTGATCATTATTGTTGCAAATAGAACCCTAAGTTCTATTGCTCCATTATATCATCACTTAGGATGATATCTATGATTTCTTTATTTGTAAAAATAGTATTTTCTTTCTTTGGAATATATATGATAACACACAATTTGAAAATACTTTGGTAAAGACTCTTCAAAGGATATGAGCAAGTGATGAAATTGCCTTGTGATGGCAAGGTAGTGAAGTCTAATGCTTGCATTGGACCTTGAGCTTCTATGTCTACAAAAACATCATTTTTGCCCGGTAAGGACAATATTTAAAGAAGCAAAATGATTATGCAAAGTAATGTAATGCATCATTTAGCTTTATATGTATTCTTCCCCATTTAATTAAATTATAAAAATTCTTTTAATGAGAAAGAATTTATAAATATTAATTTTTAATATTTATTGAATATTGTATTATTTTATTTTATTTTAATTTATTTGCTTTTATTTAATTAATAATTCCTTTAAGAATTATCATTAAATACCAAAAATTGACATTAAATATATGTTTAGTATTTTTCTAAAATACTATAATATTAATATATATATACAAAAAGTTATTTTTATTTATTTTTATCATCTTTCAATAATTTTGTAAAATTCCATAAGGAATATATAAATTACAAAATTCTTAATAAAATTTATATGTCTAAAATTTTATCTCTTAATTTATTTGGATAGTTTGGATTATTGTGAAATCATAAATATTTTATTTATAATTTTTTGGACCTTTAATTTATTTTCTAAAATTTATTTAAATTCAGGGGCATTTTTGTCTTTTTCCAATTATTAAAACAGGCTCTAAAGAATTTGGACTGATTGTTTGAGTTTATTGGGCCCTTGTGGCCCATTAGGGAAAAGTCAAAACAACACCCCGAAGGGGTATTGGCCCAACCCAGCCCAAAACTCTCTGTCTCTCTCTCGATCTCACCTCTCTCCTTCTTCTCCCCCGACCCCATGGTCAGCGATGCTGTCGCCGGAGATTCGCGCCGCCGTGGGCCTTCCTGGCCGCCGCCATGGTGCAAGATGAGGTTGTCGGCCCCGATATACCCTCCTGTCCAATTGGATTTGGACCTGGAGCCCTTCTGCGGCCAGATCAATGTTGTTCCGAACCCTAGGGTTTGGGGTTGGCGTTAGTCTTGGCCTTGCCGTCGTCTTGTAGTGGTGATGCTCCTCGCCCCCAGGCGTGGCTATGGTCGACGTCGTGGCATTGTGTGGGTCGTAGTGCCCCCTTGGGGGTGTTCCCCGTGTCGCCGTGGTCGTCAGCCTCCTGTGCTTCCTCTTCTAATCTACAACGAGGACCTTCGATAAGTTATTCCTCTCCCCTAGTGCTCTCTGTGCTATGCCATCTTATGCTAGATGTTGGTAGTGACCTTCCTCGTTACTGTCATGTCCTGATTAAGATGGTTTGTTCTGCTTAGGGTTTAAATCCCTCCGTGGATTAGTATTTGATGAATTGGATCATGTATTGATGATCCTTGAATCTGTTGAGTGTGACTTGCTATGGATTATTGCTGATGGTTAGCTGTGGTGATGCTAGTGGTTTATCAGATGACTCTATGGATTAAATTTTAGATGATTCAGAGGGTAAGGTTGTTCTAGAAGCAATACTTGGAAAATCTAGTGATTTAATAACTCACCATTGGCATTACTTGGTTGATGACATTGAGTGTTGTGTGATGAAGTCACTGTATTAGTACTGTTGGCTTAAGAATTCATATGTAACTTGAGATAAAATGGTTTCAAACAGTGAAGATATACATATGGATTTTATTGATTATGATTCCTGTGATGTCAGGAAAATGATTTATAGTTGGTTGATTGTATCTGTGAAGATTGAATGCTTAACCTGCTTAGGTTAGAACTGTTCTTGTGACACCATCCTTGTATGGCACACAAGATTAGATTCTATTACTTGGTTTGGTCTTGTTCAAGCTTAAAATGAGTTTGGCATTAAAGATAAGTAGAAACTTCTTTTCTTAAATCCCTAAGACCCATGATGTTGGTCTGAGGTTTAGGGATTAAGCCTTTATATTGTTGATTCATATGGATGGATTCTGGTAGTGATACTAGCTACTATTTCTTGAATCATAGTTTGGGAAAAAATGATGGTAGGCTTGATCACTTATATAGATCCATAAGATTAATTTTAAGGTGCTACTCTAGTTGAAGAGATGTGCCTAGAAGTTTAAATCTTGGCTATATTTATTCTTGAATTGAAATATAGCTTGATAGCTAGGTTAATCATGTTGTTCTGAGATCTAGTTGGATCCTTATACTTTTCTGATTGCTTTTAGTGTTTAAAAACATCAGTGATGGATTCACCCCACTTGGGTGCTTTCTGAAAATTTGAGTAATAGACAGATCATGAATGCTTGTCTAATCTTAGACAGATAGATCATGTGATGGTCTATTTTACTCACCACACTTATTTGATGTTGGGGTTGCTAGTATTTGATCTTGTGGTAGCTTGATCTGGTGCTCCCCTGGTATTTCCAGCTCCTAGCTTGTCCTTGATCTAGCCCTTCACCTCCTGGTCGCGGTGGCTTGATCTTGTCCTTGATATCCACCTGATCTACCCCTCCTTATGTCACCATTTTGGTGATGTGATTCAGGGTTTTGATTGGTGTGATGTTGCTTGGCTTTGGCTTGGTTTAGCTGGTGGCTGTTGTGATTGGTGTGTAAGAACAAGAAAGTGATGTGGGGTTGTATTCCCATGGTCAGTTGATGGTTTTTTGATCTTTGTTGTTGTGGTCTTGTGACACACCATGCAGTTTGGTATGTGTGTTGCCTGTGTGCCTGCTGCACAGTTGTGGATATGTTCTGAATTTGAGAGTTACTATTATCAGGTTACATTTTACCTGGCTGGTGAAACTTGCCCCTTAAATTACTCAATGATGAAAAAGTGAACAATGCACTTCACTGTCAAATCTGAGAGTAAAACAATTCTAATCCTAACTTTATTTCTTATTTAAGTTTCTGTTTATTTTGCAGGTACCAGATTTGAAGATCAAGACTTTAGTTTAGGTTTTTCTTTTTCTTTATAGAATAGTCACTTGTAATAACTCTCATATTCAATTGTAA
This sequence comes from Avena longiglumis, assembly GCA_030063025.1. NCBI lineage: Eukaryota > Viridiplantae > Streptophyta > Magnoliopsida > Poales > Poaceae > Avena > Avena longiglumis. The sequence continues at coordinate 99,336,023 of CP125975.1, forward strand.
TCTTTAATTTGTTCTTTTGTAATAAAGATTGTATTATTATTCAATAAAGAAATATTATTCTTCTATTTAATTATTATTGTAAAGATTGTTGCTCATTTCCATAAGTTACATTTTGTAACTCATTATTGAATAAAGTTTTGGAATATTCATTTTATTGATTGTCTTCTTTCATTTAAAGTTTGAGTTATTATTGGTTAACTCTTAAATTAAATCAAATACTTAAACATCATTCAAAATCCTTTTGAATTATAATTCAAACACTCAAGTTTTAAATTCAAATTTCATTTCCCAAAACACATAAGTCCACAAAGATCATATCAAAGTCTATAAAAAGCATCCTTCAAGACTATACCTAATCTCAAAGTATGAAAGAAACTTTGATCACTTCAGGTTTTTATTTGGCAAAAAATTTACCCACATTTTCACAGATGATTGCATGAAATATCTTAAATTCCTAAATATACCCTTCATTGGTTCCTAAATGCTGGGATGTTACAGACTTCCCCCCTTAAATTAAACTTTGTCCCGAAGTTTGCTGAAGTGTACCTGAAAAATTCTGGATAGGCTTTTCTTAAATCCTCTTCTTTCTACCAAGTGGCTTCCCTTTCAAGGTGATGTTCCCACTGTACTTTGCAATATTTGATTGCCCTATTCCTCAACGTTTTCCAGTTTTCTTCCAAAATTTTACAGGGCTTTTCAACATAGGTCAAGTCTACTTGTAGTTCTATCTCCTGATGTGTGATTGCATCATCTGGAACTTTCAAACATTTACGAAGTTGTGACACATGGAAAACATTATGCACTTGAGACAATCTTGATGGTAACTCTAAAGCATAAGCTATAGTCCTGTTCTGACTCAATATCTTGAATGGTACGATGTATCTTGGACTCAATTTTCCTTTAACTCCGAACCTTTTCACCCCTTTCATTGGACTTACTTTCAAATATACCATGTCTCCCACTTCTGGATGCCATGATCTTCGACTTTGATCAGCATTACTTTTCTGCCTACTTTGAGCGATTTTCAGTCTATCCCTGATCTTATCAATAATATCTTGTCTTTCCTTGATATAGTCTGGTGCAAACTCCTTACTACTTCCAGGCTCATACCAACATATTGGTGATCTACACTTCCTTCCATACAGAACCTGATATGGAGCTGCCTTCAGAATACTCTGATAGCTATTATTGTAGGAAAATTCTGCCAATGGTAGATGATCTTCCCATGTGCCACCAAAATCTAATGCACAAGCTCTTAACATGTCTTCTAGTATCTGATTTGTTCTTTCTGTTTGACCTCCTGTCTCTGGATGATAGGTTGTGCTAAAATCTAATTTTGAACCAAGTGCTTCATGCAATTGCTTCCAAAATGCTGAAGTAAACACTGATCCCCTATCAGTTACAATCTTTTTTGGCACTCCATGCTTACTTACTATATCTTTGATGTAAACTTCTACTAATTTATTAGCATTATCTTTCTGATTTACCAGAATAAAATGTGCACTTTTAGCGAGTCTGTCCACAATTACCCATATCATATCCTTCCGTTTAGGTGTCATGGGCAATCCTGTAATGAAGTCCATACCTATTTCCTCCCACTTCCATTCGGGAATTTCCAAAGGTTGCAATGGTCCTGCTGGACTTTGATGTTCAGCCTTCACCCTTTGGAAAGTATGGCATTCTGATACATATTTAGCAATGTCCCTTTTCATGTTATTCCACCAGAATAGTTCTTTCAAATCCATATACATCTTAGTACTTCCTGGATGTATAGAATATGGTGTTTCATGTGATTCTCTGAGTATGACATCACGAATATCAGTCACATCTGGAACACAAAGACGGTCTTGAAACCATAAAGACTCATAATCTCCAAGGCTAAAAACTGATTTTTGCCCTTGAGATATCCTCCGAATTTCCTCAGCAATGAAAGGATCTTCTGCTTAACGTCTTAAAATTCCGTGCTTAAGATCACTGTCCCGCTCTGCAAGTACCTGCATAGTAGCTAATCCTCCAAGAACCTCTGTTCTAATGAATTGCAGCTCTAATCTTTCCAAGTCCATTTGTAACTCTTTTGGTAGCTCCTGATTGCTAGGCTGAATATCTGCACTCTTTTTGCTTAAAGCATCAGCTACAACATTTGCTTTCCCTGGAGTATAGTTGATTGTTAAATCATAATCTTTGATTAGTTCCAACCAACGCTTCTGTCTCATATTCAACTCCTTTTGAGTGAAGAAATATTTGAGACTTTTATGGTTAGTGTATAACTCACATCTGGCTCCGTAAAGAAAATGCCTCCATCCTTTTAGCGCAAAGACTACTGCTGCTAACTCTAAATCATGAGTTGGATAATTGACTTCATGTGGTTTTAGTTGTCTTGAACCATAAGCAATTACTTTTCGATCTTGCATTAACACACAACCCAAACCTTCTTTATATGCATCACAGTATACCGTGAAGTCCTTCCCTGTTTTAGGAACTGCCAAGATTGGAGCTGTGGTTAACCTAGTCTTCAACTCCTGAAAACTTGCTTCACACTTCTCATCCCAATTGAATGGTGTATTCTTTCTTAACAATTTGGTCATTGGTCCAGCTATTTTGGAGAAACTTTCAATGAATCTCCGATAATAACCAACCATTCCTAAGAAACCTCGAATTTGCTTCACATTGGTTGGTGCAGTCCACTCTAGTACTGACTGAACTTTAGATGGATTTACAGCAATTCCATCTTTACTGATCACATGGCCGAGGAATTCTACCTCGTCTATCCAAAATTCACACTTACTGAACTTAGCATAAAGTTCATGTTCCCTTAAAGTTTGCAATGCTATTCTCAAATGATTAGCATGCTCTTCCTTATCCTTGGAACATATCAGAATATCATCAATAAAGACTATGACAAACTTATCCAAATATGGCATGAAGATTTTGTTCATCAGATTCATGAATATTGCTAGTGCATTGGTTAAGCCAAATGGTACAACCAGGTATTCATGGTGTCCATATCTTGAGATAAATGTTGTCTTTGGAACATCTTCAGGTTTGATTTTTATTTGATGGTATCCAGATCTTAAGTCGATCTTTGAAAATACTCCGGCTCCTTTCACTTGATCAAACAAATCTTGAATCCTTGGTAGAGGATACTTATTCTTGATAGTAACGTTGTTCAGATTTCTATAATCTCCACACATCCTTCCTCCACCATCCCTCTTATCCACAAAGATTACTGGTGTTCCCCATGGAGATACACTTTCCTGAATAAATCCTTTTCTGGCTAACTCATCAATTTGCTTTTTGAGTTATTTTAACTCTTTGGGTCCCATCTTATATGGTGCTTGAGCTATTAGTGCTGTACCAGGAATTAGATCAATAGTGAACTCTATCTCCCGATCCGGTGGCATTCCCGGTAGTTCTGCTAGAAAAACATCTTGAAATTCATTTACTATAGGAATATCTTCCAATTTGACCTCTTTCATTGAGTTCAACTACAGATCCACCATGATATGACTGTGATTATCTGCTTGGTAAACTATTCTTTCTCCACTTGGAGTTTTGATTGAGACAGTTTTCTCCTCACAATTTATCTGAGCCCCATGTTCCATCATCCAGTCCATCCCCAGCACTACTGCAATTCCCTTCAAAGGAATCACATAAAGGTCTGCAAAGTATGTACAACCACAGATCGAGATAACTTGATCTTGTTTAATGTGGCGTACAATCACATTTCCCCCTGCCGTCACTACGGTCATAGGGTTTTCTAACGTTGCCCTTCTAATCCCGAACTTATCACAGAATTCTTCAGAAATGAATGAAGTAGTTGCACCAGTATCAAATAGAACTTTGTCGTGATTGGTAAGGATATTGAGCGTACCTATCACTGCATGCTCCGAATTATACACCTCCTCTAGGGTTGCGCAATTCAGCTTCCCGGTAGGTCTGTTCCTCTTGCCATTGTTGTTCTTGATATTATTTCCTCCTCGATTGGGCTATCCATTTCCTCCACTATCTTGTCCTCCTCCCTTGGTAGGCCAACCTCCTGGTGGTTTGCTCAGACAATCGGGCTTGATATGCCCCTTTTGACCACAATCGTAACGAATCACTACAGGCTTCTTGCATTCCCTCTAGAAATGCCCTGAAATTCCACAGTTGTTACAAATAACATTCCTTCTAGGATTGGATTGATTTCCACCACTGCCCTTGTTATTTTTATTGTTATTGTTATTGTTACCATAGTTCTTGTTCCGAGGTTTGAACTCCAGATTGGGTTTAGGTTTACTTGCCTGAATTATCTTGGTTTCCTTCTTGGCTCTCTTCCTCCTATCCTCTTGGACATTCTTGTAGTCATATTCGAAAGTAATAGCTGCATCCAGCAATTGTTGATAAGTTTGCTTATTAGCTAACCTTAGCTCCATTTTCACAAATGGATTTAACCCACGCAGGAAACGTTTCTTCCGCTTCTCTTCCGTGTTAACATCCTCCTCAGCATAATGAGACAATTGACTAAACTCCCGGATATACTTCATGACACTAGTATATCCCTGCTGAAGCTCCTCAAATTCTCTCCGCTTCAACTCCATAACACTTTCCGGAACATGATATTCACGGAATCTCTGCTTGAACTCCTCCCAGGTGAACTCCCTTCCTGGTTGTTGCATGGCCAACTGATTCTCCCACCATGATGTTGCAGGTCCAGTCAGAACATAAGTTGCATACCTCAATTTCTCCTCATCATTGCAACCTACAGTCTTCATCTTTCTTTCTATATCTTCTAGCCAATCTTCTACATCCATTGGTTCAGGAGCTGATGCAAAAGGTAACGGCCTTGCATTCTGGAAGTCACATAGACTCACTCCCCCACCTTCAGGTGCCCTCTGATTTGCTCGTCCCAGCAACTCTTCCATGAACTTGTTCTGGGTCTCTTTCATCATTTGCATACACTGCATAAAGTTCTACTCCATTAACGACCTCATTGGTGGTGGTGGTGGCAATGCTCCCTGATTTGCTGCATCTGCATCGGCCTTCTCTTTGGCCTCACGTTCCATCCGCTGCTGTTCAGCCTCGGTTTCTACACCCGTATCCATGACCCTCTAGTCCTGCAACATAAAGCGAATACTCATAATTACATCATGCACATGTGTTATGAGCTCTACTTTACGCACAGAACTAGTCACACAATGAAGATCCAAAGAAAATCCAAATATGCATTTCACATATTATACATAATATCATAATAATACAAAGTCATTACAACATATACAATATAGGTATAATCACAACACTACCTTATTTATCTAGCTATCTTATTTCTTGGAGTACAATACACGGTACTTGATACCTCTAAATAGTTGCCTACTTCTAGTAGTAACTACGCTCATCATACATGCCTGATGTCCAACCGCGATGATGTGTCGTTCGTCGCACAGTTTGTGGAACAAATGGCCTTCCCGAAGGAACATACTCAGTATCTGAAGTGTCAGGACTTGAGTCATTACTCAACCTAAGCGCATTGATTCCCTCCAGCTCAGCTGAAAAGTCTTTAGAAACATATTCAACATTATCTCCTACTTGCATCTCCTGAGCTTCATTCCTTGAGTTGTCAATAGGATACGCAGATCCTGCTGATCCCCAGGTGCTCCTTTGGGCAAGATAATTAAACACTGGATAATGTATATTCCTTGGGTTTTGAGAAGATGTTGATGATTCAAACACTCTCTCCCCAGGATCTTTTTCTTTATCCTGATTGTCTATCGACATGGCATTTCTACTACTATTAGTAGGGTTAATTCTTACACCCATCTAGCTAGATTGTCCAACATTTCTGTTAGAACCATCTCTGGACATCTGGTGTTCATGAGATCCTTCATATGATCCCATTCTCCAACCATCAGAATTCTCAATAGGAAGTTCTGAGTCAGAACCATCCTCTGAACCCTGTGGTACTGCATACCTCATATCCATAGTAGGATCATGTATAGGTTCAGGATTTTGTGAATAAGGATATGGTATAAAAGATTCAGGATCGATAGGTATATCCTTAAAGATAGGTGTTACACTACTACTTGCTTCCTTTTCCAACTGGATTGCTAACTGCTTCCTCCTTTTCGGATCAGTTAGATCCTCTAACATGTCATTTTTATCTTCGACAATCACTTGATGTGTCTTATAAAAAGACGCAACGAGTGTTCGGTATCTATCCATAAACTTGGAAGCTAACTTAGGATGCTTCTTAACCAAAGTAAGATGATCCGGTATAGGCTCCGAGTCTATAGAATCATGAGGTATCACAGAAAATGTGCTACCTTCTAACTCCTTGGCATTATGCTCCCGGATATTAGCTATCGCCTCCCCAACAGCAACGTGATAGGCTGCTAAATGACTTCTACCCTCACCTATAGGTAGATCGTGATATAATCCAAGCTCCTCTCGAAGTTGGATACTCACACGATACTTGGATAACATCCGACCATCATGGTAGGTTACAGTGTTTACTGGAATTCTAGTTGGACAACTAAAAATCTTTAAAAGTTGACGAAGTTGGTCTGTGAATGATCCTTGATAATCATCAAGAGTCTCTTCTTTCCTTACCAAAGTCTGTTTGGGAAACTTTGGTGCCATAGCTCTGTATATCAGAAAAATAATTTTTATTAGTAACCAATAATATATTGCATCATAACAAAGAATTATCGCACTAAAACATATAACGGAATATTCTCATTTGAATACCCATTATATTACTTTTAGAGAATTCTTTATCGTTGCTACACTCTCCTACAGGTAATACCCTTACTAGGTTTCCAACCTAAGGTCAAAGCAATTTGCTCTGATACCAACTGCGGTGACCCAGCATACCATTGCATGTGTAGTACACTATAGTCGTTGACATGACATCCACAGAACACCGTTCTTTAAATATCACATCCCTCAGAGTGGTACAACAGAAACATTGCGGGTCCATATTACAAACATTCACACATTATTATTATTACAATACCAGAAGTTCAAGACTTCAAAAGGTTTCAACTTACAAACCAAAATATAAAGTGTTTCAACAGAATTTCAAAGTAGCAACTCCAACTAGGAGTTGAGCTCAGCAGCTTATTCTATAGAGTTCATGCTGCTCGGTTCCGTTGGTTACTACTAACTAGGATACTTAGTTGGACTCGTTATCATCAACACCATAGCGGATTTCGTAATCCACTCATTCAACACCTCCTCACAGGGCAGGCTCCTCGTAGAACACATCTTCTTGACATTCAGCTGCATACATTGGCACGTCTTCGGGATCCTCAGAGTCTAAGCAAGGGATCAAAGAAAAGAATGAGTAACATCGTTACCCAACAAGTTCATTATATGCAAGGTGGGAAGTTTGATGCTCTAACTACCACCTCGTATTATAAATCCTTGGCACTATGCAGTTTTTGTAAATCTTTCTTCAAAGATTGAGTTTATTATGAAAATCTATGACCTTAGCCTTCACAGGTTGACCAGAACTTTCATGGAGTTCCTTTCCTGCCGCGTTCGTAGCTCCTTCCCGGAACAGGGAGTAACAAGTTACAATTCTTACACTCTGTAGAGGTGCGTTACTTTATCCATGAGAGATCAACTCCTTGTTGCACAACCGGGCATACTTTCCCGTCTACAATTCCATGATGTGGGGCCCAGTAGTTGGTCCAAGCCAATCACTGCCCCCTTTGCGACCTCGCATGCCTCCTTGGTGTACACCATGCCCACATATTGAATTACGGCAATGGTTTGTACAAACCGTTAGATGCCAGAACTATCGTGGGACGATGAGGGTTCCCACCCATATGCCGCATATCCTCTATGAATTACCAATTAATATGCACGCTACGAGGATATGACCATGACCTACACATCCGCTTCATGCGAGAGTAATAAGATAAAGCCGACTTCTCATCCCATTCCAAATCTCATGGCTAACGTAATATACTGGCGCTAGAATCACTCATGTCAGGGGTTATTAAGTCCCTAATTGATCATTATTGTTGCAAATAGAACCCTAAGTTCTATTGCTCCATTATATCATCACTTAGGATGATATCTATGATTTCTTTATTTGTAAAAATAGTATTTTCTTTCTTTGGAATATATATGATAACACACAATTTGAAAATACTTTGGTAAAGACTCTTCAAAGGATATGAGCAAGTGATGAAATTGCCTTGTGATGGCAAGGTAGTGAAGTCTGATGCTTGCATTGGACCTTGAGCTTCTATGTCTACAAAAACATCATTATTGCCCGGTAAGGACAATATTTAAAGAAGCAAAATGATTATGCAAAGTAATGTAATGCATCATTTAGCTTTATATTTATTCTTCCCCATTTATTTAAATTATAAAAATTATTTTAATGAGAAAGAATTTATAAATATTATTTTTTAATATTTATTGAATATTGTATTCTTTTATTTTATTTTAATTTATTTGCTTTTTATTTAATTAATGATTCCTTTAAGAATTATCATTAAATACCAAAAATTGACATTAAATATTTGTTTAGTATTTTTCTAAAATACTATAATATTAATTTGAGAGTTACTGTTATCAGGTTACATTTTACCTGGCTGGTGAAACTTGCCCCTGAAATTACTCAATGATGAAAAAGTGAACAATGCACTTCACTGTCAAATCTGAGATTAAAACAATTCTAATCCTAACTTTCTTTCTTTTTTTAAGTTTCTGTTTATTTTGGAGGTACCAGATTTGAAGATCAAGACTTTAGTTTAGGTTTTTATTTTTCTTTATAGAATAGTCACTTGTAATAAATCTCATATTCAATTATAATATTTAATTTATTCTTTTGTAATAAAGATTGTACTATTATTCAATAAATAAATATTATTCTTTTATTTAATTATTATTGTAAAGATTGTTGCTCATTTCCATAAGTTACATTCCGTAACTCATTATTGAATGAAGTTTTGGAATATTCATTTTATTGATTGTCTTCTTTCATTTAAAGTTAGAGTTATTATTGTTAACTCTTAAATTAAATAAAATACTTAAACATCATTCAAACACTCAAGTTTTAAATTCAAATTTCATTTCCCAAAACACATAAGTCCACAAAGATCATATCAAAGTCTATAACAATCATCCTTCAAGACTATACCTAATCTCAAAATATGAAAGATACTTTGATCACTTATGTTTTTATTTGGCGAAAAATTTACCCACATTTTCACAGATGAATGCATGAAATATCTTAAATTCCTAAATCTACCCTTCGTTGGTTCCTAAATGCTGGGATGTTACATCTGTTGGCTCCTATTTATGCTCAGAATGGTGTGGTTGGGCAAACCATCAATATCAATCTCATATACAACATCTTGCTTCGTATGTTCCACCACACACTCACTCCCAAGGCTGGTAACAAGGATGCAATGAGAGGCGCAGAGATCAACCTGATGGCTCATGCTCACACTGTGTACATTCATGGTCCAGCTCATCTAGGTGGTTCTATTGATGTTATGGATTTCATCTATCATGATTTGTACAAGTGCATCACTGACAACAAGTGTCCTCTGTATGCCCCCTATGTGATGAAGCTCATTGTTGCCCTCACTCCCAACACTCCCTTGCTTTTTCATGATCTTTTTCCTCACACTGCTGCCAAATTAGAGAGGAAGTCATCCCCTACTACCAAGGCTCCTCGTGGCTACCCTCCAGCTCAGGAAATATTTGGGGATGATGAGATTGAGACTGATGACTCTGACAGTGACGGTTCTGAAGAGGTACAGGCTCCACCGTCTCATGGCCCTGGAATGAAGCATGCTAGCAATGCATATCGCTTCAACACCTCAAAGGAGGAAGTACATAAGAAGGTGAAGAAGGCCTCATGGTGGAAGAAAGCTCCTACTTTGCTAGAACATTGACATTCGCCATGGACAGTATGATGCCTACAAGGCCAACAGGAATGTCATGAAGGAACTCAAGCGAATCAACCAACCCATGGATGTTGATCCTTCTCAGCAGCAGGCGTCAGATGGCACTCTCTCCTATGGTCACTGGAGCCAGGGACGTGTGGACTGGTCCATGTTTGAGGATGTGTCCTCTTCTTCTTGCCCTCACAGCCAGGGCTCGACCCAGGATGATGATGAGGAGGAGGAGGAGGATGAGGATACCGATGAGGACTTCAGTGGCTAGTGTCTTGGGGCGTGGTAGTAGTGCTCTTTTCCCCTTTTTGGCGTCTCGATGCCAAAGGGGGAGAAGTAGACCCATATTAGATTGCTATCAGGATTTGCATGGGTCCACGGGCTTCACCTTCTCTCGATTTGCCTCTTTGAAGGTCCGTGTTTTTATCCCCTATCCTATTTGTTTGAGATTCGTTTGAGAACTTTGTGTGTTGTGTCTTATGACTCATGTACTCGGTAATGTCTAAGACTATCCCTTATCTAGCTTATCTACCTAGTCTTTATCATATCTTGTGAACCTAGCAAGGAAATGATCCTAGGATGTGTGATCTTGTATTCAAAAGCAAAGCTAAAAGTGGTCACACATCTAGGGGGGAGCCTTACTATGTTGCTGTATCTATCCCATATGCAATCCTTGGGTTGTCATCAAACACCAAAAAGGGGGAGATTGAAAGGGCATTTTATGTCTTTCACATTATTTTGATGTTTGTTGACAACACTTGGATTAGTTTAATGCTTTGCTAGATGTTTCAGGAGATATCAGATTTATTGTGGCAAATACATATACATATGGTGAGATGACTTGACAGGAATAAAAGGGGGAAAATATCTACATCTGGCCGGACTGTCCGGCCGGCGTACGCCGGACTATCCGGCACTTCCGGAAACTCCGCATGCAAACCGCCGGAATGTCCGGCCGTGAATCTTCGCAAGGATTTCTCCCCAGCTGTGGACAACCAGTATAGGGAATCAGACACTGGCCGAATTCTAGCTAGAAACTTGCTAGGCCGGAGTCTCCGACTGGTATGTTGCGGACTGTCCGGCCCATCCGGAGTTTCCATCCCAAAGTGGCCGGAGTGTCCGGCCGTGGAATCTCGCCAGTTTTTCTCACTAGGTGTGGACGTTCTGTGGGGCTCTTCGGACACTACCCGGACACTGGCCGAAAACTTGGCCAGGCCGGAGTATCCAGCTGGGGTTGAGCGGATGTCCGGTCTAGCCAGACTGTTCGGCTCACACAGGCCGGACTGTCTGGCTTAAGTGGCTCCAAAGGCTCTAAATTCTGGGGCCCTATAAAAGGACCCCTTCTTCTATCTTGGAACCTGCTCGTCGAGTTCAAGAACAGCAACACATTTTGAGCTACCAAATCCACAAGATCTCTTCATTCATCCATCCAAAGTCCTTGATCTTTGGAGAATCGAAGGAGGAGGCCTTGATCTACAGCTTCGCCAAGAGAGATCTTCATTTCCCCCTCATTCACTTGAGGGCCCCTTGATCTAGTGTTTCTTTGGAAACCCTAACTTTGATTTGGTTCTTACAATCTTGTCTTTGATTGTTTGACAACTTGCTTGTATTTGGGAGCCTCCAATTAGGTTGTGGATGTGTGCCCCGAACTCGTTGTAAAGGTGCCGGCTTCCACCTCGAAGGTTGCTGATATAGTGGAAGGTAGATCGATCCCGTTGGGGTGAGATTCATCGGAGAACAAGGGAGGCCTCTCATGGCGTTGGTGGTTTGAAACCACCCCCTCTCCAAACGTAGACGTACTTCCCCTCAAAAGGAAGGAACTACGGGAAACAAATCCTTGTGTCTATGTGTCCACCACTTTGGTTACTTCTATCCTTTATCGCACTTTACTTACTTGTTCTTGCTTAGTGTTGTGTTAGCTGGTGCTTGTTTGCCATATAGGTAAATTCACCTTAGTTGCATTATCTAGAGAATTTACCTTTATTGTCAAACCCTAATTTTAAAAAGAAGAAAATTTGAAGTTGCACCTATTCACCCCCTCCCCTCTAGGTGCTCATACGATCCTTTCAGAGAGCTATACACCATGGTGTCTAATCTTTGTGTATGATGAACCAGGAAGAGAGCATTAGCATGAGTTTTGGGATCTTATTCGTCGCTTGCACACACCCAATGGAAAGGCTCGTGGATTTTCCATGGTGATTTCAACGAGGTTTTAACTGCTAATGATAATGTTGGCTCAAAGACCGATCAGAGGCCCAAATTTTATTGTTTAGTGATTGTATAGATGAGTGTGGACTCAAGGACCTAGGTTTTTCTAGACCTAAGATCACATGGAGTAACAGACAAGAGGGTGATGATGTAGTCTTGGTCCAGCTGGACCGTGTGGTTTATAGTACTACACTTATGGAGCTCTTTGATGAGTTCCACATTGATAACTTGATCACTACATCGCCAGAGCGTATGGACATACCCATTACACTTGTCGTGTTGGAGGATCTACCTCTATCGGCTCTAGTTCAGTAGTCGTTTCATTATGAAGTAGCTTGGCTGAGGGCGTTGGACTACCGAGAAGTCATGGAACGGGCCTGCACAGAAGGCAGGGCGACACGAGATCGTTGCAAGACACATGTGATAACCTCCACCATCTTATTGTTTCTCTAAAGAACTGAGATTCATGACTCCTTTGGTGCTATCTAGAAGAAAATTCGTAAATTGGAATGGAAGCTAAATGAGTTAGTCCACAATCTTGTTTGGTAATGGTTGTCAAGAGGGAACCAAGAATGAGGTCAAACAAAAACTTGGTGTTCACAATGAATCTCTTCATGAATATTATCTCGACATGCCTACCTAGATTGGTTGTTCTCCAATTATCACCTTTCAGTATATTTTTTTACCGCATAAGGAGATGAGTCATGGGGTTGTAAGATAGGCCTATATCCAAGATCGTAAATGAGGTGGTGTTGAAAGCTGTGATCTAGGATATATCGACGTATGTGATGAGTTTCTTCCAACTTCCTATTGGCACTTATGAAGAAATGAGGGAAATTATTGCCAATCAATGGTGGGTTCTCAAATATGTCAAGCGGAAAATGCATTGGAAGTCGTGGGAGTGTCTCTCGGCGGCTAAGAATTTGGGAGGTATGGGCTTCCGTGACATGAACCTATTCAACCAAGTTATGCTTGCTTGGTAGTGTTGGCGTATGATCTACGAAAGAAGCTTGCTGGAGAAAGGAGTCATATGGAGGATTGGTAATGGTTCATCGATTAAGATTATGAGTGATATTGGATCCCTGGAGTTTTGCCGCATGTGCTTCGGACACCGGTTCCATTCACAAATGGGCAGACTATCGGCTCTCTCTTCGCAGAGGATGAACAATCCTGTAATAAAGATAAGTTTCATTCCATCTTTAGGAGGAAGAAGTGGTAGACATGGTTCTCCAAATTCAATTTAGCTATCATGGTGGTGAGGATGCCCTATCGTGGTCACATAATAAGATTGGCAATTTTACTGCGGTCGGTGTACTACTTTGCCCGCTTGGAAAAAGGAACTAATATCTCGTAGTGATTATGGGTGAGGTATGTCCTCTGAATTTGTTTCTAATGAGAAAGGCTGGAAGAAAATTTGGAAGGCGTGTGCACCTGGAAACTGAAGATCAATTTTTGGCGCTTCGCTCATGATCGCCTCTCGTCTAGTCGGTAGCTCCAACCTCGACATGTGCATGCGTCCCGGGCATGCATCCACTGCTCATTTTATGAAGGGGCCGAGCATGTTATGCTCTTCGGTGCTTTCCTTCGTGAGGTGTGGGACGGTGTGAAGGATACATACAAAATTTAGTTAAAATCGCAAGGATTTTACTTCTCCAAAGTTGCGGTTGTTCGAATTCTTGTCGAGATTTGGTGGTGAGGAACCCACAGTCCTTGCGATAATGCTTTGTCACCTGTGGACGTGAGGAACAAGTTGCGAGAAGATGGGGCAACTTAAACCTTTCAAACCTATCTTTGAGGATCAAAGCCTACTTCGACTTGATCTTAACATATCTAACAAAGAAAACTACCAACCTCAAGCGTGAGAACTACTCTGCATCACCATGGTTTCCGTCGATGAAAGGTGCTCTTTTAACCATTATTGCTGCAGCCTTATGTTTTCTTCTTCCAAAAGGATGGGCATCGGTATGGTCATTTTTTAATCATAGTGGTGATTGCATTGCAGCTTGCTGTGATAGCTATCCAAGTGTATACGAGAGCTCGCTAAAGCCATGGTGGCTAGGCTAGAATTCTCTTTTGTTAGAGATGAGGCCCGAGGGAATGGATAATCTCTGACCATAGATTCTGACTGTTTATCGATGGTGGTTCAGTGCGTTAATTCTTCGGCGAGAGACCGATCCATCAGCAGGAAGGTGCTGGAAAACATCAAGACCTTGCTTCTATAGTTTAAGTCTTGTTTTATTGGTCATGTGTATCGTGGCCAGAATATGGATTTGCATTATTTAGCTCACTCAAGTGAGAAGTCTAATACGGTTGCCTACCAAGGAAAAGGCGACACACATCCCCCCTCTCCCAGTGGCGGAGCTAGGATTTTCATATTGGGTATTCGGAGTAAAAAAAAATTCCAACAATACACGTGGTGTTCAAAATAGCAAGAAAAAACTTATATAATTGTTCATAGTAGTGACAGGTTCTAAAAGTTAAATTACATTAGAAAAAAATTTAACTCTACAATCTCCCTGTTGAAAGCGAGCAATGATGGCATCATCCTTTACTTGCAAGAAGAATCGACGCGAGAAAAGTAATCAAGCAGTCATTCAAGAATTGTTCACCCATTTTGTTTCTTAATTTATTCTTCACGTAATTTATCGAATAAAATAACTTCTTGGTGCTAGCAGTGGCCACATGAAGAATTAGCACCAATTTAAGAAGCTTGTAAACCATGCCATGGAAAAGATTCTTCTTTATTTCAACAAGCATAATAGAAAAGTTGGCAATATTTTTTACCTTTCTAAATCTCCATCCTTACACATATCGGCTTATATTCTCGTCAAGATTTTGCTTCAATCTCAATAGATACCGGCGTTGGTGTTGAAGTTCAAGTTATTTTTGGTTTTTTTGAAACTTTATCCCACATACTTTTCAAGGAACCATACTTGTCCTCTTGCTTGTTTTTCATTTTTCAAACCTATAAAACATAATATAACTAGTTAATAGTTATGAACTGATTACAATTGAGAAAAAATAAGAAGAAATCGATTGGGCAATCTGTCTATACTGACCGTTCCATGAATTGATTAATCCCAATTCCTGAATTTTGAGTCAGTGAGACAATCGGGCAGGACTGCACTGCTTCTACAGTTCTACTAATGTGCTGCAGCGTTTTAGATTAATTCTGATTTCTGAGGAGATCAGCCGATCAAGATACAGGAGGCGAAAACGGAAAAAGGAGGGTTAGTTAAACAGGGGAAAGAGAACTCTGAACTCACCGGATGCCGGATGGGGCAAGGCGAGGTGGCGGCGACACGATCGGCCGGTGGGGTGAGCTGATAGACCAGGGGATTGCGGACGCGTCGCGAACTCGCGATCGGCGGAGGCACGTGCAGGTACCTAAGAGGAAGGCGTAGTTTTCGCTGGCAGTTTCCAGTTTCCTCGTGTCGATGGAGGATGAGGCTCGATCGCTGGACCAGACTAAACCAAACCCATCAACGTGTTTAGGCCGAGGTTGAGAAGACCGGACGCGGGAGGACTCTCCTGGTCGCGTTTTTATCCTTTTCTCGAGTCTACCAAGTGAAAACAAACGCTACCATACATATATAGCTATATAGAAGCATATATACTAAAAAAAGTTGCAAAAATTATTGGGTATGCACCGCATACCCATGAATTAGGCTAGCTCCGCCCCTGCCCTCTCCTGTGAACAGTTCTTCGAGAGAGAGCCCAGTAGTTCCGGGCCGATCCTGAGCCCCTCCGGCGGCGCTGCCGTCCGGAGGTGGCGAGAAAACTCCGTAGTTTAGGGTTAGGTTGTAGATGTTTGCGGCGGTTTCGTCGCTGTCTTGGGCATCTTATGCCCGGAGTCGTCTCCAGATTGTCGGCCAGATCTGGAGCGGGCCGCGGTGGATCTCCCCTCTTGCAGTACTCCGGTGGTCGGAGGCAGTTGAGGTGGGGGGATCTCCCTTCGGCGACTCGTAATAAGGCCTAGGACCTGGCATCCGATGAGGGGGCTGAAGCTCCGCCCCTTTCTTGGCCGGCCGTGGTGGCGGGGGAGGAAGGGGTGGTGGTGACGGTGACTTGGGTTCTCTTTCTTCCCGGCCGGCCGTGGAGGCGAGGGGGATCTGGAGTGCTGCGTCATCGTCGTCTTCCTCCTTGTCTGGGTGCTGGGGTGGTACTTGCCGCGGCGGGTTTCCCCTTCTTCTCTCAAGCCGTCATGGTGGTGGCGCTGTTGGTGGAAGGTCCTGATGCCTGCGGCGGCGGCTCGGTTTTGGAGCACTCTCTCCGGCGTCTTCTGGCGACAGTTTGTTCGTCAGCACATCGGACCCAATGGCAGTAGGGCTGCCGCTCCGCCGCTGCTCGGCCGTGCGTTGATCCCTGTGCGGTTGCAGGATTTCGCCGGCGCTTCCTCGATCTGGAGTTGGAAGAGGATGGAGGACTTGATTGCTTTTTCAAGTTTTCTGTAGGGTCCTCAATGCTTATTTCTGGGCCTTGTTGTAATTTTTTATTTCTTAGGCCATTTGTACTCCAGAGTTTTCTGAGCAGCAATATATGTCGGGTGCTTTTGCACCCGTTCCCAGTTCAAAAAAAAAAGTGAGAAGTCTAGTTTGTCTATGTGAGGTGGTATGTCTCATGAGTGTATTCAGAATACAATTTGTATTGAGTTGATTAATAAATCTCTATAAAAAATGTTCCCCGGATCAGTGGAGTGTGCGGGCGTTGTCTAGCTCATTCTAGAGCATGGACCTCAGCTTCTCATCAGCTCATTATCTCGCATTTTTATTGATCGAAGTGGTGCAATAATGAACATATTTGCGTAAAAAAGAAAGCAAACTCCAAAGTAGGGTACTGCTCAGGAACCCACCCCATGTTAAACAACGTGAAGTGAGCTTTGTTTGTGCGACGTAATCTCCGTATAACTAGAATTGTTTTATTCCAGTCCGTTATCAAATTGTCTGGTTGGTGTAGTTGGTTATCACGTTAGTCTCACACACTAAAGGTCCCCAGTTCGAACCTGGGATCAGACATTTATTTTTGTTTTATATATCACACTTTACAAACGCACGTTTTTTTTCTTCAGACTTTGGTTACGCACGTTTTTTTCTTCAGACTTTGGTTCCGTTGAAAGATGGGTAGACTATCAGCTCTCTCTTCCCAGAGGATCAGCGGTCATGTAATAAAGCTAAGTTTCGTTCCATTTTTAGGAGGAAGTAGCGGACATAGTTCTCCAAATTCAGTTTAGCCCTATCGTGGTACTTTGCCCGCTTGAAAAAGAGACTAATATTTTGCACTGATTATGGGTGAGGTTGGCTAGAAGGCAATTTGGAAGGTGTGCGCACCTGCGAAAAATGAAGATAAATCTTTGGCGTTTCGCTCATGATCGCCTCTCGTCTGGTCGGTAGCTCCAACATCGACATGTGCATGCGTCCCGGGCATGCATCCATCGCTCATTTTATGAAGGGGCCGAGCATGCTATGCTCTTCGGTCCTTTCCTTCACGAGATGTGGGACGGTGTGAAGGATGCATACAGAATTTCGTTTTTATTTCTCCAAAAGCTACGGTTGTTCGAATTCTTATCGAGATACGGCAGTAAGGAGGCCACGCTCCTTGCGATAACTTTTTACCACCCGTGGACACGAGGAACAAGTTGCAAGAAGATGGGGCAACTTAAACCCTTCAAACCTAGTTATGACGATCAAGGCCTACATTTTTTTGCACAATAAAAGGGTTGAGATGACCCTAGAAGCTGCATGTTGAAACGTGGTAGGTACAAAGATTTGGGTGGCCCCTAGCAGATAATACCCTAACAAAGCTAGAAAAGATGAAAAGAGGCCTCCACTTTACAAAGAGCACCTCGGAACTAAAGGATAAAAAGCAATCAAGTCCCTAGGCGCCTCCACCACCAAACTCCGGCAACCTCCAGCCGAGAACCGGCGTGGTCGAAGTCTCTTGCTCGTGATGCCTACCAAACCGGAGAAGAAGCAGGTTGCCACCCATCTTGGCAACGACGGGGACGAACCACTTGCCCTTATCAAGACGTCGATCTCTGGCAGCAAGCTTCGAATAGGGGCCTCCGATGGAGGTTTAAACCCTCAGCCGCCCTTCGGCCAGAACAGGCAGAGGTCCAGCAGAATCAGCACTGCCGATAGACCACTGCGGAGAAGCACTAGCGGGCGCAGCTTCAACGAGCTTCTCGATCATCGGCGGCATCGACCAAATCATCTTCCCGTTCCTCGCCACCACGGCCGGCCAACGGAGAGACGATGAAGCAGTAGTCGAGGATGAAGCAGAAGCCCAACAAAGCTTTATGAACAAGCCTCCATCAACTCCCCTCCCCACATGCCCTTCATCCACTAAAGTCAGGCGAGAGGGTGTTATCGCCATATTTTGGCCAAAGAAGGAGATGGGCCGTGATCAAGATGGGCTTGGAAGATGCGTATATTCAACGTGTTGTTGGATCGGCCTAGTGCGTGGATTTGGGCTAAATTGCCCGTGTATCTTGTATCATAGTAGGTTTCGTTTCAGTTTAGGTTCCGTTTCAGTTTAGGTAAAGATAGAGTTGTAGAGTTATTCCAAAAGTAGAGAGTCTCCGGACTATAAATATGTACCTAAGGTTATCAAAGAAAGGAGGACAATCACGTTCACAACAAACACAATCTCGGCGCATCGCCACCCCTTGTTTCTAGGGTTTTTCTCGGGTAAGTGCCATGCTGCCTAGATCGCATCTTGCGATCTAGGCAGTATTTACTTATGCGTTGTCTGGTATTACTCGTACTGAAGCCTTGTTGATGGCGAGTAGTACTATTTATCATAGATTTGTGTAGGCTAGCAACAGTGCTTTTCGCTATGATTGTTTAGTTTTGCTGCCTCTAGCTATCTCGCTGCCTTTGCACCTATTCCCGGGTGTAAGGGTGGCATCTTGCTTGATCTTTATTTAAGTCGATTTGATCTGTTATAGTTGTGCCTTGTTCTCCAAGGTTTAGTTTGATATCTACATGATCAGGCCTTGCAAACGGGTTGAACGATCCAGTAGTATGTAAGATATGGTTTGCCAATCCAAAGGGAGTTGTTCCGGGAATTGACTTTATGTTGGTTTTTAGGCCTTCTTTAGGGTTAGTTTTCCATCATCTTTTATATCTACCAGGCTCAATTACGTGTAGGACGTTCCAGTTATGTAGTGAAAACGTTAAACTATCGTAGATCGATTTAACTTGTATTGATCAAGCAAAACCCCATGTTATCATAACAATCTAATGTAGAACCATGGGATAATCGGCTCTAGAAGCCGATTCACAGGGAAACCTGGGAGCCGATCACGGCTCGAATTTTACGTATACTTGTTTACCATGCAGGAAACCAATCGGAGCAATCCATCACCTTCCTGATCAGGTATAGGTCAGGTGGCACGCCCTCGAACCAAGCGGGGCGTGTCTGGAGTTTTGCGGGCCGTCGAGGGACCAGGGCCCACCAGGCGGGAGCCTCCGGCTCTTCGTGTTGCTCGTCGCTGCTCGCCGTGAGTTTTGAGCAACACATTCGCACGCCGGTGGGACCTTCAACAACGTCTACATCAACATCCGACTGCGATGGAGGCGACCGATCACTTACGACGATCTACCTGACGAGCACAAGGCCAAGTATGACGAGATCAAGGCTCTCTTCGAAGAAGACCTCATCAGCTCTTTTGAGAGGACCCGTAAGCATGGCATCAAGTGGAGGGGGTTCTCCCCCGAGGGTGCCCTCGATGAGGTAGATCTGTCTGTTCCTTCGGAGGAGCGCACCAGAGCGCTACGACAGGAAGTCAACTACATGGTGGCTCATTCTCTGCACCGCCATTCTGAGAGCCTGGTGAACGCTTTCGAACGGGTCGCGGTTCGCGTAGTTCAGGAGATCATGAAACATCAGTATTCTCCGACAGGGCCTACTCTGGGGACTCACCAGGGAGAAAGACCGCTCCAGACCAGGCCACAGCTGCCATTCACACTTGCGGCTCCAGAGCCGCCAGGAGCAGCGGCTTACGTCGTCTACAAAGCTGGAGGCGACCTAGGCGATTGCCAATTCCTGTTTGAGCCACCTAAGGAAATCCCACACGGATATATATGTGCCTACGTGCCGGACTGCAATAGCCTGACACGCACCAACCAGATTGCAACCGCGGGAGTTTCTACTGCAGGGGTTCCTGGGCGAGTCTTGAGGCGGCGTTTCGAGCGGCGATGTCTGGGATGGACGCTGACAAACAGGCGTGGCTAGCCAAGTATGCCACTGGAACAAGTCATGAGAATCTAGCCCCTACAGCTCAAGCGATTGGAGCAAATCGGTACCATCCTCGAGGACCGGTTAAACCGTCAAGAGAAGGACAATCGGCTATTCAAAGCCGTACCCCAGAAGTTTGATCTGATTCGCGCCACCCAAGTATAAGCTCCACGAGTTCTCAAGGTTCAATGGTCGGAAGGGTCAAGCTCGATCGAGCACATAAGCCGATACCGCACAACTAGGCATGATTTGACATCGGATCGGATCGCGTAAGATTTTTGCGCAATCTCGACAGACCAGCCTTTGGGTGGTACACCTCGCCACCGATTCGATTCATACCGGAAGCAATCGGAAGAGCGGTTCCACATCCAGTACCATTCAGAGGCTCGAGGCTGGCATTGCGCACTGGCTCAAAGGTCGGCAACGAGGAGAAACTATAGCCGAGTACATCCGGCTTCAGACCGTCAGAACCGATGTTACTCGCTCGTTTAATCGAGAAGGAAGCGGTCGGCTGGCGTGTTGGGCCTCTTAGCGCCCATCAAGGATCGCTTTCGGTGAGTACAACTCATTGGCGCACATGGCCCGTAACGGCGATGTATGAACAGCGCCACCACGAGTTATACCAAGACAAATTCAAGCGTCCGATAGGCCTGGTCGTCTGAAGAAGGTGATCCTCGCAAGACCGTGGAGGTGGCCGTGGTGAATGGGCTCGGGCAGATCCTGTAGCTCGCAAATGGGTGAAACAGCAAGGGCCTGCAAAGGGTTCGACTTGATGTGAGCAAAGCCGAGCAGATATTCGATTCTTCTTGAAGGAGAAGCGGTGAGGTTGCCCGAAGGCCACAAAATCCCTACGGCTCGTGAAATGAGCGGAGACCATCTTGCAAGTGGCATCATTCGTTCACCCACACCACCAATGAGTGCAAAGAGCTTGCCGCCAAATCCAAATGGCGATAGAACAAGGCCGTCGATCCTTGGGCGATTCGCCATGAAAGTGGACACAAACCCATTTCCGGCGTCAACATGGTAGAACTCGATCGCTCTGCGGCGTCAATTGGATTTCTCGTTCGGCGTTAATATGGCGGTCAGGTACCACCATGACACGTACAAGGTGAAGGTGGTCGCTCTCGGGGCAAAGAAAGAGAGGAGGCTAGTCCACGCGACCGGCCCAGCCACAATGACAGGCGGTACTTAACAGAGGAACAAGTGAGGAGAGTGCGATATCAGAAGCCACATTCCACGCATCTCCTTAACAAGTATGAGCGTCAGTATGACCAACGTCGCCGGCGCAATGGAGACGACGAAAGATATGAGCACCCTGTTAGGGGACCGTCTAAAGAGAAGGAAGGCGCAGACAAGCATTGGGATTGTCCTTTCTTCAAGTATTGCTGGGACGCGGGAATGAGCCGATTGCCCACAGTCGACAACTGCCCGGAATGCGGTTAGCAGAAGGAGGACACGAGGCCAGTGTCAGTGTTCAAACGTCTAGGGCCTCTTCCACCCCAGAGCCGTTACAGGGAGTCCGCTCGAGCAGAAGACATCGAGAAGTCAAAGGATGACAAAGACGAAGACAGGTATCACCGTCCAAGGTGGTGTCCCGACGGACTCAGACACACCCAAAAGCGTAGAGTGCAGCGGCTGCGTAACTTGGAGGAAGCTGAAGCGCAGTATCTCCACGCTTTAAAGAAAGCACGGCCCGATCTGGCCGTCAAAATTAGGCAGACCCTGGAAACGGAAGACCGCCCGACAAGGAAAGAATGGCGCCCCAAAAATTCTGCGCGCCAAGAACCAATGAGCTACCAGTGGCACAGTTTGACTGCGGTCCATGGCTGGTTATCTTTGAGAAGCCACGTGAGAAGGGTTACAAACATCTGAAAGCCCTGTACCTACGGGGTTACATCAATGGGCAACCTGTCAGCAAGATGTTGGTGGACACCGGAGCGGCAGTCAATATCATGCCATACTCCATGCTACGGCGTTTGGGACGCTCCACTGCAGATTTGATCAGCACCAACGTCACGTTAAGCGACTTCAACGGTCAGACTTCGGAAACGCAGGGCGTACTGAACGTAGATCTGACCGTGGGCAGAAAAACCATCCCCACGTCATTCTTCGTCGTGGACAGCAAAAGCACTTACACTGTCTTGCTAGGAAGGGATTGGATTCACGCTAATTGCTGCATTCCGTCCACAATGCACGATGCGATCGATGGTACGGAGATGAAGTGGAGGTCATCCACGCAGATGATTCTATCGAGATCTCCATAGCTGGCATGAACGTCTGGGAAGCAGAAGACCAAGAGCCGATCTCTGGAATCAGTCTAGACGGCTGTGAGCGTATTGAAGCTACAAAAAACGGGGTGAGGCTGGTCTTATCCACTGGCCTTACAGAGTAGAAAAGCCCACGAGCGTACGTGGTACGGCCGATCCTCGCGATCGGCCACAAAAAATAAAAAGCAGCGATCATACGACAAGCAGCTCATGTAGTCGTAGGTAGAGATGCTCGCCACCAGAAACAATAAGGTGTAAACCGTCCTTGACTAATGCAAAAAGGGCCGGTTCAGGCAATCGGCCCAAATTATTTTTGTTATCCTCACCTATCGCTTGCCCTGTGTGTAGCATCGATTTGACAGGTGACGGGAAGCTAGGATACGGGTTCACATCCGCTGATGAGCTAGAAGAGATCGACATTGGTCCTGGGGATAAGCCACGACCAACATTTATCAGCAGAAAGTTAGATCCGAATCTGCGGGCCCGATGATAGCCCCTGTTGAAACAATATCCAGATCGCTTCACTCGACTACACAGAGATGCTCAGGTTAGACAGAGCATCATTGAGCATCGACTCCGCTTAAAGGATTTCGCCATTTCAGCAATGAGCACGACGGATGAAGGCCGAAATTCGAAGAAGTCAAGAAGGAGATCGAGAAAATGTTGATGACCAAGTTGATCAGCCATGCGTGTATGCCGAGTGGATTTCTAGTATCGTACATCAGAGAAGAAGGATGGCCGTTGGCGTGTGGCCATAGATTTTCGGGATCTCAACAGAGCTACCCCGAAGAATGAGTATCCGATGCCGGTGGCAGAAACGTTAATCAACGCAGCGGCTGGTCATAAGATCTTGAGCTTCATGGATGTCAATGCCGGTTACAACCAAATTTTTATGGCTCCGTAAGACATACACAAGACCGCATTCGAGTCCTGTGGTGGGGTTATTTGAATATGTAGTCATGACGCTTTGACTGAAAAATGCCGCCGCACGTACCAAAGGGCCATGAATTATATTTTCCATGATCCGATCGGCAACCGGTGGAGATTTACATCGACGACGTGGTGGTCAAGTTCGCTTGAGGCACGGACACTGGACGATCTGCAACGTCTGGACCGAACAAGAAAATTCGCTACGGATGAATCCAAAGAAGTGTGCCTTCGGGTGACGGTCGGTTCTTGGGTTTTTGGTCCATGAACGCGAATTGAAATCGGCCTGAAAAGTCGAGGCAAACGAACAATGAAGCCACCCACCACGAAGAAAGAACTGCGTCCCTCATCGGCAAGATCAACTTCCGTAAGATTCATCTCTAATCTGTCAGGAAGGATAGAGCCGTTCATGGGACTAGTAAAAATCAAATCTGACGAGGAATTCCGCTGGGGGGCAGAACAACAACGAGCCTTCGACGAGATCAAATAATATCTGACAAAGCCGCCAGTATTGGTTCCACCCCAGCCGGACAGACCGTTCTACATTTACTTGTCAGTAGCCGACACATCCATCGCCTCGGTGGTAGTGCAAGTTTATGATGGGCTGGAGCGAGTCGTATTTTACATAAGCAGAAGGATGCTGGACGCGGAGACAAGGTACCCCGATATCGATAAGTTGTGCCTCTGCGCTTTTTCACCGCACCAAGCTGCGCCACATTTTGCTATCGCAGAGATCATCATCATATGCAAATCGACGTCATAAAGCACATCGTCGGCTCCTATGTTAAAAGGCCGATCGGGCAAATGGATGTTTGCATTATCGAGTTTGACATCCGGTATCAACCCGCCAAAGCGATTAAGGACAGCGCCGCCGATCTTATCGCTGAAAGGATCAACACTAACATAGCAACACCGTCCATAAGAGCGTGGGCTATGTTTTTCGACGGATCGGTTTGTGACGATGGCTGCGGCATCGGCATTTTACTCGTCGCCTGGGGCAACATTTTCCTTCTCCATCGATTGTCTACCTCGCACCAACAATGTAGCCGAGTACGAGGCGATAGGCAAGGAATGGAGTTACTCCTCGGGGAGCGTAAGCGGTGGAAGTTTTGGAGACTCCAAGTTGGTGATTTCCCAACTCACGGAGGAGTACAAGTGCGAGAGCGAGTCCCTCTTCCCATTATGGTTGCCGCTGCGTGAGCTGATGGCGCATCGGTACATAAACTTCACCGATCCCACGGTCGCAGAATCTGAGGCAAATGATCTTGCACAATGGCTTCAGCTACAAGGATGTAGAAGTATGAGCCGATGTTCGTACGCCTCGAAGTCGACGATCGAGAGCCGATATCTTCAATTACTTGAAGGATTCGCCAGGGGCACCTAAACGGATAAGATACAAGGCCATGAAGTACGTGCTTATTGGGGATGACATGTTTTAAAGGACTCGAAGGGCTATTGCTCAAATGCTCGGGGACAGCGAGGCCAATCGGCTCCTACACGAGGTACGAAGGCGCTGTGGAACTCACCAATCGGCTCATAAGATGAAATGGTTGATCAGCGATCGGGGTTTTATTGGCCCACCATGCTTGAGGACTGTTTCAAGTACTACAAAGGGTGTCAAGCATGCCGAAATTTGGCAAAATTCAGATGGTACTGCGCACAAGAATGAACCCCATCATCAAGCCTTGGCCATTCCGAGGTTGGGGCATGGACATGATCGGCAAAATCAATCCTCCATCAAGCAAAGGCCACATGTGGATTTTGGCCATCACTGATTATTTCACTAAGTGGGTGGAAGCTGTCCCGATGAAATCGTGAACTCAAGGATGTTATCAACTTTGTGAAAGAGCACGTCATCCATAGATTCGGGATTCCCCAAACTATCACGACCGATGGGGGTTCGGTCTTTATTTCTCAGGAGTTTAGAAAGTTCTGCGAGGACATGGGGATTAAGCTGATCAGATCATCTCCATACTATGCGCAGGCTAATGGGCAAGCTGAAGCATCCAACCAGAGCCTCGTCAAACTGATCAAGAGAAAAGTCGATGAGCACCCTAGGCGTTGGCACGAGGTTTTGTCAGAGGCGTTATGGGCTTATCGCATGTCATGCCATGGAGCAATAAAAACCTCGCCATACCATCTAGTATAGGGACAAGAAGCCGTACTACCCTGGGAAATTACGGCTGGATCGAGACGATCTAACAACCAAGAATATGCAGCCCTGATGAGTGACAGTGTGGAGGATTTAACCGAGCTCAGGCTGTGGTCACTGGAGAAAATCAAAGAAAACAAGGCCAAGGTAGCTCGTGCATATAACAAGAAAGTGAGGCCAAAGGAGTTCCACGTTGATGATCTAGTATGGGAAGTCAGTGTTGCCATTGGGGACTAAGGATGCAACATATGGTAAATGGTCTCCAAATTGGCACGGGCCGACAGGTCGATCAAGTTTTAAGAGGAAACGCACATGCTCGAGCAATTGGATGGCGTAAAATTCGATGGCGGTCAACGCCAACATCTCAAGAAATATTTCCCAAGCATGTGGGATGTTGGATAACTGAGGGGCCGATACATGAAATCGGCTAAGTAAAAGCACGAGATACGATGGACAGTAAAAATGTGGGGGCCGATGCTGAAAATCGGCCGAATAAAAGCAAAATATATAGCCGATGCACGGTCATCGACTCTAGAGGTTCACACATGTTACAAACAGGTGCCAGTTTACACATACGAGCTACTAAAGAATGCTTCGAAGGCGTGAAGCGCGTCAGCACGGACACAATCCATTTCGGCGATCTCGGCTTCGTCATCCTCATCCTTGCCCGTCACTAGCTGTTTTTTCAGGGCACATATTTCGATGGGCAATTGGAGATCTGGGTCGCCCTTTTTGAAGAAGGTCGCAGGTTACCGTTTGGAGCTAAGAAGTGGCTGTTTAAGTGTGCCTAAGCATGCAACCAAGTTTTGACCTTGTCAACGTTTTTGGGAAAGCCGATGTGCATCGGCTCTTTGAGCTGTGGCTTGGTTGACTGTACGAACGTAACAAGGTGAAAGCCGATACGTTGCTATCGGCTTCTGGAGCATCGACCTATTGTGGCTATCGGCAAAATTAGGGGCGAACAAGGCAATCTTTGGGAAACAGATTCTCATTCATTCGAAAGATGATTGATTACAAAAGGATGATTGATTACAAAAGGGAGCCTGCTACTACTACTACTACTAATACTGGTTCCTAATCTAAAGGCCGAGATCGTCGCCGCTGTCGTCGCCGCCGTCTTGTTCGCTGTCTTGCTATTCAGCGCCGTCGCCTTCGCTGCTATTGAAGAAACCAGCAGGAGCCTCCTCGTCCTCGTCGTCATCTTCAGTGTCTTCGCTGGACCCGGCGCGGAAGCGCTTCGTCGGCGGATACTCGTCGGAGGAGGTGTCTTCCTCCGATTCTTCCTCCTCGTCGGAGGACTCGACGCCGCCCGACCAAAGGCGTCATCATCGCTCTTCGCCTCCGGTTCCCGTCAACGAGGAATCAGAGGCTCTTCGCCGTCGATCGGGACGCATCATCCTCCGACCAGACGGCGAAATCCCGATCCTTCGTCCCACCATCGGGGCGAAGTATCATCTGCCGCCGTGGGCGGGTGTTACAGCGTCGGCTCTCGGTCACCGATCTTTGTTGGAGGCGTGGGAGGACAGACCAGAGGAAGCAGAGGAGGCCATGGCGAAGAAACAGGGTTTTTCCGGCGGAGGAAGAAGGGTTTTCTGGCTACTGGGAGAAGATGGGGATTGCGAACTGCTCAGACGAATTTAAATAAGGGGAATAGTGGAGAGACGGTTCAATGCCATAGCGGTTTCCCAGATTGTGCTGCCAAAATCGTCAAATCATGCACTGCGGAGGAGTTGAGAAGACAGGGCATCATGATGAAGGGGTAGCGTGACGATCCTGTTCTGCCACGCATTCTGTCAACGCGCAGCCCGATACAAAAAAAAAGAGGAGAAGAGAAAAAAAAACACAGAGTGGTTTTGGAATTATCATTGCCAAAACCAGGGGGGCATGTGTTATCGCCATATTTTGGCCAAAGAAGGAGATGGGCCGTGATCAAGATGGGCTTGGAAGATGCGTATATTCAACGTGTTGTTGGATCGGCCTAGTGCGTGGATTTGGGCTAAATTGCCCGTGTATCTTGTATCATAGTAGGTTTCGTTTCAGTTTAGGTTCCGTTTCAGTTTAGGTAAAGATAGAGTTGTAGAGTTATTCCAAAAGTAGAGAGTCTCCGGACTATAAATATGTACCTAAGGTTATCAAAGAAAGGAGGACAATCACGTTCACAACAAACACAATCTCGGCGCATCGCCACCCCTTGTTTCTAGGGTTTTTCTCGGGTAAGTGCCATGCTGCCTAGATCGCATCTTGCGATCTAGGCAGTATTTACTTATGCGTTGTCTGGTATTACTCGTACTGAAGCCTTGTTGATGGCGAGTAGTACTATTTATCATAGATTTGTGTAGGCTAGCAACAGTGCTTTTCACTATGATTGTTTAGTTTTGCTGCCTCTAGCTATCTCGCCGCCTTTGCACCTATTCCCGGGTGTAAGGGTGGCATCTTGCTTGATCTTTATTTAAGTCGATTTGATCTGTTATAGTTGTGCCTTGTTCTCCAAGGTTTAGTTTGATATCTACATGATCAGGCCTTGCAAACGGGTTGAACGATCCAGTAGTATGTAAGATATGGTTTGCCAATCCAAAGGGAGTTGTTCCGGGAATTGACTTTATGTTGGTTTTTAGGCCTTCTTTAGGGTTAGTTTTCCATCATCTTTTATATCTACCAGGCTCAATTACGTGTAGGACGTTCCAGTTATGTAGTGAAAACGTTAAACTATCTTAGATCGATTTAACTTGTATTGATCAAGCAAAACCCCATGTTATCATAACAATCTAATGTAGAACCATGGGATAATCGGCTCTAGAAGCCGATCTGTGGAAACACAGGAGCCGATCACGGCTCGAATTTTACGATACTTGTTTACCATGCAGAAACCAATCGAGCAATCCATCACCTTCCCGATCAGGTATAGGTCAGGTGCACGCCTCGAACCAAGCCAGACGTGTGCGGAGTTTTGCGGGTCTCGCCGAGGGACCAGGCCCACCAGGCCCCAGGAGCCTCCCTCTTGTTGCTCGTCGCTGCTCGCCGTGAGTTTTGGCAGCAATGAGGGACAGAAGAGACCTCCGTGCCGCCTCCCTGCCATGAGTAACTCGAGGTTGTGTTTCTCATCAAACGAACACCAAGCGCGGTCTCGCTCCCTCCACCACCATGGCCGGCCTGAGGTAGACACCCAACTTGGCTTCGGAGAAGAGCCACCGCAACCAAAGAAGCTTTATTGAAGAAGGCCAAGATGGCCATTGCCGCCGCCAATCCACCAAGGATAGTCGAAGCGCCGACAAGGAACTCGAGAAGACGCCAGATCTGGCTGCAGCAGACGCCGGCGCCGCCCTCCTCTACGGGCATAGAGCCCACTACTGTTGAGAAATAGAGCAATTTACCAAGCGAATTATCCATAATAAACGCTAGATAAAACATGACTAGAATAATGGGTAATATACTAATCATGTTAAATAGCGAATACAAAATAAGGCATATAGCCACACAAACTACAAGACATAAAACTCTGGATAGAATCAGAACAAGATTGGAGATGGTTGTACACGATGCAGTAGTAGAACCGGTGTTGGAACCGTCATTGGTCATGTCGTCGAGGAAGAGAGTGCTGATGTCGGGGAAGAAGTCCTCGTCGGGGAAGACGTCGCTATCTGTGAGGGAGTCGGTGACGACGCTGATGGTCGCTACCGATAGCGCCCCAAAACCTTATCGCCCTTCTCCCGTGACAGACTCGGGCGCGGGTCTCGAGGCCTTTACACGTCCCGGCTCATGCACGCCGCAAGACGGATGGGGAAGATGGAAGTAGCGCAGGTGCTCGAACTCGAGGCAAGGGATGTAACAAGACACCTAAGAGGAGGCGACCTCTCTCTTATAGGCGCAGAGGAGAAGGCGACGGCGTAAGATGAAACGAGGCACATTTAACTCGATAAACGTCCATTTAAAGCAAAGCGTTTCACCTTCAGATAAGTCGATGCTCAGAGCTGATAGCAATGTATCTCAAAGAGCCGATGCATCGGCTTTCCCAAAATTGTTGATATACCATTCATGCGTGGCAAAATAAAGCTCTCGGCGAGATTCCTCATAACCATGGGCTGCTGCTGCCGTGACGAGGCGTGGCGTGGCGGCAGGAGGAGGAGGAGGAGCACGCTGTGGAACTCTCCTTCTCCTTCTCATCCTTTTACCAAGTGGTAGAAGAGCTCACCTTATAAGCTGGTCCAACTTCCACTCAACTAGCAATGTGGGACTAAACATTTGTTCCACCTCTTGCCTTGCATGAATGGGCCACATGGGCCTCTAGGATTTTCAGCAATTATTGAAATAGAAAATGGGCTAGAATATTTGGGCCAAAATTCCAACAATCCCCACTGATCCTGAGGCACATGTAATCGCCTTTGGTTCCAAAACACTGCTTATATACCGGTACTTTAGTGGAGACTAAGTTGAACTTCCACCTAGAATTCTATGCTACACTAGATTGCGACTTGTACAAAGGGACTATGCCTTGAACTGCAAGTTTGCTGCAATCTAGCTTCACACGAAGTCTTGACCGACATCGGCTACCGTGGGACTTCCCCTTGGTGGAGCTTATACGTCATACTCCATGACCTTTCATGAGTTTATTAGAGAGCACCCCACTCTCATAGGCTGACGTTTTTAATGTCAGACTCATATAGGTGTGTTCTTCAAAAGATGTTCGCAGACAACATCTTTGCTTAGGATAAGCCACTTAGAACACATTAAGATAATAAATCAACCTGCCATGCGAATAGGAAAGTATTGCATCTTTATGGAGTGGTATTTATTAAAGTAGGGATACTTTCCTCTCAGCTAACCAACAGCTTGTCTCCCACTTCTAATTCACGGGATCTCCGATCACATAGAGTGGTTTACCACCGTGGAAAGCTCAAATTGTGGGTCTCATACCCACCTCCTTCGATGCATTTTCTATCACGTTGCGTGATAGACCCTTTGTGAAGGGATCTGCCAAGTTTTTAGATGTTTGGATATAATCCAATGCAATAACTCGAGTTTCTCATTTTCTGAGATTTCAATCTCCTCTTCACATGTCTTGAGGACTTCATATTATCCTTAGAACTGTTCACCTTAATAATCACAGTTTGATTATCAGTTCATTGGAATTATGGGTATAGGTTTTTCAACCACAGGTAAGTCCATCAAGAGTTCACGAAGCCACTCTGCTTCAATAGTGGCCGTGTCTAGTGCTGTGAGTTCTGCTTCCATAGTTGACCTCGTTAAGATGGTCTGCTTGCAAGACTTCCAAGAAACAGCGCCACCACCAAGTGTGAAAACATATCCACTCGTGGACTTTATCTCATCAGCATCAGATATCCAATTTGAATCACTATAACCCTCTAGTACCCTTGGATACCCGGTATAGTGTATGCCATAGCTCGCAGTGCCTTTTAGATATCACATAACTCTCTCAAGAGCATGCCAGTGATCATCTCCTGGAATTGAGACAAATCGACTGAGTTTGCTTACAGCAAAGGTGATGTCGGGTCTCGTGGCACTAGCTAAATACATAAGCGAGCCAATAATTTGAGAGTATCTTAGTTGGTCTCTAGCATTTCCTCGATTCTTTCGAAGCAACACACTAGGATCATATGGTGTAGGAGAAAAATTGACGTCGCTATACCCAAAACGACTCAAAATCTTTTCCACATAGTGGGACTGAAGCAATGTAATCCCACCATCATCATCTCTCAAAAGCTTGATGTTCGTGATAACATCGCCTACTCCTGCATCCTTCATCTCAAAGGAACGAGATAAGAAATCTTTGACCTCCTTAATTGCATTAAGGTTGGTTCCAAAATCGATGTCATCAACATACAAACAAAGGATGACTCCTCACCCCCACCATGGCGATAGTATACGCACTTGTCACCGTTTACAACAAAGCCTCGCAATGTTAAGGTTTTATCAAATTTTTCATGCCACCGCTTAGGTGCTTGTTTGAGACCATACAAAGACTTCAAGAGCTTGCACACTTTTCTTTCTTGACCATTTACTACAAAACCATCCGGTTGATCCATATAGATTTCCTCATCCAACTCTCCATTTAGGAAAGCGTCTTAACGTCCATTTGATGAACGAGAAGACCGTGTGAGGCAGCCAGAGAAAGTAGTACTCGAATGGTGGTCAACCTTGCTCTGGTGAGTAAGTGTCAAAGAAGTCTTCACCTTCCTTTTGGGTATAACCCTTGGCTACAAGCCTTGCCTTGTACTTCTCAATAGTACCATCGGCCTTAGTTTCTTCTTGAACACCCATTTACATCCTACAGGTTTGCACCCATAAGGACGATCGGTGATCTCCCATGTTTCATTAGCTAAGATGGAATTCATCTCACTATGAATGACTTCCTTCCAAAGCCAAGATCGGGAGATGCATAAGCTCGAAATGGAAGTGGGAGTGTCATCTACAAGGTACACAATGAAATCATCACCAAAAGACTTTGCGTCCTTTGTCTCTTGCTCCTTTTAGAAATTTCATTTTCATCCTCCTTAGGACTTTCGTGAGTGTTCAATCGGAATGATAGGTTCAGAGAATATAGCAAATTCTGATTAGATGAACTAGGTATCTCGGATTTGATGAGTTAGATTTATCCTTCATTGGAAATATATCCTCAAAGAAAGTCGCGTCGACTCCATGATTGTACCGACATGAATGTCGTGTACTTCAGATTTTACTATCAAGAATCTATAACCAATGCTATGGAAAGCATAGCCCGGAAAAACACAATCAATGGTTTTGGTCCAAGCTTGCGCTTCTTGGGAATTGGTACATTAACCTTTGCCAAACAACCCCAAATCGTAAGTAAGAGAGTTTTAGTCTTTTCTTTTCCCATTCTTGAATGGAGTAATTTCTTTGTTCTTTGTGGGAACTCGGTTTAGGACATGACACGCGGTCAATAATGCCTCCCCACCATTCCTTAGAAAGACCGATGTGTCTAACATGGCGTTAACCAAATCTGTTAGAGTACGGTTCTTTCTTTCGGCTACTCCATTTGACTGGGTGAGTAGGAGGCGTCCTCTCATGAATTATACCATGTTCCGCACAAAAGAATCAAATTCGTTGGAAAAATACTCTCCACCACGATCAGACCTAAGCCTCTTAATCTTCGATCAAGTTGATTTTCCGCCTCACTTTATAGATTTTGAAGAAACTCAAAGCCTCATATTTTGATTTCAGAAGATACACATGACAATATCTCGAGAGTCATCGATCAAAGTCATGAAATATTTCTTTCCACCTTTTGTCAATACACCATTCATCTCACAAAGATCGAATGTATGAGCTCTAGTGGTGTTAAATTTCTCACTGCAATGTATGTGACTTGCGAGGTTGTTTAGCTTGCACGCAGACTTGGCACTTAGATCCCTTAACAGTTGAGAAATCAGGATTAAATTCATTTTGGCTAGTCACATACAACCAAAATTAATATGACAAGACGAGTGCCGGACATTTGATTCAAAATTTGTGTAAATATGATTAACAACTTTATTACAAATGTCTGACAGAGATAAGCGGAACAAGCCTCCGCATTCATAGCCTTTACCAATAAAGGTTCCATACTTCGAAATTACAAATTTATTGGACTCAAATACAATCGTGTAGCCATCTCGACACAAAAGAGATCCGCTAACAAGATATTTATTAATTGAGGGAACATAATGCACGTTCTTGAGCGCAGTCTTTCCGAAGTGAACTTCGATCGACCGTACCAACACCATGAATGAAGCATGCAAGCCGTCCCCATCAAGACGGTTTGAGTCCCTCGACTGATATGAAGAAAACATGGAAATATCGTAACGACATGTACATTAGCGCGTGTCAATCCACCAATCAGAGAATGACATAATGAAAGAAAGAGGTAATATACCATACCCAACATCTTTCATCTCAATGTCGCCCATGACAACATTAGCGCCTTGCTGCTCTTCCCATGTTGGCGTTTGTCAAAGCGGTTGGGACAAGTAGGAGCCCAATGATTAGGATCACCGCACATGACAAGCACCTTTCCTCTTATCGTCTTCTTCTTGAAGCCGGTAGACCGTGAGGCCTTGTTCTTTCCATCGAACTTTCCTTTGTCATCAAACTTGCCTTTGTTCTTGAACTTGTAAGGTGGAAGTTCCTTTCCGTACCAGGTTGGCATTAGAACCTCCTCGGTACCTCGAGCACGTGTGTCTTTTGCTCGCCTTCTCTTCCACATCAAGAGTCCCAATGAGATCCATCACGGAGAACTCTTGTCTCTTGTGCTTCAGAAGTAGCAAAATTCCTCCATGAGGGAAGTTTGGCAATGATGCCTCCGCAACAAACTTGTCCGTAACACACAAGTGAAGTGCTCAAGCTCCGGCAAGTGATCAGATCTCATGAGCCTGCTCCACAATGGAGCGGTCATCAATCATCTTGTAGTCATAGAATTGTTCCATGACATACACCGCCAAAGATCGAGACTCCAAATTTTCTCTCGAGCGCATCCCACATATCTTTGCCATTGCTGAATGATGATATGAATCGACAATATTGTCGCCAAGGATGCTGATCAAGGCAGCCTTGAAAGTAGTATCAAGTTTTTGAACGCCTCTTCCCGCGGGATTAAGTTCCCTCAAAGTGCGCCATAGATGGCGTTATAGCAGCTCATGGTCGAAACTGCAGCACTGCTCTCGCACGCCACCGTTTGTAATTCACACCTTCAAACACGGTGGCTTCATAGAAGCAACAAAGCCACTTGGGGCAAATTGCACAAATAAGGTTTTGGATTGTTGAGAAATAGAGCAATTTACCAAGCGAATTATCCATAATAACGCTAGATAAAACATGACTAGAATAATGGGTAATATACTAATCATGTTAAATAGCGAATACAAAATAAGGCATATAGCCACACAAACTACAAGACATAAAACTCGATAGAATCGAACAAGATTGAGATGAAGTTGTACACGGCAGTAGCAGTAGTAGAACCGCCGGTGTTGGAACCGTCATTGGTCATGTCGTCGAGGAAGAGAGTGCTGATGTCGGGGAAGACGTCGCTATCTGTGAGGGAGTCCGTGACGACGCCAAGAGTCGCTATGATAGCGCCCCCAAAACCTTATCGCCCTTCTCCGCACAGGACTCAAGCAATGGGTCTCGGAGGCCTACTGTCCCGGCTCGCGGTGCACGCCGCAAGACGGGATGGGGAAGATGGAAGTAGCGCAGTGCTCTGGAACTCGAGGCAAGGGATGTGTAACAGCACACCTAAGAGG
This sequence comes from Avena longiglumis, assembly GCA_030063025.1. Lineage (NCBI taxonomy): Eukaryota > Viridiplantae > Streptophyta > Magnoliopsida > Poales > Poaceae > Avena > Avena longiglumis. Next base: position 99,370,965 of record CP125975.1, read on the forward strand.
AGGCGCGACCTCGGCTCTCGAGATTCCATAACCAGGCGCTGCCGTGACGTGGCGAGGCGGCGTGGCGTGGCGAGCGAGGAGGAGGAGGAGCGCGCGTGTGGAACTCTCTCCTTCTCCTTCTCATCCTTTTACCAAGTGGTAGAAGAGCTCACCTTATAAGCTGGTCCAACTTCCACTCAACTAGCAATGTGGGACTAAACATTTGTTCCACCTCTTGCCTTGCATGAATGGGCCACATGGGCCTCTAGGATTTTCAGGAATTATTGAAATAGAAAATGGGCTAGAATATTTGGGCCAAAATTCCAACAACTACTGGCACAGGGCCACAACACCTAACTAACCTAACTACCCCGGGACCCCCCTTTTCCCCTCCCCACCGGCGGCGCCGGCGAAGAGAGCTCCAGGAGGGCCCGACAACCCAGGCGGAGAGGCCAAGGAAGGATGGAGTCAGGGGAGGACGAGAGGTTTCCAGAGGAGGGTTATGATCACTCCCGAATCGTTACGTGATCAAGGCCTACATGGACATGATCTTAATATATCTGACAAAGACTAATACCAACCCCAAGCGTGAGAACTACTCTGCATCACCATGGTCTCCATCGATGGAAGGTGCTGTTTTAACCATTGTTGATGCAGCCTTGTTTTCTTCTTCTAAAAGGATGGGTGCTAGTATGGTCATTTTTGAGTGGTGATTGCATTGCGGCTTGCTGTGATAGCTATCCAAGTGTGGTGATGCTAGAGCTCGCTGAAGCCATAGTGCCATAGTGGCTAGGCTAGAATTCTCTTTTACTAGAGATGAGGGGATGGATAACCTGACCATAGCCTGTGACTGTTTGCCGGTGGTGGTTCAGTGCGTTAATTCTTAGGCGAGAGACCGATCCATCAGAGGGCAGGTGCTGGAAAACATCAAGACCTTGCTTCTATAGTTTGAGTCTTATTCTATTGGTCATGTGTATCGTGGCCAGAATATGGATGCGCGTCATTTAGCTCGCTCAAGTGAGAAGTGATGTGGTATGCCTCCCGAGTTATTGATTGAAGTGGTGTAATAATGAACATATTTGTGTCGAGAAAGAAAGCAAGCTCCAAAGGAGGGTACTGCTCAAGGAACTATGCACCCGATGTCCAACAACGTCGAACGAGATTAGTTCGTGCGACGTGATCCTGATATAAGTAGCATCGGTTTATATGCCATTATATATTGTCTGGTTGGTGTAGTTGGTTATCACGTTAGTCTCACACACTAAAGGTCCCCAGTTCGAACCTGGGATCAGACATTAATATTTTTTTTATGTTGTATATGACACATTACAAACGCACGGGCTTTTTTTGCTTTTGCTCACGTCGTTTCAAGATGTTCACATTTCCCACTAACTCACTCTGCCGCTCATATCTTGCCATATCGAGGAGCGACAACTTTCTACACAACTGATGCAAAAGGTTTTGCCCCGGAAATCATTTAACCCAAACGGGGGCGACAAAAGAAGGCTCGAAAGTAGGGTTTTCCTCTACTAGCCACGACCAGATCTCCTGTGATCTGTTGGCCGATCACACCCGCCAGCAGCCCACCACCTAGCAGCACCGCTCGCTCTTCCTTCCTTCCTTCCTTCCTTCTGGACGGGTGATGCGTGTCGAACCTGCCGTCGCGAGCGTCTGTCTACCGCTCGCGGCGCCACCAAACGCGATGAGCGAGGGACGAACACCTGGACGAGGAAGAAGGAACATATCCCACCAAAACATGAAGGGTGGGGGCTGGCTGCAGGTTCCTTGCATCTTGCTCCACTGTCAGTCACCATTAGCGAAAAGATCCGGACGCAAATCGCGGCACGGGATGTTTGGAGTGGACGATTTTTCTATGCCCTTGCTGTGATCGATCACCTCAATCAGTGAGCGACAAACTCTTCTTTTAAAAGAGAGGGAGGGAGAGGATCTGTCGAGGTGTGCGTTGCCTGCCAGGAACAACGAGAGAACCCCCAGCTGGACAGAATGGCTGGACCGCACGCTGTGCGTTTCATACAGATGTCGAGCTTCCAGATGAGTCTATCTCATGGGAGTTTCCTTTGGATCTTCTTCTTTCTTCACGCAAGAGTCAGTCGGGGAATCGAAGCAGCCGTCCCGGATCTGTCCTCTTTGATTTCATCTATTATTCTGGTGGAAAATATCTCAGATTTGACTTCATTTTATATTCAGCCCATATTCTGTAGTTTGGTGCTCTGGTTACACCAAGACTTTCTTGTTCACGAATATTGTAGTTAATGTGCTTCAACGAGCTACCATCCATAGACATGAATTTCCCACTAACCAGATCGGTTGGAGATCACAAATCGTAGTACGATTCAGGAGCTCACGGAATCAAGAATTGAGATAATCGTTCCTTCAATCCTTCGGATGGAAATATCTCATTCCTTGAATCCTTTGGATGGAAATAGTATCAATCGATGCTACTAGTAATTCAGTACAGATCTGAATCGGACCATAAAGAGCCTGGCTCTAGTACTCCTCTCGATGAACTTGTGTCAATTTCAAGACCGATATAGTAACACCACTTGTTATTCATTCCACAATCCCACTGTAATAATCTAAAGTACTCCACTGAACTTGATTCAGGGAGAAATGTTGCCAGAGAAAATTGAATGCAAGAAAAAAATTAATCAGTAGAATCACTAGACCAGAGCTAGTTTTTGATTCATCCTACAGTTACTACTACTACTAGTATGGTCTCTGCTATGGATGATCACAGCACAGCAGCTTGTGAGGTTCCCTACAATTGATTCCTCCGCCGGAGATCGACGACGACAACGGAGATGTTGTCTGTGCTGCTCTTGGTGAGAGCCAGCTTGGTGAGCATGGCGGCCGCTTCGGCGCACCACCTCTCCCTGCCCCTGCGGAGGCAGGCCCGCGCCACCTCGCAGGCGGTCTCGTTGCTGACCACGTCCCACAGCCCGTCGCTGGCCAGGATCAGGCACTCGTCGCCGTCTTCCCTTTCGGTAACAGTCACCTCCGGGATCGCCGTGACGAAAGGCTTCAGGTATCCGTCCCCGATGGCGCGCGACATGGCCAGAACGCCCAGCACCCTCGCGCCCTCCCAGAAAATGACGCGCCCGCCGGCCGCCTCGATCCGCTCCAGCTCGTCCGGCCTGTCGGGCTTGTGGTCGGAGGAGAGCGGCACGGGTTTGCCGTCGCGGCAGAGCACGGCGCGGGAGTCGCCGCAGTTGGCCACGACGACGCGCTGATCGTCGACGATGGCCACGACGGCCGTGGACCCCACGTGGTCGCACTTGTGCGACTCGCACCGGCAGCTCGCGCTGTCCCCGCGCCCGCTGGCGGTGACTTCTGCGTCCATACGCGCGAAGCTCCGCTCCATCGCGCCGGTCCAGGACTCGGGCTCGGGGCCGCCGGCGAGTTCCTGGGCGACGAGCTCGTGCATCCGGTCCCGGCACGCGTCGGCGACGTGCGAGCAGCCGTGTCCGTCGAACACAGCGTAGAAGTCGCGCGGCGCCGGCGCGGCGAAGGCCTGTCGCACGGAGACGGCGTCCTCCATCTCCCTCCTCCGTCCGGTGACCGACGCGAAGCCGTGCCGCTTCGCCGCCACCACCTCGCCCCCGGCCGCGCGCCTCTTGCGCGTAGCCTCCGCGGCATCCTCCCCGCCCTCCGACACCTTCGCCGCGATCTTCCACCTCGCCCCGGCGTCCCCGGCTCGGCGGCGCCGCCCCGCGCGCGCCCTCGCCCTGGCCTCCGCCTCCGCCCCTACCACCACCGCCGACGTGGCCGAGTCACAGCACACCTGCGCCATCGACATCAACGCCAAAAGAAACCCCTCTCCAAAGCACCGTCTGAAACTGCCGCCGGTCGTTTGCTCGCTCGCTTCCTTCTAGGCTCCGGGCTACAATCGCATGAATGGGAATGGAGGAGAGGAGGCTCTGGTGCGCGGCCCCGTTTTAAAGTCGGGTCTCCTCCCTCATGAGCCGCAGCCCGCAGGTGGCGTGGCGCCATGGCCCACGTTGCGCGTCGCGATCTCTCAGGCGGGCGCGACACATGGTGGCATCAACCGCCCCACGCAACATCTCGGCCGTCCACGAGTTGCGCATGGCACGCGGCGCGCACAACGACACGTGCCCCCAAAACCTCCCTTGCCCAAAGGGGACACGTGCCTCACTACTAATCCAGCGAGCCGAGTAGTAGTAAAACTACTAATCTGACCAAAGCATAATCTAATCTAACCGCGCAACCTAATCGCGCGCGCCGAACGAATAATAATGCGGGGCACCGAATGCGCGATGGCGACCGGGCATTGGCCGCCCGCCGAACGCTGCGTCGTTCGTGGCCGGGCCGGGCGGGGCGGTGCGGGGCCCGTGCGAGCGCGCGCCGCGACGTGTCCCGTAGAGCCGGAGCAGGAATTCTGTGAAATTCTCTCGCTTCGCTGCCGGTCCAACTCGGGGGGCAGGCAAGTACTCGATGCGATGCCGTCGGATTCGAAAGAAAGGGTGGTTGCGTGCGCCGTGCCGCGATCCCATTGGCTTTCGGCCGGGAAGAAGAAATGACCCCGTAAACGTGCCGTGCCGCGCCATGGCCCGCGGTAGAGGAGCTGGAGACGACTCGTGTCACGTTTGACCCCGCATCGCGTTCTGTATTTTTTTTGCCAGCGACTGATTGATTAATCAATCCTGGGGGGCGTGACACGTCGCGCTGCTTTTCCTGGGATTGTTCGCCCGCGATTAGCCACCTAACGCTACGTGCCGCTCGGCGGGGTCGAAATTATGGAGCAGGCGGTCGTGTAGGGCCCGCGCCCCCGGTGTGGGACGAGATTTTTTTGCCTCTCGCGGTCCGCCTGCGGGTAGTCGTTGACACGTCAGGGGAGCACGTATGCGCACGGAGGGTGGCCAGGTGGGGACGCCGCGGAACGGTGGGCGTCGTGCTCAGGGTCGGCTCCCGCCCAAAGCTGGTATGGTATGGTATAGTATGGAAAACAGCCGGGTTTGGGCGTCGGTTTCGGGGTGATTCAGGTTTTGGGTGCCGTGGGGGTTCGGGCCAGCGGCGGCAAGGCGGTCTCCAGTCGGTGTTCTGGTTACGTGGGCGGGCGGGCATGGGAGCTTTCGTCTGGGGGCATGGCGGGCGGCGAGGCATGGCTTCACCGGGGACCTGGTGCCACGTACGTACGTCAGAGGTGTGCCGGTCAGAGACGTGTTCATGCTTTGGGACTTGGGAAAGATGGCGGGAACGAAGGTTTCAAATAAATTCATAATATTTTTTGAAGAGTTTGCTGCTTCGATTTTATGTTTTGCGTGGAAGCTCTCTCTCTCTCTATATGTTTTATTTGATTTGAATGACTTCAAACGGCCTCTATTCTCTGTTTTGCACATAGTCTTAACGAGAAAACAATGGAGTCATCTCGTTTCTGACACTTTTTTCGATTGTAGTAGCAGTCACACTAACTTGGAACCATGAAACTACTTGCACACAGTTTACGATAAAACTTGGGGTTTCTCTATACAGACCCATACCTTGGGCGGGCATGACAAAAATGCCGGATGCCCGATCCTAAATCTCTAAGAGCTCTCTAAGCTTTCTTGAGTTGAAAGGCTCTTCTTGCATGTGACGTGTCATTGGGGGTCCAGCTAAGGCCAAATATATGTAGACAATAGCCTGATGGTGTATTATGGTTGTTATTTTTTTATTTATCTCATGAAACAGATTACATAATAATATATACATTAATTTTTTTACAATTACATGAATTTATTATTTTGAGAGCGTGAATAATATTCACATCTAACAATAAAATTGTTTGCTTAGTATAAATTAAAAACATGTATTTTTGGAAAGATTTACCGATCTAAAACAACTATCATAGGACTGAAAAAACTGTTCACGAAATTTTGAAAAACTTTCACGAGGTTGAAAAAAGGTTCATCTGACAGAAAACACTCTCGTATGTTTGAAAAAGGTTCACGTAAATTCAAAAAGTTCACTGGTTTGAAAAAATATTCAACATTCTAAAATTTCTCAAGAGTGAGGAAAAAATGTTCAAATATTTCTAAAAATATACGCTAAAAATGTTCATCGGTTATAAAAAAATCTCGTGGTCTCAAAAATATTCGTCTGTCTGGAAAATATTCTCGGTGTGAAAAATGTTCATTGGTTCAAAAAATATTCATAGGTCCAAAAAAAAATATAGTTCATAAGAGTAAAATTCACGTGTTTCACAAAAAATAGTCTTATGTTTTTAATAGCAGAAAATAAATAAAAATATTAGGAGAAAAGTAAGGATAAAATATGACCAAAAGAAAATGTGAAGAAAAAACATAATTAAAGAAAGTAAAAAAATTATTGGAGAATGAAATGAAAAATATTGAGTAAAAAATCGTGAAAATTTAAGAGACAAGCTGGAGGAAAATTGTAATATGAGAAGAAAGTAAAAAACAAAGGTAAAGAAAAAATAAAACGAAAAAAACATCCTAAATAAATTCGAATAAGAAAGGAGTACTACGCGAATGAGCATGCAACACAAAATAAAATAGCGACATAAAGCAAGAACTTGAGTTGCCGTTTTCCTGTCAGTGGATTTGGGTTTGTTCTACTCATGGTTTGGCTGGGTTCACTACTGCTATCTTGTGTCTTTTGTGCTTTTGTTACCGGTGGTATCGTTTTTCTCTTGATGTGTTCTATATTTGTGGGGGTTGGCCGCTGCTGATCTTGGTGGAACAAGCCTATAACACAATAAATTGAATAGAAAACAATACATACTCCAGCAACTCGAACGGTCCTGCCACATATTTTAAATGTTATTTAGTAAAGGAAGGCGCCAACAGAGCGCGCTTGGTCCATCTAATACCTTAATATATAGCACAAATCATCACTTTACAGTCTAAATTTATCTAATAGTACCATTTTACGTTTGCGGGGCAAAAAACCACTAGATTTTTGATACGTCGGAAACGTATCTATATTTTTTGATGATCCATGCTTGTTTAATATCTACTTTGCTTTGCTTTGTCTACACTTTGAGGTGTTTTTATATCTTTTCTGAAACTAACCTATTAATAAGTTTCAACGTTGTCGATTACTGTTTTCTTACATTTTGGTTCGTAAAGGCAGAAAATCAATATTCTCGGAATTGGACGGACAAAAGTCAAAGTCAATATTTTACCGTGAGGGACACGAATCCAGAAGATGAGATGGAGAAGCAAACCAGGGCGGCCACCCCCCTAGGCGCGAACAGGGGTGGGCCCGCGCCTGGGCAGGGTGTGGCACCCCTGGTCGCCTCCCGGCATCGCCTCTTCGCCTATAAGAAGCCTCTGATGCATAAACCCTAAGTACCCGATCAAAACTCCATGAAATCTTCTGTAGCCACCGTCATCGTCGTCCCTACATCGGGGGAATCTGAAGTTCTTTCTGGCACCCTGCTGGAGGGGAAATCATCCCGAAGGCCTTCTCTCCGGTATGAAGCGTGAGTAGTTTCACCTTGGACTATGGGTCCATGTAGTAGCTAGATGGTTGTATCTCCTCCTTGTGCTTTCATGTATAGATCTTGTGAGCTCCGTTCATGATCAAGATCTAATCTATTTGTAATCATGCATGTTGTGTTTGCGGGGATCCGATGTATTGAGATTACTATGTCAGATTGATTAATGGTTTTGTCTATTTGATACTATCATGTCTGTGTTGTTTGTGATCTTGCATGCTCTCCCTTGTTAGTAGCTATCTTGGTCGAGTAGTTGCTAGTGACTCCAAGAGGGGGTATTTATGCTCGATAGTGGGTTCATGCCTCTAGTTTTCAGGGGAAGTGATAGAAATTTCTTCGGTTGTAGATGTGTTGTTGCCACTAGGGAGAAAACAACGGTCTCTTGTTCATGGTGTAGGGTTCGCAGCATAGAAAACAAAAAATCCTACGATGGGAACTAAGTACCAAGATCTATCTACTAGATACAAGCAACAGGTGGATATACATCCATAGAATACACACCCTCGAAGACCGAATAGCGTTAACGAGGTTGTACTCATGGATGATGTAGTCTAACGCTTGCCGATCTCAAGATCGTGATGAAGTCCATCTGGTCCAGTCGGTCCAGCACCGCAAACCAGTGGTGCATCCATGATCGCACACAAGTCCGGGTACCCAGACAACCTCCGTGCCCTCGCTCCAGCGAAGCAGCGGAAGCAACAAATCCTTCTAGAAAAAGCCACCAGAAACATGTATCTCGCTGATCCGAGACCATAGGGAAATTCTAAAGGGGGAGAGAGATCCTTCGCGAGGAGGTGTGCTTTGAGAGGAGGAGAGGGGGGCCTTTTATAGGGAGAGGGGGCACCCCAAGGGGCACGGCACCCAACCATGGTGGCTTCCCCCACCTCTTCCACATTCATGTGGGTGGAGCTCCCACTCAAAATGAAAAGCCTCCACTCCCATAAAAGAGCCTCCACTCAAAAATCCACTCACTTGCATTTCCACCAAATTTAATGCAAGCTCTAATTTAAATAAAACTCTTTTATTTATTTATTCAGAATTTTGTTAATTACTTTAATTAACAAACATTCACATAAAACCCTTATAACATTTCAATTTCACATGCAGAACCAGTTTCAGTAATTTCAACTGAAACAGTTTTGGTGTCTAGTGAAATAAATTCCTTCGCTTTTCTTTTTCTTTCTCTGGCATATTATTTGCTCCAAATGGTGTCGGTATCCCTTAAGTGTGTCACCCTACGGTTCCTGAATAATGTAGATATGATCGATATTCCTCTCCGATTAATAATCAGCAGCGGGACCTGGAGATCCGTACCGACTCCCACATATTCAACGACGACTTCTGTGATCGTGTGAACCTTATACGCATGTAACTCAATCCCTTTGTCTCGCGATATATTACATGTCCGAGATTCGATCATCGGTATCTCCATACCTAGTTTGATCTCGTTAACGACATGTACTATTTTCTCGTTCCCGTGATATAACATTCTAGTGATCAAATCACTTGCTTGCAAGCTAACTAATGTGATATCACCGAGAGGGCCCAGAGTATATCTCTCCGTCATCGGGATGGACAAATTCCACTCTTGATCCATAAGCCTCAACATAACATCTTCGTAGCACTGAACCCATCTTTATAATCACCCTGTTACAGTGTGACGTTTGATGTTATCAAGATACTCTTCCGGTGTTAGTGATTGACATGATCTCATGGTCTAAGGACTAAGATTACTTCATACGATGTTATAGCAATATAAACACAATGACCTTGATCGTAATTGAAAGGATACAAATATCGCCTAGAGGGGGGTGAATAGGAGATTAAAACTTTTTCGAGAGGGGCTCAACAAAGGCGGAATAAAACTAACGTTTACTTTGTTAAGCACAAAACCTAGAACAATCTAGGGTTCACCTATGTGCACCAACAACTTATGCTAAGCAAGACAAACAACTATGTGGTAGAAAGATATATACTTCAAGCACGAAGGCTATCACAAAGTAAAGTGCATAAGTAAGAGCTCATGTATAGAGATAACCGAGGCACGCGGAGACGACGATATTTTACCGAGTTCCTCCCAACATGGAGTATGTCTCGTTTGGAGAGGGGGTGGTATATAACCACCTACGTCACAAAAGACCTCCCTTATTCTCCGGTGAATCTCACCCCAACGGGATTGATCCATGCTGCCACTATCGGTGCACTTGTCGGTGGCAACCGGAACCTCTCACAAGGTTGGGGCACTTCTCCACAACTTAATTGGAGGCTCCCAACAAACGCCACAAAGGCCACAAGGTTGGGGCACTTCTCCACAACTTAATTGAAGGCTCCCAACAAACGCCACCAAGGCCTCAACCTGCAACACAACAAACCGTCTAGGGTTCCAAGAACCCAAGAGTAAAAAGCTTCTCAACTTTCACTCACCAAATCCTCCGGGGAGAACTCAAACCGATGCACCGAATGCAAATGGCAAGAACACCACAAAGGTGTTCCAATCCCTTACTCTCAAGTTACAACAAAGCTACTAAAGCTATTGGGGGAACAAGAGAAGAGATATCAAAGAGGGACACAAAATCCCCCAAAATCTAGATCCCAAGGATACACTCACAAAGATATGTTTTGGTTTGGTCAAAATGTGGATCTAGATCTCCTCTCTCTTCCACTCAAATATGGGCAAGAATCATCGGAGGGGAAGAGGGGAAGCAAGCTCAAGAAGGTCAACAATGGAGGGGGAAACTTGCAAGAATGGTTGGGGAACCATTGGGGAAGAACGCCCCTTAAATAGGTCCCCCCAAAATCCAACCGTTGAAGCCCAAAAACGCGAATCCCGGTACTACCGGACTTTTTCCCGGTACTACCGGACATCCCCTGGGGATCCCAGGACGCCAAACACACCTTATTCAGTACGAACCGGTACTAAGGGGCGATACTACCGGACCCTGGTCTGGTACTACCAGTCATCCCTGAACGAAAACGACCATAACTTTTGCATCCGGACTCCGGTTTTGATGATCTTGGGCTCGTTTCGAAGAGGACAACAAGATCTACAAGATCATGCAAAGAAACATCATAGTACAACAAGGGAGGATAGATCCAAATGACTAAAGGTTTAACCTCTCTCAAAAAGACGAACCGATAAAACCTCCAACATCGAAAACATAATAGAAAATGCATATGAAATCCGTTTTCGATGAACTAGAGCTTGTCATCGAGATTAACACAATCTATAAATCCTCACATGAGTAATAACCAAATAATGGAAGGTTTTACATATCTCTAAAATACAAACCGGTAAAACCTCCAAGATCAAAACACAATAAGATATAAAAGGGAAATCTGTTTTTGATGAACTAGAGCTTGTTATGAATATTACCACAAGCTCTAGAACCTTACATGGATAAGATCCAAATAAAAACCAAGAAAGGATGATGATAAGTATGCAAAGGTTTGAGATCTCTTCGAAAGATATGATCGAGTTACTCACTTTATAGCCCCTCTTGATAGTACGGTTGTCTAACAACGTGACACCGGAAAAAGGGAAAACCTATCAAGATTATACCTTTGCCTTGAGCATTCCACTTGAGCTCGATGTAGATGAACTTTACCTTCTCAAGATGGAACTCCTTTCTTGATTCCTCATCATCAATCCATGATCCCGAGGATGCCAAGCATCAAACATGAGATCTACTAGATGGCGCATTTTGAGCTTGCACAACACATCTTCTTCTCATTTCATCGACCTTGAAGCCAACACATGATCCAAGAGATGTCAATGGACAAATCCTACAAGTGCAACTTAATACACACATTAGTCCATAAAGATTGTCATTAATTACCAAAACCACACATGGGGGCACACATGTTCTTTCAATCTCCCCCATTTTGGTAATTGATGATAATCCCTTTAAGAGGGTTTATATAAGGAATTTTAATGAACAAAATGGTAACACCAATATCAAATACTACATAAGTATGTGATATTGGTATCACCACCATATATAGAGCAAACTCCCCCACAATCTATGCATGTGCGATGAACTTGAATTTCATTGCATATATTGCCAATCCTTATCATTGGTGGAGTTTCCTCTATATATACCACATGCTAAACAACACAAAGATGCAATGGCATGAAAGGCAAATGCTTAAGAATAAACTCAATACATAAACCAACTTTCCTTAAACCCTCCAAAACTTCTCCCCCATTGGCATCGATTACCGAAATGGGTGACAAGTTCTAGAAGGCAAATATAGTAATAATTCCTTCAAAGGTGTGCGTTCGCACATATCCAATGAGGAGGGAGTAGAACTATATCGAGGATCCAAAGATTTCCAAAGGAATAAAATAAACGAAGCATCACAAATGATGCAAGCAATCACAAGATCCGACAAATCAATTGAAAACAACAAATGAGTCCAAATGGAAAGAACAAGATATTATGATACGAGTAGATGAGTGTTTTAAGTAACAAATAGAGAAGCTCCCCAAGATTTGTGCACAATTTAAAATAAATGCATGGGAATACATAATGCACAAATATGGAATCCTTGCTCCCCCATAAGAATTTAAAACATAACAAATGAAGGATTAAATAAATGCTTAAATAAAATAGAGAAGCTCCCCAAGATTTGTGCATATTTTAAAATAGTTGCATTTTAATACAAAATGCACAAATATGGAATCTTTACTCCCCCATAAACATTTAAGGCACAACAAATGATAAAGAATAGAACTGAGCATTGTTAAATGAATTAGATGAGCTCCCAAAGATAATGCACCAATTATGATAATTGCATTTGGGAACAAGGTGCATAATCATGGAATCCTCACTCATCCAAATTCATTTGACAATACAAGGCATGAGAGAACAAATATGAGTGCCCAAAGATGTAAACAAGAGGAACAAGCACTCATAGGCAAATAAATTTGGAAGCCACCGAAGAATCAAAAGAAATAAAAGGTGGCATCCAAGAAATAAAATCTCAACTAAAATTATCTTCTCATATGTGTATATGTTTCTAAGTGGATAACATCACAACGACATATGACCATAAAGAAACAAGCACACACAAGGAAGATTTACAATAAAGCACATGAAATAAAAAATGAAGTCACATCATATACCAATAAGATTCTTGCTTCAAAGCATGGCCAAAGGCTCACATATATCTTATTGTACATTAATGAGCTTCAAACACCAACACACTACATATATTACAACTATCACCAAGGGAAAAGGAGAACGTTGGAATATATGGAGAAAGGAAACAAGTATAAAAAAAACTAGCAAAAATCTCACCATTGCACATGAGAGAAGTTGAGGAAAGGATAGGCAATAAAATTGCTAGATTGACATATTTGGGATTGGAGGATCATATGCATGATTTGTATAGTCCCAATTATATGCACTCATCTCAACTTATACACATATGCAATAGAGATTTCTCTTAATACCATGGCTAGAGATACAACAATAAATATAATAACAAAAATTCATGCCAAGATGCAACCTACAAAAGGTTGGAAACAAGATAAATATGCATGAGCAAGAGATACTTGTTACCGAGATATAATTGGTAGGATGTAGATGATATGAATTCATTGATCATCCTATAGCTTGCCTCCAATTTTCATGTATGCATCATTTCTTCAAAATTGAGAGACAGGCATCCAATCTATTTCCATTGTACCTAAAACACATTTAAGTACAAAATGGTCCCCAAACATATTGGGTTCAACGTAGTTAGTGCAACTACAATACATAGGAGAGACTCCACATAATTATGTGCATATTGATATGAAATTGAATTTCATGCACAACTTAGCCGATGGGAATTGGTGGAGTTTCCCCTATATATTGGATCAAAGAAAGCAAGCATGCCATAATATAAACATGTAGTAAATATGCATGCACAAGGCTTTCAAGAACCTAAAATGAGATACAATTTGAACAAAAACACCAAGTAAACCGAGATGGCACACACAAGACTGTGACATGACAAGAGGTGTCCAAATTGTATCAAAGAACCAATTCAACACATGAAAGATCATAAGTTCAAAAAATGAACTAGGCAAAAGCCAAAGAGCAAAATATAGATAAAAATACAAATGCTCAAGGATTTATCTCATTCTAAAATGGTCAAAATGTGAAACAAGGAATGAGACAAACCAACTCCCAAAAAGAGTAAGGTTCCAACAAGTAAACCAAACTCTCCTAACTTTTCATGATGGCACAAAATACCAAAACGAAAAGATCAAACTTCCAAGCACATAAAACCCGATATGGATCAAACAAGGAAGCATAAAAGGATTGTTCTAGATAATATAGGAGAGCTCACCCATAAGTAGTAAATTATATAGAATTTTGTTTTTGAATGCAAAATGTACACAAATGAGATCATCACTACTACCTACATTAAATAAAACACAAGAGGATACCAATAAAATAAGAAGATCTAAAAGTAGCAAGGAATACATGGGAGCACACAAAACATTTACTTGGCCAAAGATAGGACAAGATTAAGCAAAGGCCGAAGTGAATATGATCAATAAATTCTACCATAAATTGAGTACTTATTGTCCAAGGACAAGAAATATTGGTAATAAATTTCCCAAGGTAGCTTGCATGGATATCCAAGATCATAGTCACAACAAGAAGCATATAACAAAATATAAGAATTAAGCTTGATGCTTCGAAAGAGATTCTTGGTAGCTTCCAAAAGTCACACAATCACTAGAGATTAGAGTAAACTCAAGTAAATGGTTTCCATGAGAATATAGATATCTAAATATGAGGAAACACATACCAAGAAACACTCTCACATACAAGATCCAAAATATGAGCAATAGAGGCATTCAAGCAAATTGGGACTTGTATGAGAAAATGTGTCACATAGGAGCTAGATAATTATCAATATCAATTCTAAGTGACACAACCTCGAATATTCACATTTTCTAGGATTTTTAATATGCACTAAGCATATGACTCCCCCATAATGTGATACTACCATAAAACCAACACGAGGCAAAATGATACAAATATAGATAATTAATGGACATTATAAAACTTAAATTTCTCATGAAAATTGTACCACATAGAGACTAGACAATAATCCAATATAAATACTAGGTGGTATTCCTCATGTACACACAATTTTAGGATTGTGGAATGCCCAAGCATAACACTCCCCCAAAATGGGATAATCCATTAATCTCTCAAAAGAGCCAAATAAGATACCAAATATAACCAAGTAAGGCTCAAACACAATAAACACACATACATGGTGTGCCACCTAATCATACACAAATATGCTTGATACCTTTAGATAATTAAGTGGAAAGCACAACATGTACAAAAGCATGGAAGATACAAAACCAACACATGCACAAGGGGACAAGTAACTTTCAATGTAATGAGTTACGCATTTGTTACCACAAGGAGGAACATTGGATAAATAATAGAGGCAATATAATCCACATGACTTGACTTTGACCAATATAATAGTGAAGATCCCTCAATTCTTCATGATGTAGCCAAGTCTCCAACGTCCTCAAAAAATTACCTATTGATCAAGTTTTAGCTTGTTGGTCCCCAACCAAGTTGGGTCCTAAGAAGTTAGTCACAATAGGCTTGGTAACCCAAATGGTTCTTTTCTTGACACCAAATTTGGAAAACATATTGCCAACCTCATCCTTACGAAGTGAATAAGCATCATCAATCAAGATAGGATGGGATGAGGAGATACTAATAGTGCATGAGGAAGAAATGTGCCCCTTCTCACGACATATGTAGCAAGTTCTACTCTTGCAATCTTTATTTTTGGATGAAGAAACAACTTGAGGAAGATATTGAGTCTTCTTGGGAGGAGGCCCATCTCTAACAAGATGTAGAGCTTGAGGCCGCTTCCCTTGTTGCTTATTGCCAAGGGACTTCTTCTTTAATGGGCAATGTTTGACATGATGCCCTTATTCCTTGCACTTGAAGCAAACAATGTTAGCCAGATTATTGACTTGATCTTGGCCATTATTCTTGTTATCCTTGTGCTTCAACTTGATAGTGTACTTGTTCTTGGCATTAGAGTTGAATCCAAGCCCACTCTTGTCATTGGGGGATTTTTGCACACTCAAGATTTTGTTGAGTGCGGCCTTCCCTTGATGACCCCTTTTCAAGTCATTCTTCAAAGAAGTGACTTGTGCCTTGAGATCTTTGATTTCCTCTACATGGTTAGTTTCAACAAAAGTACTAGAGGAAGTAGATGCTACATTGTTAGAGCAACAAGGCACGGAATGTAATTCATCATTAGATATATCATGGTTGTGAGAGGATGAATTACAAGGACTAGCACATGGAAATATAACATTTGGAGTGGATATAGTGCTAATGTCCACATGAGGCCCACTATATGTTACCTTTGATATGATGGCCTCATGAGCTAACTTTAGCCTACCATGGGAGACTAGAAGATCCTCATGCAAGCTTGAGATCTTAACATGACTTTCTTCTAATTTCCCATAGTTGCTAGTTAGCAAAGCAAGTTGAGCCTTTAGCTCAACATTCTCCTTCAAAATAGATGCTTCACAAGAAATAGAGTTAGTAGCATAAGCATCATCCGAAACCTTGTCTTGGTCCATAGTATCTTCCGTTTCCTCTACATGGTTAGCAACACAAGCACTAGAGGAAATATAAGCATTTTATCATGGCAACAAGACAACACAAGCATATCATCATGAGATTTATTCAAGCCATTACTACATGATATGAAAGGACTATCAACACTAGCAAGTAAGGAGTTGTGAGTGCTAGAAGTGTTAAGGTATGAAGATAGATCATTACAACTAGATAGGGATGAAGCAGTACAAATAGTAAGAACACTATCCACATTGCAATTTCTATCACCACTCACTGTATCATTACCTTGTAAAAAATCACATGTTGGTGAGGTGGTAGACGATGAGAACCCATCTCGACCGGAAGTGGAAGCAACACAATCATCCTCAATAATGTTGGACTTGCTATATTTATCTTAAAGCTTGGTCCATATCTCATGATCACTTGAATAAGGCATGATAGACGAAAGAACTACATTGCTCACAACTTGTAAAAGAGTTTTAGTAGCTAGAGCATCTATACTAGAGTTCAACTTCTCTAAAGATTCGTTTTGGGGATCCATAGAAGAAGAGAAACCCATGCATAGATATTCCACGATAATTGGGTGAGCTTTGCAAAATAAATCAAGCATGCGAGATTTCCATATATCATAATTTGTGCCATCAAATATGAATATATAATTGTGCACTAATCCCCTAGCCGACATCTTTACTCTCAAGGCGGTGAAGCCTAAAATGAGAGACCGGGCTCTCATACAAATTGAAAGGATACATATGTCGCCTAGAGGGGGGTGAATAGGCGACTAAATTTTTTCCGAGAGGGGCTCAACAAAGGCGGAATAAAACTAACGTTTACTTTATTAAGCACAAAACCTAGAACAATCTAGGGTTCACCTATGTGCACCAACAACTTATTCTAAGCAAGACAAACAAATATGTGGTAGCAAGATATATACTTCAAGCACGAAGGCTATCACAAAGTAAAGTGCATCAGTAAGATCTCGGGTATAGAGATAACCGAGGCACGCGGGTACGACGATATTTTACCGAGTTCCTCCCAACATGGAGTACGTCTCGTTTGGAGAGGGGGTGGTATCTAACCACCCACGCCACAAAAGGCCTCTCTTATTCTTCGGTGAATCTCACCCAACAGGATTGATCCACGCTTCCACTATCGGTGCACTTGTCGGTGGCAACCGGAACCTCTCACAAGGTTGGGGCACTTCTCCACAACTTAATTGGAGGCTCCCTGTTGGGGAGATAACCTCGGGTAGGGTAAAGACGGGAAAGGACGAAAGGAAGTTGCCCGTCTAGTTTCTGAGTTATTGTCAGAGTCGGCCGAATCCTGTTAAGGTCGGCCAAGACAAGGAAGGGCAGGACCCTTACGATAAAGGCAAGGCATTACCCGGCCGGGATACTGCGTAACTCGGCCGGGTTAGCTCGAGTAATCTCGATGCAGGTGAAGGACAAGCCGAGCTACGCGAGGTAAGGTAAGGCCGAATGATACGAAGCTTGCAGGAGAAGGAGAAACCCAAGGTCAAACTCTAGCTGCAGGCTAGAAGGAATCTGAGCGGAGCCAAGCACAAGAGACAAAGGTGCAGAGCGTCAGAGGCGTAAGGAGGTCAGAGGTGACAGTCCCGAGGCACGCAGGAGGGGTCCTCTGGAGCCTTGCCGTCGTTAGAAGGGCGACAGGGAAAGGAGGCCGCCGAACTACTATTTTGGGACAAGCATATTCCTCGAATATGCTTGCCCCGTCAGCCCTAAAGGCACCCAAGGCTCTCCTTTATAAGGGGAGGCTTGGACCCTGAGGAGGGGATTGGCTCATTTTTAGTACCGTTAGGCTGGTAAAGTTCTTCCTTTCTCCTTGTATACAGCTCAAGGAGCACTTGTAGCCCAAGGAAGGAGAAATAAAGATCTTTGCCTTAGTATTTTGTGTGTAGAATCAACTGCATCTTCCCTCCCCAGATCCCTCTAGCATCCATTGGCCCCATACTTTAGCCTACCCATGGCATCTGCCGTGCCACCACCATGACAGTTGGCCAGTGGGGCCAGGCCAGTGCTAGCTGGAGTCATGATCCGGACGGGAAACTTCATCAACACCGGAGAGCGCGTTGTTTCTGGCTTGGTCCAGAGATTCGATCTCTGTGACTACGTTAGCGACAATGCGGGCAGCTTCAGGGGAAAAACTTGTCTTCATCAGCTTGGGCAGACACAAGTTCTACGTCGGCGTCGACATCTCCGGCGTTTATCCTCACCAGGTTGTTGTTGCAGGATAGCCACCCCTTAGCGCTGCGAGCCGTCCGCGCGGAGCGCATCCGGTGAACAACGTCGAGGTGATGGTCGCAGCCGGAGTGCAGGCGGGAGTAGCGGGTGCCGGATCAACCAGAGACCCCGCCGCAGGCGTGCAGGGCGCGCCCAGGCAGACGGCACCACCACCCACCGAGGTAATCCCTCCAGTGACCAACCAGGCCGAAGTACAGGACACTACCCCAAAGGCACCAAGAGTGAGAGGGACACCTCTCGAAAGACCAGAAAACATTCTTCAGGCAACCATAGAAAACCTGACTACACCTGTGGCCCGATACTTGATCCGCTAATGCTCGAGCAGAATTAGAAGAAACCAGCAAAGGTCGGTAGAGGCAAAAACGGTGTCGGCCTTGCGGGAGTCCTTAAACAGGACCCTGCGAGAATATGCCAAAGCTAATAAGCTTGACGTCGCTCCCGAACGGGTTGACGAGTTGAGATTAAGAGGGAAGAACCTCATAGATGATATTAACAAGGAGCAGATTGCTCATACGGCAGAATCAGTTGATTTGGGTTTGCCGAGGTACAGTACCCCGGCAAAAAACCTGAGAGCGGCAAATGCCACAGCATTAGAGTTAGAGGGATTGACCGGCGAAGCCCGGCAGAAACAACAAGAAAGAGTGAATGAGCTGGTGCGTATCGCGAACCAGCAAAACGAAGAAATGCTCAGGGCAGACCCGGCGAGGCCAGGGCCTCGCGAATGGTTCACTCGGCTGGAGCAGCACCTGCCTTGTCCGTGGCGGCAGCGTCCTCACCCGAAAACAATGCTGTTGGAGATATGCCCTAGAGGCAATAATAAATGTAGTTATTATTATATCTTTATGTTTATGATAAATGTTTACATTCATGCTATAATAGTATTAACAAGGAAACCATTAATACTTGTGTGATTTGTAAACTTAATTTGAAGTCCCTAGTATAGCCTCTATACTTCACTAGCTTGTTGGTTGATTAATGATTGTGGTTTCCATATCATGAACATTGAGATGTTATCAACAACAAGATCATATCGTTAGGAGAATGATATGGTGGACATACTCCTATAGATAAGCGTAGCATAAAGATCAAGTCATTTCAATAGTTCAATTGCTATATGCTTTCTGATACATAGTAACCTAATTCCTTCGACCATGAGATCATGCATATCACCTTTACCGGATGGATGCTTTGATGACATCAAACACCACACCGTAGGGTGGCTATAAAGGTGGCATTAAGTGTTCGGAAAGTATTGGTTGAAACACATGGATCAAGAGTGGGATTTGTCCATCCACATGACGGATAGATATACTCTGGGCCCTCTCGGTGGAATGTCATCCAATTGGCTTGCAAGCATGTGACTTGGTCACAAGGGATCACATATCACGGGAACGAGAAAAGAGTACTTATCAGTAACAAGGTTGAACTAGGTATGCAGAGATACCGACGATCATAACCTCGGATAAGTAAACTATCGTGAGACAAAGGGAAATTGGTATCGTATGTAAGTGGTTCATTCGATCACAAAGTAATCGTAGAAATATGTGGGATCCATATGAATTTCCAGATTCCTCTATTGGTTATTGTTCGGAGAAGTGTCTCGATCATGTCCGCATAATTCACGAACCGTAGGGAGACACACTTAAGGATTCGACGTTGTTTGAGTAGTTATGGTATTATGAGAAAGAGACTGAATGTTGTTTGGAGTCTCGGATGGGATCCGGGATATCACGAGGTGATCCGGAATGGTCCGGAGAATAAGATTCATATAAGGAAAGTCCCGTTTCGGAGTTCGGGAATGATTCCGGTGTTTTCATCGGGAATGTTCTAGAAGGTTCCGAATTGTCCGGCACTCCGGGGGGGGGGGGGGGGTACATGAATGTGTCATTACATATTGGAATGATTGCATCATGTACTAAGTGTTCTTGCTGTCCCAAATAAAGGATTAAATTGAATCCTAAAACAGAAAAGTCAAATGTCCAGTTTGAAAGTCAAACGGCCAAAACAAGAAACTGTGGGAAACAAGCAAGAGGAGTTGGAACCAACTTGGAGGAGGAGTCCCTCCTCCAAGCGTGACAGCCCTAGGCCGAGTTGGGGAGGGACTCCCTCCCTCCCTGGCGCGCCAAGGCCCCTCCACCCATAAAAGGAGGGGCAGGGCTCCCCTCCTAGACACACAAGTTCCTAACTCTAAATCTCCGGTTTAGAGCCGTTTTGGTTTAGAGCTTCTAATTGCTTTAGCCAGCGGTTTAGAGCCTTATAATTGGTTTAGAGCCTTCTAATTGGTGTGTCTAATTACTAGACCACTAATAGCCTCTCTCATAAGCTCCACCATACTCGCACCGGCTTAAGGCGAAGCCCTGCGGGATTTCCCCTCTACTTCCGGTACCACGCCGTTGTCTTTGGAATCGCGAGAGAGTGCTACAACCTCCGTTTCTTTGGAACAAGGAGATGAAGGTCTTCGTCGAGTACCGAACGTGTGACCGATTGCTGAAGCGCTTCTTAGCCTTGGAAGGATCGTCCACATGATCTTGAGATCCGAAGAGTGCAGTACATCACCCACGAGAATGCTCGTTAACCGCTTTGGAATCTTCGAGGGTAAGTTATTCCATCGACTCGTTGCTACAATCTAGTAGATAGATCTTGGCTTGTTTGTTTGTATGCGATAGAAATTTTTTGTTTTCCATGCTACGAACCCCTACAGTGGTATCAGAGCCGTGTCTATATGTAGATCTGTTCCACGAGTAGAACACAATGGTCATTGTGGACGTTGATGCTTTTATTGTCGATTGCTTCTTGTGTACTTTGCATCTTGCGGTATGTTGGGATGAAGCGGCCCGGGCTAACCTTACATGACATCGTTCATGAGACTTGATCCACGCTTGACATGCAACTTGTATTGCATAAGTGGCTTTGCGGGTGCCTGTTTCTCCTAGCATAGTTAAGATCCAATTTACAACGGGTGATTAACGATACTAGTATCAATGTTGTGGTTCTTGTTCGTAAGTTAGAACGACACTTGACGAAAGCCCCAAACCACGTAAAATATGCAAAGAAAGTAGAGGCGTCTAACTTTGTTTTGCAGGGGTGTCTTGATGATGTGATATGGCCATGATTGTGATTATATATGATGTATGCAATGTTCCTTATTGTAAGTCGACGGCAACGGGAGCCATATGGTTGTCTTTAATTTCATTAAGACCTCGTGTCTATTCAAAGTAGTTGTAATAGTTGAAGCGGTGGGCGACAACCATGGAGCAGCGTCATTGACCTTGATGCAATGCCGTAATGATGGAGATCATGTTCGTGCTTGAAGATGGAGATCGGAAGCACAAGAAGAAAGGCCATATCATATCACATATTATGAATTGCATGTGATGTTAATCCTTTATGCATCTTGTATTGCTTAGTAGGCACGGTAGCATTATAAGATGATCCCTCAAGCACATGAATTTCAAGTCATAAAGTGTTCACCCTTAGTTGGCACCGTTGCTAAAGCTTGTTGTTTGAAGCACCACGTGATGATCGTGTGTTAGATTCCGCAAGTGTATACAACGTGGGCAAGCCAGATTTGCTCATGCGGAAGCTAAGGTTTGATCTTGACGAGCCTAGCATGTACAGACATGGTCTCAGGAACACGGATCACCGAAAGGTAAAGCATGAGTCATATAGGAGATATGATGAACAAGTTGATTGTTCGCCATTGAAGCTATGTCAACTCTCGTGATGATCGGTTTTGATGTGGTGGATTTGGTTCGTGTGATCACTAAAACAATGTGAGGGATATTGTTTTGAGTGGGAGTTCACCTAGATTAATTTAATTATTAATTAGAACTCAATTTATCATAAACTAAATCAAAGTGAATTTGCATAGTTGTTGTAGTCATTGGCATCCGTTTATCACCTTGCGCTTAGTTATAATTGAGATGATATAACTATAGAATTCTGGTTAGTTACTTTACGAACTGGTATCGTATTGTTTTGAACTGTTAATCTACCGTTTAAAAGTCCCATTGCAAACTTTCAGTAAGTCCCGGTTACTCGATGAAGTTTAATAATTTGTATTAAAACAAGAGTAACAATTCCAATGTTAGTATATAAGTATCATGTTTGTCTCCATGATTCTTGATATTCAAAGGATTGTCTTAATATCAAGGTTATCTAGGATCTGAAAGAGTTGTTTCAGAAACCATGATGTGTGGAAGATATTGTGATATCTGAAACGAAGTTTTGGTTGCAACATGATAGAGTATAATATGGCTAAAGTCATGTTCTCATATTTGATGAGAATTTGCGAAAGGTTGGAGACACTTGTTGTCCTAATCCTCCAAAAGGTTTTTGGATAGCAACATTATACTCATAATTCATCGTTATAAGCTAAAAGTAGCTTGATCATGGACGATTCCATGATAAGGATGAATATTTGATGTAGGTAAAATATTTACTACACCAAGAGATTACTAAAGAAAGGAATTTGAAAGAACACCAAACATTTGATGATGGTGATCTACTTCAAAGTGCAAGTCCAAAGACATTGGTATTTAACTATACACGCTCTGGACTATGTGTCATATGTATGACTCCACTATTGATATTGATAGATTCTTTCAAACAGAAAAGGAAATCTTGAAAGAGAATCTCATAAATATATGGCAGAAAAGAAAAGACTAGAATTGTTCGGTTTAAATATATAGATGATATACATGTTATGGCTATATTCTTTGCTTATTAAACAATGTGGTTCTTAAGTATTTGATCTTGAATTTGTTGGTATGAATCGTCATACAAAACAATGTAATTCATGAACTGCAATGGCCTAAGTAATTAGCAAAAGAATATGTGATGATGTTCATCGAGAACAAATAAAGGGTTATTGTGTTGCTCGTTAAACATCAAAGCTTGCCTTCAAGATTTGTTTTATCAGGTATTATGAGAACAAAAGGGTTGTTCAAATAATTGACGTAATCCATAAAAGATGGATGATTCACAAATCTCGTTGGAAAAATCACATCCATAAAGCTAATGCTAAAGATGTCGAAAGACAAATTGATTGAAAGATCACTTAGGAAGTGACATCGCCGTTTAAATTATATTGGAAAGAAAACATGAAGAAACTCCATATGTATGGAATCTTGGAGTCTTTTGATTTTGATCAAATGACGCTTGTGAAACTTTCCTAAGATAATTAAAACTTCGTTCATAGGCCAAAAGGGAACGAAAGAGTAGCTTATTGGAATTTGTACATATTGTTGTACGAAGTCCATTATGTGTAGTCAAGAGCGATGGATTTCAACTTCATATGCTTTCTCCGAAAATTTGAGTGAATATATGAATATTTACATAATAAGGATGAAGTATGAAACATTTGAAAAGTTCAAAGACTTTCAAGATGAAGTGCAAAATCATTGTAACAAGAATATAAACAGTTTATGATAAAGATCATAAAGGAAGATATTTGAGTTACGAGTTTAGCATGATACCTAAGATTTAAGGAATCGTTAATGGATTTGCATTTCGAAACACCATAAGAGTATGGAGCATTCGAGATATGTAATTAAACCTTGTTTGACATGGTGAGATCAAAGGTGTAATTCATAAAATTGCCATTGTATTTTAAAGATTAAAAGCTTTAGAGATTACCGCTTTTCCACTGAAAGAGCTTCATCATAATCCGTTGAAATGACACCATATAAGGTTATGGTTTGGGATAAAACCAAGTAGTCCTTTCTTAAACATTGGTATGCTATACATAAGAAAGATGTTTGCAACCAAAGTCGGATGAATCTGTCTTTGTTAAGTATTTCTCCATAACACCGGAGACAAAAGTGTTTGTCGCTTAGAACGTCAAGTTTCTTTAAGAAGGAATTTTTCGTGAAAAGTTAAGTGGGAGGATAATAGAACTTTGATAAGGTTGAAAGAACCTTAGCTATATGTGCAGAGTTCTTGGCATAGAAAAGTGTTAGGGCAGCAACAATTCTCATGGCTCACGTGCCTCAAAGGTTATGGTCACGGAGATCTAAGTTCCTATTGAAACAAGTAGGTCAAGTAAACAATCAAATACCAAGATTTGAGGGTTGAATCATTATTTGAGAATAATGAACGTACTACATGCAAAGAAGCGATGATGAGCCCTGACTCCGTCAAATGGCTTGAAGCCATAAAATCCGTGATAGTTCCATACACGAGAAATCAAGTTTTGAACTTGAAAGACCCTCAAGAAAGGTGTAAGACCTTACAGTTGTGTTTGGATCTATAAATAAATAGACATGGATGTTTCACATCTATGAAATAGTCGACATGTTGGGAAAGAGTTCACAACAATGTTCAAAGGTTGACTATGACAAGATTTGATCTTTCATAGTGATATTTAGTCTAGACGGATTAATGTAGAAACCACTACATATAATTTGTTATATGGTAGTTGAACAAACAAAACAAGTTCTTCTAATAGAATCATTACCTAGGACATGTGCATAACACGGTCCATAGGGTTTTGTTAATTCAAAGGATGCTAAAAGCATATGCAAACTTCAATGGTTGAAGTGAGCATTGCGGAGTTGGAATCTTCACTATGATGAAACTGTTAAAGGAGTTTAAAAGTTCATTAGATACAATGAAGATGCTTGCATTTGCAAGAAATTAAGTGGGAGCGCTAAGACATGTTTCTAATACATTATGTGGAAGACATATTGTTGATTGGAAAAATGTATCTTTTATTAACACATATTAAGAATTTCATCCGATGAAAGACTTAGGAAAAACAAATATTTGGCATCAATAGGCTAATATGGTTGTGCGGAAGTACATAGATGAGATATTGAATGAATTCAATATAGAAACTACAAGAAAAGGTTCTGTCGCACGTAAAGGATTGAAAGAGTTCAATGTTGATGATATATTCAAGTGTATTGACATTTGGTAAAGTGAAACAAATAATCAAGTATAGATTGATACTTGATGTATGAAATCACAAAGAGTATTTATATCAATCATACTGTGATATGTACAAATCCAGATATGTCCTATGCTCTAAATGTTGTGAGCATATACCAGAATGATTCGTAAGATGATCATTGGACAATAGTAAGGATATTCTTATGATCTTTTGGAAGAACTAAGAGTATATTATTTGTAGAAGTGACAAATAGATGGTTAGTTCATTGTATAAGTACTACATTGATACTAGCTTTGTCACAAAGTACAAATTATGTATATCTCAATTTAAACTAAGGGTGGCACAATATAATGGAAAGTGAGTTCCATAATGGTTTTGGATGAGTTCCAAAGTTAAGACATTGTGACAGATACTACAACAAAAGGCTAAGTATATGACTGCTATTATAGCAGCAAAGGAGGGCATTTGTGTCAAGTAGTTTGTTATCAAACTAGGTGTAGTTCACAATGGGATAATACTATGAAGATATATTGTACGACAATATTGTCAACATGTTTTAACCCCAAAGAACTAAAGGTCACACCAAAGGACCAAATTTGTACGAAGCCATCTCATTAGAGAATGAGTGATGCGTAGAGACGCAAATACATGCAATTACACACGGACCTGAAAGTGTCAGATCCGGAGATCAGTTGACCACTAGCAATCGTGTACATACAACACCAGAAAGCCATAGGTGTTGAATACACAAAGGTTTGAAACTAGATTATTGACTCTGGTGCAAGTGGGAGACTGTTGGAGATATGCCCAAGAGGCAATAATAAAGTGGGTTATTATCATATCTTCATACTTATGATAAATGTTTACATACCATGCTATAATTGTATTAACCGGAAACATTAATACTTGTGTGATTTGTAAACTAAAATAAGAGTCCCTAGTGAAGCCTCTTGTTAAACTAGCTTGTTGGTTAATATATGATCATGGTTTCCTGATCATGAACATAGAGATGTTATTAACAACAGGATCATATCATTAGGAGAATGATATGGTGGACATACTCCTATAGATAAGCGTAGCATAAAGATCAAGTCATTTCAATAGTTCAATTGCTATATGCTTTCTGATACATAGTAACCTAATTCCTTCGACCATGAGATCATGCATATCACCTTTACCGGATGGATGCTTTGATGACATCAAACACCACACCGTAACTGGGTGGTTATAAAGGTGGCATTGAGTGTTCGGAAAGTATTGGTTGAGACACATGGATCAAGAGTGGGATTTGTCCATCCACATGACGAATAGATATACTCTGGGCCCTCTCGGTGTAATGTCATCCAATTAGCTTGCAAGCATGTGACTGGCTCACAAGGGATCACATATCACGGAGCGAGAAAGAGTACTTATCGATACGAGGTTGAACTAGGTATGCGAGATACCGAGCGATCATAACCTCGGATAAGTAAAGTATCGTGAGACAAAGGGAAATTGGTATCGTATGTAAGTGGTTCATTCGATCGCAGTAATCGTAGAAATATGTAGAGCCATATGAATTTCCAGATTCCTCTATTGGTTATTGTTCGGAGAAGTGTCTCGATCATGTCCGCATAATTCACGAACCGTAGGGAGACACACTTAAGGATTCGACGTTGTTTGAGTAGTTATGGTATTATGAGAAAGAGACCGAATGTTGTTCGGAGTCTCGGATGGGATCCGGATATCACGAGGTGATCCGGAATGGTCGGAGAATAAGATTCATATAAGGAAAGTCCCGTTTGAGTTCGGGAATGATTAGGTGTTTTCATCGGGAATGTTCTAGAAGGTTCCGGATCGTCCAAGCACTCGGGGAGGGTACATGAATGTGTCATTACATATTGGAATGATTGCATCATGTACTAAGTGTTCTTGCTGTCCCAAATAAAGGATTAAATTGAATCCTAAAACAGAAAAGTCAAATGTCCAGTTTGAAAGTCAAACGGCCAAAACAAGAAACTGTGGGAAACAAGCAAGAGGAGTTGGAACCAACTTGGAGGAGGAGTCCCACTCCTCCAAGCCGGCGGCCAGCCCTAGGCCGAGTTGGGGAGGGACTCCCTCCCTCCCTGGCGCGCCAAGGCCCCTCCACCCATAAAAGGAGGGGCAGGGCTCCCCTCCTAGACACACAAGTTCCTACCTCTAAATCTCCGGTTTAGAGCCGTTTTGGTTTAGAGCTTCTAATTGCTTTAGCCAGCGGTTTAGAGCCTTCTAATTGGTTTAGAGCCTTCTAATTGGTGTGTCTAATTACTAGACCACTAATAGCCTCTCTCATAAGCTCCACCATACTCGCACCGGCTTAAGGCGAAGCCCTGCGGGATTTCCCTCTACTTCCGGTACCACGCCGTTGTCTTTGCCGAATCGCGAGGAGAGTGCTACAACCTCCGCCTTCTTTGGAACAAGGGAGAGGAAGGTCTTCGTCAGTCGAACGTGTGACCGATTGCGGAAGCGCTGCGGAGCAGCCTTGGAAGGATCGTCCACACGATCTTGAGATCGGAAAGAATCGACTACATCACCCACGAATGCTCTCGTTAACCGCTTTGGAATCTTCGAGGGTAAGTTATTCCATCGACTCGTTGCTACAATCTAGTAGATAGATCTTGGCTTGTTTGTTTGTATGCGATAGAAATTTTTTGTTTTCCATGCTACGAACCCCTACAGTTCTACCCAAAAACGGCGGCGGAGCAGAGAAAGAACTACCGCACGAGTAAAGAAGAAGAACAGGGATCTCTAGAAGGAAGGCTAGGCAACGGGACCGGAAGAACTCACCGGCAGTCTTGGGAAAGCGAGCGAGGGTGAAGGCGGCGAAAGCGATGACGGGACCTCAGCCATAGAAAACTCAGACGAGCTCACGGCGGCGGAAGCGCGAGCGGAGGCAGAGGCGCGAGGAAGAAGAAGGGCGCAGATGAGCAAAGGGGGAAAGTGAATCCCTCAGCGCCGCGCCCCTCTTTATAACCGCGCTACCTGCGAGGTAGTGGGATCGTGGGTGTGGCGGTTGACCGTGTAGATCGTGTAGACAGCACGAACACACGACGATAAGTGGAACCGCACCGACGACCACACGGTGGAGGAAAGAGCCACGATCCCCGATGGAAACGGCACGCGAGGCGTCGCAGTGCCGACGCGACGGGCGCAACAGTAACTGTAGCCTGTCAGTAAATATAGTAGAGGAACAAAAAACTAGGGAAACAATGATGAGAACGACACGTAGGACGGAGCGTACGCGAGAAGATACAATGATACCTTGAACGAGAAAAAGGTAACTCGGAAACCGTGCAGAGCAAATGCCATGAAACTGATACGACCCGGCTGAAGTTGTCGGCAGGGCCATACCAGCTTCGGGGACTAATGTTGGGGAGATAACCTCGGGTAGGGTAAAGACGGGAAAGGACGAAAGGAAGTTGCCCGTCTAGTTTCCGAGTTATTGTCAGAGTCGGCCGAATCCTGTTAAGGTCGGCCAAGACAAGGAAGGGCAGGACCCTTACGATAAAGGCAAGGCATTACCCGGCCGGGATACTGCGTAACTCGGCCGGGTTAGCCCGAGTAATCTCGATGCAGGTGAAGGACAAGCCGAGCTACGCGAGGTAAGGTAAGGCCGAATGATACGAAGCTTGCAGGAGAAGGAGAAACCCAAGGTCAAACTCTAGCTGCAGGCTAGAAGGAATCTGGCGAGCCAAGCACAAGAGACAAAGGTGCAGAGGCGTCGGAGGCGTAAGGAGGTCACGGAGGTGACAATCCACGAAGCCGAGGCACGCAGGAGGGTCCTCTGGAGCCTTGCCGTCGTTAGAAGGGCGACAGGGAAAGGAGGCCGCCGAACTATTTTGGGACAAGCATATTCCTCGAATATGCTTGCCCGTCGACCTAAAGGCACCCAAGGCTCTCCTTTATAAGGGAGGCTTGGACCTGAGGAGGGATCGGCTCATTTTAGTACCGTTAGGTGGTAAAGTTCTTCCTTTCTCCTTGTATCTGACTCAAGGAGCACTTGTAGCCCAAGGAAGGAGAAATAAAGATCTTTGCCTTAGTATTTTGTGTGTAGAATCAAGCATCTTCCTCCCCGCATCCTCTAGCATCCATTGGCCCCATACTTTAGCCTACCCATGGCATCTGCCGTGCCACCACCATGACAGTTGGCGCCCACCGTGGGGCCAGCAGCGGTGCTAGCTGGAGTCATGATCCGGACGGGAAACTTCATCAACACCGGAGAGCGCGTTGTTTCTGGCTTGGTCCAGAGATTCGATCTCTGTGACTACGTTAGCGACAATGCGGGCAGCTTCAGGGGAAAAACTTGTCTTCATCAGCTTGGGCAGACACAAGTTCTACGTCGGCGTCGACATCTCCGGCGTTTATCCTCACCAGGTTGTTGTTGCAGGATAGCCACCCCTTAGCGCTGCGAGCCGTCCGCGCGGAGCGCATCCGGTGAACAACGTCGAGGTGATGGTCGCAGCCGGAGTGCAGGCGGGAGTAGCGGGTGCCGGATCAACCAGAGACCCCGCCGTAGGCGTGCAGGGCGCGCCCAGGTAGACGGCACCACCACCCACCGAGGTAATCCCTCCAGTGACCAACCAGGCCGAAGTACAGGACACTACCCCAAAGGCACCAAGAGTGAGAGGGCCACCTCTGGAAAGACCAGAAAACATTCTTCAGGCAACCATAGAAAACCTGACTACACCAGTAGCGCCGATACTTGATCCGGCTAATGCTCAGGCAGAATTAGAAGAAACCAGGCAAAAGGTGCTGGTAGAGGCAAAAAAGGTGTCGGACTTGCGGGAGTCCTTAAACAGGACCCTGCGAGAATATGCAAAAGCTAATAAGCAGCGTCGCTCCCGAGCGGGTTGTGAGTTGAGATTAAGAGGAAGAACCTCATAGATGATATTAACAAGGAGCATGATGCTCATAAGGCGTAATCGATTGATTTGGGTTTGCAGTCGATGCCCGGCAAAAACACGAGAGCGGCAAATGCCGCAGCATTAGAGTTAGAGAGATTGACCGGCGAAGCCCGACAGAGATAGCAAGAAAGAGTGAATGAGCTGGTGCGTATCGCGAACCAGCAAAACGAAGAAATGCTCAGGGCAGACCCGGCGAGGCCAGGGGCCTCGCGAATGGTTCACTCGGCTGGAGCAGCACCTGCCTTGTCCGTGGCGGCAGCGTCCTCACCCGAAAACAATGCACGAAGGGACAAAGCGGTAACTTCAGGAAAGAGAAACAAGTAAATCGTTCCGTATGATCCGGCGATAGCTGGGAAGGCAAACGAGAACAGAGGCAATGGAAGACGAGGTAACAGTGGTGAGAGGAATCCCGGCCGTGTTGAGAAGGACGGCGGAAGCCGAGGCAATGGAGACCTCGGCAGAAGAGAACTCGGAAGAGGCAATCACGAGAACAATATCCCTGTTGAGGTAAGGAGAGAACCGCCGCTCAATCCGCAGCCAAGACATGAACCTCGGCAGGAAAGAGAAGCAAGACCAGCTCGCCACAATCAAGTAAATGAAAGGTATAATGATGGTTATTCCGAGATGGAATATGCGATCCATGGTGGAAATAACCACTATGGAATGCAAGACAGAGTTCTGTACAGAGATTTGCCATCAAATGATGCCAGAGTAAAGCTAGACCGGCTATATCGATCCGAGTTGCTGGAGGAACAGGGTCCACCGGGTCCGACGTGCTTTGGACCACGGATCATGGGCGAACCACCTGTGCCAAATTTTCAGCTGGAAAGAGGCACAAAGACGTATAATGGGAGCACCAAACCACAAGACTGGTTGATTGATTATGCCACAGCTGTGAAAATAGCGGGTGGGAACTTACGATGGGCAGTACGGTATGTCCCACAAATGTTGGAAGGACCAGCTAGGGTATGGCTGAATAATCTACCAGCAGGCAGTATCAACTGTTGGTTGGATTTTGAAGAAATGTTCGTTAGCAACTTTACCAGTACATACAAGAGGCCAAACATGCCGCAACAGTTAGCCATGTGCAAGCAGAGGCCGAATGAAACTGACAGAGAGTTTTTAACTCGGTGGTGTAACCTAAGAAACTCATGTGAAGGAGTTATAGAGTTGCAAGCAATAGCTTGGTTCGCTCAAGGATGCCGTTATGCCAGTGTGTTATGGCAACGACTGCAAAGAGATATGCCAACCACATTGGCAGAAACCATCAGAATAGCGGACTCCTATGCATTGGGTGATCCGACGCAACCAGAATTAATGTCGGCAGATTATCGGGAGCAACAAGACCAATATGCAAGAGATTTGGCCGGGTCATCCAGGCGCAATGACTTTAGAGGAAGAAGAAGAAAAGAAAGGCCGGATTATAGATATAATTCGGCCCAAGTAGCAGCAGTAGCACAAGATCAGCCGAGTCACGGAATGACTCAACGACAAAAGAATGGTCCTCAGCAGTGGACACCAAGGAATGAAGGAAAAATACAGTGGACCCCCGAACAAAAGAAGCAATGGCAGGAGAGGCCGAAGTACACGTTTGAATCTATGTTGGATCAGCCGTGTAAATTTCACACGTCAAACCCAGCCAGGCCGGCCAACCATACGACCCGTCAGTGTGCATGGATGAAAAATGCAATGGGAAACCCCGCAGGCATTCAGGCAGCACCTCTCCAAATACATCAGCAGCATCAGCCACAGTTAACTGGAGCAAATGCACAACAATTGATGTTACCACCTCCTCCCCCGAGATATGATAACTCGGACCGGAGAGATGCGGTGCATCAAGTAATGAACCAAGGCCAGGATGGAAGGACAAATCCGGGAAACAATGGACACAATGATTACAGAGAACATCATCAGTCATATTGTGTGTTCACGACGGAACAGCAAGACAAGCAGAGTGTACAGCGCCGGCATATGGAAGTAAATGCAGTTATGCCGGTAGTACCAAGATATGTGCCTTGGTCAGATCAAGAAGTAACTTGGAGCATAAAAGATCACCCCAAAATAATGCCGAGTCCAGGGTCGTATGCACTCGTATTGGATCAAACGTTTGTTGGACCAAGCATTAATGTGAAGTTTTCAAAGGTTCTCATTGACAATGGGAGCAGTATCAACATCATGTACAAAGATACTATGAATAAACTCAGAATATCGCAGAACATGCTGCAATCCACGAGGACCACTTTCCATGGGATAGTACCAGGACTTTCGTGCGAACCCATTGGTAAGGTTCGAGTGGATGTATTATTCGGCACAAGAGATAACTGGAGAGCAGAAAACTTAGAGTTTGAAGTGGTGGATCTAGAGAGTTGTTATCATGCTTTACTCGGATGGCCAGCATTAGCCAAATTCATGGGCAGCTGTCATGTGAGTTATCTGA
The DNA here is from genome assembly GCA_030063025.1 of Avena longiglumis. Taxonomy (NCBI): domain Eukaryota; kingdom Viridiplantae; phylum Streptophyta; class Magnoliopsida; order Poales; family Poaceae; genus Avena; species Avena longiglumis. The sequence goes on from CP125975.1 coordinate 99,403,566, forward strand.
AAATGAAGCTACCCGGGCCACGGGTGATAACGATGTGAGGATTACAGGAAGTCAATGGAATGTGCTTCGGCCGGGTCAAATTTGGCCGAGTCATTAGTTATAGCAAGAGAAAAAAGAAGGATTCAGGAGGTAGCAGCCCTCGCTCAGTCGGCACAGCTGAATATGCCGGCATTAGCCAATCCACATGGAAGTGTCTCCTTTCAGCCGACTAAAGAAACAAAGAAGGTTCAGATAGATGAGCAATTCCCAGAGCGTACTGTTACTATTGGTGCAGGCCTAGACGCTAAATAGGAAAGCGAGCTCACCAACTTCCTCCGTGAGAATCGGGATATATTTGCATGGTCAACTCAGGATCTGCAAGGTGTTCCGAGGGAGTTGGCTGAGCATTCTTTGAATGTAAGGCCATGAGCAAGACCGGTGAAGCAACCTCTCCGCCGCTTCGCCGAAGACAGGAGAAAAATAATAGGGGATGAAATAGCTCGGCTCCTGGCGGCCGGGTTCATCATGGAGGTGCTGTATCCGGATTGGTTGTCAAACCCGGTGCTAGTAGAAAAGAAGAAGGATGATCCAAATGTAGCCATTGTATGGCGAATGTGTATCGATTACACGAACCTAAACAAGGCGTGTCCAAAAGATCCTTTTCCCTTACCTAGAATAGACCAAGTCATTGATTCGACCGCTGGTTGTGAACTGTTGTCATTTGTAGACGCGTATTCTGGTTTCCACCAGATACCGTTAAATCCGGCCGATCAAATAAAGACTGCGTTTATTACCCCGTACGGGGCTTATTGCTATCGCACAATGCCATTTGGCCTGCGCAACGCTGGAGCAACGTATCAGAGATGTATGCAAAAATGTCTACATGAACAGATAGGAAAAAATGTACAAGTATATGTGGATGATGTGGTTATCAAACAACATAGCCGAATATGTGCTGCAAATACATTTTGCCGTGTCAAACAACATAGCCGAATATGAAGCACTGGTCCATGGATTGAAGGTGGCAAAGGAGATTGGCATACGCCGAATCTTATGCTATGGGGATTCAGATCTAGTAGTACAGCAAGTCTCAGGAAATTGGGACGCATTGGATGATAATATGGCTTTGTATAGATTTCAGGTGCAAAAGATCAGTGGATACTTTGAAGGGTGTGAATTTCACCATATACCTCGAGCAAAAAACGATGCCGCGGACACGTTGTCAAAGCTAGGATCAACCAGGCAGTCAATTCCCCCAGGTATCGCCCTAGAGCACCTAAGGGAACCATCAATAACACCATCACCGGAGTCCGAATCCATCTATATTCCGGCAAATTCAGCAGAAGATAGTGTGCCGATGGAAATTGACCAGCAATATAACCCAGAATTTCTCAAGAGAAAGACAACTGAGATAAGCATAACTATGGAGAAAGCCGAGGTAGTTATGTCGGCAGAAAACATGGAAATAGACAGTGAGACCACACCAGAGAAAATCACACCTGTATGGGCGCAACCCATATTCTCTTTCCTTAAAGATGCGACTTTGCCGAATAATGAGGTGTTAGCAAGACAGATAGCAAGAAGAGCTAAAGCTTATACGATCATAAATAATGAGCTATACAAAAGAAGCGTCACAAGTGTATTGCAAAGATGTGTGAGTTCGGCAGAAGGCCAGGAGATCCTCCTAGATATACATCAAGGAGAATGTGGACATCATGCCTCATCTCGTGCCTTAGTGGCCAAAGCATTCAGGCATGGGTTTTATTGGCCAACGACGTTGAAAGAAGCCAAAGAGCTGGTTGAAAAATGCAATGGTTGTCAGAGATATGCAACCAAGATACACATGCCATCGTCCGAGTTAAAAACGATACCTATTACTTGGCCGTTTTCTGTGTGGTGCTTAGATATGGTAGGACCATTTAAGCCGGCCCGGGGGGGGGGGGATGACCCACATATTGGTTATGGTGGACAAATTCACAAAATGGATTGAAGTGAAACCAATAAAAAATGCGATGGGCTCACAGCAGTGAAATTCCTCAAAGATATTATCTTGATATATGGATACCCGCACAGTGTTATTACAGATAACGGCACAAACTTTGCAGAAGGAGCTTTCGCTAGATTTTGCCAAGAGAAACACATAAGATTAGATATTGCCTCTGTGGCTTACCCAGCATCCAATGGACAAGTGGAAAGGTCTAATGGACTAGTATTGTCCGGAATAAAACCACGACTCGTCGAACCGCTGCAAAGGTCGGCAGGATGTTGGATTGAAGAACTACCAGCAGTATTATGGAGCCTCAGGAATACTCCAAACAGATCAACAGGTTATACACCATTCTTTCTGGTATACGGGGCAGAAGCCGTGCTTCCAGCCGACATAATACATGACTCGCCAAGAGTTACTCAATATACAACTTCAGAAGTATATGAAGTAGCTCGGCAAGATACTGTTGATCTGCTAGAAGACGCTAGAGAGCTGACGCTATCAAGATAAGTTATTTATCAGCAGAACTTGCAACGATATCATAGCAAGAAGGTGAATCCAAGAGTATTCAAAGAAGGAGATTTAGTTCTCCGACTGGTGCAACGCACGGCCGGCATGCACAAGCTGTCGCCTCCATGGAAAGGACCATTCGTCGTGAGCAAAGCATTGCACAATGATGCCTATTACCCAATCGATGCTCAATCCCCTGGAAACAACAGGGCAGACAAAGCCGGCAAAGAAACGAAAAGGCCATGGAACATAGCTTTACTTCGTCCATTTTACTCGTAGCAGTCATCAGTGACACATCGTAAAATAGTATCTCAAAATCAAGCACCAATTATGTTTCAAACCTCGGCATCCAGAGCAGTGACTCGGGGACTGCCATATGTTATTTCAATTTCATGTTATGTATTAAACCTCGGCATCCAGAGGAGTCACTCGGGGACTGCCATATGTTATTTCAATTTCATGTTATGTATTAAACCTCGGCATCCAGAGGAGTCACCCGTGGACTGCCATATGTTATTTCAATTTCATGTTATGTATTAAACCTCGGCATCCAGAGGAGTCACTCGGGGACTGCCATATGTTATTTCAATTTCATGTTATGTATTAAACCTCGGCATCCAGAGGAGTCAATTTTAAGTTATGTACTAAACTTCGGCACCCTGAGCAATGACTCGGGGACTGCCACAGATTTATTTCTAACCTTAATTCACATACTAAACCTCGGCACCTTGAGCAGCGACTCGGCAATCGTCTTATATTATTTCTGAGAGTTGGTCTACATACTAGACCTCGGCGCCATAGGCAGTAACTCGGGGACTGCCATATATTGTTTCGAAGTAATGGTTAGCCTTTGATACAAGGAAGGTGTAAAACTTCGACACTCAAAGTAAGAACAGCTCGAATCTCGTATGATATTCGAAATCCACACCCAGATTAATGGTCTAAACCACGGGAGTACAAAGGCAAATATATATCCCAAAATCAAGAAATTGCAGGCCGCCAAAGCAAAGATTCGGATGAACAAGACCACTTAAACAAAGTGATAACAATTACAGCAATATATGTCTCATCAGCACACGGCAAAAGAAATTCATACCATACAGAAGACGACAAATGTTCCACGTACATCATACGCCCGGCATACCAGGGATAAGAAATGACTTAGAGGTTTTTAGCTGGAGAGGCAACAACTTGGTCAGGGGCTGGGCACTCCGAGGTGGGTGGAACTTCGGCCGAGGTTGCCTCGCCCTCCACAGACCCAGGATTGACTTCGGAGGAAGCCTGAGGCTGCTGAGGAGCATCAGTTTGCGCAGTAGAATGCCCAGTACCTTTGGATGAGGATCGCACGTCTCCATTGCCATCTGAGCTCGAACTGGAATCACCAGAAGTAGCCGAGTTATCCTCATCTTCTCCTTGTTCAGCTGAGTTGTTATCTGACGCATCCTCAACTACGACCTCGTCTCCCGGGTTAGGAAGGAAACTCGGACCTTCGTTCCAAGTATGCACGTTGGCATACTCAACGAGCTGGAAGGCGCGAGCTTGCCGAAGAGCGACAAAAGTTGGGTCCTCAACCCAACGGGAACCAGTGCGCAAATTTCTCAAGATATCAATAGAAATATCTTCATACCATGACATGATAACAGGGAGAGCCATAGCCGCCTGCACCAAATCTCTGCCCATAATCTTCATCGGACTAACGGCAACACCGACAGCAACCAGGAAATCTTCCATCGAGTACTCCGGGTCCGCGTCAACAGGAACACCTCGGCGCGCACGAGCACTAAGAACCGCTTTAGAGCTCACGGGCTTAGCTTCTAGAAAATGATCTGCGCAAAACACGAATGCATCAGTCGGCAGTAGGAAAAAAGAAAAAGATAATCCGACCGTGCTAAGAAGCTTACAATGAATATAATTCAGCATTATCTGAAGGTCTTTAGCCCAATCAATCTTGCTCTTCTCAAAGCGAGCGATCTCCTCGCTCATTCCCCGAGTTTTCAGTTCGGCAACCTCGAGGAGCTCTTTATTTTTCTGCAGTTGCAGAGCTAGCTGATTTTTCTCCTCTGAGAACTCCTGGTCGACCTTTTCTAATTCAGACTTCTGAGAGAGCTTAAGGGCCTCCACCTCGGCGCGCAGGCGAGCTATCTCATCGTCTTTTTCTTTTAACTGTGTCGAATGAGTTGCGCTTTGTTCTAAAAAATGCAGCATCACATCAGGCATGGGCGTGCAATCTTGGTGAGATACTGCAAAGGCTTGTAACTCGGCTTTACCAAAGCCAAAAGAGATAAAATAAACTTAGCGCACACTTTAAAGAGGGAAGGTATAAAGTAAAAGGGCGACTAACCTTCCAGGGTCTTGACTTTCTTCTCAAGACGGATGTTAAGATTATTGATGTTACCTGTTTACCAACAAAGTGAGACGACATCCCGCATACAAAACAATAAGAATGTCGGAGATGACGAAAAGTATTGTGGACTTACCAGATTTTTTCACCACAGGAATAACTTTTTCATTTTTTTCTTCCAATTTTATTTGCGAAAAGAGCAGTCTTTGAAATTCGGCGGTCCGCCGGTCATGTGCAACCTAAGCAAGAGAGCAAATGATGAATGGATATTCGAAGCTAAAACAGATCCGAGTCAAGCAAAACTTGACCCGGATCTAGGTGGCTGGATAATCGAAGCTAAAACAGATCCGAGTCAAGCAAAACTTGACCCGGATCTAGGTGGCTGGATAACCGAAGCTAAAATAGATCCGAGTCAAGCAAAACTTGACCCGGATCTAGGTGGCTGGATAATCGAAGCTAAAACAGATCCGAGTCAAGCAAAACTTGACCCGGATCTAGGTGGCTGGATATTCAAAGAAAAAACAGATCCGAGTCAAGCAAAACTTAACTCCGACCTAGGTGGCTGGATAATCCAAATTCAGATAGAGACAAATCAAGCAGAATTTAAGGCAGATCTAGTTGGATAAAGGTTCGAATTTTAGGATAAAATTCAACTGAGTAGAGAATCATAAAACTTCCAAGTGAATAATAACAAGTTATTCGCTTGGAAGCTTCGGGGACTAGAATATATATAATAGCATCTGAAGAATTAACCAAAACTCCATAAAAAGCAATTACCTCATTCATCTTGTTACTATCAAGAACGATCTTGGCGGCTTGATGCGGTATTTCGATGTCGGAAAGTGAAGCATTTGGTGGCAGTTACCCTCGATCGGCGACATTCCGGTTATTGGCGTATTCAACGGCGAGCCGAGGCTCGTTCAACTCGCCGTGCAGTTAGGACTTCTCGGACATCTTTGTGTAACCACATTGTCATTTGGGCTTTTATGAAGAGCGAGCTAGGTACCGGCGGCCGGAGTAACGGAGGCTTTGGCGGAGGCACTTCCCTTGCGCAGCACATCGGCTATACTCGGCTGAGAAGAGCCGACAAGACCTTTCTGGGAGGAGGAGGCTTTAGTGGCGATGGATTTTCTTGTCTTAAGAGAGGCATCAGTGGGAGCTGATACCTCGGCAATGGGAACAACGTCTTTAGGATCCGGAGGAGTCACAGTCGAAGCCGAGATATGGACGCCCTCGACCGGGGAAGGAGTCACTGTGGAAACAGCAGCGGCAGAAAGAGGCTCAGTAGAGACATCAGGGTTCACGGAAAAGGCAGCAGACTCGAAAGAAATATCCGCGGGCCGAGTGGAGTCATCGTTAACGGGTGGAATCTCAGGTGAGTCGTGGCGAGGTGGCGTCCGATTCAGAGCTGGAGGAGATGTGGCATGAATAGGACTGGGAATGGTATCTTCAGTAGGCGGAGGAGACAGCTGCCGAGTCATACGACTCGTCATGCTGGGACCGCCGGGCTTAACAGAAAGTGGAGCACTGCGAAAATAAAAAAGGTCAGGTTAAAAAGAAGAAAGAGAGAAACAAGAAATACGAGCAAAAGAAACTTACCCTGCGACTCCAGGCATGGTCTTGCGCCTGGGAGGATTCAAAACGGATTTGTTCATTCATTTCTTGGGGGCAGCCTCGGAGGCACCAGCGGGATCCCCACGTTTCCCCGAGGTAACAGGGGGTCGGGAAGCAATAGGCTCGGCGTCGTGAACCTGACCAGCCGGATTAGCTGGGAAAGTAGAAGCCGGAAATACATAAGAAATTGGCATTGCGGCAACTACCTCTAGAATTTGGACCTCGTCCGAATCACCTTCCTCCTCGTTGGCCGAGGTCTTGCCACGAGCTTGAGCCGGAGTGAGATCCGACTTGGGGACGAACTCTTCCGAGTCCGGCTCCCCACTGTCCGGGGTATTCCGGTCAGCAGGCCATGGGAGTGACAAAACCTCGGCGTCCTCATTCTTCTGCTCCGCGAACCTCTGTAAGATAAAAAAGAGGAAGATTAGCAAAGACAGCTACGAAAACAATTGGAAAGCAAAGCATTAGTGATTAAGCTTACTTCGGGAGGGGGATGCTCGCGAGTGAACGGCTTCAATCCCCAAGTACAGTCCTCAGGCATCTCCGTCTTAAATATAGCTCGAACACGCTTAAAGATAAGATAGTTGTCCAGCTCCACAGTCGAGACTCGGTTGGGGTCAATATGACAGCTCATGTAGCAGAGTTTGTGCGTGCATTTTTGGAATGGACAGATTCAGCTACTGACGAAGGTAGGCATTAAATCCTCGCCGCGTAACCCGGCGAGGATCAATTCCTTAAGCCGAATCTCAAAAGCCTCGGCCAAAGCGTGACTCTTCCTCGGATTGTAAGTCCAGTTCTCCTTAGAAGGTGTGCCAATGGAGAAGGCAGGGAGCCGAATCTTGTCCTCTTTTCCCGTGTTCTTAACATAGAAGGACTTGTGCCATTTCTTGCACGACTCTAGCCCCGTGACACAAGGAAATACAGATTTCCTCCGAGGTGTAATGGATGCTGCTCCACATTGAGTAAGCAGTTTCTCGGAAGGGTGCAGAGACTTGTCTGGGACAACGTTGGAACGAATCTGGAAGAACTTTGACCAGACGTGCACAGACGGCCACAGGCCAAAGTATCCCTCCGAGGCAGAGATAAAGGCCGAGAGAGAGGCAATGGCGTTGGCAGGAAGATGATGCGGCTGAAGGCCGAAGTAATCAAGAAACTCCCTAGCAAAGTCGCTAAGAGGAAGACCAAAGCCGCGTGCGAAATGCGACATGAAAACTACATACTCTCCCTCCCTAAGGTCTGGAGAGGACTCGCTGCCGGGTAAGCGACAAGCTACCTCGGCGGGAATCAGACGAGTCCGAATAAGCCACTCGATCTCGCGGCGAGTGACAGAGGAACCCTTCCATGAGCCCCGCTCGGGCCCAGATCCAGCATCGTCGTCCTCGACGAGCGCGCCACTGACAGAACTAGACATGGGATCGCCGGAGAAACTTGCGGAGGAAGAGATAGCGGCAGAGGAAAATCTAGAGCTACAGGGGCCCGTAGTGGTTCTACCCAAAAACGGCGGCGGAGCAGAGAAAGAACTACCGCACGAGTAAAGAAGAAGAACAGAGATCTCTAGAAGGAAGGCTAGGAAACGGGACCGGAAGAACTCACGGCGGCAGTGGGGCAGCGAGCGAGGTGGTGAAGGCGATGCAGCGGGACCTCAGCCGTAGAAAACTCAGACGAGCTCACGGCGGCGGAAGCGTGAGCGGAGGCAGAGGCGCGAGGAAGAAGAAGGGCGCAGATGAGCAAAGGGGGAAAGTGAATCCCTCAGCGCCGCGCCCCTCTTTATAACCGCGCTACCTGCGAGGTAGTGGGATCGTGGGTGTGGCGGTTGACCGTGTAGATCGTGTAGACAGCACGAACACATGACGATAAGTGGAACCGCACCGACGACCACGCGGTGGAGGAAAGAGCCACGATCCCCGATGGAAATGGCACGCGAGGCGTCGCGACGGGCGGCATAGCGATGGCGTAGCCTGTTAGTAAATATAGTAGAGGAACAAAAAACTAGGGAAACAATGATGAGAACGACACGTAGGACGGAGCGTACGCGAGAAGATTCGATGATACCTTGAACGAGAAAAAGGTAACTCGGAAACCGTGCAGAGAAAATGCCATGAAACTGATACGGCTTCGGGGACTAATGTTGGGGAGATAACCTCGGGTAGGGTAAATACGGGAAAGGATGAAAGGAAGTTGCCCGTCTAGTCTCCGAGTTATTGTCAGAGTCGGCCGAATCCTGTTAAGGTCGGCCAAGACAAGGAAGGGCAGGACCCTTACGATAAAGGCAAGGCATTACCCGGCCGTGATACTGCGTAACTCGGCCGGGTTAACCCGAGTAATCTCGATGCAGGTGAAGGACAAGCAGATCTACACGAGGTAAGGTAAGGCCGAATGATACGAAGCTTGCAGGAGAAGGAGAAACCCAAGGTCAAACTCTAGCTGCAGGCTAGAAGGAATCTGAGCGGAGCCAAGAACAAGAGACAAAGATGCAGAGCGTCAGAGGGGCAGAAGGAGGTCATGGAGGTGACAGTCCTGAAGCCCGAGGCACGCAGGAGGGGTCCTCTGGAGCCTTGCCGTCGTTAGAAGGGCGACAGGGAAAGGAGGCCGCCGAACTACTATTTTGGGACAAGCATATTCCTCGAATATGCTTGCCCCGTCAGCCCTAAAGGAACCCAAGGCTCTCCTTTATAAGGGGAGGCTTGGACCCTGAGGAGGGGATCGGCTCATTTTTAGTACCGTTAGGCTGGTAAAGTTCTTCCTTTCTCCTTGTATACAGCTCAAGGAGCACTTGTAGCCCAAGGAAGGAGAAATAAAGATCTTTGCCTTAGTCTTTTGTGTGTAGAATCAACTGCATCTTCCCTCCCCAGATCCCTCTAGCATCCATTGGCCCCATACTTTAGCCTACCCATGGCATCTGCCGTGCCACCACCACGACACTCCCAACAAACGCCACAAGGTTGGGGCACTTCTCCACAACTTAATTGAAGGCTCCCAACAAATGCCACCAAGGCCTCAACCTACAACACAACAAACCATCTAGGGTTCCAAGAACCCAAGAGTAAAAAGCTTCTCAACTTTCACTCACCAAATCCTCCAGGGAGAACTCAAACCGATGCACCGAATGCAAATGGCAAGAACACCACAAAGGTGTTCCAATCCCTCACTCTCAAGTTCCAACAAAGCTACTAAAGCTATTGGGGGAACAAGACAGGAGGAATCAAAGAGGGACACAAAATCCCCCAAAATCTAGATCCCAAGATACACTCACAAAGAGATGTTTTGGTTTGTTCAAAATGTGGATCTAGATCTCCCCTCTCTTCTACTAAAATATGGGCAATAATCATCGGAGGGGAAGAGGAGAATCAAGATCAAGAAGGTCAACAATGGAGGGGGAAACTTGCAAGAATGGTTGGGGAACCATTGGGGAATAAGGCCCCTTAAATAGGTCCCCCCAAAATCCATCCGTTGAAGCCGAAAAACGCGAATCCCGGTACTACTGGACTTTTTTCTGGTACTACTGGACATTCCCGGTACTACCGGACATTCCCTGGGGATCCCAGGACGCCAAAAGCACCTTATTCAGTACCAACCGGTACTAAGGGGCGGTACTACCGGACCTTGGTCCGGTACTACCAGTCATCCCTGAACGAAAACGACCATAACTTTTGCATCCGGATTCCGGTTTTGATGATCTTGGGCTCGTTTCGAAGAGGACAACAAGCTCTACAATATCATGCAAAGAAACATAATATTCCAGCAAGGTAGGATAGATCCAAATAACTAAAGGTTTAACCTCTCTCAAAAAGACGAACCGATAAAACCTCCAATATCGAAAACGTAATAGAAAATGCATATGAAATCCGTTTTCGATGAACTAGAGCTTGTCATGGAGATTAGCACAATCTCTAAATACTCACATGAGTAAGAACCAAATAATGGAAGGTTTTACCTATCTCTAGAATACAAACCGGTAAAACCTCCAAGATCAAAACTCAATAAGATATAAAAGGGAAATCTGTGTTTGATGAACTAGAGCTTGTTATGAATATTACCACAAGCTCTAGAACCTTACATGGATAAGATCCAAATAAAAACCAAGAAAGGATGATGCTGAGTATGCAAAGGTTTGATCTCACTTCGAAAGATATGATCGAGTTACTCACTTTACGACCCCTCTTGATAGTACGGTTGTCTATCTTATAAACCGGTCTCCCACTAACAACGTGAGACCGGCAAAAGGGAAAACCTATCAATATTATACCTTTGCCTTGAGCATTCCACTTGAGCTCGATGTAGATGAACTTTACCTTCTCAAGATGGAACGCCTTTCTTGATTCCTCATCATCAATCCATGATCCCGAGGATGGAAAGCATCAAACATGAGATCTACTAGATGGCGCATTTTGAGCTTGCACAACACATCGTCTTCTCATTTCATCGACCATGAAGCCAACACATGCTCCAAGCGATGCCAATGGACAAATCCTACAAGTGCAACTTAATACACACATTAGTCCATAAAGATTGTCATTAATTACCAAAACCACACATGGGTGCCCACATGTTCTTTCAGTAGTGCTATAATTCGGATGAATGTTTATCACACCATTCTGATACGTCGGAAACGTATCTATAATTTTTGATGCTCCATGCTTGTTTTATATCATTTGTCTTATGTTTTGTCTACACTTTGAGGTGTTTTTATATCTTTTCTGGAACTAACCTATTAACAAGTTGCCACAGTGCCAGTTGCCTGTTTTCTTCTGTTTTGGTTCCAGAAAGGCAGAAAATCAATATTCTCGAAATTGGACGAGACAAAAACCAAAGTTATTATTTTTGCCGAAGCAACACAGAACCACAAAGCAGAGCCGGAGGGGGGCCACGGGGTGGCCAAACCCCCTAGGCGCGGGAAAGCCCTAGGGGCGCCCATAGGGGGTGTGGGCCCCCTGGACCTCCAACGACCTTGCCTCCTTCGCCTATAAGAAGCCTCCGACCCAAAAACCCTAAAGAATCTAGAAGAAATCCACGAAAACCTCTGTTGCGCCACCGCCACCGAAGGGAAGATTCAGGGGATAGAAAGTCTCTATTCCGGCACCCTGCCAGGATGGGGAAGTGCCCCCGGAGCCACCTCCATCGATCTCCACCACCATATCCATCACCGTTGCTGATTCTCATGATGAGGAGGGAGTAGTTCTCCTTCGAGGCTAAGGGCTCTACCAATTGCTATGTGTTCATCTCTCTCTCTATGCATGATCTTGTGGTCATGAGCTTTGTAATCAAGTAGATCTACCTTGGTACTCAAGTGCTTCATTAGATCTCTGCTCTTCCCATGTGTGTGAAAGTGACAGCTTGCATGCCATGGTGGCACTTAGGCTTGAGTATATATAAATACTCTTTGTGCTTTAATAGATCTATGCTTTTCCCCACGTGTGTGAAAGTGACAGCGGGCATACCGTGTGTGGCACTTTGGCTAGATTTAATATTTGTTATGAGTTATATTTGGAGTTGGATGTCTCTATGAAATTGTGGTGTTTGTTGGAACCATCTAGTGCTCAAAGTGATAGTGTGGGGTTATCTAGATTGGGGGAGGCGGACTTTGAGGAGTGTTGTTATAGCCCTACCGATGATTAGAGTGTCCAACCAGAGAGTAGTTAAGAGTTGTATCATGAAGAGAGGATATTTATATGAGAGAGTGTTCACTAGTGAAAGTATGATCCCTAGGCCTTGTTTATAAGCATTAAAACACCGTTTTCTACTAGATCTGTTGCATGTTTGCTTGCTTCCATCTTTGTTCCATTTGCCGGGGAAGTTTTGGTTCTTTACCTTACCTCACCATCAAGCTATTTTCGGGCACCATTACCCCACGTCAACAACAAGTCAAAAGCTATTTTCTTGCACCGTTACCACTTGTATTTCACTATCTCTTCACTGAACTAGTGCACCTATACACCTGACAAGTGTATTGGGTGTGTTGGGGACACAAGAGACTTCTTGTATCTTGATTGCAGGATTGCTTGAGAGGGAATACCTTTGACCACTTCCTCCCTGAGTTCGATAAACCTTGGGTAATCCACTTAAGGTAAACTTGCTGCTATTCTACAAACCTCTACACTTGGAGGCCCAACAACTGTCTACAAGAATAGAAGTGCATAGACATCACATTCCAATAATGTTGTGACCTCGTTATTAACAACATCCAATGTCCATGATCAGGACATATTGTTAATCAACGAGCTAGTTTATAAGAGAGGCATAACTAGGAACTTCCTTTTTGTTTATTAAACAAACATGTATTAACGTTTCCGTATTAATACAATTATAGCATGCAAAATAAACTTTTATCATAAATAAGGAATACGATAATAACCACTTTATTATTGCCTCTCGGGCATATTCCCTCAGGTCTCCCACTTGCACTAGAGACAATATAGTTTGAAAACTTTGCGTATTGAACACCTATGGCTTTCTGGTGTTCCATATACGCGATTGCAAGTGGTTAACATAATCTACGGATCTGACGCTTTCAGGTCTGTGTGTATTTGCATGTCTTTGCGTCTTCACGCATCACTCATTCTCCAATGAGATGGAATTGTATAAATTTGGTCTTTTGGTGAGACCTTTAGTTCCTTGGGGTTAAATCATGTCGATACTATTGCCATACAATATATATTTGGTGTTAGCCCGTTGCGAACCACACCTTAGTTTGATAACAAACTACTTGACACAAATTCCCTCCTTTGCTGCTACTATAGCAGTCATATACTTAGCCTTTTGTTGTAGTATCCGTCACAATGTCTTAACTTTGGAATTCATCCAAATCCATCATGGAATCTCCTTTCCATTACATTGTGCCACCCATAGTTTCAATTGAGATAAACTTAATTTGTATCTTGTGACAAAACTAGTATAAATGTAACGCTTTACAATGAACTATTTGTAATTGTTTGTCACCTCTACATAAATATATTTTTAGTTCTTCCAAACGATCATAGGAATATCCTTACTATCGTCCAATGATCATTTTATGATTCATTATGGTATATTCTCATAACATGTAGAGCATAGGACATATCTGGATGTGTACATATCATGGTATGATTGATCAAAACATCCTTGTGATTTCACTCATCAAGTGTCAAAGCACTTGAATATTGTTTCACTTATCAAGTGTCGATACACTTGAATCTTGATTCAATTTCTTTCCATGCGACAAGAACCGTTTCTTATCGTTTCTATATTGAACTCCTTCAATATCTCATATATGTACGTTTGGAACAACCATATTAGCGTCATAGTCTATCCACTATAGACATGCATGCTAATTATTCGGGTTTTGCCTAAGTATTTCATCGAAATGAAATTCTTTACCTTTTGTCAATAAAAGATACATCATTTCTAATCAACAAGATGTCATCCACATAATGTATTAGAAATATGTCTCAGCGCTCCCACTTAATTTCTTGCAAATGCAAGCATCTTCATCGTCTTCTGATGAAATTAAAATTCTTTAATAGTTTCATCATGGTGAAGATTCCCACTCCACGATGCTTACTTTAACCATTGAAGTTTGCATTCCCTTTTTAGAATCCTTTGAATTGAACAAATACCTTTGCGGCACATGAGCAATGAGCATTTTGGCTGCCTCCGGAATGTTTTCCGGCGCTGTGCAACTCAACACATATAGCTAAGGTTTGTTAACCTTATCAAAGTTCTATTGTCCTTCCACTTAACTTTTTGTGAAAAATTCCTTTTTCAAGAAACTTCACATTTCAAGCGAAAAACCCTTTTGTCCTCGGTGTTATGGAGGAATACCCAATGGTTATTCGAAATAACCTACAGATACATGCTCATCCGACTTTGGTTTTAAACATCTTACTTATGCTTAGCATACCAAAATTTTAAGAAAGGACAACTTGGGTTTTACCCCAAACCAGGTGTCATTTCAACGGATCAAGATGGATCTCTTTTGAGTGTAAAAGCGGTAGTCTCTAAAGCTTTAATCTTCTAAAACATAATGGCAGTTTTATAAATAACACCTTTGATCCAACCATGTCAAACAAGGTTTCATTACAAATATCAAACACTCCAGATTCCTATGGTGTTTTGGGAGATGTAAATCTAGGTGATTTTCTAAACTTGCAACTCAAATAAATCCCTTTATGATAAAATTATAAATTATTTATTTTCTTGTTACACTTGCAACTCAAATAAATCCCTTATGATAAAATCATAAATCATTTATTTTCTTGTTACAATGATTTTCCACTTCATCTTGAAAGTCTTTGAACGTTTTAAAATATTTCATACTTCTTTCTTTTTAAGTGAATATTCACTCAAATTTCCGGAGAAAGCATATGAAGTTGAAATCCATCGCTTACGACTACACATAATGGAATACATACATCGATATGTATAAATTCCAATATTTTAGTCGTTCGTTCTTCTTTGGCCTTTGAACAAAGTTTTAATTATCCCGAGGAAAGTCTCACAAGCGTCACTTGATCAAATCAAAGACTCCAAAAATCCATGAAAATGGAGTTTATTCATGTTTTCTTTCCAATATAATTTAAACGGCGATGTCACTTCGTAAGTGATATTCCAATCATTTGTCTTGCGACATTTTAGCATTAGTTTTATGGATGTGATTTCTCCATATAGATTTATAAATCATCCATCTTATATGGAATATGGTAATTATTTTAACAATGTTTGTTCTCATAATACCTAATTTAAATAACTATTATTAAAACAAATCTTGAAGGCAACCTTTGATGTCAACGAGAAATACAAACAACGGCTTGTTTGTTTTTGATGATCATCATCACATATTGTCTTTCTAGTTACTTAGGCAATTGTAGTTCATGAATTGCGTCGTTTTGTATGAAATTTCATACCAACCACTTTGATATTCAATACCCAAGAACCACATTGTTTAACAAGCAAAGAATACAACCATAACATGTATATCATCTATATACCTAAACTGGAAATTTCTAGTCTTTTATTTTCTGCCCAATATATTTTATAGATTCTCTTTCAGCATTTCCTTTTCCTATTTAAAAGAATCTATAAACATCGCAAGCGGTGCCATATACATGACACATAGTCCAAAGCGTGTATATTCAAATAATAATACCTTTGGACTTGCACTTTGAAGTAGATCACCATCATCAAATGATCGGCATTCTTTCAAAATCCATTCTTTAGTAATCTTTTAGTGTAGTAAACACTTTACATACATATTCTATTCATCCTTATCATGACGACTTTCATGATCAAGATAATGTCGGTTATAAAGGCGAATCGTGAGTATAACATTACTTTCCAAAAACCTTTTTGATGATTAGGATGTCTAGCATCTCCAACCTTTGCAAATTCTCATTCAATATGATAACATATATTATACTCTATCATATTGAAGCCAAAACATTGTTTCAGATATCGTTATATCTTCCACACACGATGGTTTCTGAAACAATTCTTTCAGCTCCTAGATAAACTTGATATTAAAACAATCAAGAATCATGGAGGCAAACATGATACTTAAGATACTAACACTGGAATTGTTACTCTCGATTTAATACCAATTATTAAATTTTACGGAGTAAACAGAGTTTGCTAAAAGTTTGCAATAGGACTTTAAACTTTAGATTGACACTCAACACAATATGATACCAGTTCGTAAAGTAAATATCCAGAATTCTTTAGTTCTATTATCTCGATTACAACTAAGCATAAGGTGGTGAACGAATGCCAATGACTACAACAAATTATGCAAATTCACTTTGATTTCATTTATGATAAATTGAGTTCTATTAATCCAAATTAGAAATGAACTCCTACTCAAAAACGATATCCCTCGTGACTTTTTGGTGATTACATGAACCAAATCCACTACACCAAGTATGATCATCACGTGAGTCGGTGTAGCTTCAAAGGCGAGCATCAAATGTGCATCATATATTCCATATGACTCATGCTTAACCTTTCGGTCCGTGTTCCGAGGCCATGTATGTACATGCTAGGCTCGCCAAGTAAGAACCTTAGTATTCGCGTGCGTAACTGTATTACACCCGAAATATGATCGTGGATCCAAGAACACCCGATCATCACGTGATGTCTTGGAGCAAAGAAACATAATGGGTGCATACTTAAGGGATAACACATTTTTATCTTGATATCTAAATGACGGATCATCTTATTATGCTAATAAAACGCTATACTAGCAATATAAGATGCAATCAAACATCACATGTGAATAAGTGAAATGATATGGTTCTTACACTTGATCTCCATCATGTGCATCATGGTATGATCACTATCATACCTCTATGTGTAAGGCCAAGGTCTATGGAACTTACACGTTATGTGTGTTGTAAGAGTATCGACTTATACTTATACTTACAACACCACCATATCATGACACTAGCCCAACAACAATCTAAACTAGACGTCTCTAATTTATCCATTGCAAGTTTTACGTGGCTTAGGGCTTTCGAAGATAGAACCGTTCTTATCTACGAACATGAAACACAACGAGGATAACCAAATTGTTGGCAACTCGTTGCAAATTAGATATTGACTATAGTAGGAGAGATAGGCACCCGCTAGCCACTTATGCAAAACTAGTTGCATGTCAAGTGTGGAACAGGTCTCATGTGCGAGGACATGTAAAGTTTGTTCGGGCCGCTTCATCCCACTATGCCACCAATATCCAAAGTACAACTAAGAATCAATAATATGATCATTGTCGCCCACATACTCATATGTGTACTACCCGTGCAAAGCATCTACGCATAGATCCGGCTCTGATACCACTATAGGGTTCGCAACATAGAAAATAAAAAATTCCTACTATGGGAACTAAGTACCAAGATCTATCTACTAGATACAATCAACGGGTGGATATACATCCATAGAATACATTCCCTCGAAGAACGAATAGTGTTAACGAGGTTGTACTCATGGATGATGTAGTCGAACGCTTGCCGATCTCAAGTTCGTGATGAAGTCCATCTGGTCCAGCCGGTCCAGCACCATCAAGTCCAACACCGCAAAGCAGTGGTGCATCCGTGATCGCACACACGTCCGGATACCCCGACAACCTCCGCGCCCTCGCTCCAGCGAAGAAGCGGAAGCAACAAATCCTTCTAGAAAAAGCCACCGAGAACATGTATCTCGCTGATCCGAGACCATGGGGAAATTCTAAAGGGGGGGAGATAGATCCTTCATGAGGTGGTGTGCTTTGAGAGCAAATCTGGCCAACGGGCCGACCCGGCATGGCCCAGGCCCGGCACGCGCCAAACAGGCTGGCCCGGCACGACACGTGTCGGCCCGTGTAGCTCGCGTACCGGGCCGTGCCGGCATGGGGGCTTGCTTACCAGGCCTGGGCACAACACGTCGGCTTAACGGGCCGGCCCGTGGCACGTGAAACATGCCAGCCCTTTCTGTTTTCCGCCGGCCCATTGAACTTAACCTTCAATATTCGTCGAATCTGTACTTTTTCAGCTAATATTTGGTGGTCAGTTGGTTAGGTGGAGCACGGGCGACCCACAGGTCGCGAGTTCGACCCCTGGATGACCCCTTTTTGCGTGTATAAAAGAGCATCCACTCAAAAATACACTCACATCCATTAAATTTTCACCAAATTTAATGCAAGCTCTCATTTAAATAAAACTATTTTATTTAATTATTTAGAATTTTGTTAATTACTTTAATTAACAAACATTCACATAAAATCCCTTACAACATTTCAATTTCACATGCAGAACTAGTTTTAGCAATTTCAACCAAAACAGTTTCGGTGTCTAGTGAAATAAATTCCTGCGCTTTCCTCTTTCTTTCTCTGGCATATTATTTGCTCCAAATGGTGTCGGTATCCCTTAAGTGTGTCACCCTATGGTTCACGAATAATTTAGACATGATCGATATCCCTCTCCGATCAATAATCAGCAGCGGGACCTGGAGATCCGTACTGACTCCCACATATTCAACGATGAC
Organism: Avena longiglumis; assembly: GCA_030063025.1. Taxonomy (NCBI): domain Eukaryota; kingdom Viridiplantae; phylum Streptophyta; class Magnoliopsida; order Poales; family Poaceae; genus Avena; species Avena longiglumis. Next base: position 99,421,982 of record CP125975.1, read on the forward strand.
TTCTGTGATCGTGTGAACCTTATACGCATGTAACTCAATCCCTTTGTCTCGCGATATATTACATGTCCGGGATTTGATCATCGATATCTCCATACCTAGTTTGATCTTGTTACCGACATGTACTCTTTTCTCGTTCCCGTGATATAACATTCTAGTGATCAAATCACCTGCTTGCAAGCTAACTAATGTGATATCACCGAGAGGGTCCAGAGTATATCTCTCCGTCATCGGGATGGACAAATTCGACTCTTGATCCATGGGCCTCAACATAACACCTTCATAGGACTGAACCCATCTTTATAATCACCCTGTTACGCTGTGACGTTTGATGTTATCAAGATACTCTTCTGGTGTTAGTGATTGACATGATCTCATGGTCTAAGGACTAAGATTACTTCATACGATGTTATAGCAATATAAACACAATGAACTTGATCGTAATGCTATACTTTGGATGAATATTCATCATACCATTCCAATAATGTTGTGACCTCGTTATTAACAACATCCAATGTCCATGATCAGGAAACCTTTGATCATCTTGTTAATCAACGAGCTAGTTTATAAGAGAGGCATAACTAGGAACTTCCTTTTTGTTTATTAAACACACATGTATTAACGTTTCCGTATTAATACAATTATAGCATGCAAAATAAACTTTTATCATAAATAAGGAATATGATAATAAACACTTTATTATTGCCTCTCGGGCATATTCCCTTCACATGGAACAAGCGTATTATTTACCTTACACACTTTTCTTAAAGAAGTTGTCTGTTGCTTGCAACTTAATACTGGAGGGGGTTCGGATGATAACCTGAAGGTGGACTTCTAATCATAGATGCAGTTGGATGGCGGTCTATGTATATTGTTGTATTGCCCAATCGAATCTCATAGGATCTTTTTGTCTGGTATTGCATTGTTATGCCTTACTCAGTTCCTGCCAATTGCCCTTCTGTAATTTGTTTACCCTTCATGCCATGTTGTTTATCTAAGGAGAGCACCTCTAGTGAACTATGTACACCGGTCCAATATTTACCATTGATACATCTTCCATTGTTACTTGTTTACTTGCTGCAAACCATTACCTTCCACACCGTACGTTTAATCGTTTGTCACAGCAAACCAGTGAGCTTGACAACCTCACTGATTCGTTGGAGCAAAGTCTTGAGTTTGTGTTGTGCAGGTCTCCATGTTGCTTGCCGCACCTTTGGGGCGTTTCCTTCCTACTACTGGTTCAATAACCTTGGTTTCTTACTGAGGTAAACTTGCCTACTGAACTGCATCATACCTTCCTCTTGAGGTATCCCAACGAAGTGCTGCTGCACTCATCAAGCCATTTTCTGGCGTCGTTGCCGGGGAGGCTAAGGACGTATTCACAAGGGGAGTCCTCCACTTCCTTTCTATTTACTTTGTTTTTAGTTTGATTAGTTTCTTTTGCTTGGTTTTGTTTGCCTATTTACAAAAACTCCAAAAAAATTAGTCTAGGTAGTTTGCTTGCTTTATTCAAAAACACAAAAAATTAGTTCCTGCTCTAGTTGTTGCTGCTATTTTTTGGCTTGCCCACCTTTGCCAAAATGAACTCTCCTGAGAACACCAAGTTGTGTGACTTCACTAGCACAAACAAAAATGATTTACTTAGCACTCATATTGCTCCACCTGCTCCTGATGCTACCTTCTATGAAATTAAGCCTGCTTTGTTGAATCTGTGATGAGAGAGCAATTTTCTGGTGCTAGTTCTGATGATGCTTCCACCCATCTCAATAACTTTGTTGAACTTTGTGAGATGCAAAATTATAAGGATGTATATGGATCTATTATTAAGCTCAAGCTGTTTCCTTTCTACTTGAGAGGAAAAGCTAAAAAATGGTTGCTATCCTTGCCTAGAAATAGTATTGATTCTTGGACTAAGTGCAAAGATGCTTTTATTGGAAAATACTATCCTCCTGCTAAGATTATATCTATGAGAAGTGACATTATGAAATTTAAACAACTTGATAATGAACATGTTGCTCAAGCTTGGGAAAGAATGAAATCTTTGGTTAAGAATTGTTCCACTGATGGACTCACTGCTTGGATGATTATCCAGACTTTTTATGCAGGTTTGAACTTCTCCTCAAGAAACCTGTTGGATTCAGCTGCTAGAGATACCTTCATGGGCCACACTTTGGGTGCTTCAACAAAGCTCCTTGATAATATGATGGTTAACTACTCTGAATGGCACACTGAAAGAGCTCCACATGGTAAGAAGGTAAATTCTGTTGAGGAAACCTCCTCCTTGAGTGATAAGATTGATGTTATTATGGCTATGCTTGTTAATGGGAAAGCTCCTCTAGATCCTAATAGTGTTCCCTTAGCCTCTTTGGTTGCTCAAGAAGAGCAAGTTGATGTGAACTTCATTAGAAACAACAATTTCAACAATAATGCCTACATGAATAATTTTGGTAGCAACAACAATTATAGGCCTTACCTCCTAATAATGGAAATTCCTATGGAAACTCCTACAACAATGCTAGAAGTGCCCCCTCTGAACTTGAAGTTATGCTCAAAGACTTTATTAGTAAACAATCTGCTTTCAACAAGTCTGTGGAGGAGAAACTCTTAACTGTTGAGAAGAATATATCCTCTTTGTCTAAAGCACAGCCTTCATTGATTAATAAAATGACTACTAAACCTGAAACCATGGAAAATACCTTTGCTACTGCTCATGCCATACTAGTTACTATTGATGAAAATGTTAGGCTGTTAGCTCAACTTCATGCTAAGTGGGAAAGGGAAGCTGAAATTGATAGAAACAATAGTGTGTGCACTATCACCACTAAACCACAAGTAGTCCATGTTCCTCCTCCTACTATACCTAAGCCTATTGAGCGTACTACTAGTGATGCTAAGTTTGATTTTGATATAGATGGTTGCAATATTTCTGAAGTAATTATGTTCTTGCAAAAGCTTGCTAGAAGGCCTGATGCTAGTGATATGCATGTTGCTTTCACCAAACACATTAAAGATGCTCTTGTTAAGATTAAGGAAGAGAAGCTAAAACACAAAGCTTCTATTCCTAGGAAAGTAGAAGATAGTTGGGAACCTATTATTAATGTTCAAGTGAATGACTTTGATCTCAAAGCTTCATGTGATCTTGGTTCTACTGTCTCTATTATGCATAGGAAGATTTATGAAATGCTTGATTTGCCACCTTTGGAAGATTGTTGTTTGGATGTCCCACTCAATGATAATGCTAAGAAGAAACTCATGGGGAGTATCAATGATGTTCTCATTATGGTTAACAATGCTTCTGACCCTGTGGATTTCTATGTTTTGGATGTTGAATACAATGCTTCTTGCCCTATTACTTTGGGTAGACCTTTTCTTAGAACAGTTGGTGCCATCATTGATATGAAAGAAGGCACCATTAAATATCATTTTCCATTCAAGAAAGGTATTGAACACTTCCCTATGAGGAGAGAGAAGTTGCTTTTTTCTCCTCCTTTGAAAGCAAGGTTTTATGTTAATGCTTCTTCGTTTGAAAATACTTGATCCTTCTTGCTTCTTGTGCCTAACTTAAAGGCGTTAAAGAAAAGTACTTGTTGGGAGATAACCCAAGAGTTTACTTGAGTCTTGGAAGTTATTACTTCAGTAATTATCCCTACTTATCCTTTTTGTTTGCTTTTTGTGCCAAAAATAACCTCTAATGAGAGGGAAGTAAGATTTGGGGAGTTGCTGTCCCGAAACAGATTTCTGTCCTCCACCAAAAACAATTGTGAGGAGTCTCTGTAACTTGGATTGAGATGAAAATTTACGAATAAATCACCCAGTATGTTAGATAACTTTATTTAGTTCAACACTTGTTTATTTGAGCAACAGAATATGTTCGAAAAAATTGGTTTCTACCTGCTGGTCTGTTTTGACAGATTTCTGCCATTATTTGCATTTGCTTATTATTGATTCCTTTTTGAGTTATCTTTTGGGGAATTGAGCTTTTTGAAGGAGTTTCTACATTAGCTTGTGTTTTTTGTGAAAAGTATTGCTGTTCCAAAGCTTTGCCTAAGGTCTAATATCTTTTGAATACACTAATGTTGCTAATGAAGATTGTGTGAAGTTTTGTATGAAGGAAAAATTCCAGGTGTAGAGAGAGAATGATGTAATGAGATGAAGAATGGAAAAAAGCTCAAGCTTGGGGATGCCACTCCAGTGTCACCCCAATAAATATCCAAGAGGTACAAGCGTCAAAGCTTGGGGATGCCCAAGGCATCCCCTTCTTCATCAATAAAAAGCTCAAGTCTGTCTAGACACTTCATTTTTATTGTTTCATGCACTGTTGTGTTGTTCTTGGAGCGTCTTAGTTTTTGTTTTCTTTGCTTAGGTTGTTTAGTTTGCTTGAATAAAGTAGTTTGGACCCTCGTTATCGCTGTGTTGTTTTGCAAATAAGTTGCTTGGTGTTGCAAAGGAGTAGGAAGTTCTTGCTTGATAAATGCAAGAGGAGCTTGCATTGACTGTGGCTTAAACTTTAGCATGACATGATAGGTGTTGTTTTGACCTTATGCTTAGTGATTATTGCTGTAGCATGTCTTGTTCCAAACAATTGGGATTGCTTAGTGTGCCTTGAAGAAGTTATGCGTTGTTTTAGCATGTAAAAGCATAGTATTGTGGTATTCTCCTTTGATGCTTTGTTTGGGTTGACTTGGCACATGCTCACACCATGTTATTACTATGAAAATTCACCATAGCCTCTATGATCATTTAGTCCTTGACTTGTAGTACCACTCTAAGCTTTGATTAGTAATGTTTTGTTGCTCTACATGATTATGGACATTATGCTCTCTTAGTTGGTTGCTCCCAGTCTTTTGCTAGACTCCACTTGTATGAGTAAGCTCTACTCATGCTTCCAACTCCCAAGAAACCTAGTTATTCCAAAGTGTCCACTATAAATTACTATGCATGGTGAGTCACACCATTCCAAGTATATTCTTGTTTTCAGCTATCTTCCAATTAAAAAAGTATTTTGTTATGTGAAAACTTAGTGATTAAAGCCCCCACAAACTTGATGGCACACTTTATAATCTTTGCCCCTAATAAACTTGAACCATTGTGTCATCTATGTTGTATATGCTTGCACTTATACGTTGGAATTAGCAGAACCGTGCTGTCACGGGGAACGTTTTCAACATTGCACTTGTACTTTGTACTCAGCTGATATCATGCTCTTTTGTCTATGGATGTCACCGGTGTGAAATAAAGAGGGAACTTATAAGTCCATGGAGTTTGTATTTTGTGTTAGAGAAACGCCTGTGCCGCTAGCCTAAGCCATGCCTAATCATGGTGGAAATTTGCAGCATCACCATAGTGAGCTATCTATGAAGCATCCTCAATAAAAAGCTATGCACATAGTAAATAAAAAGATCGCTGAGATGCTCATTGCCTGATTGCCTTGTCATTTTGATTATGGGATAACTCCAATATCATGTGCAAGGGGTACCCCGTTGGCGGTTCTTTATGATACACATGTACTTACTATGACAAGAACTTATAGGTGACTAAAGTTGAGTAGCATGAGGAGCGGACCTCATATTCAAGGTACCTGAGATTGCCAACTTATACTTTGTCAAGCATATACTCCATAGTTTGTTCACTTTAACCTTAATCACTTCAAGATGCTTATGATAGGGGCAATGAGGGCTGAAAGCTAACAAGTACCATAATTTTTGGAAGCTCTTTTTGAGACTTGAAATCCCTTCTTCCTTTTTGTGAAGGGCCCTTCTTCCACCATTATATTGAGTCTCCACCTTCTATCCTTAGGCACCAGTTAAGAGAGCATAGTTTCCATTCTTAGTTCTATGTGCATTGTCCCAAAACTTATTGATTGATGCATACTAGTGAAATTGCTTGTTCTTGAACTATTTGTATCTAGTCACTCTTATGAACTTTGAAGGTGTCCTATGCATCTATTTTCTACTCCATGAGGGACAAGCAGAATGCCACTATGCTATGTTTTCTATATGTGAAACAAACAAATGTCTTATAATGCATTGTTATTCATGATCTTTGTTTGTAACCTTTCATGTTGCATGCATAGTTACTTTGTCTTACTGTTAGAACTCCATCTTTCATGCTCATGTTTAGAGTTCTTTGATCCCAGCTTTCAATGATTGCAAATGGTTTGATCTTGATTTTGATGGTGCATGTCACCTCAAAAATTATTCTTTTTATCAGTTACCTACTCGAGGACGAGCAGGAGTTAAGCTTGGGGATGCTTGATACCTCGAAAACGTATCTATAATTTTTGTTGTTCCATGCTTGTTTAATATCTAATTTACTTTGCTTTGTCTACACTTTGACGTGTTTTTATTTGTTTTCTGGTACTAACATATTAACAAGATGTCTGATGACCCACAAGTGTAGGGGATCGCAATAGTCTTCACGGGTAGTATTACCCAATTTATTGATTCGACACAAAGGGAGCCAAAGAATACTTGCAAGCCTTAACAACTGAGTTTTCAATTTAGCTGCACCTGGAAATAGTTCTTGCTCATAGAAATTTATCAGTAGCAATAGTTTGTAGTAGCAACAGCAAAGCAACAATAGCAGTAAAATAAGAGCAATAGTAACAGTAACAGTAAACAGTGGGATTCGAGTGCGGTAGGCATAGGAATGGACGGGCGTTGCATGGACGAGTCTAAACATGTAACTTCAAGACCTAGGGCATTGCAGATAAATAATAATAAGCATCCAAGTACTAAACAATCCTAGGCATATGCTCCATATATAGTCATACGTGCTCGCAATGATAACTTGCACAACATCTTCTGTCCAGCCAGCCAGTGGCAGCAAAGAATTAACACTCTGTGAACACATGTGATCCTCACACCACAGCCATCCCCTCCGGTTGTCCCAATTTCTGTCACTTCGGGGCCTTTGGATCTGGACAATGACATGTGTACACAACTTGCAGATAAGATCACAAACAATACTATCATAATGATTCAATAATAAGTTTAGATCTGAGATCATGGCTCTCGGGCCCTCGTGGCAAGCATTAAGCACAAAAAGTTGCAACAAAGTCAAATAGCACTAATAGAGATATTAGACACTATGCCCTAACAATCTTATTCGATTACATGATAGAACTCATCCAATCCCTACCATCCCCATAGCCTACAGTGGGGGATTACTCACTCATGGATGAGGGAAACATCGATGGTTGATGGAGAGGCATTGGTGATGACGATGGTGATGATCCTCTCCAAATCTCCCGTCTCGGCAGGGTGTCAGAACGGAGTTTCTGGATCCGAGTCTTGGTTTCTGATGAAGGCGGCGGAGTGGAACTCTCTCTCGAAAAACGTCGAACCCCCCTTGGTTTTTAGGTCAAGGGGTAACTTATAGGCACAGAGGGAGCCCGAGGGGGTGCCTGGGGTGGCCGCAACCCCCTAGGCGCGGGCAGGGCTCACCCGTGCCTGGCAGGGGTGTGGGCCCCCCAGGCCTCCACTCCGTTTTGTCTTCTGGCTCCGTGGATCTTCTGGTGAAATATAATTTTTGGCATATTTTTCAGGATTTTTCCCGATAGTTGATTTTGTGCACAAAAACTAGACACCAAGGTAATTCTGCTGAAAACAACGTTAGCCCGTGTTAGTTTTATCCAAATCACACAAGTTTAGAGGAGAAACAATAACAAAAGTGTTCGGGAAATTAGATACGTTTTGGACGTATCAAATCCCCCAATCTTAGCTTATTGCTTGTCCTCAAGCAATTCAGTTGAAAACTGAGTGCGATAAAAGAACTTTCACGAACACATTTTCTTCATATGATGTATGTATTCTCAGCACATGTAGATGCTTAAACCATTCATAATAATAAGTATGCAACCATGTCTACTCAATATTCATTGAAAGCTATGAAGAGAAACCAACTCAATAATAATAAATAGCATGGAACATAAACATAAGAAACATTGCAATGATCATTGTAAGGTATGATAGAGTGGTATCTCGCTTGACTTTGTTTGTAGAGCACAATATAAATGCCAAGGCACCTCTGAAGTTCACATGAAGAGTAGAAGTAAAGATATCAGAGATACAAGCATCAAAGTCATGACATAATTAATAAAGTTTTGAGACAAACACAAAAATGGCAACTATGCTCTCAAGAAGGTGCTCATAGAATAAGTGATGACTCAACATGGAAGTGAAAACGGTTTTGAAAAGTTTGAAATGCTTCCTAATGATGAAAGGAAGGTACTCATTAGCTTTGAGCTCTCATTGCCCCTATCATAGGTATCTTCATATGGTTAAGGTGAAAGTGAGGTCCAATCTGAGTTATATGCTTGACAGACCATAAACTAGAAATCTCAAGTCCCTTGACTACGAGGGCCGCTCCACATGCTACTCAAATTTGGTTACCTGCAAGTTCTTGTCATTGTACATACATGCATATCATAGAGAACCGCAAACGAGGTACCCCTTGCACATGATACATGAGCTATCATGTGATCAAAATGACAAGGCAAGCAGACAATGAGCATCTCATCGATCTTTTTATTTACTATATGCATAGATTTTTATTGAGGATGATTCACAGAATGCTCATTATGGTGATGCTGCAAGTTTCCACCATGATTAGGCATGGCTTAGGCTAGCGGCCCAGGCGTTTCTCTAGCACATATATAGAATCCATGAACTCACAAGCTCCCCTTTTATTTCACACCGTCGACATACGAAAACAAAAGAGCAAAGTATCAACTGGATAGGATATCCAAAAAGTGTTGAAAGCGTTCCCCGTGACAGCACGGTTCTGCTAACTCCTAGCATATAATTTGCAAGCATATAACTTTCATGGACAAGTCACAATGGTTCAGGATTATTAAGTGCAAGGAATCAAGTGTGCCATCAAGTTCGTGAGAGCTTTACTAACTAACTTCCTCAAAACAGACAAACATTTTATTTGGAAGAAAACAAGGCATATAGAATATGCACTGAAATAGCAAATGATTATAATAGGTAGGTATGATGGACACTGTTGGCAATATTGGTCTTGGGGAGTTGGAAGCACAAGTAGAGCTCATACTCAGTGCAAGTGAAGGCTAGCAATAGAGAGGGAGCGACAACGAGAGAGCAATAATTGTCATAATCTTGCTTGCAACAAAACAGGACTAATTATGGCATGAAAGTGATACAAGAACTCTGAGGCAAAATAAATCATCGAGGCTTACTGACTATTGTTTAGTCATATGCATGCGTGAACCTGTGCCAAATCGATTCATATGAAACTTTCAGAGGAGGATACCACAATATCATACCAAAATATGAATAAAACAATGCAAGCAAACATTCCTATGACATGCTACAAACTATTAGCAAGCTGGAGTTAATCATAGACAAGCAAGAACTACTAAGCATCCATCAGTAACATTGTAACATCCCTAAAATCATGTTTCAAACTCATGCATATCATCCATGCATCCATGATCATGTGGAGTTCATTTCAAACAAACCAATTCAAAACAAGGAGCATATGAGCTCATTATTTTATGTGATCAGCATTTAAAACAAATGCTACTCTCCAATGAGAGATTGTTGTTCATTGAACCAAAACTTGTTGTCTTATTGCTCTCAGATTGTATGGCTAAATTGCTAGGATTTAAACCAAAGTTTCAATACAAATATGATTTGAAAACCAATTTCAAAACCTATTTAAAACTAGGGCTATGTCACTGCTCATTTTGTTTTATTCCAAGTGACTAGGCCAATTCAAAGTGACCACTTGGTTTTGTGTCCAGAATTGTGAGTGTTGCACTCTACAAAAATCCTGAAAAGATTTGAATTCAAACAGTTTTTGAAATAATTTGAAATTGATTCCTGAAATTGCAAACAGAAAAAGAAAAGGAGAAAAGGAATAGAAAAGGGTCGGCGCCACCTTTCTAGCCCAACAACAGAACCAGCCCACTAAGCCCACCCGGGTTCCCCCTTCTCTCTCTCTCTCACTCGCAGACAAACCCGCCAAGTCACTGACCGCCTGACCCCACCTCCTCTCTATTTCACTCGCTGGCAAGTGGAACCTGCGACCACGTCGTCGTCGTCTTCAATCATGCGCGGCCGAGGCGCTCGCTCTGCCGTTACCTCGCCGCAATCATTGCGAGCTTAATTTCCATTGATTCTGCGCGTAATCGCCGCCCCCCTCCTGCCTACTTAACCCCCTCTGCACCGCGAGCATTTCCCCTCACCTAGAGCTACCACTCGCCAGGTGCCCGTGTTGCACCTTGCAGTGCGAGACCCTCTCCGGCGACCAATCCTGGTAAACTCCGTGCGCCCCTTCCTCTCTGGTTCATGCGAACAGCTTCGCAACCTCCTTGCGCTCCTAGTGACACCTCTAGTTTGTCCTGTACTGCCCCAGGTCGACGACTCCATCAAGCACAACAAGGTCCCGACGACATCTTTGACTCCGGCGACAAAATTCGGTGAGCCCCGTGTTCCCCTTCATTTCTGATTCACACGAGCGTGTTCGCCATAGCCTTGCGCACCCCCTGATACCATTGATTCGTGCTAGGGTGACCCGGAGCGCCGCCAACGACTTCGTCACCGAACACCCGACGCTGTCAGCAACTCCGACGAGCTCGTGCTGCCGTGTCCGTGCGCCCCTTGTCAAGCCATCGTGTTGGGGAGGTGACCCCGGATAGGGTAAAGATGAGGAAAGACGAAAGGGTGTTCCCCGTCTAGTTTCCGAGTTACAGTCTGAGTCGGCCGAATCCTGTAGAGGTCGGCCGCGATAGGAAAGGGCAGGGCCCTTACGATAATGGCATGGCATTACCCGGCCGAGGAACTGCGTAAGTCGTCCGGGTTAGCCCGAGTAATCTCAATGCAGGTGAAGGACAAGCCGAGTAACGCGAGGCAGGGCCGAATGATACAAAGCTTGCAGGAGAAGGAGGAGCCTAAAGTCAAACTCTAGCCGCAGGCTAGGGAGAATCTGAGCGGATCCAAGCACAAGGAACAAAGGCGCAGAGCGACAGAGGGGCAGAAGGAGGTCACGGAAGTGACAGTCCTAAAGCCCGAGGCGCGCAGAAGGGGCCCTCTAGAACCTTGCCGTCATTAGAGGGGCGACAGGGAAAGGAGGCCGCTGAACTACTATATTGGTACAAGCATATTCCTCGAATATGCTTGCCACGTCAGCCCTAAAGGAACCCAAGGCTCTCCTTTATAAGGGGAGGCTTGGACCCTGAGGAGGGCATCGGCTCATTTAGTACTATTAGGCTGGTAAAGTTCTTATTTTCTCCTTGTATACAGCTCAAGGAGCACTTGTAGCCCAAGGAAGGAGAAATAAAGACCTTTGCCTTAGTCTTTTGTGTGTAGAATCAACTGCATCTTCCCTCCCCAGATCCCTCTAGCATCCATTGGCCCCATACTTTAGCCTACCCATGGAATCTGTCGTGCTACCACCACGACAGTTGGCGCCCACCGTGGGGCCAGCAGCAGTGCTAGCTGGAGTCATGATCCGGACGGGAAACTTCATCAACACTGGTGAGCGCGTTGTCTTTGGCTTGGTCCGGAGATTTTATGTCTGTGACTACGTCAGCGACAACGCAGGAAGCTTCAAGGGAAAAACTCCTCCGCGCAACGACTTCTTCATCAACTTGGGTATGCACCAGATTTACGTCGGCGTCGACATCTCTGGCGTTTATCCTCACCAGGTTGTTGTTGCAGGAGAACCTACCCTTAGCGCCGCGGCGATCCAGCTGAGCGCGCCTGTCGCAGGCCGAGGTGATGGTCGCACCGGTGCAAAGCGGGAGTAGCAGGCGCCGGATCAAGCAGAGACCCGGCCGCGGGCGTGCAGATCGCACCCAGGAAGACAACTCCCCAACCCACCGAGGTAATCCCTTCAGTGGTCAACCAGGCCGAGATGCAGGAAACAACCCCAAAGGCACCAAGGGTAAGAGGGCCACCTCTGGAAAGACCATAAAATATCCTTCAGGCAACCATAGATAACCTGACTACACCTGTAGCGCCGATACTTGATCCGGCAAATGCTCAGGCAGAGTTGGAAGAAACCAGGCAAAAAGTGCTGGTAGAGGCAAAAAAAGGTTTCGGCCTTGCGGGAGTCCTTAAATAGGACCCTGCGAGAATATGCCAAGGCAAACAAGCTTGACGTCGCCCCCGAGCGGGTTGACGAGTTAAGATTAAGAGGAAAGAACCTCATAGATGATATCAACAAGGAGCATGATGCTCATAAGGCAGAATCAGGTGATTTAGGATTGCCGAGGTACAGTACCCCGGCAAAGAACCTAAGAGCGGCGAATGCCGCAACATTAGAGCTAGAAGGATTAACCGGCGAAGCCCGACAGAAACAGCAAGAAAGAGTGAATGAGCTGGTGCGCATTGCGAACCAGCAGAATGAAGAAAAGCTCAGAGCAGACCCGGCGAGGCCAGGGGCCTCGAGAATGGTTCACTCGGCTGGAGCAGCACCTGCCTTATCTGTAGCAGCAGCATCTTCACCCGGAAACAATGCACGAAAGGACAGAGCGGTAACTTCGGGAAAGAGAAACAAGCAAATTGTTCCCTATGATCCGGCAATAGCCGGAAAAGCAAACGAGAACAGAGGCAATGGGAGCCGAGGTAACAGTGGCGAGAGAAATACCGGCCGTGCTGAGAAAGGCGGCGGAAGCCGAGGCAATGGAGACCTCAGCAGAGGAGAACTCGGAAGAGGAAATCACGAGAATAATATCCCGGTCGAAGGAAGGAGAGAACCACCACCCAACCCGCAGCCGAGACATGAACCTCGGCAGGAAAGAGAAGCGAGACCAGCTCGCCAGAATCAGGTGAATGAAAGGTACAATGATGGTTATTCCGAGATGGGATATGCGATCCATGGTGGAAATAACCACTATGGAATGCAAGAGAGAGTTTTATACAGAGATATGCCGTCAAATGATGTCAGAGTAAAGCTAGACCGGCTATACCGATCCGAATTGCTGGAAGAACAGGGTCCACCGGGTCCGACATGCTTCGGACCACGGATCATGGGCGAACAGCCTGTGCCAAACTTTCAGCTGGCAAGAGGCACAAAAACATATAATGGGAGCACCAAACCACAAGATTGGCTGATCGATTATGCCACGGCTGTAAAAATAGCAGGTGGAAACTTACGATGGGCAGTGCGGTATGTCCCGCAAATGTTGGAAGGACCAGCTAGAGTATGGCTGAATAATCTGCCAGCAGGCAGCATCAACTGTTGGTTGGATTTTTAAGAAATGTTCGTTAGCAACTTCACCAGTACTTACAAGAGGCCAAACAGGCCGCAGCAGCTAGCCATGTGCAAGCAAAGTCCGAGTGAGACAGACAGAGAATTCTTAACTCGGTGGTGCAACCTAAGAAATTCGTGCGAGGGAGTTATAGAGTCACATGCAATAGCTTGGTTCGCCCAAGGATGCCGCTATGGCAGTGTATTATGGCAGCGACTACAAAGAGATATTCCAACCACATTGGCAGAAACCATCAGGATAGCGGATTCCTATGCGTTGGGAGATCCGACGCAAACAGAATTAATGTCGGAAGATCATCGAGAGCATCAAGATCAATACGCAAGAGAAGTGGCTGGGTCATCCAGGCGCAACGACTTCAGAGGAAGAAGACCAGAAGAGAGACCGGATTATAGATATGGTACAGCTCAGGTGGCAGCGGTAGTGCAAGATCAGCCGAGTCACGGAAATACTCAACGACAAAAGAATGGTCCTCAGCAATGGACACCAATGAATGAAGGAAAAAGACAGTGGATACCAGAACAAAAGAAGCAATGGCAGGAGAGGCCGAAGTACACGTTTGAGTCTATGTTAGATTAGCCGTGTAAATTTCACACGTCAAACCCGGCCAGGCCAGCCAACCATACGACCCTCCAATGTGCATGGATGAAAAATGCAATGGGTAACCCCAGCAGTATACAAAGCGCCTCCAGCACATCGAAGATCACCAAGTTGATGGAGCGAATGCAAAGAATCGATGTTACCACCTCCTCCCCCGAGATATGAAAACTCGGACCGGAGGGATACGATGCATCAAGTGATAAACCAAGGTCCGGATGGAAGGACAAATCCAGGAAATAATGGACACAATGATTACAGAGAACATCATCAGTCGTATTGCGTGTTCACAACAGAACATCAAGACAAGCAGAGTGTGCAGCGCCGGCATATGGAAGTAAATGCAGTTATGCCGGCAGTACCAAGATATGTGCCTTGGTCGGATCAATAAGTAACTTGGATCATAAAGGATCACCCCAAGATAATGCCGAGTCCGGGGTCGTATGCACTCGTGTTAGATCCGACATTTGTCGGACCAAGAATTAATGTGAAATTTTCAAAGGTACTCATTGACAATGGGAGCAGTATCAACATCATGTACAAAGATACCATGCATAAACTCGGAATATCACAGAACATGCTGCAATCCACGAGGACCACTTTCCATGGGATAGTACCAGGGCTTTCATGCGAACCCATTGGTAAGGTTCGAGTGGATGTGTTATTCGGCACAAGAAATAACTGCACAGTAGAAAACTTAGAGTTTGAAGTGGTGGATCTAGAGAGTTGTTATCATGCTCTACTCAGACGGCCAGCATTGGCCAAATTCATGAGCAGCTGCCATGTAAGTTATCTGAAAATGAAGTTACCCGGACCACAAGGGGTGATAACAGTAGCAGGGGATTACAGGAAGTCAATGGAATGTGCTTCATCCGGGTCAAATTTGGCCGAATCATTGGTACTAGCAAGAGAAAAAAGAAGGATTCAGGAGGTAGCAGCCCTCGCTCTGTCGGCACAGCTGAATATGCCAGCATTAGCCAACCCACATGGAAGTGTCTCCTTTCAGCCGACTAAAGAAACAAAGAGGTTCCAGATAGATGAGCAATTCCCAGAGCGCACCGTCACTATTGGTGCCGGCCTAGATGCTAAATAGGAAAGCGAGCTCACCAACTTCCTCCGTGAGAATCGGGATATCTTTGCATGGTCAACTCAGGATCTGCAAGGTGTTCTGAGGGAGTTGGCTGAGCACTCTCTGAATGTAAGGCCAGGAGCAAGGCCGGTGAAGCAACCTCTCCGCCTCTTCGCCGAAGACAGGAGAAAAATAATAGGGGATGAAATAGCTCGACTCCTTGCGGCCGGGTTCATCATGGAGGTGCTGTATCCGAATTGGCTATCAAACCCGGTGCTAGTAGAAAATAAGAAGGATGATCCAAATGTAGCCACTGTATGGCGAATTTGTATCGATTACACGAACCTGAACAAGGCGTGTCCAAAAGATCCTTTTCCTTTACCTAGAATAGACCAAGTCATTGATTCGACCACTGGTTGTGAACTATTATCATTTGTAGACGCCAGATTCGGTTTTCACGATACCGATAAATCCGCCGATCAAATAAAGATCGCATTACCCGACGGGCTTATTGCTATCGCACCATGCCATTCGGCCTGCGCAAGGCAGGAGCGACGTATCAGAGATGCATGCAAAAATGTCTACATGACCAGATAGGGAAAAATGTGCAAGTTAATGTGGATGATGTGGTTATCAAAAACAAAGAAAGCAAAACGCTACTGGATGATATCCGACAGACTTTCGCGAACCTGAGAAGGTTCCGAATGAAGCTTAACCCGGAAAAATGCACATTTGGTGTGCCTGCGGGAAAATTGCTCGGTTTTCTCGTATCTAGCCGAGGTATAGAGGCCAACCCAACTAAGATAAAAGCAGTGGAAAGGATGGAATTGCCAAGATGTCTAAATGACGTACAAAAGTTCACAGGTTGTTTAGCCTCGCTCAGCCGATTTGTATGTCGGCTGGGAGAGAAAGCACTACCACTTTATTTGCTGATGAAAAAATCGGATAAGTTCATTTGGACTCCACAAGCAGACAATGCATTTCATGAATTGAAAAAGATGTTGGTCACAGCGCCCGTCTTGGCTTCTCCATTATCGAAAGAGCCTATGTTACTTTACATAGCAGCCACCAATAGAGTAGTGAGCGTTGTGATCGTGGTGGAACGAATTGAAGATGATAAATTAGTACAAAGGCCGGTGTATTACCTAAGCGAGGTACTATCAGCCTCAAAACAAAATTACCCACATTATCACAAGATGGCTTATGGGGTGTACATGTCAGCAAAGAAACTTAAACATTACTTCGAAGAGCACCCCATCAAGGTGATTTGTGAAGCACCCATAGCCGACATATTGAGCAACAAAGATGCAAGTGGCCGAATAGCAAAATGGGCAATTGAATTGTCACCTTATGCTCCGCAATTCGATAGGAGGGATGCAATCAAATCTCAGGCTGTGGCCGACTTCTTCGTAGATTGGGCTGAGGTACAATATGAGACACCATTACCAGATCCAAATTATTGGACGATGCACTTTGAAGGTTCCAAACTAAGAAATGGTTTTGGGGCAGGAATAGTGTTAACCTCGCCTGATGGGGATATGCCTACCGGGGTATACCCAGCAGGACGTTTCCGACTGGCCCAGGAACTGGTGAGTGGGCCTGCAAGACGACGACTGGATCAAGGCCCGTTGTGGATCCAAGCGACTAGAAGCTGAAGGCCCAGGCGAGTAGATAGGCCCAGTCGGATTAGGTTAAACGGGTACCGAAGCCTTAACTGATTCGGTTGAGATATGTAAACCCTAGGGGAGTTAAGTCTATATAAACCCCCCTGCAGGGCGTGTAGAGATACGTTCCATCATACACCCAAGCGACTCGCCGCCTAGCCGCCGAGTTCGCCCATTGTACCACCATCATAATACAATCTAGCAGGAGTAGGTCTTTACCCTCCGGGGGGCCGAACCTGGGTAAAACCCTGTGTCTCCGCCCTCATATCGCACCGCATATGGCTGGCCGCCCTTGCCCCTCGTTCTACTACTCGCTGCCAATTGTAGCATCTGCCGTGACCATTCCCACGACAGTGGCACCCACCGTGGGGCCTGGCCGGTGTTCTGCGGCGAGATCCAATCTGCCCATCAACGAGATGGTCGCCATCGGCCGCATGATAGCGATCAGCGAGATGCTCCAGATCTTTCCGAGCAGCTACGTCCCGGCGGCACGACCCGTCACACACAGCGTGATCCTGCCGGTCGCCAGATCAGCCTCTTCGTCGGCCTCACCGACGTCATCGTCTCGGAGGATTCGGCTCGCATCCGCGAGTCGCCGCTACGCGATCGGCTCTTCGAGAGCCAGGTCCGCACGATCCATCGCCTCGCCTCCGAGTACAACTCGGCCCACAGCAACGTGGCTGAGAACCCCGCGGCCGCGGAAGACGCGGCCCTCAATGATGACGCCGACTCGGCGACCCCGACATCACTCGCCGGATCCATCACCGTGGCTTCGCCCGCGGGCTCCATCACCTAGGTCTCCAACTTGGGAGACTTCGAGGATCCCTCCATCCTTGGGATCTTCGACTTCGACTCCGGGTCGGAAAATTCTGCCGACCTCCGCGACGGGACCGGTCGCCACGCCGCGACCTACATGGCGACCGGCACCGATCCGCCGGAGGATCCTTCAACCCGATCCTCCTAACGCCACGGCAACGGAGGTCGAGGAACTCCGCTAAAGCTGGAGGCGATCCGCAAGAGCAAGCCGAGCGAAAAATTTCGCCGAGCAGTGATGACAGAGCTGTCGCGTTACCACCAGCGAATCAGGTCGCCGCTGAACTCACCGCCTGTGGTCGCGACCGAACTTCGACGAGAACGACCGACCGCTTCGAGCGCGCGATCTGCGAGAACGCGCCCAGAGAAAGCGCCAGCCCACTGTGGTCGACGGCGTTGGGCGCCCCACCTCGACCCAACCGCACACCCCCCAGGGATCAGCCGCGGATAGTAGTCTCCTCACGGGAGCGAGACGCGAACGGCGCCCACTGTTCTCCACCCCGATGGACAACCTCGTGGCGGGCCGAGCAGCAGCTGACAACATCACGGCCACCGGCGACGGCGCCTCAGATCCAAGATCGTGGCCTCGCCGCAAAGGCCGTCGAGCAGCAAAATGCAGGCGCCGACTCGCAGGGTCGAGTGTACTCACGTTCTTCGGGAAGCAGAGCAGCCTCAAGCGGCCGCCCAATGGCGGCAAACACCCTCAACTGCCCTCCACCAGAGCCACTGCAGCTCCAACACCGACCCGCGAACGCGGCACTCTCCACCAATGACCCCAGGCCAGTGACCAACTTCGTCGCCGCCAACGGTTAACCCATCGACGCCCGCACCCACATCATGAACAACCAAAGCTGGCACGCACGCCAGCCCGACGACCTGCGACATACCCTAACCAATCGCCGTGACGGCAAGCCGATGGGGTCGCTAAGTCGACTCGGGCCCAGGTGCTTCGGACCAATGATCCGAGGCGAGAAATACCCGGCAAACTTTAAGGCGCCGAAGGAGATAGAAAATTACGACCCTTCATACGACCCCTCCGTGTGGCTCGATATATACCTCATGGCGATGGGGATCGCGGGCCACACCGACCTGCTAGCCGCCCGTTATCTCCCCTTGATGATGGAGGGGCGGCGATGGATCAACACCTCCCCGTGATAGCATCGCCTCACAGGAGGAGATGCGCGACGCCTTCGTCAGGCACTTCGAGGGCTCCTACACCCGCGCCACCACCATCGAGGACCTGGAGCGATGCGTCCAGGGACCCCGCGAGTCGACCCGCAACTGGGTCCAGCGGTGGCAAGAACTATGGTACAACGCGGTCGGCATCCACCCGAACACCGCGATCCATTGCTTCAAGACCTCGTGCCGTTACGAGCTCTTGGTCGCCAAGCTCAAGCGACACTCTCGCACGCTCGACAACATACCAAACCTCCTCGAGATCGCCAAACGGTATGCGGTGGAAGATCCAAACCAGGAAACCGACGACGAGTTGGGAGGCCAACACCGCACGAACGGCAACGACAACGGACGACGGTCCGACCTACGCTACAGCAACACTCGCCTCACCATCAAGCGCCGCAGTGACGGGCGAGTCGACTTCGTCGCCAACGTCGGGCACACGCAGCGCGAGCCCAAGAGCTTCCCCGCCGATGGAGGGCAACGCCGCGACGGCGGCAATTACAAGGCAAAACCAAGGTTCGACCCCGCGGCCCTCCTTAACCAACCTTGTGCGTTTCACAGCAGGGAAGGGAAGCCCGCTACACACACGACCGCCGGCTGCCACACCCTCAGGGAGATCGAGAAGGCACGGCGAGCGCGGGAGGACCCCGAAAACAACCCGCCAAACGGCGGAAAATTCGGCAATGTGGCCGGCTCGCTCCATACCTTCACAGGCTTCAACACGAAGCGCGAGAAGAAGGTCATCGCCCGCGCCGTCGCCGTCAACGCGGTGGCCCAGGTGAACGTTCCCCAGTTCCTCAACTGGTCGGAGCAGCCTATCACCTGGAGCCGCTAGGACCACTCACCGCGCATCGAGTACCCAGGCCGAGTCGCCCTGGTGGTCAAGCCTAAGGTGGGCGACTACTGGCTCCCCAAGACATTGATGGACGGCAGAAGCTCCATCAACGTCCTGTACCTGGACACCTTCAGGCGGCTGCAGCCCCCGCAGTCGATGATCGAGACGACCCACACCAAGTTCCACGGCATCGTCCCCGGTCGGAAGGCGTACCCGATCGGCAAGGTCACGCTGCCAGTCACCTTCGGCACACCAGCAAACTTCCGCACCGAGCGGATCGTCTTCGAGCTGGTACCCTTCGACAGCCCCTACCACTACGTCCTGGGGCGCCAGGCGTTCGCCAAGTTCATGGCAGTGCCCCACTACGCGTACAACGCGATGAAGCTCCCCGGACCGTGCGGCGTCATCACCATCAACGGCGACCCCGACATGGCCGCTGAGTGCGAGGCCAAAGGAGCCGACGCCGTCCTCGCGGCAGAGGCCAACCACGCCGACGAGCTCGCCAAGTACGCGAGCGGGGTCAACAACGAAGACCCCACCATACTCAAGAAGCCCAACTCGGAGGGCGCAAACACCTCAACCTTCGAGGCAACGACGCACACCCGCACCGTCGAGCTGGTCCCAGGCGACTCCAGCCAGACGGTGACGATCGGGACGGGCATGAGCCCAGCCTAGGAAGGCGCGCTCATCGAGTTCCTCCGTGAGAACAGGGACATCTTCGCATGGAAGCCCTCTGACATGCCTGGTGTTCCTAGGGAGCTCGCTGAGCACAAACTAAACGCCGACCCCAAAGTGCGACCCGTCAAGCAGTCGCTGCGGCCCTTCAATGAAGAGCGCCGCCGAGCTATCGCCGAGGAGGTGCAGCGTCTACTCGCTGCAGGCTTCATCCGGCCAATTAAATACTCCAAGTTGCTGGCAAACCCAGTCTTGGTCGAGAAGAAGAACGAGACCCGGAAGATGTGTATCGACTACACAAACTTGAACAGCGCCTGCCCGAAGGAGCAGTTCGTCCTCCCGTGGATCGACCAAATAATCGACTCCACCGCGGGCTCGGAGTCTCTATGTTTCCTCGACGCCTACTCTGGGTACAACCAGATCAAAATGGCTGTCGAGGACGAGGAGAAGACGGCATTCATCACGCCATTCGGAGCCTTCTGCTACACCACCATGACCTTCGGCCTCAAGAACGCCGGGGCGACCTACCAGCGGTGCATGCAAGAGTGCCTCGCGAGCCAAATTGGCCGCAACATCCACGTCTACATCGACGACGTGGTCGTAAAATCCGATCGCCAGGGTGATCTACTCGCCGACCTGGCGGAAACATTCACCAACTTGCGCAAATACAAGATAAAGCTTAACCCAGGCAAATGCACCTTCGGTGTACCAGCAGGACAACTACTGGGGTACGTCGTCTCGAAGCGCGGGATCGAGGCGAACCCCACCAAGATCGACACGATCGCCCGACTCGGCAAACCCGAGTGCCTGCGCGACGTTCAGAAGATGGCCAGGCGAGTAGCGGATCTCAGTCGCTTCATCCCCCGCCTGGGCGAAAAGGCGATGCCCCTATACCGCCTGATGCGCAAGAACCCCACCTTCCAGTGGGACAAGGAGGCGGATGACGCGCTCCGCGACCTCAAGAAGGTGCTACTCGCTGCCCCCACCGACAAAGAACCCATGCTGGTCTACGTCGCGGATTCCGAGCGCGTCGTCAGCGCCGTCATGGTCGTCGAACGGCCGGAGGAAGGAAAGGAACGCCCAGTGCAGCGACCGGTGTACTACATCAGCGAGGTCCTCACCGAGTCGCGCCAGCGATAGCCGCAGTACCAGAAACTAGTATACGCGGTCTTCAGAGCATAGCGGCGCCTGCCGCACTACTTCCAGGAACACCCAATCACGGTCGTCTCCTCAGCACCGTTGCAGGACATCATCCGCGAATCGAGGCATCGGGAAGTCGCCAAGTGGGCCGTCAAGATCGGCGTCCACAACATCAAATACGATCCACGAAAAGCGATCAAGTTGCAGGCTCTAGCGGACTTCATCGCCGACTGGGAAGAGGCCCAGCAGCCAGAAAAGCTGCCATACCTCCACTACTAGAGCCTGCACTTCGACGGCTCCAAGAACGCGGACGGCGCAGGAGCAGGGATCGTCTTCTTCTCCGGCGACAAGCTCCACGCCCCTCTGCCTCGACTTCACCCCCTGCACCAACAACATGGCCGAGTACGAGGCACTACTCCACGACATGCGAGCTGCCAAGGAGATGAACGTCAACCGCCTACGCTGCTACGGAGACTCCAAACTCGTCGCTGGGCAAGTAGCTAGCACCTGCGACGCCGTCTCTCCCACCATGGCGGCATACCGCCAAGCTGTGGACAAGCTGGGTGGACACTTCGCAGGCTACTCCGTCGAGTGGATTGACAGGCGGAAGAACGAGGAGGCCGACGCACTCTCTCGCATTGGGTCGGCTCGACTCGCACCACCCGCCGACGTCATCCTCGACACTATCACTGCCATCGGCCTCCCCAAGGGAGATCGACATCGAGTCCCGCAGCCGAGGCATCCCCGGTCGCACTCGTCACCGAGCCGCACGACCGGACCAAGCCCTACGCCTACCGAGGCCGCACCTTGCCGCAGAGACGGACGCCCGGATGATCGCACGCCGATGCAAATCCTTCACCAGCATCGACGGCGAGCTCCACAAGCGCAGCGTTACCGGCGTGTTCGAACGCTGCGTCCAACCCGCCGAAGGATGCAAGATCCTCCACGACATCCACTCCGGCGACTGCGGCCACCACTCCGGCGCCCGCTCTCTGGTCGCCAAGGCTATGCGGCATGGCTTCTACTGTCCCACCGCACACGCCGATGCCATCGACATTGTCCAGCGGTGCGCCGGGTGCCAGAAGTACGGCAACCAGACGCACGTACCGAGCTCAGCGCTCAAGACAATCCCCATCACCTGGCCATTCGCCGTGTGGGGTATGGACATGGTAGGCCCCTTCAAAAAGGCTCCCTCTGGATACACCCACCTCCTGGTCGCGGTCGACAAATTCACAAAGTGGGTGGAGGCCAAACAAGTCCGGAAATGCGACGGGAAGACCGCCACTAAATTCCTACGCGAGCTCATATATCGCTATGGGTTCCCAAACAGCATCATCACGGACAACGACACTAACTTCGCCAAAGGAGCCATGGCCGAGTTCTGCGAGGAACACCACATCCGGCTCGACCTCGCCCACCCGAATCCAACGGCCAGCGAACGGGCCAACCAGCATCCTCCACGGCCCGCCGCGCCCAAGTACCACTCGAGCGCACCGCCGTGCTGGGTCGAGGAGCTACCCTCCGCCATCCGGGCATCCGCACTCGGTCAACAGTCAACAGGTTCACCCCTTCTTCATGGTGTACGGCCGAGGCGCCATGCCCACCGACCGAGCACGACTCGCCACGGGTCGCCCACTACACGGAGGCTGCGAACGAACTCGCCCGTCGGGATGGAGTCGATCAACTCGACGAGGCACGTGACCTCGCCGTCACGCACCGCCATCTACCAGAAGGACTCCGCCGCTATCACACCGGGGGTGAAAATCGCACCTTCCAAGAAGGCGACGGTGCGCCTCATCCAGACAAGAAGGTCATGCACAAGCTTTCTCCGTGGAGGGACCATTCTCCATCGTAGTACTCTAGCAACGACGCCTACTACCTCATCGACGCGGGGACGGCAAACTCGACGCTGCGACCATGGAATGTAAACCTCCTACGGATGTTCTACTCCTAGAACCCCACATGTATCCTCCAGCTATGAAATAAAAAGAATTGGTTACCGCAATTGCGCCTACTCTCCGTGTCTTGTGCCACTCGCACTTTCGTAATAACAGTCAAGCTAACTGCAGAAGTCAACCTTAGGTACAGCGATCGGCACGCCAAGTAGTGCGTTAAAAGGGCGCGGGTCACCTCAGTCTTGCAACGCCCACAAAACGCCACCCGAGCCCCATTGAGTCGCTTAGTTCGACCGGGCTCACGAGCCAAGACAATCGCCGCTTCTCACAGACCATGATCCTCCGCATCCTCGACATAGCGACTCGAACGGCCAAGTACCACGCCGAGGATCGACAACCAGCCAAGACGCGCTAGGAAAACGCCAAGTATGAGAGCATGCCCAGACTGCACGCGATCGACCCAACGGGCCAGGCAGGAGTGATGCGCTCAAACTAACGCGCCAAGTCCTCACCCACCCTCGAGTCGCGCCTAGAACAACCAAGTACCACGCTCGGGGACTCGGCCACCCGACCCCGTTCGCGCAAGGGAAAGCGGTGAAGTATAGAGCGCTCATGGGAGTCGCCTTGCACTGGCTCTCCGAGTCCGGGCGAGTCGACCATAATAACGAAACATTCAAAATCCGCAAACACATAACAAACGAGGTAAACCCCATAAAAAGGGCGGACGCGCTCGGGGACTCGTTCAAACCTCAATCAAAAAACACACGACACTTCACAAAACAACACGATATCTCATTAATAGCATGTTGCAATCGTCACAAAATACAAAGTATGCCCAATCTCAGAACTTCTACTAACGCCCCAGGGAAAACTATTCTACTCCGCAGGCTTCGACGACGACTCGCCAGCACCCTTGCGATTGGAGTATACGGGTTCGACGGGTACGTCGTCAGCTCACCCGCCATCGCCGCACGGAAAGGCTGCTCGATCTTGAAGTCCCTATGCTGCGGTTCGGGGTCATTGGGTGCGACAACCGTCTCCTGATAAGGAAGGAGGTCGCCCATCGCCCAGACGCGCTCGGAGTACACCACGGCGCGGTCCGTCAACTTCAGCACCTCGGAGATCTCCACCGAGCCGGTCGACGACGGGTAGCCACTCATCACATCGTCCAGGTCGAAGTCCTCCGGGAAGTGAGCGAGCCCAAGGCTAAGTGTCGTCGCCGCTCCGCGTCGGAATGCCGATCGCGTCATGAACTCGACGACCGACGGCGCCTTCTCCAAGTACCGCCACACCTCGACGAGGTCGCTGGGAATTACTTCCGTGGGCGACAACTCCTGAAGGTACGCCTGTATGCACGTCACCGACAACGTCGCCGAGTCGACGAGCGTGGCCACACATTGCCGCATGTCGAACGGATTTGCCTCCTCCGCGCTATCAATGATCCGACCTGCAGACAGAAGATGTCAGCGAACACATCAAAGATTTCACGATGCACATGTAACAAACAGAAGCAGGCACACTCACCGATTAAGGGACGAGCAAGATCCGTGATGAAGCTCTGAAGAGAAGTGTAGTCATCCTGAAGCCCAGCAACAAGGGCGTCAGAAACCTTACGCTCTTCGGTGGAGGCTGTGACAGCGGCCTTGGCTCGCCCATCCGCCGAACTCGCCTCCTCCGTCGCTTCCTTCAGCTCGCGCTCGAGGTCGGCGATGCGCTGCTCAGCCAATCTCAACGCCGATTGAGTAACTACCAACTCGCTCGCTGGGACAAGTTCCTGGCGGACCTCCTCCGCCTTTGCAGCGATCGCCCGAAGCCCTTCGTTCGCCTCTTGGACGACGGCAAGTTCTTCCTCCGCGCGACGCCTCGCAGCAAGTCGGTCGGCTGACTCGCGCTGCAAACCCTGCGCACAAGCCAAACAGTCAGCAACATAGAAAATCCTAAGTGCCCACCCGCTGAAATTCAGCGAAAAGCACTCGGGACCGCAATCGAAAATCCTAAGTGCCCACCCGCTGAAATTCAGCGAGCGCACTTGGGGACCGGTAATCGAAAATCCTAAGTGCCACCCGCTGAAATTCAGCGAAAAGCGCACTCGGGACCGGTAATCGAAAATCCTAAGTACCCACCCGCTGAAATTCAGTGAGCGCACTCGGGACCGGACGCGAAATAAAACAAGAAATTAAAAGAATCGACCATCGCAACACAGCGCTCGATCCTCGGGACCGACATACCGGATGGCGCGCAAGATACCGTGAAGCTGCAGTGCATCCACGGAGGTAAGAAGGGCTGGATTGTGCCCGCGCCGCTGCTCGACCTCTGTCTCGGCGACTCCGGGTGCGCGACTCGACGGTGTGGTACCACTCGTCGTGGCCGCTCTCGCCATGAAGCGCGGGAAGGTCGCGATGGACGCGCCGACACAAAAAGAGGTCGGTTCGGCCTCCCCTCGCGAAGGAGCACCCTCCTTGATTGCCGAGGCCGTCACCGCCATAGGAGCACTTGGGGCCACCATCGTATCGTCAGATACCGTGACGACCTCGTCGTTCTTGGCCTTCTTGGCACCATCTGTGGGGGCAGCGACTTCGTCATCCTTCCTCTTCCGAGGGGGGTCCTCTTCCGCAACGACTGGCGGCACCTTGGCTATAGACGGGTGGCCTATCTTCTTAGCTCCGGTCCTACAAATTCATTGCGTGAGCAAAATAGTCCGAGTACAATGAAAGACAAAGATAGGTGAGCAAAACTCACTTGGCGACTGGAATGAAGCGTAGCCCCGTGCGGATGCCGGTCGGCTTCTCCAGTTCGGGGCCCAGTCGGCGACTGAGTCCCATCTCCAGGACGTCGCGTGCCCAAGCCACGAATGGTTTCTTCGTTGTCGAGGCTATGGCTGGAGCTTCCGAAACATTTTCGGCAGGAGCATCCTTGGGCGGCGAAGCTACCGCGACCGGAGCGGCCCCCGACCCAGAGACTCGGGCGAATGGCGGATGCATCGAGGCCAGAGGCATCGAGGCCAGAGGCCCCTCAGTCAGGACGGCGGTGATATCCGGCGCCCTCGCCGTCTGTGGAGCTTCACCCCTGGCCAGGCTGGTGGCCTCGGAGCTGCTCGGCGAATGAGGCAGACGCTGCTTCAAGCCGCTTCTTCTTTGGAGGGGACTTCACCTCCTTCTTCTTCTTCTTCATCGATGGAGTGGCCTCGCGACGCGAAGTGTGCTCAGGGAGCTCATCGTCGTCATCGTCATGACGCTCGAGGCTTTTGCTCGCTTCGAGTTCGCGCTGCCGTTGTCCGCGTGTTTTCCGGACCAGCGGGGCGACCTCTTCTTCGGATTCATCGTCGTCACCACTCCCGTCACTCTTGACGCCTCCCCTCGCTGGAGGCAATTCGCCCACCTCCTGGACGGACGAGCTCGAATTCTCGTCATCCGCGGGCGGAAGCCACCCTTCCACCACTTGAAATAGCTGCAATAAGCATAAACATAATCAGTATGACCGTGACTGCATTTAATTGCGACTGCGAATGACGAAAAGATGACTTACCGTTGGGGCTGGATGCTCATGTGTAGGGGCGACCCGGCTTCGGCCGAGGTACGTCGCCTGGGTGATCTTCTTCAGCGCCAGGAGGTAATCCTCGAGTTGCCACTCGTCGAGGCAGGACTTCGTCGAGTCCTCCCGGCCCGCGTACTCGTACATGTAGTGGTCGCGGCAGGACAGGGGGACGAGTCGCCGCCCAAGCCAGCAGTTGTACAAATTGATGGGCAGGAGACCCCTTTTCTTCAGGCCGCGAATGGTCTGGAGCATTTCCTCCACGACCATCCGCTGGTCTGTGGGAAGTTTGCCGACTTGGAGTCGGCGTGGTTCAGGCCGGTCGGCGGAGTATCTTGGGATCGCCACCTCGCCATCTCGAGTCGCCTCGGTAACATAGAACCAAGAATTCTTCCATTGGCTCGCCGCCTTGGCGGGTAGCATCAGATCGAAGAAGGAAGCCTTCGATTTCAGCTGAAACGTCAGGCCGCCCGCGGCGAGCATTGGGCCGCCCGCTTCCTCGCGACTGATCCGCCCGTGGAATAGATCTTGCCACAGGGGGAAGTAGGGCCTGCATCCCAGGTAGTACTCGTAGAACGCCACGAAAATGGCGAGCTGCTTGATGCTGTGCGGGCCCAGGTCCGACGGTTGGATCCCGTAGAAGGCACAGAAGCGCCGAAAGAAAAGAGATGTTGGGAATCCCAACCCCCGCTCTAGGTGGCTGGTGAAGCACATGAACTCTCCCTCGCGCGGGTCCGGGGTCACCTCTCCGGCTGCAGGGATTCGCCACCTGCCGGCGTGCAAGATCCCGGCCTCCTCGAAGGATGCCAGTTGCGCCCTCGTGCACTTAGATCTACCCCAAGGCTCGGTGGAGGGGGCCATTGGCGGAAGGATTCGTGGGGGTCGGAGGATTTCGGGTCAGCTGGATCGCGATGCGGGGGAAAACGGAGGTACACGCAATCGGAGGAAATGACGAGGAGGTGGTTCTCCGATCGCCTACCATCCCCTTTTATATAGCGGTTGTTACCCGCCAAGTCAGGGAGCCGTTACTACGCGGTGATTACGCCAAAGGTGACCGTTGGATTACCCCAACGGCTAGTTTGATTGTGTTTGGACGGTCCAACTTCAGCCACTCGGCTCGCCGACCCGATCACTGCAAACAGTGACTAAATATTTCGCCGACCCAGTCGCCAAAGCTACGACCAGAATGACTAGTTTCCTCCTTTATTCAGGAGCCCGCCGCCGATTCGACTGGATGCCCGCGTTGAAAGCCGAATACTCCGACTGCCAGCAACCACCTGCGCCCAATCGACGACGGCCTCGGGGACTACTGATGGGGATATGCCTACCGGAGTATACCCAGCAAGACGTTTCCGACTGGCCCAGGAACTGGCGAGTGGGCCTGCAAGACGGGGACTGGATCAAGGCCTATTGTGGATCCAAGCGACTGGAAGCTGAAGGCCCAGGCGAGTAGATAGGCCTAGTCGGATTAGGTTAAACGGGTACCGAAGCCTTAACTGATTCGGTTGAGATATGTAAACCCTATGGGAGTTAAGTCTATATAAACCCCCCTGCAGGGCGTGTAGAGATACGTTCCATCATACACCCAAGCGACTCGCCGCCTAGCCACCGAGTTCGCCCATTGTACCACCATCATAATACAATCTAGCAGGAGTAGGTCTTTACCCTCCGGAAGCGAACCTGGTAAAACCTCGTCTCCGCCTCATCTCGCACAGATGGTCAGCCGCCTTGCCCCTTGTTCTACTACTCGCTGCCGATTGCAGCATCTACCGTGACCATTCCCACGACATCGCCAAAAAGAGACCAGCTGAGATATGTGCTGCAGATACATTTTGTCGCGTCAAACAATGTAGCCGAATATGAAGCACTAGTCCATGGATTGAAGGTGGCAAAAGAGATTGGCATACGCCGAATCTTGTGTTATGGAGATTCAGATCTAGTAGTACAGCAAGTCTCAGGCAATTGGGATGCATTGGATGATAATATGGCTTTGTATAGATTTCATGTGCAAAAAGTCAGTGGATACTTCGAAGGATGTGAATTTCATCATGTACCTCGGGCAGAAAACGACACCGCAAACACATTGTCAAAACTCGGATCAACCAGACAGTCAATTCCCCTAGGTATCGCCCTAGAGCACCTGAGGAAGCCATCACCGTCACCAGAGTCCGAATCCATCTTTATTCCGGCAAAATCAAGAGAGGATAATGTGCCGATGGAAATTGGCAAGCAATGTAACCCGGAATTTCCAAAAATAAAGCCAGCTGATGCAAGTATGAGTACGGAGAAATCCGAGGTAGTTATGTCGGCAGAAAATATGGAAATAGATAGTGAGACTACACAAGACAAAATCACACCTATATGGGCGCAACCCATATTCTCTTTCCTTAGAGATGCGATTTTGCCGAATAACGAGATATTGGCAAGACAGACAATGAGAAGAGCTAAAGCTTATACAATCATAAACAATGAGCTGTATAAAAGGAGTGTCACAAGTGTATTACAAAGATGTGTGAGCTCAGCAGAAGGCCAGGAGATCCTCCTAGATATACATCAAGGAGAATGTGGACATCATGCCTCATCCCGAGGTTTAGTGGCCAAAGCGTTCAGGCATGGGTTTTATTGGCCAACAGCGTTGAAAGAAGCCAAAGAACTGGTCAAAAAATTTAATGGTTGTCAAAGATATGCCAGCAAAATACATATGCCTTCGTCCGAGTTAAAGACTATACCAATTACTTGGCCATTTTCTGTATGGTGCTTAGATATGGTGGGACCATTTAAGCTGCCCGAGGCGGATGACCCACATATTAGTAATGGTGGACAAATTCACAAAATGGATTGAAGTGAAACCAATAAAGAAATGTGATGGGCCCAACAGGAAATTCCTCAAAGATATTATCTTAAGATATGGGTACCACACGGTTATTAAGGCATAACGGTACAAACTTTGCAGAAGGAGCCTTCCCTAGATTCTGTCAAGAAAAGCACATAAGACTAGATGTTGCCTCTGTGGCTCACCCAATATCCAATGGGCAAGTAGAAAGTTCTAATGGACTAGTACTATCCGGAATAAAACCACGACTTGTCGAACCGCTGCAAAGGTCGGCAGGATGTTGGATTGAGGAACTACCAGCAGTACTATGGATCTTCAGGACTACCCCAAACAGATCAACAGGTTATACACCATTTTTTCTAGTGTATGGGGCAGAAGCGGTGCTTCCAGCCGACATAATACATGACTCGCCAAGGGTGACCCAGTATACAACCGCCGAAGTAAATGAGGTAGCTCGGCAAGATGATGTTGATCTGCTAGAAGAAGCCAGAGAGCTGGCGCTATCAAGATCAACTATCTATCAGCAGGACTTGCGACGATATCACAGCAAGAAGGTGAATCCAAGAGTGTTTAAAGAAGGAGATTTGGTTCTTCGGCTGGTGCAACGCATGGCCGGCATGCACAAACTGTCGCCTCCATGGGAAGGACCATTCATCGTGAGCAAAGCATTGCACAATGATGCGTATTACCTAATCGATTCTCAATCACCAGGAAAGAACAGGGCAGACAAGGCCGGTGAAGAATCGAAAAGACCATGGAACATAGCTTTACTTCGTCCATTTTACTCGTAGCAGTCATCTATGACACATTGTAAAGTGATGCCTCAGGATGGAGCACCAACTATGTATTGAACCTCGGCGTCTAGAGCAGTGACTCGGGGACTACCATATGTTGTTTTAAATTTCATGTTATGTATCAAACCTCGGCGTCTAGAGCAGTGACTCGGGGACTGTCATATGTTGTTTTAAATTTCATGTTATGTATCAAACCTCGGCACCTCGAGCAGTGGCTCGGGGACTGCACTATATTGTTTTTAAGATTGGTTAAACCCCGGCACCCTGAGCAGTGACTCGGGGACTGCCCCATATTGTTTCTAAGTTTGATTCATGTATTGGACCTCGGCGCTTAAGCAGTGGCTCGGGGACTGACATATATCATTTTTGATTTTGTGTTATATATTAAACCTCTACACCTTGAGAAGTGACTCGGGGACTGTCTTATATTATTTCTAAATTTGATTTATATATTAAACCTCATTGCCTTGAGCAGTGGCTCGGGGACTACCCTATATTGTTTCTAAGTATGGGTTATCCTTTGTTACAAGAGTGGGTATCTAACTTAGGCTCCCAGAGTGATATTATTGCACTCCCCCCAAATACGATCTTCAAGGTTTACGCCCAGATTAACAGTCCAAACCACAGTGGTCAAGTGGTAAAGTTTATCAAAGTCCGGCAATAGTGGACGCCGAGATATGGGAGAATAAAGGCACATATATACTCCAAACTCAAGAAGTTGAAGGCCGCCAAAGCAAGGATTCGGACAAATAGGACCGGTTAAACAAAGTAATAACGATTACAACCACATATGTCTCAGAGGCACACGGCAAAAGAAATTCGTACCGCACAAAAGACGGACAAATGTTTGACGTACATCATACGCCCGGCATACCAAGGGTAAGAAATGACCTAGAGTTTTTTAGCTGGAGAGGCAGTGACTTGGTCAGGGGCTGGGCACTCTGAGGTAGGGGGACTTCGGCCGAGGTTGCCTCGCCCTCCACAGACTCAGGAGCGACTTCGGAGGAAGACCGAGGCTGTTGAGGAGCGTCAGCTTGCGCAGTGGAATGCCCAGTACCTTTGGAGGAGGATCGCGCGTCGCCGTTGCCGTCCGAGCTCGAACTGGAATCACCAGAAGCAGCCGAGTCACCCTCATATTTGCCCTGTTCAGCCGAGTTATCATCCAAGGCCTCCTCAACTTCGACCTCGTCCTTCGGATTAGGAAGGAAACTTGGACCTTCATTCCAGGTGTGCACGTCGGCATACTCAACAAGCTGGAAGGCACGAGCTTGCCGGAGAGCGAAAAAGTCTGGATCCTCAACCCAACGGGATCCAGTGCGCAAATTTCTCAAAACATCAAGAGAAATATCTTCATACCATGACATGATGACAGTGAGAGCCATATCAGCACCGGCTCGTCCGGCCGATTCCCTCCAAAGACTTAGCTGTCTCTCAGATGCCATTAATCTTTCCACCAATAATTTGACCTCATCAATATTATGAGTCCCGTATATTCGCCGTAGAACATGGTAGGCTCGGATAGCTTCCCGCACCAAATCCCGCCCATTATCTTCATCGGACCAACCGCAGCGCCAACAACAACCAAGAAATCTTCCATCGAGTACCACGAGTCCGCATCGCAGGAACACCGACGCACACGAGCACTAATCACCGCTTTAGAGCTCACGGGCTTAGCTTCAGAAAATGGTCCGCGCAGACACACAAGTCGCCAAGAAGCGATAAGTAAGGAAAGATAACTTCGGCGGTCGGAAGCTTACGATGAATATAGCTCAAGATTATCTCAAGATCTTTAGCCCCAATCTTTCTCTCAAAGCGGTAATCTCCTCGCTCATCCCCCGTGTCTTCGGCAGCCTCGAGGAGCTCTTTATTTTCCAATTGTAGAGCTAGCCGATTTTCTCCTCGGAAAACTCTCACAGTCGACCTTTTCTAATTCAGACTTCTGAGAGAGCTTAAGGGACTCCACCTCGGCACGCAAGCGAGCTATCTCGTCATCTTTATCCTTCAGCTGCGCCGAGTGAGTAGCGCTTTGTTCTAAAAAATGCAGCATCACATCAGGCATGGGCGTGCAATCTTGGTGAGATGCTGCAAAGGTTTGTAACTCGTCTTTACCAAAGCCAAAAGAGTTAAAAGAAACTTAGTGCACATTTCAAAGGGGAATATATGAAGTAAAAGAGTAACTAACCTTCCAGGGCCTTGACCTTCTTCTCAAGACGGATGTTAAGATTATTGATGTTCCCTGTTTACCAACAAAGTGAGCCAACATCTCATGTACAAAACAATAAGAGCTTCGGAGATGACGCAAGAGTTTGTCAACTTACCGGCTTTCTTTACCACATGAATAACCTTCTCGTACTTTTCTTGCAATTTTCTATGCGCAAAAAGCAGCCTTTGGAATTCAAATCCACGGTCATGCGCAACCTAAGCAATAGAGCAAATGGTAAATAGGTATTCGAGCCTAAGACAGATCCGAGTCAACCAAAACTTAACCCGGATCTAGGTGGCTGGATATTCAAAGCTAGGACAGATCCGAGTCAAGCAAAACTTAACCCGGATCTAGGTGGCTTGATATTCAAAGCTAAGATAGATCCGAGTCAAGCAAAACTTAACCCGGATCTAGGTTGCTGTATATTCAAAGCTAAGACAGATCCAAGTCAAGCAAAACTTAACCCGGATCTAGGTGGCTGGATATTCGAAGCTAAGACAGATCCGAGTCAAGCAAAACTTAACCCGGATCTAGGTAGCTGGAAATTCGAAGCTAAGACAGATCCGAGTCAAGAAAAACTTAATCCAGACCTAGGTGGCTATATATTCAAAGACAAAACAAATCCGAGTCAAGAAAAACTTAACTCGGACCTAGGTGGATGGATATTCAAGGTTCAGACAGACCCAAATCAAACAGAATTTAATGCAGATCTAGTTGGACGGAAGTTCGAACTCTGAGATAAAACTAAACTAAGTAAAGCATCATAAAACTTCCAAACGAATAACAAGTTATTCGGTTGCAAGATTCGGGGACTAGAGTATATATAATAGCATCCGGAGAACTAATCAAAACTCCATAAAAACGATTACCTCATTCATCTTGTCACTTTCAAGAACGATCTTGGCAGCCTGATGTAGGCGGCTGCTGATATCGGAGAGTTGAAACGGCTGGCTTCTTGGATTACCCTCGAACTGATCGGCAGCGTTCCAATTGTTCGCATACTCGACCAATGAGCCGAGACTGTTCCCACTCTCAGTGCGAGTCAGAACTTTACCTCGGACATGTTGGGTAACAACCGCCGCCGCCGGACTCTTGTGAAGAGCAAGCTATTTATCAGCAGTCGGAGTAACAGTGTTCTTGGTTGAGGAAATCCCCTTGCGCAGCACATCAGCAATTGTAGGCTGAGATGAGCTGGCAAGTCCTTTCTGAGAGGGCAAAGGTTTGGTAACAATGACCTTTCTTGCATTAGGAGAGGCGTCAGTAGGAGCCGATACCTCGGCACTTGGAGCAGCGTCCTTGGGAGCCGGAGGAATTACGGTTGCAGAGGGCGCCGAGATATCGATATCCTTGGCTGGAGTTGGTGTCGCAGTAGAGACCGCGGGGGTCGGAGGAATCTCAACAGAAACATCGGGGTTCATGGAGGCAGCAGGTTTGGTAGGAATATCTGAGGGCCGAGATGTATCGACATCAATAGGAGAAATCTCAGGCGCATCATGGCGAGGTGGCGTCTGATTCGGAGCAGGAGGAGAAGCATCACGAGCAGGACTCGGAACTCTGGTATCCTCAGGAGGCGGAGGAGAAGGCGGCCGAGTCGTACGACTCGTCATGCTGGGACCGCTGGGCTTGACAGAGAGAGGAGCCCTGCAAAGACAGAAAAGGTCAAGTTAGAAAGGAGAAAGAGAGAAACAAGAAATACAAACAAAAGAAACTCACCCAGTAACCCCGGGCATAGTTTTACGCTTCGGAGCGTGCTGGGCTGACTTCTTTATTCGCTTCCTGGGAGCAGCTTCTGAGGCATCAGCTGGAGCTCTGCGTTTGCCCGAGGTAACGGGAGGCCGGGAGGCAAGAGGCTCGACATTGTGAACCTGACCGGCCAGATTAGCTGATAAAATAGAAGCCGGAAATGCATAAGAAATTGGCATTGCGGCAACTACCTCTAGAACTTGGACCTCATCCGAATCACCTTCCTCCTCGTGGGTCGGGGCCTTGCCGCGAGCGCGAGCCGGAGCGAGATCCGACTTGGGAACGAACTCTTCTGAGTCCGGTTCCCCGCTGTCCGGAGTATTCCGATCCGCAGGCCACGGAAGTGTCAAAACCTCGGCATCCTCAGTCTTCTGCTCCTCAAACCTCTGCAAGACAAGAAAGAGAAAAATTAGCAAAAAGAGTCACGAACGCGATTAGGAAGCAAAACACAAAGGCATAAACTCACCTCCGGAGGGGGACGCTCGCGGATGAACGGCTTCAATCCCCAGGCCCAGTCCTCAGGCATCTCCGTCTTAAAGATAGCCCGGACACGTTTGAAGATGGGGTAATTGTCCAGCTCCACCGTCGAGACTCGGTTGGGATCGAGAGGACCGCTCATGTAGTAGAGCTTGTGTGTGTTTCTGGAAGGGGCAGATCCGGCTACTGATGAAGGTAGTCATCAGATCCTCTCCGCGTAACCCGGAGCGCATCAATTCCTTCAGCCAAATCTCAAAAGCCTCGGCCAGAGAATGACTCTTCCTCGGATTATAGGTCCAGTTCTTCTTGGAAGGGGTGCCAATGGAAAAGGCAGGAAGCCGAATCCTATCCTCATTCCCAGAGTTCTTGACATAAAAGAACGACTTATGCCACTTCTTGCATGATTCTAAACCTGCGACGCGAGGAAATTCGGATTTCCTCCGAGGTGTGATTGACGCGGCACCACATTGGGTAAGCAGCTTCTCGGAGGGATGAAGAGATTTGTCTGGGACAACGTTGGATCGAATCTGGAAAAACTTGGACCAAACGTGCACAGATGGCCATAGGCCGAAGTAACCCTTCGAGGCACAGATGAAAGCAGAAAGAGAGGCAATGGCTTAGCAGGCAGGTGATGCGGCTGCAGGCCGAAGTAATCAAGGAATTCCCTAGCAAAGTCACTGAGGGGGAGACCGAACCCGCGAGCAAAATGTGACATGAAGACTACATACTCGCCCTCCCTAAGAACTGGAGAGGATTCGCTGCCGGGTAAGCGACAAGTTACCTCGGCAGGAATCTGGCGAGTTTGGATTAGCCACTCAATCTCTCGGCGGGTGACAGAAGAGCCCTGCCACGAGCCTCGCTCGGGCCCAGAGGCAGCATCGTCATCCTCAATAAGGGCACCGCTGACTGAGCTCGACATGGGGTCGCCGGAGAAGTCTACGGAGGAAGAACTAGCGGCGGAGGAGAACTTAGAACTGCACGGCCCCGTCGTGATTCTATGCGGAAACGGCGGAGGAGCAGCAAAGGAGCTACCGCGCGAAAACAAAAGGGAAACAGAGGAATCTAGAGGAGATCCTAGGCGATGAGACCGGAAGAACTCACCGGCGACGACGCCAGAGCAGGCGAACAGAGACCAGGCAGACAGAGCAGTACGGTAGGGTCCTTGCGGTCGGAGATCCAGATGAACGCACGGCGGCGGAATCGCGAACTGGCGCAGGAGCGAGAGGAAGAAGAAGGACGCAGGTGAGCGCAGGGGGAAAGTGAATCTCCCAGCCCCGCGCCCCTCTTTATAACCGAGCCGCCTGCTAGGTAGTGGGATCGTGGGTGTGGCGGTTGACCGTGTAGATCGTGTGCGCCACACGACCGCACGCCGCTAAGCGGAACCGCACCAAGGACCACACGGTGGAAAAGAAGGTCACGATCCCCAACGGAAACGGCACACGAGGCGTCATAGCGACGCCGACAGCGCAGAGTAATCGTAGTCGTCAAGAATATTGTAGAGGAACAAAAAACTAGAGAAACAATGATGAGTATGACACGTAGGACGAGGCGTACGCGAGAAGACACGATGATACCTCGAACGAGAAAAAGATAACTCGGAAACAATGCAGAACGAGTGTCATGAAACTGATACGGCCCGTCGAGGTTGTTGGCGGGGCCATACCAGCTTCGGGCACTAATGTTGGGGAGGTGACCCCGGATAGGGTAAAGATGGGGAAAGACGAAAGGGTGTTCCCCGTCTAGTTTCCGAGTTACAGTCTGAGTCGGCCGAATCCTGTAGAGGTCGGCCGAGATAGGAAAGGGCAGGGCCCTTACGATAATGGCCAGGCATTACCCCGCCGAGATACTGCGTAAGTCAGCCGGGTTAGCCCGAGTAATCTCAATGCAGGTGAAGGACAAGCCGGGTAACGCGAGGCAGGGCCGAATGATACAAAGCTTGCAGGAGAAGGAGGAGCCTAAAGTCAAACTCTAGCCGCATGCTAGGGAGAATCTGAGCGGAGCCAAGCACAAGGGACAAAGGCGCAGAGCGACAGAGGGGCAGAAGGAGGTCACGGAGGTGACAGTCCTGAAGCCCGAGGCGCGCAGAAGGGGCCCTCTGGAACCTTGCCATCATTAGAGGGGCGACAGGGAAAGGAGGCCGCCAAACTACTATATTGGGACAAGCATATTCCTCGAATATGCTTGCCACGTCAGCCCTAAAGGAACCCAAGGCTCTCCTTTATAAGGGGAGGCTTGGACCCTGAGGAGGGCATCGGCTCATTTAGTACCGTTAGGCTGGTAAAGTTCTTCTTTTCTCCTTGTATACAGCTCAAGGAGCACTTGTAGCCCAAGGAAGGAGAAATAAAGACCTTTGCCTTAGTCTTTTGTGTGTAGAATCAACTGCATCTTCCCTCCCCAGATCCCACTAGCATCCATTGGCCCCATACTTTAGCCTACCCATGGCATCTGCCGTGCTACCACCACGACACATCGCCACCTTGAGCTTCAGTGCATCGCCACAAATCTGGTAAGCGTCTCCGACGACCCCAAAACCCCCTGTAGCACCGCGCCGCTATAGACAGAGCACGCCGCCACGAGTTGCCACCGCCAGCGCCGCCCATCCGTGGTCGCTTGATCGATGACCGTTGGATCTAGATCGAGTGCATAGGAATAAATCACTTAACGAAATGGTACACTTAGATCTGGACCGTGCGCGGTCACTTTAATCCAACGGCCTGCATCGACCGATCCGTGCGAACCGGTACGCACCAATCAGAACATGACGCGTGGCTAGGGTTTAGATTTAAAATCAGGATTTGAATGTATTAGATGTTTGATTTTGTTTTAATCATAACTTTTGATTCCCAGGTCCAAATTTGATGAATTTTATATCAATGGAATCAGGAGAGAAAGCCCCTTCCAAATATGCAATGTGTTTAATGTTTTGTTTCTGTTAAAATGGTTTTATTTACAGAAACATGTGTAGGCCTATTTTGTGTATATAAGTTATTTGAGAAATGTTTTAGTGTTTAAATAAATGTTGTTTGGCAAGTTTTGAACTTGCTTATGAACCAGTACTATGCACTTGTCTTGTTGAGTTTAGAAAATCATCACATATCATATTGCATGCATCCATATATTTTTGCTTGTATTTATTTTGTATGTGATTTGTTGCAATGATTTTATGTGTAGATTTTGGTGCCAATAGTGATTGTGATTGTGAGGAGTGTAGCTACTCTCCAAACTACCTAGGAAAGTGGTGCCTCATGATATTTTATTCCTATGTTTTCTACTATGCATTAGAAATATTTTGCTGGTCTTGCATGGTTATATTTTGCTTATATGTCTATGCTTGGGAAATCCTAGTAGTTGTAGAATTGCTAGAAATTTCTAAGTTAAGATGCTTATCTATGCCATGCTTAGCCTAGCTAGTAGCAACCAAGGGTGGTGAATTATTCATGCTATGGAAAATATTTCTAAGTCTTTGGACTTGTGTTTTGATTAATAAAACAACTAAGTGAATGAAACACCTGGGTGGAATGGAAGGAATGTTCTATGTTGAGTGGTTACACAAGGCCCATTTCTATGGTATACCTTGTGTATCTCACTTGTGGAAAGCCACCCAGGAACAAAGGGATTTGAGAGGCCAAATGTTAAGAAGCTTCTAGTGCAGCCACTTGGCAATATGGGCTCTGCCTGGATCATATAGGTTGCAATAACTTAGCCATTTGGACAGTTGGTGGTAGTGGGATGATAGGTTGGAGCGCGTCCATTTGGTCTAAGGGAAGGCTTCTGAAAGGTCCTGTCTTGGTGAAAATCAAGGCT
Source organism: Avena longiglumis (assembly GCA_030063025.1). Lineage (NCBI taxonomy): Eukaryota > Viridiplantae > Streptophyta > Magnoliopsida > Poales > Poaceae > Avena > Avena longiglumis. Next base: position 99,460,471 of record CP125975.1, read on the forward strand.
TGTGGGGAAAGTGCACAACCTCTGCAGATGGAAGAATCTAAGTACTTAGCCATGTCCCTGGTATTGGACAATTTGAGCATCAAGACATGGAAGCTATCAAGAATCTCCTCATCCCAATTTCTAAGTAAAACTTGTGGTTGAACAAGGGTGAAGGACCCCAATGTCTATTGGTGGTTCCTTGGGAAAAGTTTTTGACAAAGAAAAACTTAGTGATTTCAACTAATAGGCAACACCTATTTTGAGCAAAGCAAGCCTAAGCTACACTTAGCCAAAAAGCATATAGTATTTAGTCCACCAATATTCTACTAAGGTATCACTTGCCAATACTATTCCAATGTATTGACCCACTGTGGCTGTAACTTGTGATGTTGCAGGTTATTCTGATGAGGATTAGGAGTCATGAGTCTACACTCAACATGTTTGCCTGTGGAACATGAAAATGAAGATTTTTATCTATTTACTTATTTAAACTCTTGTACTAGGCCTGTGGCCATGGAGTTATAAAGACTATGTTTATTTCTGGAATGACTGTAATAATGACCTTTGTTTCTGTGTACTTCATCCTAAACTGTGGATGCTAGCATTGATCCAGGGACTAGCATTGCAATCACAGGGATCCTTTTCCTTTATAAAGGAGGGATCTTACAAACATACTCCTTACAATGAACAGACCAAGCATGCTCACAATGATGAGTATATGTACAAAAATGAAAACAAATAGAGTTCGTTACCAGCCCCTTACCACACCTCAAGTTGTCTTAATCTTCATTATTTCCCTTAACTTGTGTGACTTGAATAATAATATGAAACCAAAATCCACTGAGGATGGCTGAACCCTGCAAAGAACTCACAAAACCAGAGAAGAACAACAAATATTTTTTAGTGTTTTCGATTTTTCAAACAAGCCAACAAAGCAAAAGCAAACAAAGCAAACAAAGCAAAAGAAACAACAAAAATATTTTTGGTATTTTTGTGTTTTTTTGAGAAAGCAGCAACAAAACCAAAAATAAAGCGAAACAATGGATATACAAAGAACCAACCGAACATGATATATATATGTGTGTGATGTCGGTATACCTCCCCCCAAGCTTAGGCTTTTGGCCAAAGTGGGGCTCAATCCCATGGTGCCCAAGTAGGTGCACCTCCGTAGTATGACGAGGAGGCTCCCTCGTCCTGGTACGAGCTCGAGGACTCCCCTATGTAGTGTACAATGGGGTCATACGAGGGTGCTTCCTCCTAATAGTGTCCATGGAAGCTAAGAGAGTGCAGCTTGTCATAAATCTCCTCCTTGGAGCGTGACAAAGGACCTTCAGAAATACTGAACAAAGTGGTTTGGGGTTGAGGGATCTCTCTCTATTCCCCGTCAATAAACAACATTTTATTAACCAAGTTCTCAAGGGTAGATCCATTAGTGACAAAGTGGTGCACCTTCATGGCAGCAAGATCAAGCCTCTAAGGAGCCAAAACTGTATCATTTTGATCAACATCAATGTCCAAGGCAGTAGCATCACGCGTAGCAATAATCCCCCCATAAATGGGTCCCTTAGCAGTTAAGCGAGAGCAATAAGAGAACCAAGATTATACTTAGTTTCATTGTTGAGCGCATCAGCCAAGAAATCCAAATGATAACTGGAAATATTACTAGTGTTCTCCCTACCAAGAACAATAGTGGCAAGATAGTAAGAAAAGTACCTGATGGCCGGAAGCTGAATATTTCTTATCTTTCCCCGTTGAGCTCTACGGTTATCATCATTGGTTATCCCGTCGTAGATCTCCAACAAATCAGCGGGTTGAGATGGAATATTCTTTGTTGACCCAGTTGTACCAAGTCCCAGAGCCTCACAAAATTTCTTCAATGTCATATGGTAGGACCTACCATAAATTTTGAAAGAAACATCTAGATTGAACATGCTGTTAGTAAAGGAGAAGCTCTCCACAAATGTTTTAGTGAGGGTAGCATATTGCACGCTCTCATCCTGCGTAAGGCTTGTTAGTCCAGCCCTCCGAACCAAGGTTGTAAAATCATCAAGAATCCCAGCATGCTGCAAAAAGGTTAGGCAAGGAAAGGTGGAAGGGTGAGCATCCCCCTCATCTCCCTCGTCACCGAATCATGGAGTGATGAGATCCTCATTGTATGAGGGCCTGTCTCGGGAGGATGATCTTGAAGGCCTTTCCCTCCTAGGTGCATCACCCTCAAATATCTCTCCAAATGTGTGGTTGTCCATGACTACTCTTTTCTAAAAATTTGTAGACAAACATCAAACCAAGTGATTTCCAAGTTGATAAATGATGAGAAACTACTATAGGAACTTGCTAGAGGGATACACATGCATCAAAATGAAATCTATAAGCATAGAACAAGCATGCAAGCTCACACAACCTGTCACCTATAGCAGCAAAATAATCAAGATATAATCTATCAATCACAAATCTAATTGGACAAGTGGAGGAGGCACATACCAAGGAGCAATCCCTCCAAAAATTAGCAGCAAAGATGGGCTAAGCAAGGAGATCAAAAATCACGAGAAATAATAGCAAGAACACGAGCTTGAGCAAGTTTTCCGGTGTTTTTCGGGAGAGATAAAGAAGATGGCTGTCAGGGGGGCACCTTGGAGGGGTCCAGGTGGGCCACACACCCCTAGGCGCCACCCATAGGCATGCCGCGCCTACCTGGGGTGTGGGCGCCTGGGTTGGCCCCCTGGGTCACTCCAGGTGTCCCTCTGCCCCTTTTTTCGAGGAAAAAATTATTTTGATTTTTATGGAATTTTTCGGGAAACTTTATTTTTGGCCAATTTTCAGGGTATGAAAATTGATTTTCTCGCAGAAATAGATTTTTCAGAAGAAGCAAAATCAAACAAAAACCAAACTACAGAAGTTCTAAGGCACTCTAACAAGCAAACAACTAACAACCAAGAGCTAGCAAAAGAAAGGCAAAGACTAGGAAGGAGAAAAGTAAAAGAAAGTAAGTATAACCATAGTGAAAACATTATTTTGTTCATTAAAATACTTTTGTTAACAAGGTTGATCAAGTCTTGTTACCAAAACAATCTTATATGAAACAAAACTTTGCAATCCATAAGGTGATTATGTTACCTCATACTTGATAGCAATGGTCCCAATCATAATAGTTTCAAAATTTTATTGTGGAATGGGACAATATATTTCTCCAACCTTGATGCTCTCAATATTTTCAATGGAATTCAGGCAATAGCTCTTAGCAACCTTCTTGGGGAAATAGACATTATGCTCTTTGTCATTTATATTGAATGTTACTGTCCCTTGATTACAATTGATGACATCACCTGCAATATTAAGAAAAGGTCTCCCAAGAATAATAGACATATTATCATCTTTAGGCATCTCAAGCACAACAAAATCAGTTAAAAGCAAGCAATTATGAGCCACTTGAACTGGAACATCCTCACATAGACCAACAGGAATAGTGGTTGACTTATCAGCCATTTGCAAAGATATATCAGTTGGTATCTACTTTTCTAGATGGAGTCTCTTGTAAAGATAAAAAGCCATAACACTAACTCCAGCTCCCAAATCACATAAACCAGTTCTAACATAATTATTCTTAATAGAGCAAGGAATAGTTGGTATACCTAGATCACCAAGTTTCTTTGGAACCTTACCATTGAATGAATAATTAGCATGCAAAGTAGAAATCTCCTCATTTGGAATCTTCCTTTTATTAGAGACAACATCCTTCATATACTTTGAATAAGGAGGCAATTTAGTAGCATCAGTCAAAGGAATTTGCAAAAATAAAGGTTTCATCCACTCATAGAACTTATTGTAGTGTTCTTCCTCCTTGGACTTGTCTTTCTTACCTGGAAAAGGCATAGGTTTCTGCACCCATGGTTATCTCTCACTACCATGTTTCTTAGCAATAAAATCTTCCTTAGTGTACCTAGTGTTCTTAGTGTGCTTCTCAGGTTCTTCCTCACCTTCCTCCTTATCAGGAGCATCATTTTTATCATTACCACTCTCAGTTTCAGCATTAGAGACAAATATACTATTAGGATCTACAGCAGGTTCAAGTGGTTTCTCAATTATCTTATGTTTCTTTTTCTTTCTCTTACGAGGACTACCACTATCAACTTGTTGAGAATCCTGCTCAACTCTTTTGGGGTGTCCTTTAGGATATAAAGTATCTTGAGTAGCTATACCACTCCTAGTTCTAATTCCATAAGCATGTTTATCTCCTGAGGCATTAACTAGCATATCTTTTTGTACCTTAGCAAGTTGATCAAGTTGGGTTTGAACCATTTGAAAGTGTTTGCAAAGCATTTTAATATCATTAGAAGTTCTTTCCACAATATATTTCAACTCTTTAATAGCTCTAGAATTTTCCAATAAATGATTCTGAACTTGTTTATTAAAATTACCTTGTTTAACAATAAATGTGCCAAGTTCCTCTAAGCATTGATCAGGAGGTTTACCATAAGGAATATCACCTTCAATCAAAGTGTTGGAGAGAGTGTACCTCAATAGTAGATGAGTGGGGAATTGGCTTACATAAATCTTCTATAGGAGGTAGATTCTTCACATCTTCAGCTCTAATACCTTTCTCCTTTAGACATTTCTTGACTTCTTTCATCACTTCATCATTTAATGCAATAACTCTCCTCTTCTTTTGGTGTTGGAACTGGTTCAGGCACAACTGGTTCAGGAGTAATAGGCTCAGGTGTATTTAGCTCAGTTGAAGTCCAATCATCACAATTCTAGATTATCTTAGCCATTAATTCTTCAGCATCTGTAGGAGTTCTTTTCCTGAAAACACAATCAACAAAGCTATCTAGGTAGGTCCTAGAATCATCAGTTAGTCCATTATAATAAATATCAAGAAGCTCATTTTTGGGTAATGGACATCCAGGATGTGCATGAATCAAGGCACAGAACCTTGTCCATGACTCAGGCAATTTCAATTCTTCTCCCTGTTTAAAATCAAAAAGTCTCTACAAAGCAGCATGTCTAGCACTGGGAGGAAAATATTTCTGGAATAAAGAAGCAATCAAGCAATCAGGGTTGTCAATGGAACTAGGAGGTAATATATTAAACCAAGCCCTAGCTTCTCCTTTTAGTGAAAAAGGGAAGATGTTAGTAACAAAGTACTTGCACATTTTAAAATCATCAGAGAACAAAGCACTCATAGTAGAAAGCTCATTCATATGAGCCACAACACTCTCATTTTTAGTCCCACAGAAAGGTTCTTTCTCAACAATATATGCATAGGATAAATCAAGAGAGAAATCCTAATCTTTATCTTTAATATCTATGGGAGAGGTGGCAAACTTAGGATCAGAGGACAGTTTAGGCATGATAGTACGTCTAGCAAGGAGACTCTTAGTAGCACTAGTACCATGTGTGTTTTGACACTTCAACAAATTCATCAGTGAACTCAATGTAACCATCATTAATATCATAACTCTCTCTAGACTCAGGTGAGCTAACAGGTGTAATAGTGTATTCACTAGGAGTTTCAGTATTTCCTAGACTAGCCATAGTAGCATCTAGGAAAGTACATAATGAACCACTCGCATCAAGCACAGTAGAAGTAACATCATGAGCATCAAAAGCAGTTTCAGATTCAGCAGTAGTAGCAGTGTGTGTAGCATGAGTATGTGGTGGTGGTGTAACAAGCTTACTTATAACAGACGGCGAATCAAGAGAAACAAAGGTGTTTAGGAACCTCTTCTTTTAGTGGATGGTAAAATAGGAAACTTCCCATCATGAGACTTCCCCAAGATGAAACGAGTAGTAGTGAACAATAATAGATCCAAGTGAACTCACAAATAAAGCCATGCTCCCCGGAAACGGAGCCAGAAAATAGTCTTGATGACCCACAAGTGTAGGGTATCGCAAAAGTCTTTGCGGGTAGTATTACCCAGTTAATTGATTCGACACAAGGGGAGCAAAAGAATACTTGCAAGCCATAACAACTGAGTTGTCAATTCAGCTGCACCTGGAAATAGTTCTTGCTCATGATACGCCCAATTTGCATCACCATTCTATATCGTAATCCACCTCTATTCATTGATATTTGTCTTATTATGAGGTATTACTTATGGCTTTTCATCTGTTTATGCATGTCGGATGATTCTTGTAGGATTGACTACCGGAGTTTGGATTCTGATGGAAAAGAAGGCGTTTTGATGCAATTTTGTTAAGATCAGAAAAATACTAGAAAAATATGAGAAAATTATATTTTTCTAGAAGACAGAGGAAGCCAGAAGGATGGACGAAGAAGGGCTGCAGGGGGCCCACACCCCCCTAGGCACGGGCCCACCCTGGGCCGCGCCTTGGGCAGGTGTGGCCCACCTGCCCAGCTCCCGACTCCGCCCCTTCGCCTATATCTTCCCAACGGAACCCTAAGGCCAGGGGAGCGACCATAGATAGATTTACGCCGCCTCTGCGGGGTGGAAAACACCAAAGAGAAAGATCTCTCCGGCAGCAGATTTCTGCCGGGGGAATTCCTTCCCGAAGAGGGGAGATCGTTGCCATTAACACCATCGTCAAGCTAGGCTTCATCGGGATCATTATCATCATCATCCACACCATCATATCCACCAGCACCATCATCACCACTCCGTCCCGCTGTAACAATTGTGTTGGATATTGCTTTAGTTCTTAGGGGAAACTTTCCCGGTGTTAATTACTATTGTAGTTGATGCTTGTGAGTGGAACCATTGGATTCTTGTTTATATTCAGATTGTTATCCATTATCATATCATCTTTGATCTTGATCCATATGATGTCTTGTGAGTAGTTCGTCTTGTTCTTGAGGACATGGGAGAAGTCATGTTGTTATTAGTGGATTTGTGTTGAGTTATTATCCATTGGTTAGTATTTAAGTTGTGGTGCTATTCTTCTAGCGGTGTCATGTGAACGTCGACTACATGATACTTCACCATTTATGGGCCTAGGGGAATGCATTGTGTATTTGGCTACTAATTGTGGGGTTGTCGGAGTGAACCTGAACCCCCGTTAGGACACCTTTGCACAAGGGAGTGTAGGATATTAGAGTTTAAGGCTGTAGTTAGATTTATATCTTAATTACTTTCATGTAGTTACGGATGTTTGCAGGGGTTTAATCACAAGTTTGTATTAGTCCAAGTAAGGTCGGTACATTAGCACATGTTCACCCACACCACACTTACAACACAAAGAAGAGTACTCAGCTATATGAAGCGAAAGCACTTGACAGAATTCCCATGTGTCCTCGAGAACGTTTGGTCCTTATAAGTATTTCCACCAGCTTGTCCTTTGCTAAGAAAGGATTGGGCCACTTGCTGCGTTTGTTCTTTGTTACTTGCACTTTGTTTTGTTGCTTTATCATAAAACCCCTAAAAATCCGTTTGCTAAGTATTTGCAGAGAGTTCATGCTCCATACCACTAGTCAACACCTTCTGCTCCTCGTTGGGATCGATACTCCTATTTATCGAAAGTACTACGATACACCCCCTATACTTGTGGGTTATCAAGACTATTTTCTGGCGCCGTTGCCGGGGAATGAAGCGGTATTGAAGAGTGGAACTGGTAAAGGAAACTTCTACTGTGAGTATTTCTTTTGTTACTGCTTGTTACTTTGTTTCCAATATGGATAACCCACTTGGTTTTCTGTTTGGGAAACTAGTACCACTTCTAGGGTAGTAGATGAACCACCACCTATTGAGATAGATCCTTTTAAGATACCTACAAGTATTGTTGATCGTGTTATGGATAATTACTATTTAGGGGATGGAACTGTCCATCCTAGTGATCACTTTCTTTTTATCCATGAATTATGCGGGTTGTTTAAGTGTGCAGGTATCACAACTGAACAGGTGAATAAGAAGTTACTCTCCATATACTTGAAAGGGAGAGCTGAAGAATGGTATAAGCTGCTAAAGAATGGACAATCCATGGAATGGGAGGAAATGGAGTCTCTCTTTTATTCTAAATTTTATCCTCCCAGTGAGATCCATAAGGATAGAAATCTGATATATAACTTTTGGCCTCGTGATGGAGAGAGTACAACTCAAGCTTGGGGGAGATTGAAGTTATTATTGCTTAAATGTCCTATTCATGAACTCCCTAACAATATTATTATCAATAACTTTTATGCTAGGCTTTCTCTTCATGATAAAGATTTACTAGATGCTTCTTGTGCTGGATCATTCACACGTATGAAGGAAGTAGCTAAATGGGATCTCTTAGACCGTATTCAAGAAAACACTGAAGCTTGGGAGAATGACAAAGGAAGAAAGTTAGGTATAAACTATGATTATGAATGCATTAAATTTTTTATGGGAACTGATGACTTCCGTGATATTAGCAATGAGTTTGGTCTTGATTCCCAAAGTATTGCCAACTATTTTAAGGCCTTTGCCTCTTACATAGAAATTCCCCAAAAGAAGTGGAATAAGTACCATGCTCCTTATAAAGATGTTATTAATCATGTTCCTGTTAGAAGTACTGAAGTTTGTACTACTAATCATATTGTGCCTGAACCTCATGTTGACAAAATACCTTTCCCAGCTAAGGTAAAGGAGTATTCTATGATTATTAGTGCAAATAACAAAGGTACAAAGGAAACCATGGAGCCTGATGAGCAATTGAATATTGAACCTGTGGTAGCTATTATGAAAGATCTTGACGCTAGAAATATAGAGGATGAGCATATTGTCTTATGTGAATACGCTTATAATATTATCTCTCATCCTAGAGAAGCTAGAAAAGCTAGTGTTCTTGTGCTTTCTGTTAAAATTGGTGATCATTGCTACTATGGTTTATGTGATATTGGTGCTAGTTCTAGTGTTATTCCTTATGAGATTTACAGGGAAATTATGCATGAAATTGGTCCTTGTGAGCTTGAGGACATTGATGTGGTTATTCACCTTGCAAACAAGGAAACCATTTGCCCCATTGGTATTGTAAGAGATGTGGAGGTTCTCTGTGGTAAGATTAAATATCCTGCTAATTTTCTAGTGCTTAATTATGCAGCTAGCAAAACTTTTCCTATCATTTTTGGTAGACCTTTCTTGAACACTTGTGGAGATACTATAGATTGTAAGAAGGAGAAAGTTTTAACTAAGTTTGATGGAGATTCTTATGAGTTTAACTTTTCCAAATTTGATAAAGCTCCTTGTGAAAATATCCTGCCTAATAAAGATTTCAGGATGGAACAACTTGCTTCTATTGACCTAGTTTATGACCTTGGACCTCTTTTTGATGACTGTAAGTATGCTCATTCCGATGATAAAGTTGTTGCCAATGACAGTTATATTGTCAACTTTGTTCAAGGTGCTACTGAAAGTTATTATGAGAGAGGGAAACATGGTTTTATGCTTCTCAATAATGTTAAGTTTCCCCGTTTTATGTTGAAAGCTTTGAAGTTGAATTTGTTTTGTCTTCCCATGCTGGTGGATTTTTGTTTCAACAATTCGTTTTCTCATGATACCCCCATGCATAGCAAGTGGGTTAGACTCAAATGTGTTGGTTATTTGCTTCTTGATGCTCTCTTTCACTTCAAATATTTATCTCCTATCTGAGAAATCTTTGAAATTTTCAAGCCTAACTTAAAGGCATTAAAGAAAATTACTTGTTGGGAGATAACCCAAGAGTTTTGTCGAGTCCTGGAAGTTATTACTTCAGTAATAACCGCTCCTTATCCTTTTTGTTTTGGTTTTTATGTCAATTTCAACTACTTTTGTGAAGTAGAGGAGTTGTGAAAAGTGGCTGTCATGGGACAGATTTTTGTGATGCATTGTAAAAATTCATGAGGGAGCTCAGTACATCGGATGGAGCTGTATTTTTCTGATCTTGTTCTCCAAGTTGTTACCCAACTTCCATTAGTTCTGCACTTTTTGATTTGAGCAACAAAAGGTTTTCGAAAAAATCAATCTTTACCTGCTGGTCTGTTTTGACAGATTTTTATTATCATTTGCATTTGCCTCTTATAGAAGCCTTTGTTTTGATAGATTTCAGTTGAAGTGTGAAACTAAAGGTTTGTTTTTTTCTTACACTAATGTTTCCATTGAAGTTTGTGTATTGCCTTGTGAGGAAAGGAAACTAGGATAAGGAGAAAAGGAGTCTGCAGAGTTCGTCTTTGAGTAGGTAAAAGTGGTGAAAACAGAAGGTTCGTGAAACCCCAATCTTTTTATATTTTTGATGTTTTTAGTACATAGGGAATTTACAAGACGGAGCAGAAGAGGAAACGAAGTCCAGGATGGACAAACCCACCCCAGGCGCGGGCCCCTGCCTGGCCGCGCCTGAAGGGAGTGTGCCACCCCCGAGCTCCGTCTCCGCCTCGTTTTCGTATCAAAACCTTCCTTATGCATTGAAACTTCGTAATATATAACCCCCGGATCCCCCGAGGTTTGTGCATCGTGTTCTCTTCGTGTTTTTGTTTCGATCAGTTTCTGTCAGGAAATCTTCTCAAGTTTAGAGCACCATGGTCTCCGCCAATGACAAAGGCAAGAAGCCCGAGGAAGACGATCCTCACAAACCCAAGGAGGAGGAGATTTTGGTAGTTTATGAAGGAGACATGGAGGAGGACAAACAACCGGACACCCGCGCTACCGTCGCAAGCATTGGATTGGTGGCAAAACCTACCAAGCTTAAGAGGATAGCACAGATTTCTAAAGGAGGGAAACCTCCGCATCATATCCTCTTTCCATGGTCATCTCCTCCTCGTACCACTCGTTCTAACCATGCAGGGAAGGAGCGCTCTAAGAAGGAAGAGTGGAGGAAGAATAACAAGGACTGGGACCCTCGGTCCGAATTGATCATGAGCTGCATTGAGCATAATTAAGAGTTGATTCGTAATCTGAACTTCGATATTGAGGATTTGAATAATCTTATTCAAGGGCTTATCAAGAGAACACCACCACCACCGAAGGAGTAATTCGTCATCAAGTTTGGCATCCCCTTAGCTTGTTCCAATCTTGGGGGAGTTTGGCATCCCCTTAGCTTGTAATCCCTGCTTCCCTCTATGAAGGGACCTTTCTCCTATTTTCAAGTTGAGTCAGTAGACCTACTTCCTCTATATATCCAGCAAGCATTTGAGTTGTTGTGTTGCAAGCATTCATATGGTGATTTACTCAATCATGTTATTTATCTTCCTTGTTTGCACAAAACTTTTATCTATTGAGTATTACTTTGAAAGCCTTCATTGAAAAACCTTTTTGAGCAAAGAGTGCTCCAGTTGAAAAACTTCTACAAAAAGCTTTTTGTGAAATTGTTTGCTAGGTGTTCTCTGACCAAGAACAAGTTTGCCAATTCTAATTATGATTTATCTTTATGCATCTCTATTGTGACTATTGTACTTGGTTGAAAGCTAAGTTATATAATGGTGAGTTGCTTTCTTCTATGAGTTGTGTAATGGTAAGTGTGATGCTTCTTGTTCATATTCTTTTATCGACACTTCACTCCATAAACCTGTGGACATATTTACTGAGCTTAGTTTTCGCTTGGGGATAAGCGAAGGTCTAAGCTTGGGGGAGTTGATACGCCAAATTTGCATCACCATTCTATATCATAATCTATATTCATTGATATTTGTCTTATTATGAGGTATTACTTATGGCTTTTCATCTGTTTATGCATGTTGGATGATTCTTGGAGGATGGACTGCCGGAGTCTGGATTCTGATGGAAAAGAAGGCGTTTTGATGCAATTTCGCAAATATCAGTAAAATACCAAAAAAATATGGGAAAATTATATTTTTCCAGAAGACAGAGGAAGCCAGAAGGAGGGACGAAGAATGGCCGCAGGGGCCCACATCCCCTAGGCGCGGGTGTGGTCCACCTGCCCGGCTCTCGACTCTACCCCTTTGCCTATATCTTCCCTATGGAACCCTAAGGCTGGGGGAGCAACCACAGATAGATTTATGTTGCCTCTGCGGGGCGGAAAACATCGAGGGAGAAAGATATCTCCGGCAGACATTTTTTTGCCGAGGGAATTCCTTCCCGGAGAGGGGAGATCGTTGCCATCAACACCATCATCAAGCTAGGATTCATTGGGATCATTATCATCATCATCCACACCATAATCTCCACCAGCACCATCATCACCACTTTGTCCTGCTGTAACAATTGTGTTGGATATTGCTTTAGTTCTTAGGGGAAACTTTTCCGGTGTTAATTATTATTGTAGTTGATTCTTGTGAGTGGAACCATTGGATTATTGGTTATGTTCATATTGTTATCCATTATCATATCATATTTGATCTTGATCCATATGATGTCTTGTGAGTAGTTCGTCTTGTTCTTGAGGACATGGGAGAAGTCATGTTGTTATTAGTGGATTTGTGTTGAGTTATTATTCATTGGTTAGTATTTAAGTTGTGGTGTTATTGTTGTAGTGGTGTCATGTGAACTTCGACTACATGATACTTCGCCATTTTTGGGCCTAGGGAAATGCATTGTGTGTTTGGCTACTAATTGTGGGGTTGCCGGAGTGAAAGAAACCTGAACCCCCGTTAGGACACCTTTGCACAAGGGAGTGTAGTATCTCAGAGTTTAAGGTTGTGGTTAGATTTATATATTAATTACTTTCCTGTAGTTACAGATGTTTGCAGGGGGTTTAATCACAAGTATGTATTAGTACAAGTAAGGTCGGTACATTAGCACAGGTTCACCCACACAACACTTACAACACCAAAGAAGAGTACTCAGCTATATGAAGCGAAAGCACTTGACAGAATTCTCATGTGTCCTCGAGAATGTTTGGTCCTTATAAGTATTTCCACCGGCTTGTGAAATGGATTGTATGGGCACCTAGAGGGGGGGTGAATAGATGCTACCCAATTTTTAGTACTTTTTCAATTTTAGGCTTGACACAAGTAAATTCTCTAGATATGTAACTACGAGAATTTCCCTATATGCAAACCTAGCTACTAAGCACGTAAAGAGAGGAGCGAGGGAACCGTAGTGGAGCACGCGGAGACACAGGGATTTGTTTTACCGCAGTTCCTTCCTTGTTAAGGGAAGTACATCTGCGTTGGAGGGGTGGGCGGTTCTAAGACCACCACGCCACAATAGGCCTCACCCTATTCTCTGATGGATCTCGCCACGAGAGGCCTGATCCACCTTCTCCGCTATTGGTACCCTTCGAGGCGGGAACCAGTGCCTTTTACAACGCTACCGGGGCACACACCCACAACTGAATTGGGGGCTACCGAGATGACAACAAGCTGTCACAAGAACAAGGTTTATCAATATAAACAAAACAAGGATCTAGGTATTTGCAAGAAATACTAGATCGGTGATTCTCCAAATGAATGGAGAGGAGATGAAGCGCTTGATTTTTGATGATGAAGATCGAGTTCTTCTCCCTCGATTCCCCAAGGGACGGGGCCTTTGGGTGTATCTAGGTGGAGATCTCTTGGATGAAAGTTGCAGATCAGATCTTGACTTTTTCGAATGAACCAAGAGATCTGGCAGGAGGGGGAAGGCCGGCTTAAATACCCCCTGCCCACATATGTCCGTTGAACAACTTTGGGGGCAGATTATCCGCCCCTCACTTGGGGCGGACTATCCGCCCCTAGGAAAACTCCGCCCCCAGGGCGATCTTCCTGGGAGAAAATCCGCCCCCTCTCTGGGGCTGGCGCCTGCAAAACTTGATGAAGATAATGGGGGGCGGATTATCCGGCCCTCTCCTGGGGCGGATTATCCGGCCCAGCCGGAAAGTCCTACCGAAACTCCGCCCCCTCTCTGGGGCTTGCGCCTTGGTCGTGAGCAAGAGGGCGGACTATGCGGCCCCCCTGAGCACCGCCGGATAATCCAGCCGAAACTCCGCCCCCCTTCTGGGGCTTGCGCCTATTTGGGAAGAGGAAGGGGCGGATTATCCACGCCCAAAGGCGGAATCCTTTTCCTTTGATCCTTAGAGAGAGCTGCAACACTTCAACACACATTAAATAATCCTTGATATTGTTATCTAACACATAAAACACTAGGGATTATGAAATGTTCTTTCAATCTCCCCCTTTTTGGTGTTAGATGAGAATACTAGGATTTGCAATGCAACCGGCTAACGCCACCTTAACAAAAATGAAAGAAGCTCCCCCTATGTGTGCATATTTACAATTTGCATTTGAATACAAATACACACACTAGAGAGAACACAACTTTCATATCAACGATAATTGAAACAAGGTGGGTTGGGAAACAAGGTCATACCACTGGGATGTGATTATATCCAAAGGAAATAATGAGATTGATAGCCTCCAAGCACATCCCAACAAAATTGATGCATACATTAGATAATCCCATGATTCCATGTGCCATCAAATAGTCTCCATAGATAAATCCAGAATTCCATGAGATCCACAATATAAATCCGGAATTCCAGAATACCAAACACGCAGAGTACAACATAGTCTTACATAACCAAGCACAAATAGCAAATAAGTTCACGCTAAAAAGGGACAAGCAAGCAAATAAAACGACTGAAAGACAGGTGCTTGCGCCCGACCCTTGCAAATCCACGAGACCTAATAGAACTACTTCTCCCCCTTTGGCATCAAAACGCCAATAAGGAAGAAGAGCGATGCTAATGCCCCCGAAGATCATGCCTCCTCATCCTCGTCGTAGTCATTCCCGTCCCCTTCCTCTTCATCATACTCATCGTCATCGTCATAAGCTGGAGGAGTGGGTGCCCTCGGAGGTGGAGGAAACAGGAAACTCTCAAGCTCGCCGTAGTTGATCCCTGAAGTGTTCCACTGAGCATACGGTTCCGGAGCAGTGGGAGGAGGTGGATGGCCAGTGGCACCTGAGACATGGTGAAGAATAAGCTGCTGAGTGTGATCCCTCTCATGATCCCTGCGATACGCCTCATATTGGCCCTTGTGCGTGTCAATGCCCATGCAAAGGATGTGCCGCTGGAACCAAGTGAGCTGCTTAACCTCACGTGCCATTGGGGACACCGCGGAACGACAACCACTAGCCCGTGCATCACGCATGAAGGACTCAGGGGCGGTGGAAGGGTGATGGGTCTTCTGAGCCTTGTTGTAAATTTTCTTGGGCTTGTGAACCCCATCCAAAGCAGTGCCAAAGTCCTCATGGGGCAACATATGCTTGATGAGCATCATAATGAAAGGAGCATAAGGAATAGAGAGCATGTTGATCATAGCATCCGTCATCTCATGATATATGTAGTCCATGACATCCGGTTTGTAACATGTAGCTGAACTAGAGTTGGTGGCACACTCGTGAGCAAGAAACAATCCCTAAATATGCCAACAAGGGAGGCATACAAGGGAGAGAGACCATCGAAAGTACTAGGAACACCATCAGGAGTAAGGCAAGGAGCAAGCATAGTATCCTTGGATGGCTTCAGTGGAGAAATGATACGGTGGCCAGAAGGGGTGTCACGACGATGGAAGGCATAACCAAGAACCTGCCCAAAAATGCGGAAGTCCGACTGAATCATTGTTGTCCCGTTCATCCACTTCATAGTACGGCGCTCATCACCGCAAATCACAAGTGTCGAGAAAAACTGCCTCACCACGGAGGAATCATAGTTTCATTGGATAGTCATAAGGTGGTGAAGCCCCATATTTTTGGTCACATATAATTCCTCAAGGAGCCTTGCCTTGGATTGAGCCTCAGTCAAATTGATAGGGTGCATAGGGAGAAGCTTGAGGGTAGCATATACATCATCATGAATAGCCCGAAAGTGGGCATTCCAAAACACAGAGTCCTCGGGGGGACCATCACTGTCAGCCTCATCATAGTAATCAGTCTGGCGAATGGAGGCATACTGAAGACTTTCCATAGCCTTGTAATTGGGCCGAGAATGTTTGCCCTTGCGAAATGCAGTCCTCTTTGTTTTCTTTCCTGCCTCTGCCATCCGTTCAACCTCTCTTGCTGCTCTGCTGACTTCGGTTTCGTCAATGAACATCCCTTCTGCAGTGGGCTTGAGATAACGGGCACGGGAACGACGAGAGAAGGTCTTGGTCGGCTTGGAACCTCCTGTGAAAAGCTTGAGAGGGATAGCATGGATATAAGCACACACACAAGTCCAGGAAAAACAATAGAAAGAGTAGAAAAGCAATCCATAAGCGAATGATGTGCATTGCAGGAGTCAGGACCAAACTAGACCAGAAGTGAATCTCCAGGCCGGATTATCTGACCCTGGCAGGGGCGGATAATCCGCCCCCCCGCAGAAATTTTTTGGAATGGCCCAAATCTACCATGGCAAAACAGATCAGGCACTAGGGTTGCAATACTACTGATTCTAGCAAGTAAGGAAGAACACCAAGGATCTTTTACAACGAGATTTCCACCAAACAAAATGCATCCCATACAAAAGGAGAGAGATGAGGGAGTTACCCTCACTCATTGGAGGAAAATCGCGGAGGAGAAGATACCCGGAGGCGAGGTGAAGAAGATCCGGGGAGGGCCCGGAGAATCCGGTGGTCAAATCGACTCCGGGAGGGGCGGAGGCTCCGGCGGCGGCTGGGGGCTGAGTTAGGGTTGGGGGAGGGCTGGCTACTCTGTTTGAGCCTGGCCTCCCTGACCCAGCCTTTAAAGGGCAGATTTCGCCCGGGGCGGATAATCCGCCCCCCACTTAGGGCGGATAGTCCGCCCCCCTCTGAAATTTCTGTTAAGTACAGATTCAGGCCGGAGCAACCTTGCAAAACCCCTTGCTGGTGTATAGAGGACTTGTGTGCAAGAAGAGATGGTTCAAGGAGGGAAAGAAGGATTGGGTTTAGAGCAACAAACTGAGATGGTACTACACACCCAAATTTGCAAGAATCAAACCAAACAAAAACCAAAGTTGAGTGTGTTTTCCATAAGAACAAGAAATAAGCAAGAGAATCCAAAGAGAGCCATTAGAACCCAACTCTTCTCAAGGAAGAGGGCGGTGGCCGAAGCCACCATGTTGGAGCGCATGGCATGCACCGCGAAGATGTATCTTGAGTTTAAAACCAATGCTCATCGATGACCCACATATCACAAAATGATATTAAGGGAAATGATTTTTCTTGCTTTCGGCATTATGGGGGTAGGGTTAGCCCAATCAATTAGGACCACACTCCCCCTATGTCTATGCCCGCATCTAAACCAGTTACATGAATAAGAGCAAGTGAGTGTGCAAGGGTAGTCAAGCCAAACTCCTTGA
Source organism: Avena longiglumis (assembly GCA_030063025.1). NCBI lineage: Eukaryota > Viridiplantae > Streptophyta > Magnoliopsida > Poales > Poaceae > Avena > Avena longiglumis. Next base: position 99,477,586 of record CP125975.1, read on the forward strand.
ATCTATGATATTTAGCTCATTCCTCAAATAACAAAATCTTGCTTCATCAAAGGGCTTCGTGAAAATATCAGCAAGTTGGTTCTTCGTGCTCACAAATGATAGGGCAATATCTCCACGAGCAACATGATCCCGAATGAAATGGTTGCGAATCTCAATATGTTTTGTTCTTGTATGTTGCACGGGATTGTAAGCAATTTTGATAGCACTTGCATTGTCACATAATAGAGGCACTTTGTCACAATTGACACCGTATTCCTTTAAAGTTTGCCTCATCCATAATAAATGTGTATAAGCACTTGCAGCAGCAACATATTCAGCTTCGGCGGTTGAGAGTTAAATACAATTCTGTTTCTTTGAAGACCAACACATTAGAGACCTGCCCAAGAATTGACATGCACCAGAAGTTGATTTTCTACCATCTTTGTCACCAGACCAATCTGAATCAGTGTAACCACATAGAGAGAAATTTTAACCCTTGGGATACCATAACCCAAAATTCGGGGAATGAACCAAATATCTGAAGATTCGTTTGACCGCCACTAAGTGGCTTTCTTTAGGAGCGGCTTGGTACCTTGCACACACTCCTACACTTAACACGATATCGGGCCTAGATGTGCAAAGGTAAAGGAGAGAGCCGATCATGGATCGGTATACCTTTTGGTCCACGTCTTTACCCTTGGGATTGAGCTCAAGATGACACTTTGTTTGCATTGGAGTAGCAACGCCATTGAGATCCGTCATATTGAACCTTTTGAGCATGTCTTGGATGTACTTAGCTTGATTAATAAAGGTTCCCTCTCTAAGTTGTTTGATCTCGAATCCAGGGAAGAACCTCAACTCACCCATCATTGACATCTCAAATCTGTCAGTCATAAGCTTCAAAAATTCATCGTTAAAAGCTTGGTTAGTAGAGCCAAAAATAATGTCATCTACATAAAGTTGGCATACAAAAATCTCCCCATTAACCTTCTTAGTAAAAAGAGTGGGATCGATTTGTGCAACTTCGAATCCACGGTCTAACAAAAGCTCTTTAAGGTGCTCATACCACGCACGTGGGGCTTGTTTAAGGCCATAGAGCGCCTTATCGAGTTTGTAGACATGGTTTAGAAATTTGGGGTCCTCAAAACCCGGGGGCTGCTTGACGTATACTAACTCATGTGGAGGACCATTAAGAAACGCACTCTTAACATCCATTTGCTGTAATTTAAAATTATGATGGGATGCATAGGCAAGAAGGATACAGATGGACTCAAGGCGAGCCACAGGAGCATAAGTCTCGCCAAAATCAATTCCTTCCACTTGAGAGAATCCTTGAGCCATGAGTCTTGATTTATTTCTCACAACAATGCCATTTTCATCTTGTTTGTTTTCGAAAATCCACTTGGTGCCGATAACATTGCGGCAATCCTTGGGCTTCTCTACGAGCTTCCAAACTTTGTTGCGCTCGAAGTTATTTAATTCTCCATGCATTGCAACAACCCAATCGGGATCTTCAAGCGCATCAAAGACCTTTTTTCGGTTCAACCATGGAAATGTGAGCTTGATGATCACAAAAGCTTGCAAGTTCTCTTCTAGTAGACACCCTTCTTCGTAGATCACCAACAACCTTGTCAAGAGTGTGACCCCTTAATTCCAGGTTCCGATCAGCACGAGCCTTGCGACGAGACTCAATGTCCTTATTGTTTCTAGAAGGAGTTAAATCAATATTTGTATCCTTGTCTTGACCACTGCCTTGCCCTTGATCTTGATCTGAGTTAACAACAGGAGCTTGATGCTGAATTTGTTCTTCAGGGACGGATAATCTGCCCCTTGGTGGGGCCGGACTATCCGGCCTGGGAGATGAGGCACCAGTTTCTTCTTCCTGAGAATGCCTGACAGAACTGGGAGATCCAGAGCCGGATAATCCGCCCTCGGGGGCCGGAGAATCCGGCCTGGGAACTTCTTGGTTATTGCCTTCTTCTTTGGATCCCCTAGAACAAGTTGGAGTGCCAGGGGAGGATTGTCCGCCCCTTGGAGGGGGCGAATAGTCCGGCCTAGGACTACCATTTTGTCCACGAGACTGATGATCTTCAGTGGGTTGTGGAGTCGGTGCAGAGTTTTCTCCAATAGTAGGAGCTTGTTGATCTTGTGTAGAATTGTCCTTCCCAATCCTCCACAAGGAGTTCCTTAGTGGAGCGGAAAAATCCCACGCCCATTCTTCTTATGGCATATTGGGGTATTTCAACATCTGCATCACAAACATCAACTTGACCTACAAAGGAGCCGTTATTTTCATCGAACTCCACACTACAAGATTCTACAACAATCCCAGTGAGCTTGTTGTAGACTCTATAAGTGTGGGATTCAGCACCGTAACCAACGAAAATACCTTCTAAAGCCTTGGACTCAAATTTAGACAAGCGGACACCTTTAATAAGAAAGAAACACTTACACCCAAATACCCCGAAGTATGAGATGTTGGGCTTGTTACCAGTAAGTATTTCATATGGAGTCTTATCCAAAATCTTTCGGAGGTAGAGCCGGTTCGATGAGTGAAAAGCAGTGGATATGGATTCAGCCCAAAAATTGTAAGGAGACTTGAATTCAGCCAACATTGATCTTGCCATATCCATCAAAGTCTGGTTCTTCCTCTCGGCTACACCATTTTGTTGAGGGGTGTACGCAGCGGAATATTGATGTCTAATCCCCTCTTCGCTTAGAAACTCATTCAAAGTGTAGTTTTTGAATTCGGAGCCGTTGTCACTTCTTATCGCCAAGATAGGAACATTGTGTTGACGTTGAACTTCATTGGCAAAGTCAATGAATGTTTGTTGAGTCTCACTCTTTAGCTTGAAGAAATAGACCCATGTATATCTTGAGTAATCATCGACAATAACCAAGCAATATTTGTTCCCAACAAGACTTGCATGAGAAGGAGGACCAAATAAATCCACATGAAGTAATTCCAAGATCCTCTTTGAAGACACAATAGTCTTCCTCTTGTGGGGAGAGTCAGGCATTTTGCCTTCAACACAAGCCCTGCAAACACGATCTTTGGCAAAGGAGACATTGTCTTTGAGTCCAAGGATGTGGCCACCCTTGTGGAGACTTTGCAAAGTTCTCATGTTGACATGGGCTAAATGGCGATGCCATAACTAGCCCACATCGGCCTTTCCGAATAGACACATCGGACCCGAAGTGGTTTTCCCCAAAAATTCCACCACATACAGGTCATTTTCAACGTACCCAACAAAAGCGACCTTTAGAGACTTGCTCCACAAGAGTACCACCAAATCATCATCGATAAAAACAGCAAAACCCATCTTGCCAAGGGCACAAATAGAAATAAGGTTGTAACCGAGGGTCTCAACAAGCATTACGTCCACGAGAGAGATATCGTGGGCAACCACAACCTTGCCAAGACCCAATACCTGAGATTTAGACTTATCACCGTAGGAGACTGTAATATTATCATGATTTGGAAGCATCTTCGTGATGATCTCCTTGCTTCCGATCATATGACTAGTGCATCCACTATCTAGCACCCATTTCGACCCACCGGAAGCATAGCCCTGCAAGAGAATTACTTCTTGGTTTTAGGTACCCATTTTTCAATGGGTCCTTTCATGTTAGTAACAACGGTCTTTGGAACCCAAATAGACCAAGCAATATACTCATCAAAGGGACCAACATAATAAGCATAAACATCGCCAAAATCATCACAAAATATTTCATAATTTGGATTGTGAGAGCCTGCAAAACCAATATTGTTAGTTTTGTCTTTTGTGACATTCTTCTCAGCGGTGCTTGTCTTTGATTGCACATTCTTGGTCTTGTTCATCTTGTTTTTCTTTTTCTTGGACTTGGTGACATACCCAAGTCCCTCTTTACCATGATTTGACCTTTGCTTGCCAAGAACTTCATCAAGAACACCCTTATCCTTGGGAGTGATGTCCTTGACCACTTCGTTTTCCACACTAGCATTTTCCTTGTGACTATATGTTGAATTGGATGTGCTAGGAACATCATACTTGGCCAATCGAATTTGGAGCCGATCATGTGACTCGTTGAGAATGGATAAATCGCTTTTCAACGCCTTTTGAACGTTGTCAAGTTTCTCCAATTCCTCGGAGAGTCTATCATGAGCAGCCCCAAAGTCAATATTTTCCTTCTTTAACTTCTTTGCTTTGGTGACTGCATTGTCACGTTCCTAACAAGTTTAGACACTATTTCTTCATGTGACTCCTCAATGGACTCAAGCCTCTCTCCAAGAGAGACCCAAGCTTCTTCTTCTTCAAGAGCATTTTTTAAGGATGCAATTTCCATTGCATCCTCCCTTTTCATTCTGCCCTTTTCTTCGAGGAGAGCTTCGTTTTGGGCCAGCTGATCCATAAGAGCTTCAAAACGTTTTTGTGCTCACCTTGCAAGTTAGTGTAGAAGTAATACAAAGCAATAATCTCTTCTTTAACCTTAAGACTAGTAGGATCATCCATGTCAATCATAGCCTTAGGGAAAGAAGAGTTAGAAGTAGTTACCTCGGAACTTCTTGCCATGAGACAAGTAGCATTCTTGTTGATGACGTTTTCGTTCGGAGAGTCGAAGAGAGATGTTGATGTAGATGTGGTGGCTATAGCAGCTACCTCTTGAGAGCTATCGTCCTCGTCCCCATCTTCACTTCCCGAAGAATACTCTTCTTGAGCCACTAGAACAATCTTTGGTTGCTTCTTGAAAGGAGCATTCTTCTTTACAAATTGTTTCTTGCGTGGAGCCTTTGACTTGTCCTTGAAAATAAGTCTTCCTCCATTATCTTCCCTACTTTGATATGGACACTCAGCTACAAAGTGCAGCCGGTCACCATAGTTGAAACATGTTCTCAGCTTGGGACCATTATCCTTTCTTCCATAGGCTCCACTCTTGCGTTCTAGTTTAGCTTTAGCCTTGGTCGGATCTTTCCAAAAGTTTCTAGCATAAAGAGCCAAGTATTGTCTGTGGATCATTTTTATATCCTCGGGACAGTCCATACCTTCTATGGCATATTCATCATGATCAATCACACTAGTCTTCAAGGCCATGTTGACCCCCTTTTGCATACCCATAGCTCGTGCACGAGCATCTTCGGCATTCTTGGCAGCCACTTTGAAAGCGGCCATTTCTTGCATTACCTCATTAGATGTCATGAGGTGGTAGTTATGCCTACCTTGGATACTTTTCAAATCTGTGGGCTCAAATGGCATAAGAGCACTGACATACTTGAGCTTGATCCATGCATCATCAACATGAGCGGCCCCATGGTTTTTGAAAGTTGTGGCTATTGCCTTGAGCCTCCTATAAATGTCCTCGTGGTTTTCTCCATCCAACATATAGAATCCTTCAACTTTGTTGCTCAAAGCATCATATCTATTCCTTCTCATACTTTCGTTTCCGATGAAGAGCTCGGTGAGAGCATCCCAAGCTTCCTTAGCTGTACTAAGATGTTGAATGTGTGGCATATCTTTGTCACCCACACCAAGTTGTATCATGTGTAGAGCTGTAGCGTTGAGTTGGCTATCGACAACTTCTCTTCTTGTGAGATTGTTGGGGTTTCCAACATGAAGACCGTTTTCGATGATTTTCCACAACTCAATGGAGGAACTGCACACATGAGAATTCATCAAAAATTGCCATTGAGTAAAAGTAGATGCTGAAAGTTTGGGTGGATCACCCCTATTATGTATATGTGGGTGGGGGATAGGTGGATCAGGAGAATACACATGAGAAACCTCATTGTATCCATCCTTACCGCTACACTTTGTAACACCCTCAGAATCGGACCTATGCAAGTTTGAGCAAAATTCGCCAAACCCGCATAGAAACGATTCAAAGGTGCCCACCAGGCACTTTCGTGCGGGTGGAAAATGAAGTAATAACATTACACAACAGTCCTCGATGGGACCCACGTAATGTATATATATATATATAATGACTCAAAGAGTCAAGAAGATGATATAATATACAAGATCCAAATCACCTTGAAAAGAGAGCGTCCGACTACGGACAAGAAGCAAATGGGGCTAAGAGCCCGAAGAATAACCAATGGCGTCCATAACCCTGCCTGCCAAGCCGGAAGGGTAACCCGCTAACGACGCCGATCTCAAACCTGCTTAAACAAAAGGGGTGCGAAAGGGCAAAGGAAAAGAAAGAGCGTCAAGATCGAGGCCAGTACACGGCGAGGCTAGAATTCGGCGGTCCTCGCCTACATAGGTATGGTGGACTGAAGCGGCAGCGGCAGCATGCACTAAACAACCTATAGAGACTCGATACAACCGGCGGTTATCAGAGAGGGGCGAGAATGACATATCCGGATCCAACCTGAGGCTAACACCAAACAAACCCATCCTGGTGTTTCCCCCTCGATACCAAACGAGGAAGTCAACCGAGGAACTCACACAGTTGGCAGTTTTACTTATTTGGTTATCGTTGCAGCAATTACTAGTCAGGTTTAGATAATCATCCTGATAAAGTAAGCAGTGGGCACTTTTAGTTAACCATTCCGTTGTAGTTGCAACAATTACTAATCAGATACATATAGCATGATGTGATCCCGAAACCCAGCAGTTGTTGGTACTTTTATTCAGCCATTTCGCTAGAAGTTGCAATACTTACTAGTCGATACAATTGTCGCAAGCGACAACCAAACAAGCAATTGTGGGCAGTATTAATTAGCCATTCCGTTATAGTGAAGCTGATTACTAGTCATTATAAGTCAAATTTATAGCAAGAACTTTAGTTATGCTTGTCTATGATCGAGATCTGTGCTCCAAGTCGTCCATATCCGCGGACACGGCTTTGAAAGTTTTTACCCGCCGGGTGCACCAATAGCAACACACGCCGATCAACCTCGGAAAAACCAAATCAAACCCAACGAGGCTTTCACGATGAACAATCACAGATTCAATTATTTCAGGGGGCCACCCCTTTGAGTAGAATCCGCAACGGAGTAAGAAAGCTCCGAGGCGGCCTCAAGGTTGCGACAATGGCTGTAAGCGACTGGGAACCCGAAAGTGTGGCTGGGCTTGTCGATATCGCGTAAACATTCCGATCCTAACAAGACAAGGTGCGAGACTCGCACAATCGTAAATAAAGCAAGAAACATGGCATAAGTACAGGATCGTAAATAAAACCTCAAACTAGTTGTGGCCCCAAGAAATAAGACTGAATCAAGCTCTGGCTCAGGGGGGTCCCATATACCTCCCGGATGTGGATAGCGCGCAAAATCAAGGAACAGGTATCAAGAACTCGGGGTCTTACGGGACACAAGTGGGCGTTCGGAAACCAAATATTTTCTATCACCCACCGATGCCTCTGCTTATTTCAATTTTAGTTGTTAAACAGAAATTAAAGTGACGATAAGTAAAACTAGAACCATCTCCAACAGCAACATGCGGCAATACATCAGCAACTTTGGCATATGACGACATACATCAGCACTCGAGCAAGCGACTACGACGCGCAAGTCCAACTATCTACCAAACAACAGGTAATAGGATGTGTCCAAGGCAATATAGGGCTGCAGAGGATTTCACAGGTACGGAAGCTAAAGCATCGCAACACAGATAGCAATAGATCAACAGGAGGGAAACAAAGACTATAAAAGTAAGATAGGTAGAAAGAGGGAGATGCTCGCCTGAAAACATTGTCGAAGGTTCAACCGAAGGTCGGGGCGAAGCTCACATCAACTCAACGACCTTATCCGCGAAGAAGCAAAACACTAGAAGAAACACCGGATGCAATATTTAATACGACGGCAGAAGATCGGCATGATGCATGCATGATGCATGGCATGGCAAAGATGCGATGCAATTAGGTCAGATTAGGCGGAACCGGGGTCCCGACAATTAGTTAGATGGTGCAAGTTGTTTAGAACCCCCGCAATTTACATGTTGTTACAACAAGGCAAGATAAGATACCGGTTCGCTACACAAGTTTAAATGAGGCCAATATAAGTCTAGATTTGCCCGCATATGGGCCCCATATTTAATTATTAGGTGAATCGGCATAAGGCCCCCAAACCAATGCTATGCATGCGGGAATAACAATTTAATGTGCATCAAATTGATATGTTATAAAATAGGGTTCGAGGAAAAGGGGTCACACATCAGAGGGGGCTCGACGATCTTGGTTCCGGTTCGGGTTCGACAGGTCCGTGGTCTCGTGGTCCAGGTTCGACGGTTCCGTTCTCGTATCGGGGTAGGTCTTGTCGTGTCGTGGTATTGGCGCCCTTGGGTTCCGTAGGAGACCTTGGCGTTCAAGGGTTCGGCCTCGGATCGGCTTCGGGGTCCTGGGATCCGTGAAGGAGTACTTGGGCGGCCGGGGCATCGGTACCGCCCCGTTGCTGCCGTTCTTGTCGCCGCGACGCTTGTCGGGTCCGCGCCATCGAGGCGGTCTTGGCGAGGGAAGAAGTACTTGGCCCCTGGTTCGGAAGAGGAGTCGCCGTGCTCATGCGGTTACTTGAAGGAGCATTCGTTCGAATGGAGTTCTTGGCGTGTGGGTGGATCGTCCTCGGAGTCGATCTCGGATCTCGGCGTCGGAAGATCTTGAGGTTCCATCGGGGTTCGCGAGGTTCGAAGCCTTGCGGTGGTGAAGATCTCGTGATGCCGGGACCATCTCCGCGATGACGACCCATCAACAAGAAGGGCACGGGCAGAGGTACCAGGAACAACACAAACCAAAGAGGCTTGCCTCCCTAGGATACTGACTCGAACATCTTGCGGCGGAGCGTGCTCGGACGACGAAGGCAGCGGCGACGTAAGGCGACAGAGCTCGGCCTAGGCTCCGGCGGGCTTGACGGACAACAAGACAGAGGGCCGCTCGAGGCCGGCGCTGCAGGGGAGCTTCGGAAGGCGGGTTCAGACGACCGAGGCGGCTCCGGCGAGGTCCTTCTCGAGCGAGCACAGAGGCGCGGTGGGCGGGCTGGCGCGGCGCGCGATGGCGCGAGGCAGATGCGGGCCGCAGAGCAGCGGGAGGAGGGGCCGGGCCGAGGGAGGCGCGGGCCTGGTCGAGGGAGCCGGCGCGGTGGTGGACGGCTCGCTCGGCCCGCGGGCGGCTTGGTGGCGCGAGGCGGGCGCTGCACGGGAGGCGGGCGCTGGGCGGGTTCCCGCTGGGCGGCGGACGAGGAGCGGCCGGGCCGGGCGTCGCAGCGGCGAGGCGCAGCCGGGCGGGCGACCGGCGGCGAGGGCGGATGGAGGCGGCGGCGGCTGGCCCGCAGGAGGAGAGGCGAGGCTCGCGAGCTCGAGGAGAGGCCGAGGAGGTTGCGGAGCGAGCGGGCCATGGGGACGGGCGAGGCAACTTGCGGGCAAGGGGCCGGCGGAGGCAGGGAGAGGAGGCGGAGGCAGGAACTGCGTGCGTGGGAGCTCGGGCGACGCTGTGAGAGAGAGGGGCGGCGGAGCCGGACTGGAGGCGGGGAGGCGGGGCCCAGGGAGAGCGGCGAGGTGAGCGGTGGATCAAGGCGTCAGGAGAGGAAGGAGAAGGGGAGAGACGCGGTGCGCTGGTGGGTCCTGCGCCTGTGGTGGGTGGAGCGTCTGGGTGGGGTGACCAAGGCGTGTGTGCTTTGGCAGGTGGTCCAGGGTGAGATGGGGCCCACGCGGGCAGCGTGAGTGGGAGTGTGCAGCAAGGTGAGGGAAGGTCAGAGGCGCGTGTGGGGCTGGTTGCTGGGAGGTGAGAGAGGGAGAGAGAGGGGGAGGGATTAGGTGGGGGTATGGGGCTGATGTGGTGGTTGGGGATTGGGTGAGGGTTAGGGAGAGGGTGAGGTGGCACATGCCTATTGGCTGGGGTGATGTGGAGGAGGGTGTGGGGTAGATTAGTGGGTAGCTCTAGGATTAGATGGCGGGACTGGTTGGACCGATTCAAAAACCCGGGGGTGGTCGTTCGGGTCGATCTGGCCCGTTCGACTGCCCCCACTAAAAATAATATAAATTTTATTTGTGTTAGTTGGACCATTTGCAAACCGATAGCGACAAAACAAAATATTCCGGGGACCCGGTTTTGGCGTTTGAATAAAAGACGGGGCGTTTTATAAAACAAAACGGGCTTCGCGAAAACAGTTTTGGAAACAATGCATGATGATGACGATGCAATGCACAAATTCAACGCGATTTTCTAGTAGTGGTTTTGCGGGATGCCACACACTTTTTCGAGGAGGAGCTCTTTCTTGTGTCATCACCAACCACTTCGTTATCTTTGGAAACGGTTTTACCCGTTTCCTTGGATTGCGGAGCGGTAGCCTCAGAGTTAGAGGGAGGTGATGCTGCGGATGTGGAGAGACGCATTATCAATTGACGCATCTCTTCCATCTTATCCTCCATTGAACTCACCAAGGTTGTTTACAACATCTTGAGATCATTCATGGTGACTACCTCCGGATCATCACTCCCATCTACCTTGGAACCCATACTTCTCTTAGGCGGTTAAGCCCAAAATAAGAGTCGGGGCTCTGATACCAATTGAAATGGATCGTATGGGAACCTAGAGGGTGGGGGTGAATATGTGCTTCCCAATTTTTAGTACCTTTTCAATTTTAGGCTTGACACAAAGTAAATTCTCTAGATATGTAACTACAGAATTTCCCTATATGCAACCCTAGCTACTAAGCACGTAAAGAGAGGAGCGAGGGAACCATAGTGGAGCACGCGGAGACACAGAGATTTGTTTTACCGTAGTTCCTTCCTTGTTAAGGGAAGTACTTCTGCGTTGGAGGGGTGGGCGGTTCTAAGACCACCACGCCACAATAGGCCTCACCCTATTCTCTGATGGATATCGCCACGAGAGGCCTGATCCACCTTCTCCACTATTGGTACCCTTCGAGGCGGGAACCAGTGCCTTTTACAACGCTACCGGGGCACACACCCACAACTGAATTGGGGGCTCCCGAGATGATAACAAGCTGTCACAAGAACAAGGTTTATCAATATAAACAAAACAAGGATCTAGGTATTTGCAAGAAATACTAGATCGGTGATTCTCCAAATGAATGGAGAGGAGATGAAGCGCTTGATTGCAGACGACGAAGATCGAGTTCTCCTCCTTCGATTCCCCAAGGGACGGGGCCTTTGGGTGGATCTAGGTGGAGCTATCTTGGATGAAAGTTCCAGATCAGATCTTGACCTTTTGAATAAACCAAGAGATCTGGCAGGAGGGGGGGAGGCCGGCTTAAATACCCCTGCCCAAATCTGGCCATTGAACAACTTTGGGGGCGGACTATCCGCCCCTGGGAAAACTCCGCCCCCAGGACGGATCTTCCTGGGAGAAAATCCGCCCCCTCTCTGGGGCTGGCGCCTGCAAAACTTGATGAAGATAATGGGGGGCAGATTATCCGGCCCTCTCCTGGGGCGGATTATCCGGCCCAGCCGGAAAGTCCTGCCGAAACTCCGCCCCCTCTCTGGGGCTTGCGTCTTGGTAGTGAGCAAGAGGGGCGGACTATCTGACCCCCTTGAGGGGCGGATTATTCGGCGGTGCCGGATAATCCAGCTGAAACTCCGCCCCCTTCTGGGGCTTTCGCCTATTTGGGAAGAGGGAGGGACGGATTATCCGCTCCTGGTGGGGGCGGATTATCCGCCCCCCAAAGGAAGAATCATTTTCCTTTGATCCCTAGAGAGAGCTGCAACACTTTAACACACATTAAATAATCCTTGATATTGTTATCTAACACACAAAACACTAGGGATTATGAAATGCTCTTTCAGCTTGTCCTTTGCTAATAAAGGATGGGGCCACATCCTGTGTTTGTTCTTTGTTATTTGCACTTTGTTTTGTTGCTTTATCAGAAAACCCCTAAAAATCCGTTTTCTAAGTATTTGCAGAGATTTCCTGCTCCATACCACTAGTCAACACCTTCCGCTCCTCCCCAATCTTATTTGATTACATGATAGAGTTCCTGCTCCATACCACTAGTCAACACTTAGAAATGTTTTCTAAGTGTTTTGTTGTTTTGATACTAGGCACTATGCCCTAACAATCTTATTCGATTACATGATAGAACTCATCCAATCCCTACTATCCCCATAGCCTACAGCGGGGGATTACTCACTCATGGATGAGGGAAACATCGATGGTTGATGGAGAGGCATTGGTGATGACGATGGCGATGATCCTCTCCAAATCCCCCGTCCCGGCAGGGTGCCAGAACGGAGTTTTTGGATCCGAATCTTGGTTTCATATGGTGGCGGCGGAGAGGAACTCTCTCTGGAAAAACGTCGAACCCCCCTCGGTTTTAGGTTAAGGGTAACTTATAGGCGTAGAGGGAGCCCAAGGGGGTGCCTAGGTTGGCCGCACCCCCCTAGGCGTGGGCAGGGCCCACCCGCGCCTGGCAGGGGTGTGGGCCCCCAGGCCTCCACTCCGTTTCGTCTTCTGGCTCCATGGATCTTCTGGTGAAATATAATTTTTGGCATATTTCCGGGATTTTTCCTGATAGTTGATTTTTTGCACAAAAACTAGACACCAAGGTAATTCTGCTGAAAACAACGTGAGTCCGTGTTAGTTGTATCCAAATCACACAAGTTTAGAGGAGAAACAATAGCAAAAGTGTTCGGGAAAGTAGATACATTTTGGACGTATCAATGCCACAATGTCAGTTGCATGTTTTCTTTTGTTTTTGGTTCCAGAAAAGGTAGAAAATCAATATTCTCGGAATTGGGCGGGACAAAATCCAAAGTCAATATTTTACCGTGGGGAACACGGAGCTAGAATACGAGACGGATGGGAGCCACCAGGGGGCACACCTCCTGACCGCGCGGCTAGGCTGGGCCCATTCCTGGGGGGTGCGGCCGCCCTAGGTGCCCCCATTTCTCGCCTCTTCGCCTATAAAGAGCCCCCGATACCGAAACCCTAAGTACCAGATCAATCTTCCACGAAACAATCCGTAGCCGCCGCCACCATCTAGATCGGGGGGATCTGAAGTTCTTCCTGGCACCCTGCCGGAGGGGAGTGTTGGAATTATGCCCTATAGGCAATAATAAAGGTGTTATTATTATAATTCTTGTTCATTATAAAGTTTATATTCCATGCTAGAATTGTATTAAGCGGAAACTTTAATACTTGTGTGGTTTGTAAACAACACCGTGTCCCTAGTATGCCTCTATGGACTAGCTCATTGATTAATGATGGTTAAGGTTTCCTAACCATAGACATGAGTTGTCGGTTAATAATGAGATCATATCATTGGGAGAATGATATGATGGACAGACCCAAACTAAGCGAAGCAATTAGATCGTGTTCATCTTTGCGAAGCTTTTCTTATGTCAAATATTGTATTCCTTAGACCATGAGATAATACAACTCCCTGGTATCGGAAGAAAGCTTTGAGGTCATCAAACGTCGTGTTATGAGAGGGTGATCATAAAGGTGTCTCTCAGGTGATCGGAAAGTACCTATTGGGTTGTATGTATCGAGATGGGATTTGTCCCTCCCAAGTCGGAGAGATATACTTCGGGCCCACTCGGTAATCGATATCAACACCGCTTGCAAGCATGTGGTTAAGGAGTTAATCACAAAGTGATATCGGATTACGGAACGAGTAAAGTACTTGCTGTGAACGAGATTGAACTAGGTACGACGGTACTGACGATCAAATCTCGGGCAAGTAAAATATCGTGAGACGAAGGGTATATATATGGGATTGATTGAATCCTGGCATCGTGGTTCATCCGATATGATCATCGATGAATGTGTGGGATTCAATATGGGTTTCTAGACCCCGCTATTGATTATTGATAGAAGATCATGTCTGCATGTTCTCGAACCCGAAGGGTCACACACTTAACGTGTCTCGACGCTAGGATAGATTGGATGATTGGTTTGTGAGTTTTTGTTCGGAGTCTCGGATGGGATCCGGGACATCACGAGAGGTTCCGGAATGGTCCGGAGAATAAGATTCATATAAGGCAATGCAGTTTTTGGAGTTCAGAATTGTTTCAGGTTAATCGGTATTGTACCGAAAGCTTCTAGAACCTTCCAGAGGGGGACCAACGTGGCCCCACCTGCCGGGAGGGGGAATGGGCCTATGAGGGAGTGCTCTGGCCGCATTGGTCCAGGGGCACAAGGCCCCATAGGGCCCAGCCGGCCAAACCAAGGGGAAACCCTAAAGGGGCTTCTAGAAGGAGGGGGGAACTTGCCCCCCCACTCTTCCCTCCTTGGCCTCCGGCCTAGGCTTGGGGGAGGGGCTAGGGTTGGCACCCACCCCTCTATATAAAGAGGGTTGGGGGCGCACCACACCCCACACCTCCTCCTCAAGCCCTAGCCGCCTTGCTTCCCTCCTCTCTCTCTCCCTCCCGACTGCACGTAGGCGAAGCCCTGCTGCAGAAACTCTTCACCAATTGCACCACGCCGTCGCGTTGTAGATCCAATCCGTCTCTCCACCATACTTGTTGGACCGAGGAAGGAGGAGACGTCAAGGTGCTGCACGTGTGCTTCTCTCGGAGGCATCGCCACTTGCGGTGCTAGATCGGATCGGATCGCGAGGAGGAGAAGCGAGTACGACTACATCACCCACGTTCCGTTTAACGCTCACCGCGAATCTTCAAGGGTATGAAGATCTCATCTAATCTCTCTCGTTGTTTGCATATCCTAGATTAGATCTTGGCTTTCCCGTTCGCATCCATAGAAATTTTTTGATTTACTATGCTGCGAAACCCTTCAGTGGTATCAGAGCTAGATCTATGCGTAGATGTGTTTCACGAGTAGAACGCAACATGGTTGTTGCGGGCATTGATGTTTTCTATTGCAAGACTCTTGTTTGTGTTCTTCTTATGATGCGGGATAGTGAGATTGAAGCGGTCCAGGCCAACCTTACGCGACGTCGTTCGCGAGACCGGCTCCGCACTTGACGTGTGGCTTGTTCCACACATGCGGCTGGTGGATGCCAGTTTCTCTCACTATAGTTGTCATGGGATTTACACCGGAGTTTGGCAACCATAATATTACCGTTGTGGCTTTCCGTAGGTAAGAATCGTTCTTAGCTTGCTACTCCCATAAGCCACGTAAAACAAGCAACAACAAAGTAGAGGCGTCTAACTTGTTTTTGTAGGGAGTGTTTTCTGTGATATGGTATGGCCCAAGATGTGATGTGTATGTTGTATGCGATGATCATGTTTTGTAATGTTTCACGACTTGCATGTCGATGAGTACACAACCGGCAGGAGCCATATGGTTGTCTTTATAATTGTGTATGACCTATGTGTCAACTTCTTATACGCCATGTAATAGTTTCACTTTATCGCTAAGTAGTTAGCAATAGCTGTAGTTGCTATTCATGGTGGAGGCAATCATGGTGGGGTGATGGAGATCATGCCGGCACGCACAAGATGGAGATCATTGCGCGAAGATTGGCTATACCATGTCACATAAAGTTATATGCATGTGATGTTTATCCTTTTATGTATCTTATTATGCTTAGATCGCGACGGTAGCATTATAAGACGATTCCTCACTTAAAGATCAAGATAAAATTGTGTTCTCCCCATGTATGCACCATTGCGAAAGTTCGTCATGTCCAAGCATCACGTGATGATCGGGTGCTATAGACTCTACGTTTACATACAACGGGTGCAAGCTAGTTTTTGCACACGCGGAAATACTCGGGTTTGACTTGACGAGCCTAGCATGTACAGACATGGCCTCGAAACACAAGAACTGAAAGGTTAAGCATGAGTCATATGAATGATATGATCGACACTTCGTTGTCCACCATTGAAACCACATATCTTCTCGTGAAGATCGGATTAGGTGTGGTGAATTTGGATCGTGTTCACTAAACAACTTGAGGGATGTTGAATTTAGTGGGAGTTCATCTAGTAATTTGATTAAAAGTTGAACTAGTTATCATGAACATAGTATAATTTGTACTTGCAAACATTGTAGATCAAATGGCTAAGTCCAACTTCAACTTCAACGTTTTTGCTGAGAAGGAAAATCTTAGAAACAATGGGTCTAACTTCAGCAACTGGTTCCGCAATCTGAGAATCATTCTCTCTGGCGGTCAAAAGGACTATGTCCTTGAAAATGCGCTAGGTGACGCCCCTGCTGTAGATGTACCGGATGATGAGAAAGCTATCTATCAGTCGCGCAAAGATGATTATGGTGTGATTAAGAGCACCATGTTGTTTTCTATGGAATCGGACCTTCAAAACCGTTTTGAAGACTATCCCGGGCCCTTTGAGATTCTTGAGGAGCTGAAAACCATGTTTCAGACTCAGGCCCGTTCTGAGAGATATGAGATCTCTGAGAAATTCTTTAACTGCAAGATGGAGGAAGGGAGTTCCGTTAGTGAGCACGCCATAAAGATGTCGGGCTACACTCAACGCCTTGAGCAATCGGATCGCAAGATTCCGGAGGAGCTCAAGATTGACAGGGTTCTGCAATCACTCCCTCCCAGCTACAAAAGTTTTGTAGTGACTCATAATCAGATTGGTTCCACTGATTCGATCACCGAGCTCTTCGCAAAGCTGAAGGCCGCGGAGGTGGACATCAAAAAGGATAATCATGTGTTGATGGTCAACAAGCCCCCCACCTTCAAGAAAGGTAAGGGTGCAAAGAAGCCCTTCAAGAAAGGCGGCGGCAAGCGCGTTTCCCCTGCTGAGAAGAAGCTCAAGTCTGGACCCAAGCCGGACACTGAGTGCTTCTATTGTAAGGACAAGGGTCACTGGAAGCGCAACTCTTCGAAGTACTTAGCGGACAAGAAGGCTGGCACCATCAAAGGTATATTTTATATACATGTTATTGATGTTTTCCTTAATAGCCCTCGTTGTAGTGCCTGGGTATTTGATAATCGGTTCGCCATAATATTTGTAACTCAAACAGAGCTACTGAATAGACGGCTTGCGAGGGATGAGGTGACGATGCGCGCTGGCAACGGATCAAGAGTTGACGTGATGGCCGCCGCACGCTCTCCTTAGTTTTACCTTCGGATTAGTTTTAAACCTTAATAAGTGTTATTATGTGCCTGCGTTGAGCATGAACATTATTTCGATCGTGTTTATTGCAAGATGGTTATTCATTTAAATCGGAGAATAATGGTTGTTCTATTTATATGAGTAACATCTTTTATGGTCATGCACCTGTGAATGGTTAATTTCTTCGAATCTCGAAAGGGATGAAACACACATCCATAACATTGAGGCTAAGAGATGCAAAGTAGATAGTGATAATACTACTTATTTGTGGTAATCGCTGCCTAGGTCATATTGGTGTAAAGCGCATGAAGAAACTCCATTCTGATGGACTTTTGGAGTCTCTTGATTTTGAATCATTTGACACATGCGAACCATGCCTCATGGGCAAGATGATCAGAACCCCGTTCTCCGGAATGATGGAGCGAGCAACGGACTTGTTGGAAATCATACATACCGATGTATGCGGACCGATGAGTGTTTCTACGCGCGTTGGATATCGCTATTTTCTCACTTTTACCGATGACTTAAGTAGATATGGGTATATCTATTTAATGAAACATAAATCTGAAACATTTGAAAAGTTCAAGGAATTTCAGAATGAAGTGGAGAACCATCGTAACAGAAAGATTAAATTTCTACGATCCGATCGTGGAGGTGAATATTTGAGTTATGATTTTATCATGCATCTTAAAGCAAGCGGAATCATTTCGCAACTCACGCCACCCGGAACAGCACAACGCAATGGTGTGTCTGAACGCCGAAATCGAACCCTATTAGATATGGTCCGATCGATGATGTCTCTTACTGATTTTCCGTTATCATTTTGGGGTTATGCATTAGAAACCGCTGCATTCACTTTAAATAGGGCACCATCTAAATCCGTTGAGACGACACCGTATGAACTGTGGTTTGGTGCTAAACCTAAGTTGTCGTTTCTTAAAGTTTGGGGATGTGAAGCTTACGTCAAAAGGTTGATGCCGGACAAGCTCGAACCCAAAGCGGAGAAATGCGTCTTCATAGGATACCCTAAGGAAACTATTGGGTATACCTTCTATCACAGAACCGAAGGCAAAGTGTTTGTCGCAAAGAACGGTTCCTTTCTTGAGAAGGAGTTTCTCTCGAAAGAAGTGAGTGGGAGGAAAGTAGAGCTAGACGAGGTTGTTGAACCTTCTCTTGAGTTGGAGAGTAGCGCAGACCGAATTGTTCCAAAGGTCACCGCACCAACAATAGAGGAAGCTAATGACAAGGATCATGAAGCTTCGGACGATGCTGCTATTGAACGTCGCAGGTCGACAAGGTCGCGTTCCCATCCTGAGTGGTACGGCAACCCTGTCTTGACTTTCTTGTTGGTAGAAGACAGTGAACCTACGAACTATGAGGAAGCGATGATGAGCCCAGACTCTGAGAAATGGCTAGAAGCCATGAAATCCGAATTGGGATCCGAGCGAAAACCAAGTATGGACTTTGGTGGACCCTCCTAGCGACCGAAGACCGTTGAGTGCAAATGGATTTTCAAAAGGAAAACAGACGCGGATGGTAATGTTACCGTCTATAAAGCACGACTTGTCGCAAAAGGTTTTCGACAAGTTCAAGGTGTTGACTACGATGAGACTTTCTCTCTCGTAGCGATGTTTAAGTCCATTCAGATTTTGTTAGCAATTGCTGTGTTTCATGATTATGAAATATGGCAGATGGATGTCAAGACTGCGTTCCTCAATGGCAACATTGATGAAGAGTTGTATATGATGCAATCCGAAGGTTTTGTTGATCCTAAGGATGCTGATAAAGTATGCAAACTTTAGCGTTCCATTTATGGACTGAAGCAAGCATCTCGGAGTTGGAACCTTCGTTTTGATCAAGTGATCAAGAGCTTTGGATTTGTTCCAAATCGCTACGAAGCTTGTATCTACAAGAAAGTGAGTGGGAGCTCGGTGACATTTCTAGTACTATATGTGGATGACATATTGATTATTGGAAATGACATTAACATGCTTAACGATGTGAAGAGTTATTTGAACAAGTGTTTTTCAATGAAATACCTAGGTGAAGTTGCTTATATATTAGGCATCAAAATCTATAGAGATAGACAAAGACGCCTGATAGCTTTAAGCCAGAGTACATACCTAGACAAAGTTCTGAAAAGGTTCAGAATGGATAAGGCAAAGAAAGGTTTAGTGCCTATGTTGTCAGGTAAGATATTGAGCAAGGCTCAGTGTCTAGCTATGGTGAATGATAGAGAAGCTATGAGCAAAGTGCCTTATGCCTCGGCCATAGGTTCTATCATGTATGCCATGCTGTGCACTAGACCAGATGTGCCCAATGCTCTTAGTTTGACGAGCAGATATCAAAGTGATCCAGGAGTGGAACACTGGACAGCCGTGAAGAACATCCTAAAGTACCTAAATAGGACTAAAGAAATGTTCTTAGTCTATGGAGGTGATGAATGCGTCAGAAGGGTTACGTCGATGCTAGTTTCGACACCGACAAGGATGATTCTAAATCTCAGACAGGATACGTTTATATTTTGAATGGAGGAGCTATGATCTGGAGAAGCTGCAAGCAAAGCGTGATCGCGGGATCTACAGTAGAAGCGGAATACATGGCTGCTGCAGAAGCGTCAAGTGAAGGAGTTTGGATCAGGAACTTCATCACTGAGCTTGGCGTGGTTCCAAGTGCATTGGACCCACTGGAGATATTGTGTGACAACACTGGCGCCATAGCACTCGCTAAGGAACCAAGATATCATCCAAAGACCAATCATATCAACCTCAAGTTTCATATAATCCGAGATTATATAGCAAATGGAGATCTGAAGATTAGCAAAGTACATACAGATCTGAATGTCGCAGATCCATTGACTAAACCTATTCCACGTGTAAAACATGATCAACACCTTAGTGCCATGGGTGTGAGATTGTTGCCAAATGTAAACTAGATTATTGACTCTAGTGCAAGTGGGAGACTGTTGGAATTATGCCCTAGAGGCAATAATAAAGGTGTTATTATTATAATTCTTGTTCATGATAAAGTTTATATTCCATGCTAGAATTGTATTAAGCGGAAACTTTAATACTTGTGTGGTTTGTAAACAACACCGTGTCCCTAGTATGCCTCTATGGACTAGCTCATTGATTAATGATGGTTAAGGTTTCCTAACCATAGACATGAGTTGTCGGTTAATAATGAGATCATATCATTGGGAGAATGATATGATGGACAGACCCAAACTAAGCGGAGCAATTATATTGTGTCATCGTGTTCATCTTTGCGAAGCTTTTCTTGTGTCAAATATTGTATTCCTTAGACCATGAGATAATACAACTCCCTGGTATCGGAAGAAAGCTTTGAGTTCATCAAACGTCGTCGTATGAGAGGGTGATCATAAAGGTGTCTCTCAGGTGATCGGAAAGTACCTGTTGGGTTGTATGTATCGAGATGGGATTTGTCCCTCCCAAGTCGGAGAGATATACTTCGGGCCCACTCGGTAATCGATATCAACACCGCTTGCAAGCATGTGGTTAAGGAGTTAATCACAAAGTGATATCGGATTACGGAACGAGTAAAGTACTTGCTGTGAACGAGATTGAACTAGGTACGATGCATCGACGATCAAATCTCGGGCAAGTAAAATATCGCGAGACGAAGGGAATATATATATGGGATTGATTGAATCCTGGCATCGTGGTTCATCCGATATGATCATCGATGAATGTGTGGGAGTCAATATGGGTTTCCAGACCCCGCTGTTGATTATTGATAATAGATCATGTCTGCATGTTCTCGAACCCGAAGGGTCACACACTTAACATGTCTCGACGCTAGGATAGATTGGATGATTGGTTTGTGAGTTTTTGTTCAGAGTCTCGGATGGGATCCGGGACATCATGAGAGGTTCCGGAATGGTCCGGAGAATAAGATTCATATAAGGCAATGCAGTTTTTGGACTTCGGGAATGTTTCCGGTTAATCGGTATTATACCGGAAGCTTCTAGAACCTTCTGGAGGGGGACCAATGTGGCCCCACCTGCCGGGAGGGGGCATGGGCCTATGAGGGAGTGCCCTGGACGCATTGGGACAGGGGCACAAGGCCCCATAGGGCCCAGCCGGCCAAACCAAGGGGAAACCCTAAAGGGGCTTCTAGAAGGAGGGGGAAACTTGCCCCCCCCACTCTTCCCTCCTTGGCCACCGGCCTAGGCTTGGGGGAGGGGCTAGGGTTGGCGCCCACCCCTCTATATAAAGAGGGCTAGGGGCGCACCCTCCCCCCCCCACACACACCTCCTCCTCAAGCCTAGCCGCCCTGCTGCCCTCCTCTCTCTCTCCCTCCCGACTGCATGTAGGCGAAGCCCTGCTGCAGAAACTCTCCACCAATTGCACCGCGCCGTCGCGTTGTAGATCCAATCCGTCTCTCCACCATACTTGCTGGACCGAGGAAGGAGGAGACGTCGAGGTGCTGCACGTGTGCATCTCTCGAAGGCATCGCCACTTGCGGTGCTAGATCGGATCGGATCGCGAGGAGGAGAAGCGAGTACGACTACATCACCCACGTTCCGACGAACGTTCCGCTGTGCGAATCTTCAAGGTACGAAGATCTCATCTAATCTCTCGTTGTTTGCATCTCCTAGATTAGATCTTGGCTTTCCCGTTCGTATCCGTAGAAATTTTTTGATTTACTATGCTGCGAAACCCTTCAGGAAGATCATCCCGGAGGCCTTCTTCTTCATCATGCCAGCCTTCGGTATGAAACATGAGTAGTGCCACCTTGGACTACGGGTCCATGTAGTAGATAGATGGTTGTATCTCCTCCTTTGTGCCACCATGTTTAGATCTTGTGAGATCCGTTCATGATCAAGATCATCTATTTGTAATCATGCATGTTGTGTTTGTGGGGATCCGATGGATATTGAGATTACTATGTCAGATTGATTAATGGTTTTGTCTTATTGATTCTATCATGTCTGTGTTGTTTGTGATCTTGCATGCTCTCCGTTTCTAGTAGCTATCTTGGCCAAGTAGATGTTAGTGACTCCAAGAGGGGTATTTATGCTCGATAGTGGGTTCATGCCTCTATTTAATCTAAGGGAAGTGACAGAAATCTCTAAAGTTGTAGATGTGTTGTTGCTACTAGGGAGAAAACAACGGTCTCTTGTTCATGAAACGAGTGGATTGTTTACCTTACACACTTTGCTTAAAGCAGTTATCCGTTGCCTGCAACTTAATACTGTAGGGGATTCGGATGATAACCTGAAGATGGATTACTAGCCATAGATGCAGTTGGATGGCGGTCTATGTATCTTGTTGTATTGCCGAATCGAATCTCATAGGATCATGAATGTCTAGTACTGCATTGTTATGCCTTGCTCAGTCATGTCAATTGTCCTGCTATAATTTGTTTACCCAGCATTGTTTACCCAACATGCCCTGCTATAATTTGTTTACCATTGCAGAGAAGTGATTCGAAGCAAGCTCTAAACCATTGTGCATTTGTCCGACAATGTAAATGAACCAATTTGTTCTTCCGGTTCATGGATGTCTCATCCACCAACAAGGAGAAGTGAGAGGGGAAATGGTGGCAATATAGGCAATATACATATGCATCCTACACTGCATGTCAGCATCCTACACTGCGTGTCATTCCTTTGAATACAACTCGACACACTTTTTCTATGTGAAACCGGCTTCAAATAGTGGATGCACTTAGTGAATAGTATACTTTATAGATTTATTGCCCCCGTCATTCGAGGTAAGTTTGATTACATGATTTGTGGATAGATTTCTTGAGATTTTTTTCAACTTTAGGGCAGCCGCAATGTGTAGCCAAATCTAGATCTAAATTAATCTTTTAGATTTTAGAACTAGTTTTATACATTGTATAGGTGGTTCTAAATTGGAGAGGAGGGAACCGGAGGGTGCTCCGATACTAAATTCATGGCCGGACCAGAGGAGCTCATGCATGATGTCTGAGCTGAAGAGAGAGGTCGTAGGTATTTTAATACTTCCTCTGATCCATATTAGTTGACTTGAATTTGTTAAAATTTGGATGAATCTATATACTAAATAATGTCTAAATTCACTAAATCTAGACAAATTCAAGTCAAATAATATGGGTTAGAGGGAGTAGCATTTTAATCTGCGGTGGGTCCCATTAAGGAAGAGTTGGGAACCAGCTACACTGGAGCTTGCTAGTTAATTTGGCATCGATGACAAAAAGTACAGGCTTAAAAATTTTGGCCACGAGCACGCTGTGGCTGCCCTTAGAGGATCATATTCCCCGCAGTTAGGATTATATAAATTAGTTAATAAAATTTAAATTAGATTAGAAACAAAATATAGTTAAATAGGTTCCAAGCTCGAAGTAAGACTTGACAGATTTACAGAAAATTTCAGCGTCCCGTCATCGTCTCCGTTCCAGATCGACTTCAGTATTTCGGAGAAAACTTCTCGAAGTTCAGACTGTGATGTATTCTCTGTACATTAATTTAGTCAGTGACAAAAATAGGACAATGTCAACCGTGTTGATAACTCATTCTCGGCCACATGATCGAGTAAATGACTCATGAAACTAAACATCTTTTTTAGGTATGAACTTTTTTCAGAATCTGTAGAATTTTGATTTCTTTGTTGAGATTTTTTCTGCGTCCTTTGGATTTCACCAAAGTTGCCAGGCTAAAAACAGTTTTGGCCTGGCAACTTTGCCTTTTTTTTCTTGTTTTTTTTGAAAAATTCAAATGTTGTCATGTACAAGAAACGGAGGGCTCAGATCGTGCCGCGCGGGGAGCCGGATTCCTCGCGTTCTCTCCCTACATTAGCGGCATCTCCTTCTGCGCCGGTGATCGGCAGCACGGCAGGCCTGCAAGGCCGGTGGCCACGGCAGCTCGTATGGGTAGGCCGCTCCCGCGTATCTGTTTCTCTCGTGTGTGCGCTCCGCCTTCCGCGTGTCGAGCTCGACGGAGAAAAGCCAGGTCTTCTCCCCCCTCGGTGTCAAGAGGATGTACTTGGCATTCGCCGCGACAATCACGGCTGGCTGCTGGAAGTCCGTCTCCTCGCGCCCCGGCAGCCCGGAGGTCGCCTCCGACAGCCTTACCAGCGTCTCCTTCACCCACTCGGTGCTTCCCTGGAGCTTCGCAAAGACGACGAGGTCTCTGCCGACCATGCGGACCACGCGCACCGCGCCGTCTTCGCCGCCGACAACCCAGAACGTAGACAACTCGTCAGTCATCGCCACGACGGCTTCCGGGAACGGGACGAGCGAGAACTCCGCGGTGGTCTCGTCCAGAGAGAGCACGACGCCGTCGCGCCGCATCGCCCAGTACAGAGACCACCGCGTGCGCCCCACGAAGCTGAGTGCGCTAAACGCCGGGAGCGGGACGCCGGCCGCGCTCTGCCCCAGGCTCCAGCCGCCGTCGCTGCCGGAGAACACGCACGCCCGGGGCGCGCGCGCGGCACCGACGTGCGGAACGTACTCGTAGACCGCGACCATGACCCGGAAGTTCGACATGCCTATGCAGCCGCCCGTCTCGTCAACGGCGGCGCCGTCGAGCAGGAACACGCCGAAGCAGCGCTGGAGACGCATCTCCGGCGGGTAGGCGATCCCCTGGTACCGCCGCGAGAGCGGGTCGCAGACGACGAGGTCGGGGAAGCGGAGCTGCCCGTACCCGTTTTTCCTCGGTCGGTAGAGTAGGAGGAGGCTGCCGCGGCTGTCGGCGAGCTCCCAGGGCGCGGAGGCGTCGACGAGGTCCGGGAGGAAATCGAGGGAGAAGTGGCGTCTGTCGATGGCACCGGCCGTTGTGGGGTCCGGGACGAAGACATGGTTGTTCGGCCCATCGGGCCGCAGATTGTCGCGGTAGCTAGGGTCGACGACGTGGTATTGGCCGGGGACGTGAGCCGAGTGGAGGGAGCGGAACCGGGCCAGGAACGCGGTGTCCGCGACGATGCGGCGCCAGCGCTTGCACGTGAACGCGGCGCGGATGATGGTGAGGGACGAGTCCACACGGAGGAGGACGAGTTCGAGGAGGTGGTCAGGAATGTGGTCAACACCCGTTGGCCCGGGCAAGATCTCGCTCTTCGTCGACGCTCTCTTGAGCTTGTTGTTGTGCCCTCGTCGACGGCGGCCCGCCATTGGCACTCAACTCCGGGCAAGCTAGCTTCTTTGTGGGAATAAATCCTCTTCAGACGTAGTATTGGTTTTATAACTGATTCAGTGAGCATCACTAACTTGCTGTTGACGTGACTAAAATACACTCTCCCGCAACGCGATTTGGACAACATGTCCTTGCGTCCCACGGAACCTAAATCTGGGTCAATGCTTGCGCTTTGCGAGAGAATAGAACAGAGGACAGTGCTACGCGTCCCCGGGATAACAACTTCTAATCCCCCGGTCCTCGTGGTAACACGTGTCTGTTCAAATCCCGTTTTTCTACACTTAGACCTGTTTTTGCTACATAATGCACCGCTTTTACTATACTGTATCAAAAAACGATTCGTCCACGAGACAAATAAAAAAGACAGATCTCGTCGGAGTCTTCACCGGAGACCTCGCCGGAGCCTATGTAGCATAATATTTGTGCTAATGTAGCAAAACTGACTCCGTCTTAGACTCGTCGGAGAATTTCGCCGAAGATCTCGCTGGAGACCTCGTAGCAAGAAGTTTACGATATTGTAGCAAAATCAGATAATAGATGTAGCAAAATAATTATGCTAACGTAGCAAAAGCCGACTTCGCCGGAGACATCGTCGGAGCAAAAACTTGTAGTGAAAAAAATATCATTATAGTAGCTCTGCTCGCCGAAGATAGCAACACCAGAGGGCGTGTGTAGCATGGTCGCTCGCCATGTGTAGCAGTGTCGTTAGCAGCAGGTAGCAATTCCGGATGCTGCAGATAGCAACAACCGGCGCCGTAGGTAGCAAACGATGCCGCCGCAGGGAGCAACGACGGACGGCTTCGAGGCAGCGTCATGTCGGTGCGGCCATGGCTGTGGGCAGCGGCATGGGCTATGGGACATAGGGGATGCTGGGGGATGCAACACGCGAGGCCATGGCGGCGGCGCAGCAACATAGGGTCGTGGCGACGGAGGGCGTGGGGACAGGAGGCAGCACACGAGGCCATGGCGGCGGCGGTGCTTCACGGGAGGACGTCCGACAGCAGACTGGGGGCGCGCGGCGACAGAGAAAGGGAAGACGAACGGAGGCCGCAAGGGAGAGGAGAGGTGGCGCGACACTGAGGAAGAAGGAGTGCAGAGGTACGCTCTCCGACCGAGTGGCGAGCGGAGACTCTCGAGAAATTTTCTGATTCGATCAGCGACGGAGAAGATGAAAAGATGACGTCAAGATGGGGTCCACAGCGGAAGAAAAAGTCGTGCGAGACGGACCTGGGGGATGGAACGGTTCCATCCCCGGGTGATGGAACGGTTCCATCCCCCGGGTGATGTGTATCATTTTCCTAGAATAGAGGTATACAGAGAGAACACGGGTTTACCACAAACCGGTTCAACGGTGGTAAAAATGTTTCTGCATTTTTGGCTGTATTTTATAACATTTAGAATCTCTAGTTCCAACAGTTCTGCAACTAGGCCACCGCAAAAACTCGATCAAATCTGACCGTCTTATTGCGACAGAGAAATTCACATTTCTCGGTCGATCAAAACACCAATCTTTTGTTTGAGAAAAATCATAACACCTGTCTCATGTTCATTTTACTAATGTTTACTTAGTTAGTGCACGTAAAATCATAACACCTACCCATCTCATGTGCATTTTTGATAGGCTTAACTCGTTATATAATTTTGTATTTTCTAGTTTTTTATTTGCAAGGATTTTGATAGGAGTAATTTTTTATGTTTGTTTGTATTTTTTTGAATGACTTTTATGTAAGAAACTATAACTTTGGCGGTAGATGCCAAAGACCCAAACATAAATTGATATATTTTCTTCCTCAATTGAAAATTCCTTTTGAATTTAATAGATAAATATATTTAAACACCACATGTTCATATATTATGGTGTTACTAGTAGCTAGAGAAAAGGGTAAAGCAGAATCCGTTTCATGTAGCACCAAAATTGACACAGGACATGTAAAAGATACAAACATGTACATTCTTAGTAATAAAAAGTTTCTAAAAAAATGTTTTTTTGTAAAGGAAGCCTCTGCTGCGCCTCTAGTAAATTCATATTACATTTATTTAGAACCTTTTCTACATTTTGCATGGTACATAAACACTTGAATTAAGGTATGCCCCTTAAATAACATCCTGAATTTTTCCTAGAGTTGTCACATTTTGTTTTGCTTAGTTGGTGAAAAAAGAATGACGAAAAAGAATATTGCATTTGACACAGATTTGGTGAGCATAGATGTAGTGGATCCTTTTGAGCAGCAAAATCGGAAAGGTACTAAAAAAAAAAATCGTCATAGCTATGCTTGGAGAGAATGTCCGCAGGTATTTGCATGCCAAATTTAAAATTAAAATAGAAAAATATATAACTTGTGTGAAAAAGTCAAATTATCTAACTAACATTACAAGTACAGGATTTCTACTATACGCAAAAGTACAAAGTTTTATTTTCTCTTTTTATATTTGTGTAGGCCATGTACCATCCTATTGTTTCTTTAAATTTTGCACGAGTAAATATTAGTTATTTAGGTAATTTCTAAAATTTTAAATCCAATTTATAATGAGTAAACCGTACCAGCGGTCCTAATTCTTTTCGCGTGCCTTCAGTTTGGTCCTAGTTCTTCAAAAACGCATATCTAGGTCCTAAATCTTTCATAAGTGATTCACGCGAGGTCCTAAATCGGTTTGACCCACGTTAACCGGTGCCACGTCGACATCAAACATGTGGCAGTTGAAAAAATTTACGGATGGACCCTTATAAGATGTGAGGTTCTAATTCCTGGGCGCCTAGTTCTTCTCCATCTCCGCTCTTTGTCGCCGATGTTCATGGCGCGGGACCACCTCATGGCGTTCTGCTACGCCTGCGCTCACCGATGTCCTTGGCGTCTACGACCTGGACCTTGAGAGCACGCCCCCTCCACCCCGCGTAGGAACTCGCTGCCGTGCGGCGTAAGCGGTGACAAGACATGAGTGTGGCGTAAGCGGAGCCATGACATGCACCTCGCCGCCGCACGAGCAGTAGAAAACGCTAGGTCCGACGCAATGACGCAACATGCCTGGGTGCCAACATGGGAGCGACGTGCAGCCCGCCGGCAACACGCGCATGGGAGTAGTGTGCAACCCGACAAGGTAGGATAGCGGCGCACATTTGTTGGGATCTAGTGTTGCTTGTGTGGGCGCGATGGATGAGGCGGTACATGGATGAGCAAGGGGGCACAACTCATGGGCTCCATCCTCACAGCAATCGTATCACCGGAGCTGCATCTCCACCGCCGGTCTATGGTGCAAAGACAGGGGATTTGGAGATGAAGAAATACAACCTCATGGGTCTATTCGCAAATATAAAGGGTTGCTGGTATGCCACGTGGGCCTCATTTTTGACATGGCACTAGTCAACGTGGGCCAAACCGATTTAGGACCTCGCATAAATCACTTACGAAAGATTTAGAGCATCTCCACTAGCATTCCCAAGAGGCCATTCCCAGGATGCTTTTTGCAAAAAACGTCCTAGTAACGTACCCAAGAGGCGTTTCCGGACCGATTTTTTGTCCATTTTCGCCCGGCCTTCCCAGGCGGAACCCAGAAAACTGGGTACGCCTTGGAAAGCCTGGATCGAACGATTGCCCATCAATCTTCCTCACGTGTCCTCTCTCTCCCCCTATCTCTCTCCCCGTCTCTCTCCCCTTCCCGTCCGCCGTGTCAAGCTCCCCTCTTCCTTGACCCGCCACCAACCGCCGCCAACCCAGGCTCACCACCAACCGCTGCCGCCAACCCAGCCTCGCCACCAACCGCCGCCGCCCAGGCTCGCCTCCTTCCTCCCGTGTCCCCCCTCTCTCTCCCATCTCTCTCTACTCCTCGCGCCGCCTCCCTAGCCGCCTGCGACCTCGCCCCGAGTGCGCCCGCCGCCCCAGTCGAGCTCCATGCCGCAGCCAATCGAGCTCCGCACCGCCCCAATCGAGCTCCGCGCCGCCCCAATCGAGTGCCGGCAACCACCAATTGAGCTCCGCGCTGCCCCAGTGCTCTCCTGCGGCCGTCTGCTCCTGTACGTGTCTTGTTCGGCCTCGCCGTTGTCGAGGCGAGCCACGAAGCTGGGAACACTACTGGAAAAGTTCCATTCCCAGGGCTCCATTCGGGCCAAAATTAGCTCCATCCGGATAAAATTTAGCTCCATCCGGACCAAAATTTGTCCTGAGAATGCCTCAACGAGTGGAGATGCTCTTAGGACCTAGATATGCATTTTGAAAAAACTAAGACCAAACTGAAGGTACATGAAAAGAATTAGTACCGCAGGTGGGGTTTACTCAATAGTAGGTGTCTCTATCGGAGGGAGTATATTTTTAGATTCATCAAAAATCAGGTCTATCTAGACGAGACCCATGTTCTTGTGTGTATTTTCGATTTTACGTTATCTTAGCTCCGAGGGGATAACTCAAAAAAATAAACCACACAGGTGGACGGAGCGCACGGAGATGCTGTGCTCGGCCTCGTCGCCGCCGTCTCCTCCCGCCGGCGGGACATCCTCCTCAGACCACCACGCGCACCTGAGGTCCGCAGCCGCGCGATCAGACTTGCCGGGCGCGCTCGCAGCCTTCGTCGCCATGTCCTCCTCCGCGCCCGCGTCCGCGGCCGGCCCAGTCCTCCGCACATTCACCTCCCTCCTCAAGCTTTGCGCGGCGCGCGCCGACCTCGCGACCGGCCGCGCCGTCCACGGACAGCTCTCCGCGCGGGGGCTCGCGGCAGAGGCGCTGGCGGCGACGGCGCTGGCCAACATGTATGCCAAGTGCCGCCGGCCAGGGGACGCGCGCAGGGTGTTCGACCGGATGCCCGTGCGTGACCGCGTCGCCTGGAACGCGATTGTGGCCGGGTACGCGCGGAACGGTCTCGCCGGGGCGGCCATGGAGATGGTCGTCAGGATGCAGGAGGACGGGGAGCAGCCTGACTCTGTCACGCTTGTGTCCGTTCTGCCTGCCTGCGCCGATTCCCAAGCGCTCAGGGCATGCCGAGAGGTGCATGCGTTTGCGGTCCGTGGTGGATTTGATGAGCTCGTGAATGTCTCCACGGCGATCCTTGATGTGTACTGCAAGTGCGGGGCAGTTGAAGTTGCAAGGGCTGTTTTCGATCGGATGCCGGTCAAGAATTCTGTCTCTTGGAATGCCATGATCAAAGGGTATGCAGAGAATAGGAATGCCACCGAGGCTCTGGCACTGTTCAAGA
This sequence comes from Avena longiglumis, assembly GCA_030063025.1. Lineage (NCBI taxonomy): Eukaryota > Viridiplantae > Streptophyta > Magnoliopsida > Poales > Poaceae > Avena > Avena longiglumis. Next base: position 99,507,802 of record CP125975.1, read on the forward strand.
GGATGGTTGGAGAGGGCGTGGATGTGACGGATGTTTCTCTACTGGCAGCATTGCATGCTTGTGGGGAGCTTGGGTTTCTTGATGAGGGGAGGCGTGTCCATGAGTTACTTGTGAGGACTGGGTTGGAGTCCAATGTGTCAGTGATGAATGCGCTTATCACCATGTACTGCAAGTGCAAGAGGAGCGACCTTGCTGCCCAGGTGTTCGATAAGTTGCGCTACAAGACACGGATCTCATGGAATGCCATGATACTTGGGTGCACGCAGAATGGAAGGTCGGATGATGCAGTGAGGCTCTTCTGTAGGATGCAGCTGGAAAATGTGAAACCTGATTCGTTCACTCTCGTTAGTGTCATTCCTGCTCTTGCAGACATTTCAGATCCGCTGCAGGCAAGATGGATCCATGGATACTCTATCAGGATGCACCTAGATCAGGATGTTTATGTTCTGACAGCCCTTATTGACATGTACTCAAAATGTGGCCGTGTAGGCATTGCTAGACATCTCTTCAATTCAGCAAGGGAGAGGCATGTTATCACATGGAATGCTATGATCCATGGGTATGGCTCACATGGTTTTGGCAAGGTCGCAGTTGAGCTGTTTGAAGAGATGAAGAGCACTGGAAAAGCACCCAATGAAACAACCTTCCTCTCGGTCCTCTCAGCGTGCAGTCATGCTGGTTTGGTTGATGAAGGACGGAAATATTTTTCGACCATGAAGGAGGACTATGGGCTTGAACCTGGAATGGAGCACTATGGTACGATTGTGGATATGCTTGGCAGAGCTGGGAAGCTAGATGAAGCATGGTCTTTCATCCAGAAGATGCCTATTGATCCAGGTATTAGTGTTTATGGTGCAATGTTAGGTGCTTGCAAATTACACAAGAACGTGGAGTTGGCAGAAGAATCAGCTAACAGGATCTTTGAGCTAGGGCCAGAAGAGGGGGTATATCATGTCCTCCTAGCTAATATTTATGCAAATGCTTCAATGTGGAAAGATGTTGCTAGGGTAAGAACTGCTATGGAAAAGAAAGGCCTCCAAAAGAGCCCTGGATGCAGTATTGTTCAGCTCAAGAATGAGATTCATACCTTTTATTCCGGAAGCACAAATCACCAGCACGCAAAGGATATATATGCAAGGTTGGCTAAGCTGATAGAAGAGATCAAAGCTGTAGGATATGTGCCAGACACTGATTCTATACATGATGTAGAAGATGATGTCAAGGCACAGTTGCTCAACACCCACAGTGAGAAGCTCGCCATTGCATATGGGCTCATTCGCACAGCCCCTGGCACAACAATTCAGATAAAGAAGAACCTCCGAGTCTGTAATGACTGTCATAATGCAACCAAGTTAATATCTCTAGTTACAGGACGGGAAATTATCATGAGAGATGTTCAACGATTTCACCATTTTAAGGACGGTAAATGTTCATGTGGAGACTACTGGTAGTGAACTTTTTGAAGGCAGGTTGAATATAGTTTTTGAGATGATAAAACTTTGAACAACTATTATAAATAGGACTCTGAGATCACACCATCAGACTATCAGGTGAACTTAACAAATTGGCACGTATATTAAGGTACTTGCTGAAGTTTATCTGTGGCTCACATCGTGGGACACTAGCATTCATTAGAAATGATTTTCTGCTTCAGTCAGACTTCTAGAGCTGCCAATAAAATCTGAATGGGCTTCTACCACACTTTGTTACAGGTGTAGTATCTGCCTTCTGTATTGACACTACGGGGCTCAGATTTTGATGTACCAGGCACAGGCAGCTTCAGTGATCATCTCACCCTCTCAGGGAGCATACTGCAGATTTCAGTCTATTTACATTGGTAGTGTAACACATTTAAAGACTTCTATTTAAAATACTGCACATGGATTCTGTTGACTATAAAAAACACTGCTATTTTATTCTCATCTGCGACTAGATGATGTACATGATGAGATCAAACTGTTGATAACTGAATAAATTACCTATATTTTACCATTTTGTGCACTTTAGAATTGTGAGATGAGTGTGCAATAAAATTTGGTATTCTGTAATGAAATTCAATGATTGTAGCAACATTCTGTGTGTTTGTGGTATCCTGGCCCAGGGCTTAATAGGATTGATAGGATACTCATACCAACTAGGCGTGCCTTCTTTTCTAGGAGTTCATCTCCAAAGGAACTTTGGGTTAAGCGTGCTTCGCTTAGAGCAATTTATAATCAGCTAGTGCAAATGAGCTAGCTCCACCAAACTAAAGCTATAGCTGATCCAAAAATAAATTAAATACGAAGCGGGCACATGTGGTGCCGTGCTTGCAACCCTAGTGGCTAGGGTGTTACCGTGTTTTGTATGAAAAGTTGATTTATTCACCATTTCGTTCCAGAAATCCCTAATTTCAATTAAAAATGGATCCACATAGGATTCTTACAACATTCAAAATTAATTCTTCTATTGGAATGGTGTACTTTGAAGCGAAGGACCACTTCTCACTCTGAATGTAATTTCCAACTATACTGTTTAAAATTATACTCCCTCCGTCCAAGGATAGATTTCTTAAGTTTTTCAAATTTTAGATGAATCTATATATTAAATAGTGTCTAGATTCATCCAAATTTTGATAAATTTGAGACATCTATTTTGGGAGGGAGTATTACAGATCTGATCAGTGGGCATGGCAGTCTTTGTTTCAGTTATTAGAACTTTGTACTGACGGTGTTGACTTCTGCCTGCCAATTGTAGCGATGAACTCCACTGTGACTTTAAGTGCATTGATAGATGCCAGGTTCATCAGGCTTGTTGATGACCATGTAGGCTCCCCTCCAGCCAGATCAGATACTCCCCGGAAGACAATCACAGGTACGCCAGGAGATGTTGTTGTCTGTTGAGATAGTGAGTAAGTTCTCTTATAGACATCTTTAGAAAAAAAATAACTGAAAATGTTTGAGTGCAAATGTTGGCAGATACTCAAGTTAAAACTACTAGAATAGAAAGAAAATATAAAACCTTACCATCACAACTGCTGCGCTCTCCTCATCTATTGTTGACACGCCAAATTCTCTGAAAAGGAAATTCCGGTATTCTGCATTGTCTAGGAACATGTCAGCTGATGCTCCTTTTAGCCCATGAACCACTTGTGGGGTTTTTGGTAAGCAGAAAGTGTCATTGCATCTTTCAAGGTTGACCTACAGAAATTTCATAATTAGTACAAGTTTTAGGTTGTAATCCTTTATACATAGCCCTGTATTTTGCTATATTGCTGAAATATAGTGTATCTCTCACCTTAAGTCCTTCTGCTATTTGGAACCATGCTGAATCTACAGGTAGCCAAAAAACTTCTTCCATAGGCTTACCAACTGAGTAGAGCTCCTCATTTCTGTATTTCAGCGACCCTAGCAGGTTATCTCCGCCATTGGGGACGTTAAATTGTGCAAAGCTTAGTTCTGTTGATGATTCTTTTAATGATTTGTACTTCTGAAATTTCAAAATCAGAACACCAGATGTCTTGTTAAGTAGTGAGTTCAGAGTGTGAGATGGTTAAAGTCTTAAAGATGCCCAGACTCCAGTTGCCGTGATATGTATCTGCACTCGCCGGCATTACATCATGGAATTGGGAGTAAAAGCTAATTACAGTAGGGATTACCTTCCATGTCCAAGCGCCCGTATAAGCAACTAACTTGGGGACACTGACATCGCCAAATGACATTGAATCATTAGAGCTTCCTGCTGTGCCATAATGGACAATACCAGACACACTAAAGACATCGATGAGAGTTTGTACAGTGACAGCTGCATTCAACTGGAAGAAGATTGATTTAGTGCCTAGAAGTTATTTGTATTGATATATAATAAATTAAAAGGAGCTCCTCCATATGGTAGTAGTGTATAATGTGAATGCATAAGTCATGGTTTTAGTACCCTGCGCTGTCCTGTCAGTGCATATATAACATTCACACCTCGAATGCTGCCGATGTGAAACCTTCGTCCTGAAATACCATGGGATAAGACGGTATTCTGGTACCCATTTAGAACTTAAATAAAACTACACACTAAAGCACTGTCCGGAACGTCCCGTCATGAATCTGGATGAGAGCTCAGTCTATCAGCAGAATAATAAAATTAATTAACATGTAATAAAATATTAGGACAGTACAGTGGGATACTTGGTTTATGATTTTTTCTCTTTCCTTACATTCTTTTCCTAGCAGAGTTTTTCTTTATAAATTGGGCAAAAAATATTTCGGCAAGGTTAGGACATCTGCTCCTAACATGTGCTGCTCCATTTAAACCGACTAAAATAATTTTTGTAATGCTAAGGTTATGCAAACGGGCACTAGCATACAAGTTTGTTTGTCTTTCTCACACCTGTATTTGTTCTCACTTGCTTGCCTCTCTTGACCGTTCCAAATCATACCACTAGCTGGTAGATTATGTAGGCATTAAAGGATGATTTGTCTTCACTCTTGCACAACCAAACAACTTACGGAGTACCATCTATAATGTGCATATGTAAGACTTAGTTTTCCCTCCGATCCTTCACCACAAAGTTTCATTTCCTCGAGTTTTTGTATCTTGTCGGAACAAAACAAATGACTGATCTTTCATACATGATTGCATGATTGATATTTCAAATTATTTAGTGGACACATAGTTTATCTAGAAGCTCTAGAGTGCTTTATCTCATCTAAGATTTTGGTGAATTTAGTCAGCCTTGACCTATCAGCGGGACATACAGTATATCAAGACTGAAAATGCCTTCAGCATTCGTTTGTTCGTTGTGCTACTTCACTAAATGTGAAGTGTTTTTTAATCAGAACTGTAACCTTTCAAGGCAGGGGATTTTATTGAATTTCCAACATTCAAGAAATATGGTTTCCATGTGAACCAATATATGGGGAGCTGATTTTTTTCTTCAGTTTGAGTGGAATTTTAAGTAATGGTAAGCTCTGTATTCAGTTGTAGAACTAATAGAGGCAAAGCAGTCCTACCACTATTTCATATACTGGGTAGTGAAGAAGGCATACCATTCTTTGACGTCTATAGTAGTGTATATGTACATTTCTATTTTCTCCCCTTTTATCATCTACTGGTTTGTCGGCTGATATATGGGTTCAGTTAGCAGCAGTTCTGCACTCAACGCTGTAGCTGTTTGGAAAAAACACCTAAGAAAGTCAACTAGGAACAGTCAAACTCACCCGGTTTCCAATTGCTAAATCTACAGGCAGGCGATTTGGATGAGAAACGTGAGGCCAGGGACTCACCGTAGAGGTCAACGAAAGGCTGGACATGCCATGGCCTGAAGTAGCCGGAGGCCTGGAGCGCGGTGTCCTCAGCGACGTACGACATGACGAGGCCGATGGACGGGCCGCGCCGGTTCGCTCTGTCAACCTGCCACCGCACCCGATCCATCCCAGGCAGCGCCGGCAGGGCCTTCACGGAGCCCGCCAGCAAGAAGCAGAACAGCATGGTCAGCAGCGCCATTTGGCACCTCAAGCTGGAGAGCTCCATGGCCATGGCTGGAGACCGAGCTGGCAAGCTTAAATATGCTCTGCTGGACTGCCGGTAGTACTGGATGGTGATTTGGGTTGGTGGAGAGCGTGATCAGCATGTCCCGATTTTTATACTCACATAATTGGAGAAGATGTCGCTCTCAAGCATTGGGGCGAAGCGAAACCACGTTTTTTTAATGGTCTACTGGGAGAGAGCTTTTGGAGCAAAATAGTAGCGAAGTAAAGGATATTTTGCAGATCTTTTCAGGTTACTTTTTTAAGCGAAGACTGATATCATCGAATTATACATGCCTTCAATGTTTCTTGATGGAGAGCAAATAATGGTGTGGCGCCGTAGTGTTTGACTGGTTAATTAGCGCATCTCTAGCGGATGTCCTAAATTTTGTTTTGTGGGATCCATCTGTGAGTAAGTCACTTTTTTTTATCATCCTTATCCTTCCCGTGCCTGTTTTTTTGGAGGGGCACCAACGTACTTCATTCAAACATGTAACAAGAATGCATACTTATGGCGTGATTGGTTAGCACACATCCCCTCCAAAGAGGCACCCTAAATGCAAAAACTGAGTGTTTCGAGTCGCATCTCCTCCAAAGAGGCCCTTGGATGCAAAAATTAAGAGTTTCGAGTCCAGGACGAGGCCTGCGTTGTGGCCTGCCCGCTGCTAAAAGCAGCTCTGGGACAGGTCTGGTGAAACGCTTGATTCGGCCGTTTTCATGGAACCAGGACCCTGCGCTGCAAAAAGTGAAAATGGCGTGCACACGGGATACCGATGCAAGATGACGGGAAATCCAGAATCGCCGTCTATGTTTCTCAGCAAAGCTGAGTGTCACCTCCTCTATTCGGTCACCTCCGAGTAAGACACTCGCATTTCCCATCTCCACACCGGCGGCGGCGATTTAGCAGATCTACCTCACACACCTATTTCATCACCTACGACACGGGAAGGACAACCTTATCTGATGCCACAAGCTCCTCTTCTTCTCCGACCCCGGTTATGCTCCCGCGTGTGCAATGGCGGAGGTAAACCACCTTGTCCTCGCCTACTTTTTGTCCCCACTGTTTCTTGATAGCATGTACGCTAGATTTAGCAAGTACTTATGCATGTTAGATCTTGAATAGGCGGAGTGGATAAATCTGATCCATCAGGAGGCAGCACTGGTAGCTGTGATTCAGGCCTGGATCCTATCGCTTCACAAAAGAGAAGTTAGGCGAGCTGCCTATCCCAGAGTGACATATGGTCTTATGCTGGTCTGAGATCAGGAGTGGATTGCCAATCTGAACTCTTTCTACAACTCGAATGATGTAGAGGCTTTCCAAATGCTTTGGATGAGAAGAGACCCTTTATGAACTTTTGAAACGGTTTAGAGAGAGGATTATTGCAAGATAGCATCCACACCTCTGTTGAAAATAAAGTGGCTATGTTCTTTCATGTTGTAGGTCATAACTAGAGTTTCAGATCCATCCACACCATATCCAGGAGATCCATAGAGACAATTTTACGTTATTTCAACCAAGTCTTCTATGCAATTTGGGAGCTTAGAGAAGAGATGATCAAACCACCTTTTGTTCAAACACCAAGCAAGATACGGAACACCCGCATATGGTGTCCATATTTCAGGGTGAGGACACGTACTTCCTTTTCTATTTCTCAAAGTACCACAATGCACAAAATCATGATTTTCTATTTGTTCTTATCATCGCAAGATTGTATTTGCACAGTCAATGGTACTCATGTGACTGCTAGAGTAACAAAAGCACAATCATAAACATACAGAGGAAGGAAACACTACACCAGCTAGAATGTGCTTGCTGTAGTTGAATTTGATCTCAGATCCACATATGTGATAGCTAGTTGGGAAAGATCAACCCATGACAACCTTTCTAGACCTTATGGGATACAAATCTGTAATGGTAAGTTCTACCTTGGAGATGTTGGGTAAGCCTGTCGGCCTGAGCTTCTACCACCCTATCAGAAAATCAGGTATCATCTAAACGAGTTCTCTCCAAGGAACATACCACATAATACAAATGAATTGTTCAACCGCAGACACTCTAGAAGAGTCATTGTCGAGAGGGTGTTTTCTGCATTGAAAAATAGATTCAAAATCATTGACCAGAAGCCCTTCCACTTTCTCCACTCAAGTTAAGCTTGTTCTTGCATGTTGCATCCTTCACAACTGGATTTAAGGGAGGGGTCTAGATGAGGCACAACGACATGAAATAACAGTTTATGAGGTCATAACCATATGTTCTTTCATGATGATATTGATACTACCCATGGTGTCGAGCACAACGACATCGAAGCATGGAAGAACAAGAGGAACAAGTGGGCTCAAGCCTTGTGGTCGCATAGTAATGAAGTGCATGGTGAGAAGAAACGAAGAAGCTGAAGAAGGAGCAAGGAAGTTTGAGCTCCCCCTTTTATCGTCATTCATGAACTATCCCTCGGTTTGTAATGATAAACTACTATTTCCTATGTAGGTAGGGATGTACAGATAAAATGCAATTCGTAGTAGCTAGGAGTGGATTGAAGTACCCATAGTAGCTAGGGATGAATTTAAGTAATTGCTAATTTAATTCATTCCTCGTTGCTTGTTGGGAATATTCCCTAGAGGCAATCATGTATGATGTAATTCCCATTGTATTCATAAAATTATTAAGTACTCCTTGCATGAACATCCGATGTATATCATTGGATATGTGATTCAGTTGTGGAACTATACAATCATGTTGTTCATACTAAATATCCTTGGTCATTGAGGTAGTATTGGACACACAACTTAGACCAATGTGAAAGTCGGCTAATGACTCGACTCCATATTTCATGGGCATGGAGATGCCATTCCGACTTACACGGATTCATCTAAAGAGTTTAGTGAGTCGGATTGACCCATATTGAAATACAACGAACAAGTCATCATTTGTATGTCTCAATCAATGTAATCCTTAGACCTGAGGTTATTGCATAATCCAAGTTGTGGATCACCGATTCAGGTTCCGTCAAACGTTGTTCCATCATAGGGAAGTTATAAAGGCAGAGTTGGGTCGACTGCGAATCAAGCCGCGAGATGTGAATAACCAAGATGGGATTTTGCCCTGTAGGGGTTCGTAGCATGGAAAACAAAAAATTTCTACCGCATGCACACAAACAAGCCAAGATCTATCTACTAGATTGTAGCAACGAGTCGATAGAAGAACTCACCCTCGAAGATTCCAAAGCGGTTAACGAGAGAAGATTCTCTTGGGTGATGTAGTCATACACTTGCCGATCTCAAGATCGCGTAGACGATCCTTCCGGCGCTGCGTTCCAGCAGCGCTTCCGCAGTCGGTCCTCGATGAAGACCTTTCTCTCCCTTGTTCCAGCAGGCAGCGGAGGTTTTAGCACTCTCCTCGTGATTCCGGCAGCACGACGGCGTGGTGTCAAAAGTAGAGGGAAGATTTCGCAGGGCTTCGCCTAAGCCGGAGCGAGTATGGTGGAGTAAGAGAGGGCCTTGGCGATCTAAGAAATAGAAGCACCAAGGGGAGGTGGTGTGGCCGGCGGATAGGGCTTGGAGAATCCCAAGTCGGCGACTTGGAGAAACCCTATGTAACACCCTCAGAATCGGACCTATGCAAGTTCAGGCAAAATTCACCAAACCCGCATAGAAACGATTCAAAGGTGCCCACCAGGCACTTTCGTGCGGGTGGAAAACGAAGTAATAACATTACACAACAGTCCTCGATGGGACCCACAGAGCAGATATATATAATGACTCAAAGAGTCAAGAATACGAATATAATATACAAAGATCCAAATCACCTTGAGAATGATAGAGCGTCCGACTACGGACAAGATGCAAATGGGGCTAAGAGCCTGAAGAATAACCAATGGCCCATAACCCCCGCCTGTGCCAAGCGGAAGGGTAACCCTGCTAACGGCCGATCTCAAAACCTGCTAAACAAAAAGGGTGCCGACAAGGGCAAAGAAAACAAAGAAGGAGCGTCGATCGAGGCTAGTACACGCGAGGCTAGAATTCGGTCCTCGCCTACATAGGTATGGTGGATCAAGCGCAGCGGCAGATGCACTAAACAACCTATAGAGACTCGATACAACGGCGGTTATCGAGAGGGGAGAATGACCTATCCGGATCCAACCCAAACTAACACCAAGCAAACCCATCCTGGTATTTCCCCTCGAGACCAAACGAGGAAGTCAACCGAGGAACTCACACGCTGGCGCTTTATTTATTCGATTATCGCGCAGCAATTACTAGTCGTTTAGATAATCATCCCGATAAAGTAAACATGGGCACTTTTAGTTGACCATTCCGTTATAGTGGCGACTTACTAATCGACATCTGAGATAGCATGAGATAAACCCAAAACCCAAAGCTTGTTGGTACTTTTATTCAGCCATTTCGTTGTAATTGCAATACTTACTAGTCAGATACAATGGGCGCAAGCGACACTCAAAACAAGCAATTGTGGGCAGTTTTAATTAGCCATTCCATTATAGTGAAGCTGATTACTAGTCATTATAAGTCAAATTTATAGCAGTAAACTTTAGTTATGCTTGTCTATGATCGAGATACTGTGCTCCAAGTCGTCCATAACCATGACACGGCTTTCGTGAAAGTTTTAACCCGGCGTGCACCAATAGCAACACACACACGATCAACCTCGGAAAAACCAAATCAAAACCCAACGAGGTCTCACGACAGAGCAATCACAAGATTCAGAAATATTTCAGGGGGCCACCCCATGGAGTATACCCGCAACGGAGTAAGCAAGCTCCGAGACGGACTCAAGGTTTGCGTCGATGGTCAGAACGACAAAGAGGTCCCCAATCGGGACTGTCGATACCGCGAAACATCCCGCTTACCTAACAGACAAAGCGTTACCTGCACAATCGTAAATAAAGCGAAAAGCATGGCATAAGTACAGATAGTAATAAAGCCCCAAACTACTTTGTGGCCCCAAGAAATAAGACGGAATCAAGCTCGCTAAGGGGCCCATACTCCCATATGTGGATAGCGCGATAAATCAAGGAACAGTATCAAGTACTCGGGTCTTCACGGGACACAAGTGCTCGAAACCAAATATTTTCTATCACCCACCGATGCCTCTGCTTATTCAATTTTAGTTGTTAAACAGGAATTTAAAGTGACGATAAGTAAAACTAGCACCATCTCCAACATCAACATGCGGCAATACATCAAGAATCGAGGCATATGACGGCACACATCAGCACTTGAGCAAGCAACTACGACGCGCAAGTCCAACTATCTACCAAACAACAGGTAATAGGATGTGTCCAAGGCAATATAAGGTTGCAAGGGATTTCACGGGTACGAAAACTAAAGCATCGCAACACAGATAGCAATAGATCAACAGGAGGGAAGTAAATACTATAAAAGTAAGATAGGTAGAAAGAGGGGGAGATGCTCGCCTGAAAACATTGTCGAAGGGTTCAACCGAAGATCGGGGCGAAGCTCACATCCACTCAACGGCCTTATCCGCGAAGAAGCAAAAACACTAGAAGAAACACCGGATGCAACATTTAATACAACGGCAGAAGATCGGCATGATGCATGTATGATGCATGACATGGCAAAGGTGCGATGCAATTAGGTCATATTAAGCGGAACCGGGGTCCCGACAATTAATTAGGTGGTGCAAGTTGTTTAAAACCCCCGCAAATTAAATGTTGTATAGCAATGCAACAGATGGAACCGGTTCGCTACACATGTTTAAATGAGGCCGATATGAGACTAGGTTTGCCCGCATATGGGCCCCATATTTAATTATTAGGTGAATCGGCGGAAGGCCCCCAAACCACAGATATGCATGCGAGATGACAATTAAACATGCAACAAGTTGTTATGTTATAAAATAGGGTTCGAGGAAAAGGGTCACACATTTAGGGTTCGGCGATCTTGTTAGGGTTCCGGGGTTCGACAGGGTCCAGGGTCGGTCTCAGGGTCCAGGTTTCGACGGTTCCGTTCTCGGTATCGGGGTAGGTCTTGGCGCGTCGGGGTCGCGGTGTCCGGGGCGCATCGGATCTTCCGGGCCGAAGCACTTGTCGTGACGAGGTTCTTGTCGGGTCCCACGGGTCGATCTTGCCGTTGCGGCCAGAAGTACTTGTCGTCCTCGTGGTGATCTTGGCGTCCCTCGGTTCGGTTCGGCGAACTTGGCGTCCGGGAAGGAGATCTTGGAGCGACGCCGGGTACGGTCTCGGCAGGATAGGCCTTCAGATCCACGGAACCGGGGTCTTCGAGCCCGTCACGGAGACCATGTGTACCATGAGAGAGACCTTGGCGTCCTTCGGAGTTCCCGGGTGTCGGTGCCGAACTTGGTTTCATGTCTTCGGGTCACGTTGACGATCCTGGCGTTCTGAGAGAAGTACTCGGCGTTTCGGCGGCGAAGTGCTCGGTGTTCCGTGAGGTAGACCCTGTTGCGTCCGGGCAGAGGTACTTGTCGCACCGGGGACTCGGTGTCCCGAGAAGACCTTGGGGTGCCCACCTTGTTCACCTGAGGCCGGCATCGGTTGGTCTTGTCCGAGAGGAGAACTTGGCGACGGGATCGAGGATCTTGCTACGGTTGGGCTTGGGGTCTCGGCCACCGCATGGGTTGGGACTCCGGATCGGCCTTCGATCTCCAACAGGGCCGCAGATCTTGTCGAGGTGTACACGGCATGCGGGGTCTTGGACGATCAGCCATGCCTCAAAGACCACACACACCATCTTCTTCACCCTCGCAGCTCGAACAGGGACAACCGGAGCGTCAGAGACTTGGGTCGGGCGACGGATCGAACGGGCGCCGAGGCTGCGCCGGAGGAGGACGCCAAGCAAGGAGCGCAGGCGCCGGGCGGGAGGCGACGGGCCCAGCGTCTGGCGGGCTCGCACGCTGCCGTCGGAAGCAGCGCTGGCTCGAGGCGGACTCAGCGAGGCGCAGAGTTCGGGGCACCGTCGACGAGGCGGCGGGTCGACGGCGCTGGCGCGGGGAGGTCTGCCGCGAGGCGCGCGAGGAGCTTGCGGCTGGGCGGAGGCGGCAGGTGAGGTCTGGCGGCGGCGTGAGCGTCTCGAAGCGGCGGCGCGGCGCGCCGGGCGCCGGGCGGCGAGGGAGGCGGGCCGGGCGATGCGGCTCGGGCGCTGGCGGGGCTTGGGGACGCAGGCGGCGGAGGTGCGGCGGCAGGCGGCGGAGGCGAACGGGGACGCCGGGTGGCAGGCAGACGAGGCAGGGAGGCGAGGCGGCGCTGGGGCCGGGCGCCAGAGATGGAGGGCGGGGAGGAGCTCGTCGGGAAGGGGGGTCCGGCTCGGGCGAGGCGGAGCGGTGGCGAGGGAGGAGGAGGAGCGGCGGCCGAAGGCGGGAGGGCGACGGAGAGGGTGAGCGGCGGCGAGCACGCAGCGCGGAGCTGGGGAAAAGGGAGCTGCCGGGCGAGCGAAGCGGCTGGCGAGGAAGGGCGGCGGGGTAAGGGCCGAGATGGCGCTGGTCGCCGGGTGCCTGTGTGATTACTCGCGTGGGGAGAGCCAGCGAGGTGGAGGAGCGGCACGCGAGCGAAGGAAGGTGGGAGGAAGGGGACAGTGGCGTGGGGGACAGGGCAGGTGGGGTCTGGTGGGGCCAGGGGCGGGTCGGTTTGGACCAGGGGTGCCAGGAGGGTTTGACTGCCCCGGGAGGCTGGCCAGTGGGGCCCCGGGAGGTAGCTGGGTGGGGTGTGTGTGTCTGCACTGGCAGTGGCCCAAGCGGGGGGTGGGTCCCACGGGGTAGAGAGAGGGCAGGGAGGAACTAGGTGAGAAAAGAGAGGGGGAAAAAGGTGGGGATCGCCTAGGTGGCAGGTGGGAGCTGAGAGGGAGAGAGGGGAGAGGCCAGGGGGTGATGTGGCGGCGCATGAGTGGGTGAGGGAGAGGGAGGAGGTGAGGTGGAGAGATTTGATTGGGTGGAGTGAGGTGGCTGGGGTGTGGGTAGGATAGGTTGGGTAACTCTAGGATTTAGGATTGGTGTAGTTGGACCGATTTAGAAATGCTGGGTCGTTGGTCGGTTGGCTCGACCGCTCCGCCAAAAATAAATAAATATTTTATTCGATTTAAGCGGGTACGCAAACCGATAGCGGCCAAAACAAAATATTCCGGGGACCCGGTTTTGGCGTTTGAATAAAAGACGGGGCGTTTTAGAAAACAAAACGGCTTTGCGAAAATAGTTTTGGCAAACAATGCATGATGATGACGATGCAATGCACAAATTCAACGCGATTTTCTAGTAGTGGTTTTGCGGGATGCCACAATTCGACACCACTAACAAGGGATCTCGCCCTCGAGATCCGCCTCATGGTACCGGAAGGAAGGTCGGCGATCTGCGTCTTCTCGCTTCAGGTAGATCCTCGCGACACCACTAACGAGGGTTTCTTCTCCATCTGGAAATCGGCGACACCACCAACAAAGGTTCGTTGTTCCTGGTCGTCGAGGGCACACTCCGGGGAAACAAAGGACGAAGTTGAAGGTAAGGCCACCTCTAACTTCCATGGATAGAGTAAAACTGCTGGATCCACTGATCCGACGTACAAGAGCGAATGATAAGAGCAGTGGTAGGGTAGCTACTCCATCCCGCACTCAAACCATTACTCTGCACGCGAATAAGCGGATTAAGCATTCAACTCTCGGAATTAGACCGAAGATCTCGACAAGCGAGGTTCGGAAACAAGGGAGTGTTGCCAGCAGAAATCGTATGAAAGACACACTGATTAGGTTTCGCGGTGGTTCCATTGGCATGAACAACACATGCTCAAGGTATACTCCAACTTCACCATTGCTCGTCCTTCTCATATGTTTTTCAACGGCACTGATATCCAGCAAGGAACACACATAGATAAAGAGCTCAAGAACAAAAGATTGGAGGAAGGGTACCACAGACAAATTGCAGATTGATGATCGCAGCACCTCCGTTACAAAAAGGGAGAAAGGGAAACCCTGAAGGTACGACGGAAAACCCAACCACGAGAATTCCTGGACTCGAAGAAAAGATAAGAGGTAGATTCAAATCACGCAGGGGTAAGAGGAGAATAGCAGAGGGGTAAGGAATAAATTCAGACCTAATCAGAACTATCCAACCGATTTTCAAAAATAGTTTGACACTCTACTTCGGCCGTTAGCTAGGTTATCCTACAGGCTGGACTTGGGGTATCGAATCACTGAGCTCGATACCACTCAGAACACCCTCAGACCGGACCTATGCAAGTTCGGCAAAATTCACCAAACCCGCATAGAAACGATTCAAAGGTGCCACCAGCACTTTCGTGCGGTGGAAAACGGTAATAACATTACACAAGTCCTCGATGGGACCCACGAGCAGATATATATATAACATGACTCAAAGAGTCAAGAATACGATATAATATACAAAGATCCAAATCACCTTGAGAATGATAGAGCGTCCGACTACGGACAAGATGCAAATGGGGCTAAGAGCCTCGAAGAATAACCAATGGCGTCCATAACCCCGAGGCCAAGCCGGAAGGGTAACCACGCTAATGGCGTCGATCTCAAAACCTGCTTAACAAAAAAGGGGTGCCGACAAAGGGCAAAGAAAACAAAGAAGGAGCGTCGATCGAGGCCAGTACACGGCGAGGCTAGAATTCGGCGGTCCTCGCCTACATAGGTATGGTGGACTGAAGCGGCAGCGGCAGCATGCACTAAACAACCTATAGAGACTCGATACAACTAGCGGTTATCAGAGAGGGGGAGAATGACCTATCCGGATCCAACCTGAAACTAACACCAAGCAAACCCATCCTGGTATTTCCCCCTCGAGACCAAACGAGGAAGTCAACCGAGGAACTCACACCGTTGGCAGTTTTATTTATTCAGTTATCGTTGCAGCAATTACTAGTCAGGTTTAGATAATCATCCTGATAAAGTAAACAGTGGGCACTTTTAGTTGACCATTCCGTTATAGTGGCAGTACTTACTAATCAGATACAGATAGCATGAGATAAACCCAAAACCCAGCAGTTGTTGGTACTTTTATTCAGCCATTTCGTTGTAATTGCAATACTTACTAGTCAGATACAATGGTCGCAAGCGACACTCAAAACAAGCAATTGTGGGCAGTTTTAATTAGCCATTCCATTATAGTGAAGCTGATTACTAGTCATTATAAGTCAAATTTATAGCAGTAAACTTTAGTTATGCTTGTCTATGATCGAGATACTGTGCTCCAAGTCGTCCATAACCGCGGACACGGCTTTCAGAAAGTTTTAACCCGGCCGGGGTGCACCAATAGCAACACACACACGATCAACCTCGGAAAAACCAAATCAAAACCCAACGAGGTCTCACGACAGAGCAATCACAAGATTCAGAAATATTTCAGGGGGCCACCCCATGGAGTATACCCGCAACGGAGTAAGCAAGCTCGAGACGGACTCAAGGTTTGCGTCGATGGTCAGAACGACAGCGGTTCCCCAATCGGGACCGCCGATACCATGAAAACATCCCGCTTACCTAAGCGATAAAGCGTGCAAGACTCGCACAATCGTAAATAAAGCAAAAAGCATGGCATAAGTACAGATAGTAATAAAGCCCCAAACTACTTTGTGGCCCCAAGAAATAAGACGGAATCAAGCTCGCTAAGGGGGCCCATACTCCCATATGTGGATAGCGCGATAAATCAAGGAACAGTATCAAGTACTCGGGGTCTTACGGGACACAAGTGGGCGAAACCAAATATTTTCTATCACCCACCGATGCCTCTGCTTATTCAATTTTAGTTGTTAAACAGGAATTTAAAGTGACGATAAGTAAAACTAGCACCATCTCCAACATCAACATGCGGCAATACATCAAGAATCGAGGCATATATGGACGCACACATCAAGACTTGAGCAAGCAACTACGACGCCGCAAGTCCAACTATCTACCAAACAACGTGTAATAGGATGTGTCCAAGGCAATATAAGGTTGCAAGGGATTTCACGGACGAAAACTAAAGCATCGCAAACACGTATAGCAATAGATCAACAGAGGGAAGTAAATACTATAAAAGTAAGATAGGTAGAAAGAGAGGGAGATGCTCGCCTGAAAACATTGTCGAAGGGTTCAACCGAAGATCGGGGCGAAGCTCACATCCACTCAACGGCCTTATCCGCGAAGAAGCAAAAACACTAGAAGAAACACCGGATGCAACATTTAATACAACGGCATAAGATCGGCATGATGCATGTATGATGCATGACATGGCAAAGGTGCGATGCAATTAGGTCATATTAAGCGGAACCGGGGTCCCGACAATTAATTAGGTGGTGCAAGTTGTTTAAAACCCCCGCAAATTAAATGTTGTATAGCAATGCAACAGATGGAACCGGTTCGCTACACATGTTTAAATGAGGCCGATATGAGACTAGGTTTGCCCGCATATGGGCCCCATATTTAATTATTAGGTGAATCGGCGGAAGGCCCCCAAACCACAGATATGCATGCGAGATGACAATTAAACATGCAACAAGTTGTTATGTTATAAAATAGGGTTCGAGGAAAAGGGTCACACATTTAGGGTTCGGCGATCTTGTTAGGGTTCCGGGGTTCGACAGGGTCCAGGGTCGGTCTCAGGGTCCAGGGTTCGACGGTTCCGTTCGGTATCGAGGTAGGTCTTGGCGTCGAAGTCGCGGTGTCCGGGCGCATCGATCTTCCGGGCGAAGCACTTGTCGTGACGAGGTTCTTGTCGTCCCACGGGTCGATCTTGCCGTGCTATGCCAGAAGTACTTGTCGTCCTCGTGGTGATCTTGGCGTCCCTCGGTTCGGTTCGGCGAACTTGGCGTCCGGGAAGGAGATCTTGGAGCGACGCCGGGTACGGTCTCGGCAGGATAGGCCTTCAGATCCACGGAACCGGGGTCTTCGAGCCCGTCACGGAGACCATGTGTACCATGAGAGAGACCTTGGCGTCCTTCGGAGTTCCCGGGTGTCGGTGCCGAACTTGGTTTCATGTCTTCGGGTCACGTTGACGATCCTGGCGTTCTGAGAGAAGTACTCGGCGTTTCGGCGGCGAAGTGCTCGGTGTTCCGTGAGGTAGACCCTGTTGCGTCCGGGCAGAGGTACTTGTCGCACCGGGGACTCGGTGTCCCGAGAAGACCTTGGGGTGCCCACCTTGTTCACCTGAGGCCGGCATCGGTTGGTCTTGTCCGAGAGGAGAACTTGGCGACGGGATCGAGGATCTTGCTACGGTTGGGCTTGGGGTCTCGGCCACCGCATGGGTTGGGACTCCGGATCGGCCTTCGATCTCCAACAGGGCCGCAGATCTTGTCGAGGTGTACACGGCATGCGGGGGTCTTCGGACGATCAGCCATGCCTCAAAGACCACACACACCATCTTCTTCACCCCTCGCAGGCTCGAACAGGGACAACCGGAGCGTCAGAGACTTGGGGTCGGGGCGACGGGATCGAACGGGGCGGCGCTGGAGGCCTGCGCCGGACGGGAGGAGGACGCGCCGGCAAGGGAGCGCAGGGCGTCGCCGGCGGGAGGCAGACGGGCCCGCGTCGCTGGGCTCGCACGCCGTCGGCCGGAAAGCGCGGCTCGAGGCGGACTCAAAGTAGGCGCAGAGTTCGGGGCGACTGCAGCGACAGGCGGGTCGACGGCGCTGCTGGCTGCGGGAGGTCTCACGGCGCGGACGGGTGGTGGGAGCTTGGGGCTGGGCGGAGGCGAGTGAGGTCTGGGCAGCGGCGAGCGTCTCAGCGGGCGCGGCGCAGCCGCGCCGTGGCGCGGGCGGCGAGGGGAGCAAGCGGCGGCGGCGGCGTCAAGGCTCTGGCGCGCGGGCTTGGGGACGCAGGGCGGCGGAGGTGCGGCGGGAGGCGAACGGGGGACGCTCGGGGTAGCCGGGGCGCAGACGAGGCAGGGGAGGCGAGGGCGGCCGCGGCTGGGGCCGGCGCCAGAGATGGAGGGCGGGGAGGAGCTCGTCGGGAAGGGGGGTCCGGCTCGGGCGAGGCGGAGCGGTGGCGAGGGAGGAGGAGGAGCGGCGGCCGAAGGCGGGAGGGCGACGGAGAGGGTGAGCGGCGGCGAGCACGCAGGCGGGGCGGAGCTTGGGGAAAAAGGGAGCTGCCGGGGCGAGCGCGAGCGAGCGAGGAGCATCTGCGGCATGGGTGAGGCCGAGATGGGCGGCGCGCTGGTCGCCGGAGTGCTGTGTGATTACTCGCGTGGGGAGAGAGCCAGCGAGGTGGAGGGAGCGGGCACGCGAGCGGCGAAGGAAGGTGGGAGGAAGGGGACGGTGGCGTGGGGGACAGGGCAGGTGGGGTCTGGTGGGGCCAGGGGCGGGTCGGGTTGGACCAGGGGGTGCCAGGGAGGGGTTTGACCGCGTCCTGGGGAGGCTGGCGCGGTGGGGCCCCGGGGAGGTAGCTGGGTCAGGGGGTGTGTGTGTGTCTGGGTACTGGCAGGTGGCCCAAGCGGTGGGGGTGGGTCCCACGGGGTAGAGAGAGGGCAGGGAGGAACTAGGTGAGAAAAGAGAGGGGGAAAAAGGTGGGGATCGCCTAGGTGGCAGGTGGGAGCTGAGAGGGAGAGAGGGGAGAGGCCAGGGGGTGATGTGGCGGCGCATGAGTGGGTGAGGGAGAGGGAGGAGGTGAGGTGGAGAGATTTGATTGGGTGGAGTGAGGTGGCCAGGGGTGTGGGTAGGATAGGTTGGGTAACTCTAGGATTTAGGATTGGTGTAGTTGGACCGATTTAGAAATCTGGGGCGGTCGTTCGGGTCGGTTGGCCCGTTCGACTGCTCCGGCCAAAAATAAATAAATATTTTATTCGATTTAAACGGGCCGTCTGCAAACCGATAGCGGCCAAAACAAAATATTCCGGGGACCCGGTTTTGGCGTTTGAATAAAAGACGGGGCGTTTTAGAAAACAAAACGGCTTTGCGAAAATAGTTTTGGCAAACAATGCATGATGATGACGATGCAATGCACAAATTCAACGCGATTTTCTAGTAGTGGTTTTGCGGGATGCCACACCCTAGGCGGCGGCAGCACTTGGAGGTGGTGGCGCCTAGGAGCTAGGGTTTGGGTGTGAGGGTAAGGGGGCGCCCTACCCCTCCTTATATAGGTGGGAGGGAGGCGGTTGGGAGGATGGAGTCCTCCTCCAACTCCTCCTCCTTGGCCGGCGGGTGGAGGGAGTGGGACTCCTACCCTAGGTAGGTTTCCTACTCTCCCTCCACCAAGCAAACTTCGGATTTGACTTTTCAAATTGGCGTTTGACTTTCAAACTTGGATTTGATTTCTTTATTCATATTGCCTAGCCAAGTGACCTAGTACATGATGCAACCGTTCCACATTGTCATGACACATCCATGTACCCTTCCCCTCCGGAGTGCCGGACCTTCCAGACCCTTCTAGAACATTCGAGGTGAAAACACAAGAATCATTTCCGAACTCCGAAACAGGACTTTCCTTATGAATCTTATTCTCTGGACCATTCCGGATCTCCTCGTGATATCCCGGATCCCATCCGAGACTCCGAACAACATTCGGTCTCCTACTCATCATTCCATAACTACTCAACAACATCGAATCCTTAAGTGTGTCTCCCTACGGTTCGGGAATTATGCGGACATGACCGAGACACTTCTCCGATCAATAACCAATAGAGGAATCTGGAAATTCATATGGTTCCCACATATTTCTACGATTACTTTGCGATCGAATGAACCACTTACATACGATACCAATTTCCCTTTGTCTCACAATTGTTTACTTATCCGAGGTTTTGATCGTCGGTATCTCTGCATACCTAGTTCAACCTCGTTACTGATAAGTACTCTTTTCTCGTTCCCATGATATGTGATCCCTTGTGAGCCAGTCACATGCTTGCAAGCTAATTGGATGACATTCCACCGAGAGGGCCCAGAGTATATCTATCTGTCATATGGATGGACAAATCCCACTCTTGATCCATGTGCCTCAACCCATACTTTCCGAACACTCAATGCCACCTTTATAGCCACCCAGTTACGGTGTGGTGTTTGATGTCATCAAAGCATCCTTCCTATGATGTTGATTAGCATGATCTCATGGTCGAAGGAATTAGGTTACTATGTATCAGAAAGCTTATAGCAAACAAACTATTAAAATGACTTGATCTTTATGCTACGCTTATCTATAGGAGTATGTCCATCATACCATTCTCCTAATGATATGATCTTGTTGTTAAAAACATCTCAATGTTCATGATCGGGAAACCACGATCATCTATTAACCAACAAGCTAGTATTATAAAGAGGCTTTACTAGGGACTCTAATTTAGTTTACAAATCACACAAGTATTAATGTTTCCGGTTAATACTATTATAGCATGAATGTAAACATTTATCATAAAATCAAAGATATAATAATAACTGCTTTTATTATTGCCTCTAGGGCATATCTCCAACAGTCTCCCACTTGCACTAGAGTCAACTAATCTAGATTACATGGTAATATACCGAACACCCATGGCGGTTTGGTGTTGTTCATGTTTTGCCCTCGGGAGAGGTTTAGTCAACGGATCCACCACATTCAGATCTGTGTGTACTTTGCAAATCTTTATGTCACCATCTTGGACATGTTCTCGAATAGCGTGAAAACGTAGCTTGATGTGCTTCAGCTTCTTGTGTGACATTGGTTCTTGCGCATTGGCTATGGCGCCCATGTTATCACAGTAGATAGACATTGGGTCCAGCGCACTTGGAACCACACCGAGCTCTGTAATGAACTCCTTCATCCATATCGCCTCTTGTGAAGCCCCTGAAGCAGCTATGTATTCCGATTCAGTTGAAGATCTCGCCACAACGCTTTGCTTTGCACTCCTCCAGCTAACTGCTGCACCATTCAAAGTAAATACGTATCCAGATTGAGATTTAGAATCATCTGGATCGGTGTTCCAACTAGCATCGGTGTAACCATTAACAACGAGCTATTCATCACCTCCATAAGAAAGAACCATATCCTTAGTTCTTCTCAAGTACTTAAGGATGTTTTTTACCGTTGTCCAATGATCCACTCCTGGATCACTTTGATATCTGCTAGTCAAACTAACAGCATATGCAATGTCGGGTCTAGTACATAGCATGGCATACATGACAGATCCTATGGTCGAGGCATAGGAGTCTTACTCATCCTTTCTCTATCTTCGTCGTCTTGGGACTTTGAGTTTTACTCAAGGTCGTATTGGGCAACATGGGCAAGAACCCTTTCTTGCTATCTTCCATTCCAAACCTCTTTAGAACTTTGTCCAAATATGTACTCTATGACAATGATATTAGGCGCCTCGATCTATATCTATAAATCTTTATGCCTAATATGTAAGCTGCTTCGCCAAGATCTTTCATTGAAAAACTATTATTCAAATAATCCTTGACACTATAAGAAGGTCTACATCATTCCCAATCAACAATATGTCATCTACATATAGTATTAAGAATGCTACAGAGCTCCCACTCACTTTCTTGTAAATACAAGCTTCTCCATAAGTTTGTATAAAACCAAAACTTTTGATTACCTTATCAAAACGTTGATTCCAACTTCGGGATGCTTGCTTCAATCCATATATGGACCGTTGAAGTTTGCATACCTTGTTAGCATCTTTAGGATCGAAAAAACCTTTGGGTTGCATCATATACAACTCTTCATCAATGTCTCCATTGAGGAATGCCGTTTTGACATCCATCTGCCATATCTCATAATCATAATATGCAACGATTGCTAACATAAACCACATAGACTTTAACTTCGCTACTGGTGAGAAAGTATCATCGTAGTCAACTCCTTGAATTTGTCGAAACCCTTTTGTGACAAGTCGAGATTTATAGGCAGTAACATTACCATCAGCATCTGTTTTCTTCTTGAAAATCCATTTGTTCTCGACAGCCTTCTGGCCATCCGGTAAGTCCACCAAAGTCCATACTTGGTTTTAGTACATGGATCCAATCTCGGATTTCATGGCTTCTTGCCATTTATTGGAATCTGGGCTCATCATCGCTTCCTCATATGTCGCAGGGTCATCGGTGTTATCCACGAACATGACACTCATAATGGGATCATACTAATCAGGAGTGGTACAAGTTCTCGTTGACCCGCGAGGTTCTGTAGTAACTTCAACCGAAGTTTCATGATCAACATCACTAGCTTCTCTCTTATTGGTGTAGGCGCCACAGGAACTACTTCCTGTGCCGCGCTACTCGCAAGTTCGAGAGAAGGTTCAACAACCTCATCGAGTTCTACTTTCCTTCCAGTCACTTCTTTCGAGAGAAACTCCTTCTCTAGAAAGGATCCATTCTTGGCAACAAAGATTTTGCCCTCGGATCTATGATAGAAGGTATACCCAATTGTTTCCTTCGGGTATCCTATGAAGACGCATTTTTCCGCTTTGGGTTAAAAGCTTGTCCGGCTGTAACTTCTTTACATAGGCTTCGTAACCCCAAACTTTAAGGAACGACAATTTAGGTTTCTTCCCAAACCATAATTCATACTGTGTCGTTTCAAAGGATTTAGATGGTGCCCTATTTAAAGTGAATGCGGCTGTTTCTAATGCATAACCCCAAAACGATAGCGGTAAATCTGTAAGTGACATCATAGAACGAACCATATCTAAGAGAGTTCAATTACGACATTCGGACACATAATTACGCTGTGGTGTTCCCGGCGGTGTCAATTGTGAAAGTATTCCGCATTTCTTCAAATGCTCGCCAAGCTCGTAACTTAGATATTCACCTCCACGATCAGATCGTAAAAATTTAATCTTCTTGTTACGTTGATTCTCTACCTCATTTTGAAATTCCTTAAACTTCTCGAAAGTTTCGGACTTATGTTTCATGAAATAGATATAGCCATATATACTCAAGTCATCCGTGAAGGTAAGAACATAACGATAACCACCGCGCGATGCTACACTTATTGGACCACACACATCGGTATGTATGATTTCCAATAAGTCCGTAGCTCGCTCCATCATACCAAAAAATGGAGTCTTAGTCATTTTACCCATCAGACATGCTTTGCATCTTTCAAGTGATTCGAAATCAAGTGATTCAAGAAGTCCATCGGAATGGAGTTTCTTCATACGCTTCACTCCAATATGACCAAGACGACAGTGCCACATATAGGTCGAGTTATCGCTCAATTTCAACCGTTTAGCTTCAATATTATTAATGTGTGTATTACCACAATCGAGATTCAATAAGAATAGACCATCTATCAAAGGTGCATGTGCATAAAACATATTACTCATATAAATCGAACAACCATTATTCTCGGACTTAAACAAGTAACCGTCTCGCAATAAACATGATCTAGATATAATGTTCATGCTCAACGCAGGCACCAAATAACAATTATTTAAGTATAAAACTAATCCCGATGGAATATGAAGAGGTAGCGTGCCGACCGCGATCACTTCAACCTTTGATCCATTTCCAACGTGCATCGTCACCTCGTTCTTCGCTAGCTTCCGTTTACTCTGCAGCACCTGTTTCGAGTTACAAATATGAGGAACCGAACCAGTATCAAATACTCAGGCACTACTATGAGTACTAGTGAGATACACATCAATAACATGTATATCGGATATACCTTTCTTCTTGATGTTGCCATTCTTCAAATCTGCCAAGTACTTTGGGCAATTCCTCTTCCAGTGACCTTCTCCCTTGCAGTAAAAGCACTCAGTATCAGGCTTAGGCCCAACCTTGTTCTTCGCCGGCGCGACAACTTTCTTACCGCCCTTCTTGAAGTTTCCCTTTTGCTTAGACTTGCCTTGTTTCTTGAATTTGGTGGTCTAATTGACCAACAACACTTGGTGCTCTTTCTTGATCTCCACTTCTGCAGATTTCAACATGGAGAAGAGTTCTGGCAACGTCTTATCCATGTTTTGCATATTGTAGTTCATCACAAAGTTCTTGTAACTTGGTGGTAGTGATTGGAGGACACAGTGAATCCCCAAAGAATTAGGAATCACTATACCCAAGATTTGGAGTTTGTTTGCGTGCCCAGACATCTTAAGCACGTGCTCACTGACGGAGCTGCCCTCTTCCATCTTGCAGTTAAGGAACTTTTCAGAAGCCTCATAACTCTCAACTGCCGCGTGAGCCTCAAATATCATTTTGAGTTCACGGACAATATCATGTGGGTCATGGTTCTCAAACCTTTTCTGAAGCTCCGATTCCAAACCATACAATATAGCACACTGAACTATGGAGTACTGATTCTTCCGAGTGAGGTAAACATTCTTTACTTCATCGGTAGCAGTAGCTGCAGGCGGGTCACCCAGCGGTGCATCCAGCACATAGGTCAAATTACCAGCATTGAGGGCAATCCTCAAATTGCGGAACAAATCCGCGAAGTTGCTTCCATTGTTTTTCAACTTTTCTTTCTCTAGGAACGCATTAAAATTGATAGTAGGGGCCGCCATTGATCTACAACATATTTGCAATAGTTTAGACTAAGTTTATAACAAATTGAGTTCTAATTAATAGTTAAATTAATCTAGGTGAACTCCCACTCAAAACAATATCCCTCAAATTGTTTTAGTGATCACAAGAACCAAATCCACCACATCAAAACCGATCATCACGAGATTTGATGTAGCTTCAATGGCGAACAATCAACATGCTCATCATATCTACTATATGACTCATGCTTTACCTTTCGGTGATCCGTGTTCCGAGACCATGTCTGTACATGCTAGGCTCATCAAGATCAAACCTTAGCTTCTGCATGAGCAAATCTGGCTTGCTCACGTTGTATACACTCGCAGAATCTAACACACCCGATCATCACGTGGTGCTTCGAAACAACGAGCTTTAGCAACAGTGCTTACTAAGGGTGAACACTTTAAAACTTGAAATTTGTGTGCTTGAGGGATCATATTATAATGCTACCATCATTAACTAAGCAATACAAGATGCATAAAGGATTAACATCACATGCAATTCATAATATGTGATATGATATGGCCTTTTCTTCTTGTGCTTCCGATCTCCATCTTCAAGCACGAACATGATCTCCATCATCACCGGTATGGCATCAAGGTCAATGGCGCCGTTTCATGGTTGTCGTCCACCAGCTTCAACTATTACAACTACTTTGAATAGACACACAGGTCTTAACGGGATTTAAAAGACAACCATATGGCTCCTGTCGGTTGCCAACTTACAATAAGGAACATTGCATACATCATATATAATCACAATCATGGCCATATCACATCACAGCACACCCCTGCAAAACAAAGTTAGACGCCTCTAATTTTCTCATATTTTACGTGGTTTGGGGCTTTCAATAAGTGTCGTTCTAACTTACGAACAAGAGCCACAACGTTGATGCTTGAACTATCAAGTGCCCGTTGTAAATTGAATCTATACTATGATGGGAGAGACAGACACCCGCAAAGCCACTTATGCAATACAAGTTGCATGTTGAGCGTGGAGCAAGTCTCATGAACGATGTCATGTAAGGTTAGCCCGGGCCGCTTCATCCCATCATACCGCAAGATGCAAAGTACACAAAAAGCAATTGATAATAAAAACACCACCGCCCACAATGACCATTGTGTTCAACTCGTGCAACAGATCTACATATAGACACGGCTCTGATACAACTGTAGGGGTTCGTAGCATGGAAAACAAAAATTTTCTACCGCATGCACACAAACAAGCCAAGATCTATCTACTAGATTGTAGCAACGAGTCAATAGAAGAACTCACCCTCGAAGATTCCAAAGCGGTTAACGAGAGCAGATTCTCGTGGGTGATGTAGTCGTACACTTGCCGATCTCAAGATCGCGTAGACGATCCTTCTGGCGCTGCGTTCCGGCAGCGCTTCCACAGTCGGTCACACGTTCGGTACTCGATGAAGACCTTCCTCTCCCTTGTTCCAGCAGGCAGCAAAGGTTGTAGCACTCTCCTCGTGATTCCGGTAGCACGACGGCGTGGTGTCAGAAGTAGAGGGAAGATTTCGCAGGGCTTCGCCTAAGCCAGAGCGAGTATGGTGGAGTAAGAGAGGGCCTTGGTGATCTACGGAATAGAATCACCAAGGGGAGGTGGTGTGGCCGGCGGCTAGGGCTTGGAGAAGCCCAAGTCGGCGACTTGGAGAAACCCTAGGCGGCGGCAGCAGCACTTGGAGGTGGTGGCGCCTAGGAGCTAGGGTTTGGGTGTGAGGGTAAGGGGGCGTCCTACCCCTCCTTATATAGGTGGGAGGGAGGCGATTGGGAGGAGGGAGTCCTCCTCCAACTCCTCCTCCTTGGCCGGCGGGTGGAGGGAGTGGGACTCCTACCCTAGGTAGGTTTCCTACTCTCCCTCCACCAAGCAAACTTCGGATTTGACTTTTCAAATTGGCGTTTGACTTTCAAACTTGGATTTGATATCTTTCTTCATATTGCCCAGCCAAGTGACCTAGTACATGATGCAACCATTCCACATTGTCATGACACATCCATGTACCCTTCCCCTCCGGAGTGCCGGACCTTCCAGACCCTTCTAGAACATTCCAGGTGAAAACATCGGAATCATTTCCGAACTCCGAAACAAGACTTTCCTTATATGAATCTTATTCTCCGGACCATTCCAGATCTCCTCGTGATATCCCGATCCCATCCGAGACTCCGAACAACATTCGGTCTCTTACTCATCATTCCATAACTACTCAACAACATCGAATCCTTAAGTGTGTCTCCCTACGGTTCGTGAATTATGCGGATATGACCGAGACACTTCTCCGATCAATAACCAATAGAGGAATCTGGAAATTCATATGGTTCCCACATATTTCTACGATTATATTGCGATCGAATGAACCACTTACATACGATACCAATTTCCCTTTGTCTCACGATAGTTTACTTATCCGAGTTTTTGATCGTCGGTATCTCTGCATACCTAGTTCAACCTCGTTACCGATAAGTACTCTTTTCTCGTTCCCTTGATATGTTATCCCTTTTGAGCCAGTCACATGCTTGCAAGCTAATTGGATGACATTCCACCGAGAGGGCCCAGAGTATATCTATCCGTCATATGGATGGACAAATCCCACTCTTGATCCATGTGCCTCAAACCATACTTTTCGAACACTCAATGCCACCTTTATAGCCACCCAGTTACGGTGTGGTGTTTGATGTCATCAAAGCATCCTTCCGATGATGGTGATTAGCATGATATCATGGTCGAAGGAATTAGGTTACTATGTATCAGAAAGCTTATAACAAACGAACTATTAAAATGACTTGATCTTTATGCTACGCTTATCTATAGGAGTATGTCCATCATACCATTCTCCTAATGATATGATTTTGTTGTTAACAACATCTCAATGTTCATGATCGGGAAACCACGATCATCTATTAACCAACAAGCTGGTATTATAAAGAGGCTTTACTAGGGACTCTAATTTAGTTTACAAATCACACAAGTATTAATGTTTCCGGTTAATACTATTATAGCATGAATGTAAACATTTATCATAAACTCAAAGATATAATAATAACTGCTTTTATTATTGCCTCTAGGGCATATCTCCAACATGCCCCTCCACCTGGAGAGATATTCTCTAGGCCCTCTCAAATGATATTATTCAGGAAGAATGTCCATGAATGACTCGGTTAAGTTTATACCGAGGCGACCGACTAAGAGTTAGTTGGATGAATCACTTATCTCGGATCGAGAAGAGAGTCAGACTATTTAAGGGATGATGATTATTCGCCTATAGTTCGACAATGTATGTCGTGAGGCAAAAGAGACTCAGACGTAAGTCGCATTGGAAAGGCATGCCGTCATGACTCTTTCGTACTTGGGAGTCGGCATGTTCTGCTAGGGGCCGCTACCGACTGATCGATTGAGATTCAGACTCCAGTCATGTCCAATTTGCCATGATCATGCGGGATCACATACTTAAGAGCGGGAGGAAGTTCGAATTGGATCTGACCGGAAATCTGTTTGGGTTGGACCTAAACTGGATTTGGACTGAGTAAGTGAGTCGAACTCACAATGACTGATATGGACTTTAGTGAATGGATCACGAGTGAGTGGAGAAAATTTCCACTCTCTATATATTCTGTGCACACATACCTAGAGAGGGGCCGCGATTAGGTCATTCCATGCGTTGGAACCCTAGCTTCAGTTTAGTCTAGGCGCCGTAACAAACCTAGCAGTTCACCGTCGGCGCTCCTCCTCGTACGTGTGGATACCAGCAGCGGTGATGTATGATCAACACCACGACAATATGGATTGGGTCGGATCATGAGGACTGCACTGCATTCAACTGACGCGCTTCATTAGTAATCCACAACTACGCGTCTAATGGTAATCCTCGTGGTCTTCTATCTCAGCTAGATCTTTGGTTCATCGCATAAGACAAAAAGTTTTGTTTTATCTCTATGTAGCCCAACATTGCTATGGTGTGTGGTAAGGTCACCACTAAAGAGAAGAGGTGACCATAAACATATGTTGCACACAATCACAGTAACCATTTGTGCATTAGCATAGGAAACCAATCAACAACCTCAAAATGGCCCAAGTGATGCGACCTGGGGTGCCAAGAAGTGCATATCATGGCTCTAGGGTTGTTTCCCCGTGGATAGACCCCAACGCCTCCTCGGGAGTTCCAAAAGTGACCCAGACAACCAATTACGCCCTTACGCACACAACACCCACTAAGAAAACAAGGAAAGACACGTGTCCACAACACAAATGCATAAAGAACCCCAACCAAAGAATGATCTAGAGGACTCTGCAAATGCCGACGACCACCACCATGGCCAAAGACGATCCTGCGCCATCACCAAACCGGATTTCTAAGTCGCTGGGGCGTGTGGGGGTCTTCTTGCGCTCGTTGTTTCCTGGATGTGCCTCTCTCGTAGGGTGGAAATGCAAGACACGCCACCATCGAGACACCGTCTCGTCTATTCCTCCCATGGCTCAAATGAACAAGGCCAGGGCCTAGCTACCATGGCCACGACTTGCTGCTCCTCCCCTATGGATTTCTCGACCTCAGGGAGGAATGGGATGAATACCGCTTGCCGACAGCTCGAACATGTCTTGTCACTAAGGGAATCTTCAGCAAAGTGACCTTAAACGTTCCGCGCCGGTCTGGTCGGCGTTTGCGCGAACAACTAGACAAGACACACACACACACACGCTCTAGCGGCACAACCCAAACTGACCGATGTGTCTGAGGTTACCCATTACCTCACCAAGCGTGGTCCTCAGATGCGTTTGGTTTTTCGTGCAGCGGACCACGCGTCCGTCCGAGCATCAGCCGATGGGCCCTGCATGGCAGCGTCCCACGGTCTAGTATCGCCATGAAGGCTAGCCGTTGAAGCTTCCCTAGAAATCAATGTCGTCGTTGCCCGCCTATGACGCCGCCTCGCCTCCTACACCAACATCAATGCCGCTGTTGCTGGGCAGCCTGCTCTGGCATTGATGGCTAGGACTTCTTATACCAGCCCCGCTTGCCCCTCTATCCTCCACACAGCATCTGCGCCATTGGCCATTCTAGACAAGCATCCCCTAACCCTAGAAACCATGAAGACACTGTCTCGGCTCAAGAAGATGGTCAACAACCACAGGGTTGGCTCGTCCTCGGGCCGACGTCGCCCTTGACACTCGCTAAGGCCACCGTCGTCGTCGCCGCGGGTTGTGTGGCCTAGGAAGCAGTGGACACAACACTTGTCCTGGACGCCGCCACTCTACATCGCCCCCTTTGAACACTTGTCCTGCTAGTTTATCATTTTTTCTTATATGTAAATTATGTTTGAATTTAATAAAAATGTGTGCAAAAGAAGCGTTTGGCCAAAATGGTCATCTCGGGCCTGGCCGCTGGGCGCACTGCTCGGTTGTACCGGACACCTACTCATTTCATGTGCATGGACCGACGCAAACGGACCATTTCATACACATTGATTGTGTCCGAAATGGGTCGTACTGCTGGAGATGTCCTAGAAGAAGTATAGTAACTCGTAACGGGCTATCTCATTCTTGTTAGTTTCAAACTTTGATTTGATTTGGCGCAGACAATTATTAACATTGTAAAACACAATTATCAGCTTTCATACATACATACATACATACATACATACCACATGGCACATGTGGGTAAGCAGTCTCTAGTTTGATTATGAAGATATGGGATGATATATGCTATGCCTCTGTTGGTTGGGCCGTTGGGGTGATATCTCAGAGTACAAATGTTAACCCTCCTGTGGCGTCGGCTACCGTTCGGCGGTCGCACGGCAAGCCTGCAAGGCGGGTGGCCATTGCAGCTCGTACGGGTGCGCGGCTCCAGCGTATCTGTTCCTCTCGTGCGCCCTCTCCACCTCCAGCGTGTGGAGGTCGACGGAGACAATCCAGTTCTCCTCCCGCGGCGTCACGAGAATGTAGCTCGTGTTCGCCGCGACAATCTTTGCTGGTAGCCCGTAGGTGGCCACCTCCGGCAGCGTTACGAGCTTCTCTACCACCCACTCGCCGCTGCCCTGGAGCTGCGCGAACACCGTCAGGTCTCCGTTGTTGATGATGCGGACGACGCGCGTCTCGGCGCCGTCGTCGCTGCCGCTGCCGATGACTCGGAAGGTCGAAGACTCCTCCGGCATCCCCACGACGGTATCCGGGAACGTGACGCGCGAGAACTCCAGGGTGGTCTCGTCGAGAGCCAGCACGGCTCCCTCACCCTCCATGCGCCAGTAGATAGACGAGCGTGCGCGCCCGGCGAAGCTGATCAAGTGTAGCTCTGGAAGAGGGACGACGCCGCCGCTGATGGGCGCGCTATCTTGCCAGCCGCCGTCGCTGCCAGAGGAGAAGACGCAGGCGTAGGGAGCGCCCCGGCCGTCGTGGGAAACATGGCCTCCGTAGAGCGCGACGACCACCCGAAAGTTGGACATACTGATGCCTGTCTCGTTTCCGTCGAGCAGGCACAAACCAAGGCACAGTGTGATGTACATCTCCTCCCAGTGGAGGATCCCCTGGTACCGCCGCGTGAGCGGGTCGCAGACGATCATGTCAGGGAACCGGAGCACCGCTTGCCTCTTCCTGTAATGCTGAAGAGTATTCCTCCTGTAGAGGAGGAGGAGGCCCCCGCGGCTGTCACCGAGCTCCCAGTCCAAGTCCGGGAGGAAATCGAGGGAGAAGTGGCGGCGGTCGAGGGCACTGCCATCGGCCGGCACGAAGACCTGGTTGTTCCCATCGGGGGGCAGCCTTTTGTGGCTGGGGTCGACAATGTGGTAGTGGCCGAGGACGCCCAGGTGGGGGCCGTGGAGGGAGCGGAACCTGGTCAGGAACGAGGTGTCGGCGGCGATGATGCGGCGCCAGCGCTTGCAGGTGAAGGCGGCGCGGAGAAGGGCCAGGGAAGAGCCCACGCGGACGAGGACGAGCTCCAGGAGGTGGTCGGGGATGTGGTGGACGCTCGTCGGCCCTGACGGGATGGGCTCGCTCTCGCTCATCGACGCTTTCGTGGGCTTGGTGTGGCGCCCGCGGTGGCCGCGACGTGGTCCATGCTGCTTGGTCGCCATAGACGGCGGACTCGATAGGGATGCTAGCTCTTGTTTACTCCTCTTGACACGATCGAATGGGTCTCTTATGTAGTGATCCAGTGAGCAGCATCAACGTGTTGTCGACACTCTGGGTCGGTCTCTGGCGACGCACTTTGGAGCAAACGCGTCTGCGTGCCTACCACGGTACTTTCCTCTCTGCCTTTTAGGGAAAAGGCAACTTGCCACCCACGGAACTTAACACCGGGTCACAATGCAATAAAGCAATACAAAAAAATTTCCTTAACAAATATACTACGTGTAGTACTAAAGGATTAGCACCTCGCACATCTACTTTTTCTGAGAAGGGTATATGGTCTAAAGGAAAAGACATCTTCCAGGCATCACATGTCTATAATGTGATCTTTCATTAGCAAATGTACAGGTGTTGTCCATTAATTACTATAGAAAGATTCGGCACGCCACGACCATTATCATACATGTTCCTACAATATTATTGTTACACGTTTTTTCAAATGACATCCATTATAAAGCACAAAGGAACCTTTGATCTCAGACACTTTGGGCCTAACTAGTTTTTTATATAGCAGAAGAAATAATACTACGATCCTGGTTCCGTGAAGATAATACAAACACCATCGCAACACTTGTTTCAATGAATGTGGCTGTAACCAGTTTCGTCTGAAGCACACATAACCTATAGCGAAAAACCACCTATATCGCTATCGTGTCAAACTCTTTCATGACTTAAAAAAAATCATCATCACTAATACATCCAAAAAGAATCTAAATAGGCAACAATGCATCCGCTCGATTGTATTCAGTCATGCTCCCGAACTTGTATGTCTTCCTCATCGCCACCTGGGCAGTATCCTGGTAGCAATTCCTAATCGTTCATTCTTCTGCTTACGAGTTATGATGCAGTTCACGTACTCCACTCTACATGGAAGATTTCATCTCATAAGACAAGAATCCACATGTCATCCATCCGTATTTTATCATCCTGCTATACATGTTGAATAGTCTAAATCTCTTTCGACGTTTTTACTGGAATGAGAAGATCCTAAAAGGAGGTACAAATTGAGGAGGTGGTGGTGGTAGGCGCGGGGGGATTATTGCCATGTGTTTTCTCCTGAAAAAATCTAGAAGCAGGAAACAATTTATTGAATTCAATAACTTCATCAACCGAAACGAAATGCAAAATCTGCAAAATACTTATCAGTACTAACCGAAGATAGAATATTCACATCGCATCCTACAATGTACACATATTTTCTATATCAGAAACGAAATATGTCAATTCCATGTCCTCCAAAACCGGAAGGTGGTTAATAGAACACACACATTGAGTCAGCTCACTCACTCATGTAGAAAGTAGTAAGTACCCAGACAAACATAAGATAGTGTTATTTATCTAGGTAGAGTCTCGATGAGTGCTAAAATATGTTTGATCTAAGCTTGTTTTTTTAAATATGATATACCTACATTTGCATCAAACTTCTATTTGCCTTGAAGCAGTTTGCATGAATAAGCTTAGAAAATGAGGAAATCTAGCTTATTGACCCAATTTCAAAACCAATGAAAAGTAATGTTAAGACTGTGTTTATTACTGAATAAAATATAGCTCATAAATCCGTATATTAAGACCAAGAAACAAAGTGAATTTTTCATAGTTTCCATGTATTGCAATTTTAAGGAAAGGCAGCTTGCCATCCCCGAAACTTAAACATCGGGTCACAATGCAATAAAGCAATACAAGAACTTAACAACCTTGTTTTAGGTAAACCTTAATTAGATTTGATGTGCATTATCATGAGCATATCATGTATTATTTTTAAACCTAAGAAAAATGTTTCATTAAAAATTAAAGTGAGAACATTAAATTGCCCATTTCTCTCTATTTTAAACTTTGTCATAATGTTTCAAATATTAAAACCATAAATAATGCTCTTTAAAAATTCTGAATCTTCCTATATTTTTTTATATATTTTTATATTTTTCTGAGGTACTTAAGTTCCTTAAATAATTACAAAACAATAGCAAATTTTATAAAATAGTGCTAATTTCTAGTTTACAGAAAAATCCCAAAAGTTCAGGGGCCTTTTTGAAAAATCCTTTATGTCTTTTACCTTGCACTAGCCAGGCTGCTGTGTTCCCTCCCCTGCTTCTTTGACCACCACATCGCCTCGACGCCTCAACCAAGGAGCTCCCTAGCCTCGCACGAATCTCCTCTCACTTCCTTTTTTATTAATTCCAGAAATTTGTATAATCTTTTAAAGTTCATATCACATTCATCTTTTATCAGGTAATGTGTATGACCTATATAAATTTTCAGAAATATGAAATCAATATAATATATTTGTACAAAAACCATACGTTAGACAACTTATAACACTCTTGTAATAGAAGAACATAGTAACCCCTTTATGTAATTATGGAGTTATTGAAAATATGATAGTTTGATATATTTGAACTCCATTTAAATTGTTTTCCATATTAGGGATTACAATTCAGTACCTTTTAACATGTCATTCCATCATACTTGTATGTGCATTGCAGCTATGCCATGTTGAATGTTGTTTCTACCTTTTCGGTGTTTGCTTTGTCCTGGTAGGATCCGACGTTGATGTCGGTAAAGAGTTTAAGATCGATACCAACGGCAAACACGACCAACTTGATCATTAATGAATAAGTCAGAAAACGGACCCTTAAGATATATAATTCTTTATCGGCAAAGAAGAGAAGCGTAGCTCCAACATATCTAATCATACGGTTTTAAAGCATTTCTATTCTGGCTATTTCATATGATTTCACTATATTTTATTGATAGATAGTGTAATGCTAACTGATGCATATTCATACGTACTTATAGCCTAAATTACCCGATCTACTTCTCTTAGCACAACTAGGTTTTGGCTTATGAGCATAGCTAGAGCTTTTGTATGAGTTATTCTTAGTTATTTAAGTCTTGTCTATCTGGTTGATGATCAAAGCTACGAATGAACCTAATTTGACATGATAATATGGTATGATGAGTGAATGTGAGTTGGGCATGCTAAGCCTTGTTGTATGAGAGGTCACGTTGGGTTGTGGTTTTTGTAATCCTATGATTGCCACCCCTAGGACCTAAATTCTCACGTCTTGAACCAAGACTGCGCGTACAATCACACTGTTGCCTAGAAACTCACTCAAAATTGCCTAGTAGATTCCATGAGTCACCTAATTCGGACATTCTATTTGGCATATATATAGAAAAATGATTTGAAAATAGCTGGAGGAGGCGGTGCATCATAGAAGGAAGGGCATGATAGCGAAAGTAAGGTAAAGGTAGTGGTCAACCACCTTTTGTTGGTACCCCTCTGAAGTGTGCCAATCTAGTGCTACTAAGAGTCTGTTGGTACGTACGAGTAAAATTGTACACCCTTACAAGATTATATCTTTTCAAAAAATCATGTCATCAGTTATAGATGACTTGGAAATGGATTCCGATGATCATAAAGAACATGAAACTAATCATAAACTTGCCAGCTGAAGAGTGCAAGATTGCTTCCTCGAGGATCGAGGGGGTAATCCTAGTTGGTAGATTCAGTTGATATAGATTCAGTGGATATTAAAAAATGATCAATAAAGCTATATATATATCGCTCTCTTTCCGTATTTTAAATGTCTCGAGTAAACGAGTTTCTACTCCTATTTATTTTCAAAAAAAGATTGCTTTATGCAAAGTAAATCGACAGAAAGCCTTTCTGATCTAAGTTTGTAGCTAATAGGTCATCTAAGTTTTGAAGAGTACATCCTATACTCACCCTTATTTCTTGATATTTTTGCATGGGAGTAAGTATTCTTTTGTATGAACATCGACGAGTAGCTTGAGGTTACCAGACAGCAACCTAAAATCTATGGATTGAGACGTCGCTGTTATGTTACCTATCTATTGCTTCTCACAGGTGGTTCCAGTGCTCCCAAGACCTTCAAGCGTCGTCCCCGTGTCCGTTATCTCAAGCCCAACGAAGATGGCAAGCTTGTTGACGAGACTGAAATCCGATGGTCGCAAAGAGAGGCTGAACGGATGGCCGAGGCAGCTAGAAAAGCCAAGAGGACCACCTCCTGCAAGGGCAAGGGCAAGTAGTCCCGTGTCAACTACAAGGCCATGGACAATGTTGAGTTCTCCTCCATTCACCACATTGATTATTATGCCGAGGCTGACAGCGATGGTCCTCCGGAGGACAATATGTTTTGGTGCTCCCACTTCAGGCCCATTCATGATGATGTTTATGCCACACTCAAGATTCGTCCCATGCATCCTCTGAATTTGACTAAGGCTCAAAACAAGGCAAGACTTCGTGAGACCTTGGATGTGACTAGTAAGATGGGCCTGAACCATCTTATGACTTACAGTGCCACTATGACTCCTCTGTTGTGAAGCAGTTTTCTGTACCCTTATGATTTGCAGAGATGAGCTTCGCACCATGAAGTGGATGACCGGGACCACTATGATTCAGTCATATTTCCACACCTTTGGTTAGGTCCTCGGGTATTCCTTTCATGGGCATGACATAGCTTATGGCCACCGCATCATTTCTCCTATCAAGCCAACCAAGGACACTGCTCTTGCTCCTTGCCTGACGTCTGATGGTGTTGCTGGCACCTTTGATGGTCTTTCTCCTTTATATGCCGATCTTGTTGGATTGTTCCGGAACAACATATCTCCAAGTGGGTGCAACAATGATAAGATCCCTGGCCACTTAGTTCCTTTGCTTGCTTTTGCACATGAGTGTGCCACCAATTTTGGGTCAGCTACAGGCTACAAGTTGGATGTCATGGATTATACTTTTCATGAGATGACTGATGCTATGTTCAACCGGCTCTCCATCCCTTATGCTCCCTACATTATGATGCTCGTCAAGCACATGCTGCCACATGAGGAGTTTGGTAGCAATTTGGATGGAGTGCACAAGCCAAAGAAGATCTAGAATAAGGCACAGAAGACCTCTCACCCTTCCACTGCCCCCGAGTCCTTCATGCGCGATGCACGAGCTAGTGGTCGCCGGCCTGCGGTGTCCCCAATGGCATGTGAGGTCAAGGAACTCAACTGGTTTTAACGACACATTCTTTGCATGGGTGTCGACACTCACAAGGGCCAGTATGATGCCTACCGGAGGAGCCATGAGATGGCCCACACCCAGCAGCTCATTCTCCACCATGTGTCTGGGGGGGCCTGACACCACCTCCTACCGCTCCGGAACCGTATGCTCAGTGAAACACCTCAGGAATCAATTATGGTGAGCTCGAGAGTCACCTGTTTCCTGCACCGCCTAGGGCGCCTACCCCTCCAGTTTATGATGAGTATGATGAAGAGGAAGGGTACGGGGATGACTACGACGAGGACGAGGAGCGATCTTCTGCGGAGCTAGCATCGCTCTTATTCCTTTTTGGTGTTTCGATGCCAAAGGGGGAGAAGTAGTTCCATTTAGGTATCGGATTTGCATGGGTCAGGCGCAAGTAATTGCCTCTTTATCATTCATTTTCTTTATCGGTTGCTTGTGCCCTTTTAGCGTTGAACTCTTATTTGTGCTTGGTTTTGTATGAGACTATGTCGTGTGTGGCACTATGGCTTATATGTGGAATTATGAAATTCTAGAATTATCTTGTGGAACCATCCGTATGGAATTCTGTATTTATCTATAGAGTGTGGAATTATCTTGATGGCATATGGAATTATGGAGTTATCTATTGTTGCATCAATATGGTGGGATGTTTTCGAGGACTAATATAGAACTTATCATATTGGCTATTTCACATCCCGGTGGTATGACATATGTTTCCTAAATCATCCTTGCTATAGACATCAATGTGATGAAATTGGCTTGTTCCTTAGTGTGTGCATTTGTATTCAAATGAAAGTTATTAATATGAACACATTTAGGGGGAGCCTCTTTCATTTATTGAAGATGATGTTAGCAGGTTTTATTTGCAAATCCTAGTATGGTCACCTAACACCAAAAAGGGGATATTAAAAGAACATTTCATGATCTCTAGTGTTTTGTGTATTAGATAACAATATCAAGGACTATTTAATGTGTGCTGAAATGCTGCAGATCCTCAAAGTGTTTTTTGGAGGGACGGATTATCAGCCCCTGCCCCAATCACAAAGGGCACAAGGGCGCGCCACCTAGAGAGTGGGGCGGATTATCTCTCGGATTGTCCGGCCAGGGCCGAAGTTTTTGCCTAGGCCGGATAATCCGCCCCTCAAGGGGGCCGAATAATCCACCCCTCAAGGGGGAGATTTGCAAAGGTCGCCATGGCGTGTCACTCAGAGAGGGGGTCGGAGTTTCCCCCGGACTTTCTGTCTCTGGGCGGATAGTCCGCCCCTTTGGGAGGGCGAATAATCCGCCCTCTCGAGGATTTTCACCAAGTCAAGATCGGCGCGACGCTCAGAGAGGTGGCAGATTTTCTCCCTAGGGCGGATAGTCCGCCCCTAGTGGGGGTGATATGTCCAATTTGCATCACCATCCTATATCCCAATTTTCCTCTATTCATTGATATATTTCATATTAAGAGGTGTTACTTATGTATTTTCATCTTTTTTTGCATGTTGGATGATTCTTGGAGGATGAACTGCCGGAGTCAGGATTATAATGGAAAAAGAGGTGTTTTGATGCAATTTCGTGAAGATCAGAAAAATACCAGAAAAACTATGGAAAATTCTATTTTCCCAGAAGACGGAGGATGCCAGAAGGGGAGGCGGAGTTGGGCCACAGGGGGCCCACACCCTCCCCAGGCGCGGGACACCCTAGGCCGCGCCTACAGGGGTGTGGCCACCCTGGCCCACCCCTAGTTCCGCCCTCTCTCCTATATCTTCTCCTCGAAACCCTAATACACGGGGAGCAACCATAGAAATATTCCGCCGCCTCTGCGGGGCGAAAAACATCGAGAGAGAAAGAGCTCTCCTGCAGACAGATTTCTGCTGGGGAAATTCCTTCCCGGAGAGAGGATATCGTCGCCATCAACACCATCATCAAGCTAGACTTCATCGGGATCATCATCTTCATCCACACCATCATCTCCACTAGCACCATCATCACCACTCCATCCGCTGTAACAATTGTGTTGAATCTTGCATAGTTCTTAGGGGAAACTTTCCCGGTGTTGTTTACTATTATAGTTGATGCTTGTGAGTGGAACCATTGAATTATTGTTTATGTTCAGATGTTTATCCATCATTATATCATCTATGATCTTGATCCATATGATGTCTCGTGAGTAGTTCGTTTAGTTCTTGAGGACATGGGAGAAGTCATGTTGTTAGTAGTGGATTTGTGCTGAGGTATTATTCAATGGTTTAATATTTAAGTTGTGGTGCTATTCTTGTAGTGGTGTCATGTGAACATCGACTACATGATACTTCACCATTTATGGGCCTAGGGGAATGCATTGTGTATTTGCCTACTAATTATGGGGTTGCCGGAGTGATAGAAACCTGAACCCCCGTTAGGAAACCTTTGCACAAGGGAGTGTAGGATCTCAGAGTTTAAGGCTGTGGTTAGGTTTATATCTTAATTGCTTTATTTTAGTTGAAGATGCTTGCAAGGGGTTTAATCACAAGTATGTATTGATACGTCGGAAACGTATCTATAATTTTTGATGCTCCATGCTTGTTTAGTATCTACTTTGCTTTGCTTTGTCTACACTTTGAAGTGTTTTTATATTTTTTCTGGAACTAACCTATTAACAAGTTGCCACAGTGCCAGTTGCCTGTTTTCTTCCGTTTTGGTTCCAGAAAGTCAGAAAATAAATATTCTCGGAATTGGACGGGATAAAACCAAAGTCAATATTTTACCGTGGGCGACACGAAGTCCAGAGGAGAGACGGAGAAGCGGACGAGGGAGGCCAAATCCCCCTAGGCGCGGTTGGGACCTGCCCCACGCCTGGGTAGGGTGTGGGGCCCCTGGCCACCTCCCAGTCTCACTTCTTCGCCTATAAGAAGCCCCCGATGCAGAAACCCTAGCCACCCGATAAAAACTCCACAAAACCTTCTATAGTTGTCGCCACCGTCGTCCCTAGATCGGGGGGGGGGGGGTCCGAAGTTCTTCCCGGCACCCTGCCGGAGGGGAAATCATCCCGGAGGCCTTCTTCTCTGGCATGATGCGTGAGTAGTTCCACCTTGGACTATGGGTCCATGTAGTAGCTAGATGGTTGTTGACGACTGTCTACGCACATCCTGTTGGGAACCCCAAGAGCAAGGTGTGAAGTAGCAAGCAACAAGTTTTCCCTCAGTTGAGACCAAGGTTATCGAACCAGAAGGAGGAAGGAAACGTCACACAGGTGTTGCAAGCAACGCGGAGACCTACACAACACAAACTCAAGACTTTGCCCCAACGGACAGTGAGGTTGTCAAGCTCACCGGTTTGCTGTAACAAAGGATTAAACGTATGGTGTGGAAGGTAATGGTTTGCAGCAAGTAAACAAGTAACAGTGGAAGATGTATCAATGGTAAAGATTGGATCGGGGTCCATAGTTCACTAGAGGTGTTCTCCTTATATAAACAACATGTCATGAAGGGTAAATAAATTACAGCGTGGCAATTGACAGGAACTAAGCAAGGCATAACAATGCAATTACTAGTAAGAAAGATCCTATGAGTTTCGATTGGGAAATACAACAAGATACATAGACCGCCATCCAACTACATCTATGACTAGAAGTCCACCTTCAGGTTATCATCCGAACCCCCTCCAGTATTAAGTTGCAAGCAACAGACAACTGCTTTAAGCAAAGTGTGTAAGGTAAACAGTCCACATGTTCCATGAACAAGGGACCGTTGTTTTCTCCCTAGTAGCAACATCACATCTACAACCAAAGAGATTATTATCACTTCCCATGGAAACTAGAGGCATGAACCCACTATAGAGCATAAATACCCCCTCTTGGAGTCACTAGCAACTACTTGGCCAAGATAGCTACTAACAACGGAGATCATGCAAGATCACAAACAACACAGACATGATAGAATCATAAAGACAAAACCATTAATCAAACCAACATAATAATATCAATATCCATCGGATCCCCGCAAACACAACATGCATGATTACAAATAGATTAGATCTTGATCATGAACGGAGCTCACAAGATCTATACATGAAAGCAAAAGGAGGAGATACAACCATCTAGATACTACATGGACCCATAGTCTAAGGTGGAACTACTCACGCATCATACCGGAGAGAAGGCCTCCGGGATGATCTCCCCCTCGGCAGGGTGCCGGGAAGAACTTCAGATCCCCCGATCTAGGGACGATGGTGGCGACGGCTACAAACGATTTCGTGGATATTTGATCGGGTGCTTAGGGTTTCTGCATCGGGGGCTTCTTATAGGCGAAGGGGGAGACTGAGGAGGCGGCCAGGGTTGTCAAACCCTAGCCAGGCGCAGGGGTGGGCCCACCTGCGCCTGGGGTAGGTCTGGCCCCCCTGGCTGGCCCCTCCGGCTCTCTTCTGGACTTCTTGTTCCCCATGGAAAGTAATTGACTTTGATGTTTGTCCCGTCCAATTCCGAGAATATTTCTTTACTAACTTTTCTGAAACCAAAAACAACATAAAATAGGCATCTCTCACTGTTGCAACTTGTTAATAGGTTAGTACCAGAAAACATGTAAAAAACACCTCAAAGTGTAGATAAGCAAAGCAAAGTAGATACAAAACAAGCATGGAACATCAAAAATTATAGATACGTTTCCAACATATCAACATCCCCAAGCTTAACTCCTTCTCGTCCTCGAGTAGGTAAGTGATAAAAGAATAATTTTTGAGGTGACATGCACCCTCACAATAAAGATCCAACCATTTGCAAGCATTGAAAGCTAGGATCAAAGAACTCTAAACATGTGCATGAAAGATAGAGTTCTAACAATAGGACATAGTAACTATGCATGCAACATGAAAATCTACAAACAAAGATCATGAATAACATGCATTGAAAAACATTTGTTTGTTTCACATACAGAAAACATAGCATAGTGGCAATAAGCTTGTCCCTCATAGAGTAGCAAATAGATGCATAGGACACCTGCAAAGTTCACAAGGGTGACTATAAACAAGTAGCACAAGAACAAGTAATAACACAATATGCATCAATTAATAAGCTTTGGAACACTGCACACAGAATGACAACTATGCTCTCTTAATGGTGCCTAAAGGTAGAAGGTGGAGAGTCAATAGTGGTGGAAGAAAGGCCTTTTTGTAAAGGAAGCAGTGATTATAAGTTTCATAAAGAGCTTCCAAAAATTATGGTACTTGTTAGCTTTCATCCCTCATTGCCCCTATCATAAGCATCTTGAAGTGGTTAAGGTTAAAGTGGCAAAACTGGAGTATATGCTTGACGAAGTATAAGTTGGCAATCTCATGTCCCTTGAATACGAGGGCCACACCTCATGCATACTCAACTTTGGGTCCAGGTAAGTTCTTGTCACTTTAAGTATTTGCATATCATTGAGAACCGCCAACGGGGTACCCCTTGCACATGGTACATGAGCTTTCCCATATACCATGGGAATATGGTGCTTTTATCTCTCTCTTTCCTCTTTTCTCAATGTGTCTCTTTTTTAAGAAGAATGCTTCATAGATGTCACTATGGTGATTCTGCAAGTTTCCACCATGATTAGGCATGGCTTAGGCTAGCGGCCCAGGCGTTTATCTACCATAGGATACAAACTCCATGGACTTACAAGTTCCCTCTTTATTTCACACCGGTGACATCCATAGACAAAAGAACATGATATCAACTGAGTACAAAGTACAAGTGCAATGTTGAAAATGTTCCTGTTGACAACATGGTTATTCTAATTACAACTTATAAGTGCAAGCATATACAACAAAGTTGTCACAATGGTTCAAGTTTATTAGGGGCAAAGAATAAAGTGTGCCATCAAGTTCGTGAGGGCTTTAATCACTAAGTTTTCACATAACAAAATAGTTTTTAATTGGAAGATAGTTGAAAACAAGAATATACTTGGAATGGTGTAACACACCATGCATAGGAGTTTATAGTGGACACTTTGGAATAACTTGGTTTCTTGGGAATTGGAGGTATGAGTAGAACTTACTCATACAAGTGGAGTCTAGAAAAAGATGTAGGGGTTCGTAGCATGGAAAACAAAAAAATTTATCGCATACAAACAAACAAGCCAAGATCTATCTACTAGATTGTAGCAACGAGTCGATGGAATAACTTACCCTCGAAGATTCCAAAGTGTTTAACGAGAGCGGATTCTCGTGGGTGATGTAGTCGTACTCTTTCCGATCTCAAGATCGTGTGGACGATCCTTTCGGCGCTGCGTTCCGGCAGCGCTTCCGCAGTCGGTCACACGTTCGGTACTCGACGAAGACCTTCCTCTCCCTTGTTCCAGCAGGCAACGGAGGTTGTAGCA
Organism: Avena longiglumis; assembly: GCA_030063025.1. Classification (NCBI taxonomy): domain Eukaryota; kingdom Viridiplantae; phylum Streptophyta; class Magnoliopsida; order Poales; family Poaceae; genus Avena; species Avena longiglumis. The sequence continues at coordinate 99,551,171 of CP125975.1, forward strand.
CTCTCCTCGCGATTCCGGCAGCACAACGGCGTGGTACCGGAAGTAGAGGGGAAATCCCGCAGGGCTTCGCCTTAAGACGGAGCGAGTATGGTGGATTATGAGAGAGGACTATTAGTGGTCTAGAGATTAGACACACCAATTAGAAGGCTCTAAACCGCAGGCTAAAGCAATTAGAGGCTCTAAACCAAACGGCTCTAAACCGGAGATTAGAGGTAGAAACTTGTGTGTCTCAAGGAGGAGGCCCTGCCCCTCCTTTTATAGGTGGAGGGGCTAGGCGCGCCAGGGAGGGAGGGGAGTCCCAACCCAACTCGGCCTAGGGCTGGGCGCCGGCTTGGAGGAGAGGAAATCCTCCTCCAAGTTGGTTTCAACCTCCTCTTGCATGTTTCCCACAGTTTCCTGTTTCCCACAGTTTCCTGTTTTCCACAGTTTCCTGTTTTAGCCGTTTGACTTTCAAACTGGCAATTTGACTTTCATATTTTTGGAACAGCAAGAACACTTAGTACATGATGCAATCATTCAATGACACATTCATGTACCCTCCCCCCCGGAGTGCCGAACAATCCGGACCCTTCTAGAACATTCCCGATGAAAACACCGAAATCATTCCTGAACTCCGAAACGGGACTTTCCTTATATGAATCTTATTCTCCGGACCATTCCGGATCACCTCGTGATATCCCGGATCCCATCCGAGACTCCGAACAACATTCGTTCTCTTTCTCATAACACCATAACTACTTAAAACAACGTCGAATCCTTAAGTGTGTCTCCCTACGGTTCGTGAATTATGCGGACATGATCGAGACACTTCTCCGAACAATAACCAATAGAGGAATCTGGAAATTCATATGGCTCCCACATATTTCTACGATTACTTTGCGATCGAATGAACCACTTACATACGATACCAATTTCCCTTTTTCTCACGATAGTTTACTTATCCGAGGTTATGATCGTCGGTATCTCTGCATACCTAGTTCAACCTCGTTACCGATAAGTACTCTTTTCTCGTTCCCGTGATATGTGATCCCTTGTGACCCAGTCACATGCTTGCAAGATAATTGGATGACATTCCACCGAGAGGGCCCAGAGCATATCTATCCGTCATATGGATGGACAAATCCCACTCTCGATCCATGTGTTTCAACCAATACTTTCCGAACACTCAATGCCACCTTTATAGCCACCCAGTTACGGTGTGGTGTTTGATGTCATCAAAGCATCCATCCGGTAAAGGTGATATGCATGATCTCATGGTCGAAGGAATTAGGTTACTATGTATCAGAAAGCATATAGCAATTGAACTATTGAAATGACTTGATCTTTATGCTACGCTTATCAATAGGAGTATGTCCACCATATCATTCTCCTAACGATATGATCTTGTTGTTGATAACATCTCAATGTTCATGATAGGGAAACCACAATCATTTAATCAACCAACAAGCTAGTGAAGTATAGAGGCTATACTAGGGACTTCAAATTAAGTTTACAAATCACACAAGTATTAATGTTTCCTTGTTAATACTATTATAGCATGAATGTAAACATTTATCATAAACACAAAGATATAATAATAACTACATTTATTATTGCCTCTAGGGCATATCTCCAACAGTCTCCCACTTGCACTAGAGTCATCTAATCTAGATTACATGGTAATATACCGAACACCCATGGCAGTTTGGTGTTGGTCATGATTTGCCCTCGGGAGAGGTTTAGTCAACGGATCCATACATTCAGATCCGTGTGTACTTTGCAAATCTTTATATCCCCATCCGGATATGTTCTCGAATAGCGTGAAAGCAGCTTGATATGTGACTTCTTGTGTGACCTTGGTTCTTGCGCATTGGCTATGGCGCCCATGTTATCACAAAGAGATAGACATTGGGTCCAGCACTAGGAACCACACCCAGCTCTGTAATGAACTCTTTCATCCATATCGCTTCTTGTGAAGCCTCCGAAGCGACCATGTATTCCGATTCGTTGAAGATCTCGCCACAACGCTTTGCTTTGCACTCCTCCATTAAGCTTCTGCACCATTCAAAATAAATACGTATCCAGATTGTGATTTAGAATCATCTGGATCGGTGTTCCAACTAGCATCGGTGTAACCATTAACAACAAGCTGTTCATCACCTCCATAAGAAAGAACCATATCCTTAGTTCTTCTCAAGTACTTAAGGATGTTTTTGACTGCTGTCCAATGATCCACTCCTGGATCACTTTGATATCTGCTAGTTAAACTAACAGCATATGCAATGTCGGGTCTAGTACATAGCATGGCATACATTAGAGATCCTATGGCTGAGGCATAGGAAGTCTTACTCATCCTTTCTCTATCTTCTGCCGATGTCGGACTTTGAGTTTTACTCAAGGTCGTATTGGGCAACATGGGCAAGAACCCTTTCTTGCCTTCTTCCATTCCAAACCTCTTTAGAACTTTGTCCAAATATGTACTCTGTGACAATGATATTTGGCGTTTCGATCTATCTCTATAAATCTTTATGCCTAATATGTAAGCTGCTTCGCCAAGATCCTTCATTGAATAACTATTATTCAAATATTCCTTAACACTATTAAGAAGGTCTACATCATTCCCAATCAACAATATGTCATCCACATATAGTATTAAGAATGCTACAGAGCTCCCACTCACTTTCTTGTAAATACAAGCTTCTCCATAAGTTTGTATAAAACCAAAACTTTTGATTACCTTATCAAAACGTTGATTCCAACTTCGGGACGCTTGCTTCAATCCATAGATGGACCTTTGAAGTTTGCATACCTTGTTAGCATCTTTAGGATCGACAAAACCTTTGGGTTGCATCATATACAACTCTTCATCAATATCTCCATTGAGGAATGCTGTTTTGACATCCATCTGCCATATCTCATAATCGTAATATGCAGCGATTGCTAACATAATCCTCACAGATTTTAGCTTCGCTACTGGTGAGAAAGTCTCATCGTAGTCAACTCCTTGAATTTGTCGAAACCCTTTTGCGACAAGTCGAGCTTTATAGACAGTAACATTACCATCAGCATCTGTTTTCTTCTTGAAAATCCATTTGTTCTCGACAGCCTTCCGGCCATCCGGTAAGTCCACCAAAGTCCATACTTGGTTTGCGTACATGGATCCAATCTCGGATTTCATGGCTTCTTGCCATTTATTGGAATCTGGGCTCATCATTGCTTCCTCATATGTCTCGGGGTCATCGGTGTTGTCCACCAACATGACACTCATAACGGGATCATACCAATCGAGTGGTACGAGTTCGTTGACCTCCGAGGCTCAGAGCAACTTCAACCCAAGTTTCATGATCAACATCATTAGATTCCTCTCTAATTGGTGCGGGCACCACAGGAACTTCTTCCGGTCTTTGCGCTACTCGCAATTTCGAGAGAAGGTTCGACAACCTTGTCGAGTTCTACTTTCCTTCCAGTCACTTCTTTCGAGAGAAATTCCTTCTCTAGAAAGGATCCATTCTTGGCAATGAAGATTTTGCCTTCGGATCTATGATAGAAGGTATACCCAATTGTTTCCTTCGGGTATCCTATGAAGACGCATTTTTCCGCTTTGGGTTCAAGCTTGTCCGGCTGTAACTTCTTTACATAGGCTTCGCATCCCCAAACTTTAAGGAACGACAATTTAGGTTTCTTCCCAAACCATAATTCATACGGTGTCGTTTCAACGGATTTAGACGGTGCCCTATTTAAAGTGAATGCGGCTGTTTCTAATGCATAACCCCAAAATGATAGCGGTAAATCTGTAAGTGACATCATAGAACGAACCATATCTAAGAGAGTTCGATTACGACGTTCGGACACACCATTACACTATGGTGTTCCCGGCGGTGTCAATTGTGAAAGTATTCCGCACTTCTTTAAATTCTCGCCAAACTCGTAACTTAGATATTCACCTCCACGATCAGAACGTAGAAATTTAATCTTCTTGTTACGTTGATTCTCTACCTCACTTTGAAACTCCTTAAACTTCTCGAAAGTTTCGGACTTATGTTTCATGAAATAGATATACCCATATCTACTCAAGTCATCTGTGAAGGTAAGAACATAACGATAACCACCGCGCGATGCTACACTCATTGGACCACACACATCGGTATGTATGATTTCCAATAAGTCCGTAGCTCGCTCCATCATACCAGAAAATGGAGTCTTAGCCATTTTTCCCATCAGACATGCTTCGCATCTTTCAAGTGATTCAAAATCAAGTGATTCAAGAAGTCCATTGGAATGGAGTTTCTTCATACGCTTCACTCCAATGTGTCCAAGACGACAGTGCCACATATAGGTCAAATTATCGCTTGATTTCAAACGTTTAGCCTCAATGTTGTTGATATGTGTATTTCCACTATCGAGATTCAATAAGAATAGACCATCTATCAAAGGTGCATGTGCATAAAACATATTACTCATATAAATCGAACAACCATTATTCTCTGACTTAAACAAGTAACCGTCTCGCAATAAACAAGATCCCGATATAATGTTCATGCTCAACTCAGGCACTAAATAACAATTATTTAAGTATAAAACTAATCCCGATGGTAGATGAAGGGGTAGCGTGCCGACCGCGATCACATCAACCTTTGATCCGTTTCCCACGCGCATCGTCACCTCGTTCTTCGCTAGCTTCCGTTTATTCTGCAGCACCTGTTTCGAGTTACAACTATGAGCAACTGAACCAGTTTCAAATACCAAGGCACTACTACGAGTACTAGTGAGATACACATCAATAACATGTATATCAGATATACCTTTCTTCTTGATGTTGCCGTTCTTCAGATCCGCCAAGTACTTTGGGCAATTCCGCTTCCAGTGACCTTCTCCCTTGCAGTAAAAGCACTCAGTTTCAGGCTTGGGTCCAGCCTTGGTCTTCTTTGCCGGCGTGGTAACTTTCTTACCACCCTTCTTGAAGTGTCCCTTTTGCTTAGACTTGCCTTTCTTGAGTTTGGTGGTCTTATTGACCATCAACACTTGGTTCTCTTTCTTGATCTCCACTTCTGCAGACTTTAACATATAGCAGTTACAGCAACTCTTTGTTCATGTTACGCATGTTGTAGTTCATCACAAAGTTCTGTAACTTGGTGGCGATGGTGGAGGACGGTAAATCCCCAAATCATTAGGAATCACTATACCCAAGCTTTGAAGTTTGTTTGCGTGCCCGGACATCTTAAGCACATGCTCACCGACGAGCTGCCCTCTTTCATCTTGCGGTTAAAGAACTTTTCGAAGCCTCATAGCTTTCAATTGCCGCATGAGTCTCAAAAATCAATTTGAGATCCTCGACAATATCATATGGGTCGACTCTTCAATCCTTTTTACAAGCTCCGATTCTAAACCATACAAGATAGCACCGAACTATGGAGTACCGATTCTTCCGAGCGAGGTAAACATTCTTTACTTCATCGGAAGCATCGGTGCAGTGGGTCACCAATGGTGCATCCAGCACATAGGTCAAATTACCAGCTGTGAGGACAATCCTCAAATTGCGGAACCAATCCGCGAAGTTGCTTCCATTGTTTTTCAACTTTTCTTTCTCTAGGAACGCATTAAAATTGATGGTAGGGGCTGCCATTGATCTACAACATATTTGCAATAGGTTAGACTAAGTTTATGTCAAATTGAGTTCAAATTAATTAATGAAATTAGACTAGGTGAACTCCCACTCAAAACAACATCCCTCACATTGTTTTAGTGATCACACAAACCAAATCCACCACATCAACACCGATCATCACGAGAGTTGATATAGTTTCAATGGCGAACAATCGTCATGTTCATCATATCTACTATATGATTCATGCTTTACCTTTCGGTGATCCGTGTTCCGAGACCATGTCTGTACATGCTAGGCTCGTCAAGATCAAACCTTAGTTTCTGCATGAGCAAATCTGGCTTGCTCACGTTGTATACACTTGCAGAATCTAACACACCCGATCATCACGTGGTGCTTCGAAACAACAAGCTTTTAGCAAGTGCTAACTAAGGGTGAACACTTTATGATTTGAAATTCATGTGCATGAGGGATCATCTTATAATGCTACCGTCGTCTACTAAGCAATACAAGATGCATAAAGGATTAACATCACATGCAATTCATAATATGTGATATGATATGGCCTTTCTTCTTTGTGCTTCCGATCTCCATCTTCAAGCACGAACATGATCTCCATCATCACCGCATTGCATCAAGGTCAATGACGCTTCACCATGGTTGTCGCCCACGGCTTCAACTATTACAACTACTTTGAATAGACACGCGGGTCTTAACATAAATTAAAGACAACCATATGGATCCTGCGGTTGCCTACTTACAATAAGGAACATTGCATACATCAAATATAATCACAATCATGGCCATATCACATCATTTGCACCCCGCAAAACAAAGTTAGACGCCTCTACTTTCTTTGCATATTTTACGTGGTTTGGGGCTTTCAATAAGTGTCGTTCTAACTTACGAACAAGAACCACAACATTGATACTAGCATTGTTGATCACCCGTTGTAAATTGGATCTTAACTATGCTAGGAGAAACAGGCACCCGTAAAGCCACTTATGCAATACAAGTTGCATGTTAAGCGTGGAGCAAGTCTCATGAACGATGTCATGTAAGGTTAGCCCGGGCCGCTTCATCCCAACATACCACAAGATGCAAAGTACACAAAAATCAATCGACAATAAAAGCATCAATGCCCACAATGACCATTGTGTTCTACTCGTGCAACAGATCTACATATAGACACGGCTCTGATACCACTGTAGGGGTTCGTATCATGGAAAACAAAAATTTTCTATCGTATACAAACAAACAAGCCAAGATCTATCTACTAGATTGTAGCAACGAGTCAATGGAATAACTTACCCTCGAAGATTCCAAAGTGTTTAACGAGAGCGGATTCTCGTGGGTGATGTAGTCGTACTCTTTCCGATCTCAAGATCGTGTGGACGATCCTTCCCAGCTGCGTTAAAAGCGCTTCCATGATCGGTCACGTTCGGTACTCGGCGAAGACCTTCCTCTCCCTTGTTCCAAAGGTACGGAGGTTGTAGAACTCTCCTCGCGATTCCCGGCAACCTGGCGTGGTACCGGAGTAGAGGAAATCCCGAGGCTTAGCCTTAAACCGGAGCGAGTATGGTGAATTATGAGAGAGGGCTATTAGTGGTCTAGAGATTAGACACACCAATTAGAAGGCTCTAAACCGCAGGCTAAAGCAATTAGAAGCTCTAAACCAAACGGCTCTAAACCGGAGATTAGAGGTAGAAACTTGTGTGTCTCAAGGAGGAGGCCCTGCCCCTCCTTTTATAGGTGGAGGGGCTAGGCGCGCCAGGGAGGGAGGGGAGTCCCTCCCCAACTCGGCCTAGGGCTGGGCGCCGGCTTGGAGGAGAGGAACTCCTCCTCCAAGTTGGTTTCAACCTCCTCTTGCATGTTTCCCACAGTTTCCTGTTTTCCACAGTTTCCTGTTTTAGCCGTTTGACTTTCAAACTGGCAATTTGACTTTCATGTTTTTGGAACAGCAAGAACACTTAGTACATGATGCAATCATTCAATGACACATTCATGTACCCTCCCGGTCTTGGGACAATCCGGCCCTTCTAGAACATTCGATGAAAACACGGAATCATTCCCGAACTCCAAAGCGGACTTTCCTTATATGAATCTTATTCTCCGGACCATTCCGGTTCACCTCGTGATATCCCGGATCCCATCCGAGACTCCGAACAACATTCGGTCTCTTTCTCATAACACCATAACTACTTAAAACAACGTCGAATCCTTAAGTGTGTCTCCCTACGGTTCGTGAATTATGCGGACATGATCGAGACACTTCTCCGAACAATAACCAATAGAGGAATCTGGAAATTCATATGGCTCCCACATATTTATACGATTACTTTGCGATCGAATGAACCACTTACATACGATACCAATTTCCCTTTGTCTCACGATAGTTTACTTATCCGAGGTTATGATCGGTATCTCTGCATACCTAGTTCAACCTCGTTCTGATAAGTACTCTTTTCTCGTTCGTGATATGTGATCCCTTGTGACCCAGTCACATGCTTGCAAGATAATTGGATGACATTCCACCGAGAGGGCCCAGAGCATATCTATCCGTCATATGGATGGACAAATCCGACTCTTGATCCATGTGTTTCAACCAATACTTTCCGAACACTCAATGCCACCTTTATAGCCACCCGATTCACGGTGTGGTGTTTGATGTCACCAAAGCATCCATCCGGTAAAGGTGATATGCATGATCTCATGGTCGAAGGAATTAGGTTACTATGTATCAGAAAGCATATAGCAATTGAACTATTGAAATGACTTGATCTTTATGCTACGCTTATCAATAGGAGTATGTCCACCATATCATTCTCCTAACGATATGATCTTGTTGTTGATAACATCTCAATGTTCATGATAGGGAAACCACAATCATTTAATCAACCAACAAGCTAGTGAAGTATAGAGGCTATACTAGGGACTTCAAATTAAGTTTACAAATCACACAAGTATTAATGTTTCCTTGTTAATACTATTATAGCATGAATGTAAACATTTATCATAAACACAAAGATATAATAATAACTACATTTATTATTGCCTCTAGGGCATATCTCCAACAAAAAGATTGGGAGCAACCAAATAAGAGAGCAATAATGGCCATAATAATGCAGTGCAACAAAGCATACTAATCAAAGCAAAGAGTGGTACTACAAGTCAAGGACTAAATGATCATAGAGGCTAATGGTGACTTTTCATAGTCATAACATGGTGTGAGCATGTTCCAAGTCAACCCAAGAAAAACATCAAAGGAGAATACCACAATACTATGCTTTTGCATGCTAAAACAACACGTAATTTATTCAAGGCACACTAAGCAATCCCAATTGTTTGGAACAAGACATGCTACAACAACAACCACTAAGCATAAGGTCAAAACAACACCTAGAATGTCATGCTAAAGTCTAAGTCACAGTCAATGCAAGCTCCTCTTGCACTTCAAGCAAGAACTTACTACTCCTTTCCAACACCAAGCAACTTATTTGCAAAAAAACATAGCGAGAACGAGGGTCCAAACTACTCAAGAAAAATAAACAAACTAAGCAAAGCAAACGAAAACTAAGATGCTCCAAGAACATTACAATTGTGCATGAAACAATAAAAACGAAGTGTCTAGACAGACCTAAGCTTTTTATTGATGAAGAAGGGCATCCCCAAGCTTTGATGCTTTTACCTCTTGGATATTTCTTGGGGTGACACCATGGTGGCATCCCCAAGCTTGAGCTTTTGTCCATTCTTCATCTCATTGCATCATTCTTTCTCTACACCTGAATTTTTTCCTTCACACAAAACTTCACACAATCTTATTAGCAACATTAGCCTATTCAAAAGATATTAGACCTCTGGCAAAGCTTTGAAACAGCAAGGCTTTTCACTAAAAACACAAGCTACTGTAGTAACTCCTTCAAAAACCTCAATTCACCTAAAGAGAACTAAAAAAAGGAATCAATAAGAAGCAAATGCAAATAATGGCCGAAATCTGTCAAAGCAGACCAACAGGTAGAAACCCGATTTTTTCGAACATCTTCTGTTGCTAAAATTAAAAATTGTTGAACTAACTAAAAATATCTAACATACTGGGGGATTTATTCGTAAATTTTCAGCTCAATCTGAGTTACAGATCCTCCTCACGAATTTTTTTGGTGGAGGAAAGAAATCTGTTTCGGGACAGCAACTCCCCAAATCTTACTTCCCTCTCATTAGAGGTCATTCTTGGCATAAAAAGCAAACAAAAAGGATAATTAGAGGTAATTACAGAAGTAATAACTTCCAAGACTCAAGAAAACTCTTGGGTTATCTCCCAACAAGTACTTTTCTTTAACGCCTTTAAGTTAGGCACAAGAAGCAAGAAGAATCAAGTATTTTCAAATGATGAAGCATTAACATCAAACCTTGCTTTCAAAGGAGGAGCAAAAAGTACCTTCTCTCTCCTCATAGGGAAGTGTTCAATACCTTTCTTGAATGGAAAATGATATTTAATGGTTCGTTCTTTCATATCAATGATGGCACCAACTATTCTAAGAAAAGGTCTTCCCAAAGTAACAGGACAAAAAGCATTGAATTCAACATCCAAAACATAGAAATCAACAGGGACATAAGCATTGTTAACCATAATGAGAACATCATTATTACTCCCCATGAGTTTCTTCTTAGCATTATCATTGAGTGGGACATCCAAATAACAATCTTCTAATGGCGGCAAATCAAGCATTTCATAAATCTTCCTAGGCATAATAGAGACACTAGAACCAGGATCACATGAAGCTTTGAGATCAAAGTCATTCACTTTCATATTAATAATGGGTTCCCAACTATCTTCTACTTTCCTAGGCATAGAAGCTTTGTGTTTTAGCTTCTCTTCCTTAATCTTAACAAGAGCATTTGTAATGTGTTTGGTGAAACCAACATGCATATCACTAGCATCAGGACTTCTAGCAAGCTTTTGTAAGAACATAATCACTTAAAAAACATTGCAACTATCAATATCAAAGTCAAACTTAGCATCACTAGTGGTAGGCATAGTAGGAGGAGGAGGAGTAGGGGTTACTCGTGGTTTAGTGGTGATCGTGCACACACTATTTTTTCTATCAATTTCAGCTTCCCTTTCCCACTTAGCATGAAGTTGAGCTAATAGCCTAACATTTTCATAAATAGTAACTTGTATGGCATGAGCAGTAGCAAAGGTGTTTTCCATAGTTTTAGGTTTAGCAGCCATTTTATTAACCAAAGAAGTTTGAGCTTCAGACAAAGAGGATATATTTTTCTTAGCACTCAAATTTTTTGACTGTAAACTAGGAATTTCTCTATTCAGATTCTCAAGCTGAAGACTAATGTTTTTCAAGATAATAGATTGTTCCTCCATAGTTTTAGTGAAAATTTTGTTTTGCTCATATTGCATTTGCATAAAATTTTAAGTGGATCTCTCAACTTCTAGAATCCTGTCTTCACTAGGCATTCCAGATCTATCCTGGTAAACATTTCCACTAGGAGGATAATGCCTATAATTATTGTTGCCACCAAAATTGTTCCTATAGGCATTGTTGTTGAAAAATTGTTGTTTCTAATGAAGTTCACACCAACTTGCTCGTCTTGAGCAACCAAAGAGTCTAAGGGAACACTATTATGATCTAGAGGAGCTTTCCCATTAACAAGCATAGCCATAATAACATCAATCTTTTCACTCAAAGAGGAATTTTCCTCAACATAATTTACCTTATTACCATGTGGAGCTCTCTCAACATGTCATTCAGAGTAGTTAACCATCATATTATCAAGGAGCCTTGTTGCAACACCCAAAGTGAGGCCCATAAAGGTACCTCCAGCAGCATAATCCAATAGGTTTCTTGAGGAGAAGTTCAAACCTGCATAAAAAGTCTGGATAATCATCCAAGCAGTGAGTCCATGAGTAGGGCAATTTTTAACAAAGATTTCATTCTTTCCTAAGCAGGAGCAACATGTTCACTATCAAGATGTTTAAATTTCATAATGTCACTTCTCATGGATATAATCTTAGCAGGAGGATAGTACTTTCCAATAAAAGCATCTTTGCACTTAGTCCAAGAATCAATACAATTTTTAGGCAAAGAAAGCAACCATTCTTTAGCTTTTCCCCTCAAGGAGAAAGGAAAAAGCTTGAGCTTAATAATATCTCCATCTACATCCTTATACTTTTGCATCTCACAGAGTTCAACAAAGCTATTTACATGAGTAGCAGGATCATCAGAACCAGCACCAGAAAATTTGTCTCTCATCACAAGATTCAACAAAGCAGGCTTAATTTCATAAAAGGTAGCATCAGGAGCAGGTGGATCAATAAGAGTGCTTAGGAAATCATTGTTGTTGGTGCTAGTGAAGTCACACAACTTGGTATTCTCAGAAGAGTTCATTTTGGCAAAGGTGGGCAAGCCAAAAAAAACAACAGTAACAGCTAGAGCAGGAACTAATTTTTTTGTGTTTTTTTAAAAGAGGCAAACAAAACCAAGCAAAAGAAACAAAGCAAACTAAAAACAAAGTAAAGAGAAAGGAAGTGAAGGACTCCCCTTGTGAAGACGTCCTTAGCCTCCCCGACAATGGCGTCAGAAAAGCTTGTTGATGGCGCCTTGTTGACGAGGGAGCTTCTTTCTTTATTCCTAGGCAATGGCGCCAGAAAAGCTTGACGACTGTCTACGCACAGCCTGCTGGGAACTCCAAGAGCAAGGTGTGAAGCAGGAAGCAACAAGTTTTCCCTCAGTTGATACCGAGGTTATCGAACCAGAAGGAGGAAGGAAACGTCACATAGGTGTTGCAAGCAATGCGGAGACCTGCACAACACAAACTCAAGACTTTGCCCCAACGAACAGTGAGGTTGTCAAGCTCACCGGTTTGCTGTAACAAAGGATTAAACGTATGGTGTGGAAGGTAATGGTTTGCAGCAAGTAAACAAGTAACAGTGGAAGATGTATCAATGGTAAAGATTGGACCGGGGTCCATAGTGAAGGGAATATGCCCTGAGAGGCAATAATAAAGTGATTATTATGTGTATTCCAAGTATATGATAGATGTTTATTTTGCATGCTATAATTGTATTAATACGGAAACGTTAATACATGTGTGTTTAATAAACAAACAGAAAGTTCGTAGTTATGCCTCTCTCATAAACTAGCTCGTTGATTAACAAGATGATCAAGGTTTCCTGATCATGGACATTGGATGTTGTTAATAACAGGATCACAACATTAGTGTAATGGTGTGATGAACATTCATCCGAAGTATAGCATTACGATCAAAGTCATTGAGTTTATATTGCTATAACAACTTACAGTGATCCTAATCCTTAGACCATGAGATCATGTCAATCACTAACACCGAAGAGTTTCTTGATAACATCAAACGTCACACCGTAACAGGTGATTATAAAGATGGATTCGGAACTAATAAAGTGTTATGTTGAGGCTCATGGATCGAGTGGATTTTTTCATCCCGATGACGGATAGATATACTGGGCCCTCTCGGTGATATCACATTGATTAGCTTGCAAGCAAGTGATTTGATCACTAGAATGTTATATCACGAACGAGAAAAGAGTGCATGTCGATTGTGAGATCAAACTAGGTATGGAGATACCGATGATCGAATCTCGGACATGTAATATATCGTGAAACAAAGGGATTAAGATACTAGTGTAAAAGGTTCCGACGATCACAAGAAAGTCATCGTTGAATGTGTGGGAGTCAGTATGGGTCTCGGATCCGCTTGATTATTGATCCGAGAGGAGTCTCGATCATGTCCGCATTATTCACGAACCGTAGGGTGACACTTAAGAGACACCGACATCCAATTGGAGCAAATGTTTCATCATGCGAAAGAATGAACAAGCGTGAATTTATTTCACTAGATACAAAGCAGGTTTTGGTGAAATTGCATAAAGTGGTTATGCATGTGAAATAGAATTCTAGCAAGGGGTTATTGTGAATGTTTGTCATTAAAGTAATTGACAAAATTCTGAATAAAGTAAAAGAGTTTTATTTAATGAGAGTTTGCATTAAAATTGGTGGAAATTTAATGGGAATTTGAGTGGACTTTTGAGTGGAGGGATTTTAAAGGGCATTTTGTGAGTGGAGTGTCCACCCACATGAATGAAGGAGGGGCAGCCCCATGGCGTGGCCACCCCCTTGGGTGCCCCCCTCCTCCTATAAAAGGAGCCCCCCTTCTCACTTGTCTCACACACCTCCTCGTGAAGGATCTCTCTCCCCCTCTAGAATTTATCCCCCATGGTCTCGGACTAGCGAGATACATGTTCCCGGTGGCTGTTCGGCAAGAAAGAGTTGTTCTTCCGCTGCATCGCTGGAGCGAGGAGGCGGAGGTTGCTCGGTGCCTCGAACATGTGTGCGAGCACGGATGCGCTGCTGATTTGCGGCACTAGGACTTCCTCTCGATCTTGAGATCGGCAAGAGATCGTCTACATCAACCACGAGTTGAACTCGTTAAGCTTTGTCGGTCTTCAAGGGTATGTTCTCTACGGATATACATCCGCCCGTTGTTTGTATCTAGTAGATAGATCTTGGTATATAGTTCACATCGTAGGAATTTTTTTTCTATGCTGCGAACCCTACAGTGGTATCGGAGCCAGATCTATGCGTAGATACTTAACACGGGTAGTACACATATGAGTATGTGGGCGATGATGATCATGTTGTTGCTCCTTTGTTGTAATTTTGGATATTGGTGGCATAGTGGGATGAAGCGGCCCGGACTAACTTTACATGTCCTCGCACATGAGACCTGTTCCACGCTTGACATGCAACTAGTTTGCATAAGTGGCTAGCGGGTGTCTGTCTCTCCTACTATAGTCAATATCTATTTTGCAAGCGAGTTGTCAACAATTTGATTATCCTCGTTGTGGTTCATGTTCGTAGGTAAGAACGGTTCTATCTCGAAAGCCCTAAGCCACGTAAAACTTGCAATGGATAAATTAGAGGCGTCTAGTTTAGATTGTTGCTGGGCTAGTGTTATGATATGGTAGTGTTGTAAGTAGAAGTATGAGATGATACTCTTACAACACACATAGCGTGTAAAATCCATAGACCTTGGATTTACACATATAGGTATGATAGTGATCATACCACGATGCACATGATAGAGATCATCTGCGGGAACCATATCATTTCACTAATAAACATATGATGTTTGATAGCATCTTATATTGCTTGTTTAGCGCTTTGTTAGCATAATAATATGATCCCTCATTTAAATATCAAGATAAGAATGTGTTCTTCCTTTAGTATGCACCGATTATGTTTTCGTCGCTCCAAGACATCACGTGATGATCGGGTGTTCTTGGATCCACGACCATATTTCGGGTGTAAAATAGTTACACACACGAATACTAAGGTTCTAACTTGGCGAGCCTAGCATGTACAGACATGGCCTCGGAACACGAACCGAAAGGTTAAGCATGAGTCATATAGTTGATATGATGCCCATTTGATGCTCGCCTTTGAAGCTATACCGACTCACGTGATGATCGGACTTGGTATAGTGGATTTGGTTCATGTAATCACCAAAAAGGCACGAGGGATGTCGTTTTTGAGTGGGAGTTCATTCATAATATGGATTATTTGAACTCAATCTATCATGCACTTAGTCTAAACTTTACAAATTCTGTTGTAGATGGCACCACCTGCTTTTAATTTCAATGTGTTCATGGAGAAAGAGAAACTAGCAACGAACGGTAGCAACTTTACCAAATGGGCCATGAATTTGAGGATTCTCCTCTCTGCGCACAAAAGCAATATGTGCTAGAAGCGCGTTAGGCCCCAATTTTAGATGATGCCCTGACGAGGAGAAGAATGTCTATCGGACTCGTCGGAGGACCACAACTTAGTTCATTGCGGCATATTGTATGGGCTAGAGGAACTTGAAGCGTTTGAAAGCGGCAATGCATTTGATACAATGGGTGAGTTGAAAATGATTTTCGACACACATGCTGTGAGAGCTACAAAGCTTGAGAAAAGTTCTTTAGCTGCATGATGGAAGAGCACAACTCCGTTAGTGAGCATGTACTCAAGATGTCGGGTTCTGCCGATAAGCTTGTGTCCTTGGGAATATCAATTCCCATTGACTTAGGCATCCATCGTGTTCGCAGCCTGCCACCTAGCTATAAGAGCTTCGTGATGAACTATAATATGCAAGGCATGAAGAAGTCTCTCCCGAGCTTACATCAATGCTTAAAAGCTGCAGTGGAGATCAAAAGGAACATCAAGTGTAGATGATCAATAGGAACACTGGTTTCAAGAAAGACAAGAAGGGAAAGCGGAAGGGAAGTCGAGGCGGCAGCTATTGCCGCTGAAAAGAAACCCGAGTTGGACCTAAGTCGATTCCGAGTGCTACTATTGTAAGGGGCCAGCCCTTTGGGCAAGCGCCCCAAGTATCTGGCAGACAAGAAGGCCGGCAAGGCAAACAAAGGTATATATGATATACATGTTATTGATGTGTACTTGACTAGTGCTCGCAGTAGCACCTGGGTATTTGATACCGGTTTAGTGCTAATATTTGTAACTCGAATCAGGGGCTGCGGAACAAGCGACCGCTAGCAAGGGGTGAGGTCAAGATGCGTGTCGGCAATGGATCAAGTGTTGATGTGATCGCCGTCGGAACACTACCTCTCCACTTGCCGTCGGGATTAGTTATAAACTTGAATAAATGTTATCTGGTGCCTGCACTGAGCATGAACATTGTATCTGGATCGTGTTTGATGCGAAGTGGTTATTCATTTAAATCCGAGAACAATGGTTGTTCCATTTATATGAATGAAATCTTTTATGGTCATGCACCGATGATGAATGGTTTATTTCTATTAGATCTCGATGATAATATTACACATATTCATAATGTTGATGCTAAAAGGATTAAACTTAATGATGATATATCCGCATATATGTGGCACTGTCGTCTAGGTCATATTGGCGTTAAACGCATGAAGAAGCTCCATTCGGATGGACTTTTGGAATCACTTGATTATGAATCATTTGATACATGTGAGCCATGCCTTATGGGCAAGATGACTAGAACGCCGTTTTCCGGTTCAATGGAGCAGGCGATGATTTATTGGAAATCATACATTCTGATGTATGTGGTCCAATAAGTGTGTCGGCACGAGGTGGATATCGTTATTTTGTTACTTTCACAGATGATTTGAGTAGATACGGTTATATCTACTTGATGAAACACAAGTCTGAAACCTTTGAAAAGTTCAAGGAATTTCAGAATGAAGTGGAAAATCATCATAATAGAAAGATCAAATTTCTACGGTCCGACCGTGGAGGTGAGTATCTAAGTTACGAGTTTAGTACTCACATGAAAGAGTGTGGAATTGTTTCACAACTCACACCTGCCGGAACACCACAGCGAAATGGTGTGTCGGAACATCGTAATCGTACTTTATTTGATATGGTTCGATCTATGATGTCTCTGACGGACTTGCCGTTGTCATTTTGGGGTTATGCACTAGAAACTGCTGCATTCACTTTAAATCGGGCACCATCTAAATCCGTTGAAAAGACACCGTATGAATTGTGGTTTGGAAACAAACCTAAGCTGTCATTTCTTAAAGTTTGGGGATGCGATGTTTATGTGAAGAAACTTCAACCGGATAAACTCGAACCCAAAGCGAAAAAATGCGTCTTCATAGGATACCCTAAAGAAACTATTGGGTATTCCTTCTATCACAGATCCGAGGGCAAGGTTTTTGTTGCCAAGAATGGATCCTTTCTAGAGAAAGAGTTTCTCGTGAAAGGTGTGAGTAGTCGGAAGGTAGAACTCAAGAGGTTGTGGAACCTTCTCTTCAAAGTATGGCGAGTAGCCTTGTCACCGAAGTTGTTCCGGAGTTGGCTCCACCTATTGAAGAGGGAACTAATGATAATGATCATGAAACTCCGAAGAGAGTACTACAACCTCGCAGTCAAACATGATGCGTGCAGCTCCCGAGCTGTACGGAAATCCTGTCATGAATTTCATGGTTGATGAAAATGATGACCCTGCGACGTATGAAGAAGCGATGATGAGCCCGTATTCCAACAAATGGTTAGAAGCCATGAAATCCGAGATGGAATCCATGTATGAAAATCAAGTTTGGAACTTGGTGGAATTACCTCACGACCGAAAGGCCGTGGAGAACAAATGGATTTTCAAAAGGAAAACTGATGCTGATGGTAATGTGACCGTCTATAAAGCTTTACTTGTCGCAAAGGGGTTTCGACAAATTCAAGGAGTTGACTACGATGAGACTTTCTCTCCCGTAGAGATGCTAAAGTCAGTTAGGATTATGTTAGCAATTGCTGCATATTTCGATTATGAGATATGGCAGATGGATGTCAAAACCGCGTTTCTCAATGGTAATATTGAAGAAGAGTTGTATATGATACAACCAAAGGGTTTTGTCGATCCTAAGGATGCTAACAAGGTGTGCAAGCTTCAGCGATCCATCTATGGATTGAAGCAAGCATCACGAAGTTGGAATCTCCGCTTTGATGAGGTGATCAAAGAGTTTGGATTTGTCCAAACTTATGGAGAAGCTTGTATTTACAAGAAAGTGAGTGGGAGCAATGTGGCATTTCTGATATTATATGTGGATGCCATATTATTGATCGGAAATGATATAGATCTTTTAAACAGTGTTAAAAGTTATCTAAACAAAGAAATTTTCAATGAAGGACCTAGGTGAAGCGTCATACATATTAGGCATAAAGATCTATAGAGATAGATCTAGGCGCCTAATAGGGCTATCGCAAAGTACATACCTTGATAAGATTTTAAAGAAGTTTAAAATGGACGGAAGTAAGAAGGGGTTCTTACCTATGTTGCAAGGCAAGACATTGAGTAAGACTCAAAGTCCGGCTTCGGCGGAAGAAAGAGAGATAATGGACAAAGTCCCCTATGCTTCATCCATAGGCTCTATAATGTACGCCATGCTATGTACAAGACCGGATGTGGCACATGCTATTAGTTTGACTAGTAGGTACCAATCGGATCCAGGTTCGGAACACTGGATAGCGGTCAAGAATATCCTTAAGTACTTACGAAGAACTAAGGATATGTTTCTTGTATACGGAGGTGAAGAAGAGCTCGTCGCTAAGTGTTATGTAGACGCTAGCTTTGACACCGATCCGGATGACTCTAAGTCTCAATCCGGATACGTATTTCTCATGAATGGCGGAGCGGTTAGTTGGAGGAGCTCCAAACAACCTGTGGTAGCGGGATCAACAACGGAGGCCGAATATGTTGCTGCTTCAGAAGCGGCTCAGGAAGCAGTTTGGATGAAGGAGTTCATATCCGAACTAGGAGTGGTGGCAAACGCGTTGGACCCAATGGTGATCTATTGTGACAACAATGGTGCCATTGCCAATGCCAAAGAGCCAAGGTCTCACAAGCATTCCAAGCATATTAAGCGTCGGTTTCACTCCATCCGCGAGCATGTCAAGGATGGAGATATAAAGATTTGTAAAGTACATACGGATCTCAATGTAGCAGATCCGTTGACTAAAACTCTCCCTAGAGCAAAACATGATCAACACCAGAACTCAATGGGTGTTAGATTTATCACTATGTAACTAGATTATTGTCTCTAGTGCAAGTGGGAGACTGAAGGGAATATGCCCTGAGAGGCAATAATAAAGTGTTTATTATGTGTATTCCAAGTATATGATAGATGTTTATTTGCATGCTATAATTGTATTAATACGGACACGTTAATACATGTGTGTTTAATAAACAAACAGAAAGTTCCTAGTTATGCCTCTCTCATAAACTAGCTCGTTGATTAACAAGATGATCAAGGTTTCCTGATCATGGACATTGGATGTTGTTAATAACGAGATCACAACATTAGTGTAATGGTGTGATGAACATTCATCCGAAGTATAGCATTATGATCAAAGTCATTGAGTTTATATTGCTATAACAACTTACGAAGTGATCCTAATCCTTAGACCATGAGATCATGTCAATCACTAACACCGGAAGAGTTTCTTGATAACATCAAACGTCACACCGTAACAGGGTGATTATAAAGATGGATTCAGAACTAATAAAGTGTTATGTTGAGGCTCATGGATCGAGAGTGTAATTTGTTCATCCCGATGACGGATAGATATACTCTGGGCCCTCTTGGTGATATCACATTGATTAGCTTGCAAGCAAGTGATTTGATCACTAGAATGTTATATCACAGGAACGAGAAAAGAGTGCATGTCGGTAACGAGATCAAACTAGGTATGGAGATACCGATGATCAAATCTCGGACATGTAATATATCGTGAAACAAAGGGATTAAGATACTAGCGTAAAAGGTTCCGACGATCACAAGAAAGTCATCGTTGAATGTGTGGGAGTCAGTATGGGTCTCCAGATCCCGCTTCTGATTATTGATCCGAGAGGAGTCTCGATCATGTCCGCATTATTCACGGACCGTAGGGTGACACACTTAAGAGACACCGACATCCAATTGGAGCAAATGTTTCATGCCGAAAGAATGAACAAGCGCAGGAATTTATTTCACTAGATACCGAAACAGGTTTTCGAGTGAAATTGCATAAAGTGGTTATGCATGTGAAATAGAATTCTAGCAAGGGGTTATTTGTGAATGTTTGTCATTAAAGTAATTGACAAAATTCAAATAAAATAAAAGAGTTTTATTTAATGAGAGTTTGCATTAAATTTGGTGGAAATTTAATGGGAATTTGAGTGGACTTTTGAGTGGAGGGATTTTAAAGGGCATTTTGTGAGTGGAGTGTCCACCCACATGAATGAAGGAGGGGAGGGGGCAGCCCCCATGGCCGGCGGCCACCCCCTTGGGTGCCCCCTCCTCCTATAAAAGGAGCCCCCCTTCTCACTTGTCTCACACACCTCCTCGTGAAGGATCTCTCTCCCCCTCTAGAATTTATCCCCCATGGTCTCAGACTAGCGAGATACATGTTCCCGGTGGCTATTCGGCAAGAAAGAGTTGTGCTTCCGCTGCATCGCTGGAGTGAGGAGGCGGAGGTTGCTCGGTGCCTCGAACGTGTGTGCGAGCACGGATGCGCTGCTGATTTGCGGCGCTAGGACTTTCTCTCGATCTTGAGATCGGCAAGAGATCGTATACATCAACCACGAGTTGAACTCTTTAAGCTTTGTCGGTCTTCAAGGGTATGTTCTCTACGGATATACATCTGCCCGTTGTTTGTATCTAGTAGATAGATCTTGGTATATAGTTCACATCGTAGGAATTTTGTTCTATGCTGCGAACCCTACACATAGTTCACTAGAGATGCTCTCCTTAGATAAACAACATGGCATGAAGGGTAAACAAATTATAGAGGGGCAATCGACAGGAACTGAGCAAGGAATAACAATGCAATTACTAGTCAGAAAGATCCTATGAGATTCGATTGGGCAATACAACAAGATACATAGACCGCCATCCAACTGCATATATGACTAGAAGTCCACCTTCAGGTTATCATCTGAACCCCCTCCATTATTAAGTTGCAAGCAACAGACAACTGCTTTAAGCAAAGTGTGTAAGGTAAACAGTCCACATGTTCCATGAACAAGAGACCGTTGTTTTCTCCCTAGTAGCAACAACACATCTACAACCGAAGATATTATTGTCACTTCCCTTGGAAACTAGAGGCATGAACCCAATATCGAGCATAAATACCCCCTCTTGGAGTCACTGGCAACTACTTGGCCAAGATAGCTACTAACAACAGAGAGCATGCAAGATCACAAACAACACAAACATGATACAATCATAAAGACAAAACCATTAATCAAACCAACATAATAATCTCAATATCCATCGGATCCCCGCAAACACAACATGCATGATTACAAATAGATTAGATCTTGATCATGAACGGAGCTCAAAAGATCTATACATGAAAACACAAAGGAGGAGTTACAACCATCTAGCTACTACATGGACCTATAGTCCAAGGTGGAACTACTCACGCATCATACCGGAGAAAAGGCCTCCGGGATGATCTCCCCTCCGGCAAGGTGCCGGGAAGAACTTCAGATCCCCCGATCTAGGGACGATGGTGGCGCCGACTACAGACGGTTTCGTGGATATTTGATCGGGTGCTTAGGGTTTCTGCATTGGGGGCTTCTTATAGGCGAACGGGGAGACCGAGGAGGCGGCCAGGGTTGGCAAACCCTAGCCAGGCGCGGGGCTGGGCCCACCCACGCCTGGGGTGGGTCTGGCCCCTTCGGATCTCTTCTGGACTTCTTGTTCCCCACGGAAAGTAATTGACTTTGATGTTTGTCCCATCCAATTTCGAGAATATTTATTTACTAACTTTCCTGAAACCAAAAACAGCAGAAAACAGGCATCTGGCACTGTTGCAACTTGTTAATAGGTTAGTACCAGAAAACATGTAAAAAGCACCTCAAAGTTTAGACAAGCAAAGAAAAATAGATACAAAACAAGCATGGAGCATCAAAAATTATAGATATGTTTCCAACGTATCAGTTGTATCTCCTCGTTGTGCTTTCATGTATAGATCTTGTGAGCTCCATTCATGATCAAGATCTAATCTATTTGTAATCATGCATGTTTTGTTTGCGGGGATCCGATGGATATTGAGATTACTATGTCAGATTGATTAATGGTTTTGTCTATTGATACTATCATGTCTATGTTGTTTGTGATCTTGCATGCTCTCCGTTGTTAGTAGCTATCTTGGCCGAGTAGTTGCTAGTGACCCCAAGAGGGTGTATTTATGCTCAATAGTGGGTTCATGCCTCTAGTTTCCAAGTGAAGTGACAGAAATCTCTTCGGTTGTAGATGTGTTTTTGCTACTAGGGAGAAAACAACGGTCTCTTGTTCATGGAACAAGTGGATTGTTTACCTTACACACTTTGCTTAAAGCAGTTGTCTGTTGCTTGCAACTTAATACTGGAGGGGGTTCAGATGATAACCTGAAGGTGGACTTCTAGTCATAGATGTAGTTGGATGGCGGTCTATGTATATTGTTGTATTGCCCAATCGAATCTCATAGGATCTTTTTTGTCTAGTATTGCATTGTTATGCCTTGCTCAGTTCCTGTCAATTGCCCTGCTATAATTTGTTTAACCTTCATGGCATGTTGTTTATCTAAGGAGAGAACCTCTAGTGAACTATGGACCCCGGTCCAATCTTTACCATTGATACATCTTCCACTGTTATTTGTTTACTTGCTGCAAACCATTACCTTCCACACCATACGTTTAATCCTTTGTTACAGCAAATTTGTGAGCTTGACAACCTCACTGATTAGTTGGGGCAAAGTCTTGAGTCTCTGTTATGCAGGTTTCCGCGTTGCTTGCAACACTTGTGTGATGTTTCCTTCCTCCTGCTGGTTCGATAACCTCGGTTTCTTACTGAGGGAAAACTTACTGCTGTGCTGCTTCACACCTTGCTCTTGGGGTTCCCAATAGGCTCTACATCAGCCATCATGTCTGGTTTTGGACCAATCTTTATTTCACCTATGGAAGATATCTCCACTTTTAAGCAAAAAAGTGAAGAGAGTTTTAAAGAATCTTGGTCTAGAATCTTTGGTTTACAGAGGGAAACTGAGCCTAAGATGAGTCTTAGCTTGGTTATTAATAGTTTCTAACGCGGTATTGCTCTTCGTTATAGATATGCTTTGGATGCTGTGGCTGAGTAATATATTTTGCTATGTACTAAGGATGAAGCTTTTGATGCCATAAATAAATTGATTATAATTTATGGTACACCTGGCAAGTCTGATTCCTCCTTCACAAATATTTTTGCTAGGTTGAACACTCTTGAGACCAGTATTGCTGCTATGAATAGTTTCCACTATTCAAAAAATAGGCCGAATCAACGATTAATAGGCCGATTAATCGCTACTAGGGACCTGACCATGTCGATTACCACGAATCCTTTGTGTTAATCGTTTAGCCCGATTAATAGGTCTGACACTCCGATTACTAGGCATGTTCCCGATTAACCACTACACTTGGTAAAAAAGTTGCAAAATTATCAACACATATCGCCCATCCATCCGCTAGCCCCCGCCCAATGAAGTAGGTTTTGCAAAGCTCCCGTTCGATCCATTCCTCCAGGAGCTTGATTTCAGCCATCACCAACTAGTTCCTTGTCGTTGTTGACCGGTTCCTCCCGACTAGACCTCAGATACAAGAGCTCGAGCGGCTTGAGGATCTCATCCGGGAGCTTAAGGCTGATGATTCATACGTGTTTTAGGTGCTAATATTTGTAGGCTGCACCGATTAATAGCTGACCGATTAAATCAGTTAATCATCCGAATTCCGATTAATCGCTACTCTCAAGCCAACCGAGCAGCTAACGATTACCGATTTCCTTAACATTGATAGTTTCTATCACACGCTTAGGGTTTACCATGATTACGTTCCCATAAATTCTGAGCCTTCAAAGTGGTTTCCCACAATCAAAGTCTCTATAAATACTACACGTTTTGATGCTCACTGTGATATCATGTCTGAATTTTGTCTCATGCCTAAAGATATTTATGACTCTTTGAGTCTTTGGGGGCTTTATGAAGCAGGAGAGGAAATCTCTCTTACTAATAATGCCAATTTATTTCCCATTGGAATAGCTGAAGGTGTGTTTACAAAAATCTCAGGGAAAATGGTGTCTACTGATTATCTTGTTATTGAATGTGTAGGCAAAGGACGGATCACACTTGGAAGATCCCTACTGAAACACCTTGGATCAGTAATAGATGTGGTAATAGGCATTATGCATTTTTCTCCTCCAGTAAGCAATCATATCTTCCCTAAAGAGAAGAAGAAATGTAAGAAAGGAAAGAACAAGAGGATTAATGCCTCATTTGAAAATACTAGATTCTTCTTGCTTCTTGTGCCTAACTTAAAGGCGTTAAAAAAAGTACTTGTTGGAAGATAACCCAAGAGTTTTCTTGAGTCTAGGAAGTTATTACTTATGTAATGACCTCTCCTTATTCTTTTTGTTTGCTTTTTTTTTGCCAAGAATGACCTCTAATGAGAGGGAAGTAAGATTTGGAGAGTTGCTGTCCCGAAACAGATTTCTGTCCTCCACCATAAAAATTCGTGAGGAGTCTCTGTAACTCGGATTGAGCTGAAAATTTACCAATAAATCCCCCAGTATATTAGCTAACTTTAATTAGTTCAACAAATTTTTATTTGAGCAACATAAGATTTTATAGAAAATCAGTTTCTACCTGCTGGTCTGTTTTGACAGATTTCTGCCATTATTTGCATTTGCTTCGTATTGATTCCTTTTTGAGTTATCTTTAGGTGAATTGAGCTTTTTGAAGGATTTTTTGCAGTAGCATGTCTTTTTAGTGAAAAGTATTGCTGTTATAAAGCTAAAACCAAAGGTCTATTATCTTTTGAATAAACTAATGTTGCTAATGAAGATTATGTAAAGTTTTGTATGAAGGAAAAAATTTAGGTGTAGAGAGAGAATGATGTAATGAGATGAAGAATGGACAAAATATCAAGCTTGGGGATGCCACCTCGGTGTCACCCCAAGAAATATCCAAGAGGTACAAGCGTTAAAGCTTGGGGATGCCATCCCCTTCTTCATCAATAAAAGCTCAGGTTTGTCTAGACACTTCATTTTTATTGTTTCACGCACTGTTGTGTTGTTCTTGGAGCATCTTAGTTTTCATTTGGTTTGCTTATTTGTTTAGTTTGCTTGAATAAAGTAGTTTGGACCCCCGTTCTCACTGTGTTGTTGCAAATAAGTTGCTTGGTGTTGGAAAGGAGTAGGAAGTTCTTGCTTGATAAATGCAAGAGGAGCTTGCATTGTTAGTGACTTAGACTTTAGCATGACATGCTAGGTGTTTTTTGACCTTATGATTAGTGATTATTGCTATAGCATGTCTTGTTCCAAATAATTGGGATTGCTTAGTCTGCCTTGAAAGAATTATGCGTTGTTTTAGCATGCAAAAGCATAGTATTATGGTATTCTCCTTTGATGCTTTATTTGGGTTGACTTGGCACATGCTCAGACCATGTTATGACTCTAACAAGTCACCTTAGCCTCTATCATTTAGTAGTTGACTTGTAGTACCACTCTATGCTTTGATTAGTAATATTTTGTTGCTCTGCATGATTATGGTCATTATTGCTCTCTTAGTTGGTTGCTCCCAGTATTTTGCTAGCCTCCACTTGTATGAGTAAGTTGTACTCATGCTTCCAACTCCCAAGAAACCAAGTTATTCCAAAGTTTTCACTATAAATTCCTATGCATGGTGTGTTACACCATTCCAAGTATATTCTTGTTTTCTGCTATCTTCCAATTAAAAACTATTTTGTTATGAGAAAACTTAGTGATTAAAGCCCTCACGAACTTGATGGGACACTTTGTATTCTTTTCCCATAATAAACTTGAACCATTGTGTCGTCTATGTTGTATATGCTTGCACTTATACGTTGGAATTAGCAGAACCGTGCTGTCACGAGGAACATTTTCAACATTGCACTTGTACTTTGTAATCAGTTGATATCATGCTCCTTTGTCTATGGATGTCACCGGTGTGAAATAAAGAGGGAACTTATAAGTCCATGGAGTATGTATTTTGTGTTAGAGAAACGCCTGGGCCGCTAGCCTAAGCCATGCCTAATCATGGTGGAAACTTGCAGCATTACCATACTGAGCTATCTATGAAGCATCCTCAATAAAAAGCTATGCATATAGTAAATAAAAAGATCGCTGAGATGCTCATTGTCTGCTTGCCTTGTCATTTTGGTTATGGGATGGCTCCTGTACCATGTGCAAGGGGTACCCCGTTGGCGGTTCTCTATGATACGCATGTACTTACAATGACAAGAACTTACAGGTAACTGAAGTTGAGTAGCATGAGGTGTGGCCCTCGTATTGAAGGGACTTGAGATTGACAACTTATACTTTGTCAAGCATATACTCCATAGTTTGTTCACTTTAACCTTAATCACTTCAAGATGCTTATGATAGGGGCAATGAGGGCTGAAAGCTAACAAGTACCATAATTTTTGGAAGCTCTTTTTGAAACTTGAAATCCCTGCTTCCCTTTGTGAAGGGCCTTTCTTCCACCATTATTTGAGTATCCACCTTCTACTTTTAGGCACCATTAAGAGAGCATAGTTGTCATTCTGTGTGCAGTGTCCCGAAACTTAATGATTGATGCATATTGTGATATTAATTGTTCTTGTGCTACTTGTTTCTAGTCACCCTTGTGAACTTTGAAGGTGTCATATGCATCTAATTGCTACTCTATGAGGGACAATCTGAATGCCACTATGCCATGTTTTCTGTATGTGAAACAAACAAAAATTTTTCAATGCATGTTATTCATGATCTTTGTTTGTAGCCTTTCATGTTGCTTGCATAGTTACTATGTCCTATTAACAAGTTGCCACAGTGCCAGTTGCTTGTTTTCTTAGGTTTTTGGTTCCAGAAAGGCAGAAAATCAATATTCTCGGAATTGGACGGGACAAAAGCCAAAGTCAATATTTTACCGTGGGCGACACGTAGTCCAGAGGAGAGACAGATAAGCGGACCAGGGCGGCCAGACCCCCCTAGGCACGGGTGGCCCTGCCCCGCACCTGGGTAGGGTGTGGGGCCCCTGGCCGCCTACCAGCCTCGCCTCTTCGCCTATAAGAAGCCCCTGATGCAGAAACCCTATGCACCCGATCAAAACTACATGAAACCTTATGTAGCCGCCGCCACCATCGTCCCTAGATCGAAGTGCGAAGTTCTTCCCGACCACCGAGGGGAGATCATCTCGGAGGCCTTCTTCTCCGGTATGATGCGTGAGTAGTTCCACCTTGGACTATGGGTCCATGTATTATCTAGATGGTTGTATCTCCTCGTGCTTTCATGTATATATATTATGAGCTCCGTTCATGATAAAGATCTAAACTATTTGTAATCATGCATGCTGTTTTTGCGGGGATCCGATGGATATTGAGATTACTATGTCAGAATGATTAATGGTTTTGTCTATTTGATACTATCATGTCTGTGTTGTTTGTGATCTTGCATGCTCTCCGTTGTTAGTAGCTAACTTGGACGAGTAGTTGCTAGTGACTCTAAGAGGGGGTATTTATGCTCGATAGTGGGTTCATGCCTCTAGTTTCCAAGTGAAGTGATAGAAATCTCTTCGGTTGTAGATGTGCTGTTGCTACTAGGGAGAAAACAACGGTCTCTTGTTCATGGAACAAGTAGATTGTTTACCTTACACACTTTTCTTAAAGCAGTTTTATGTTGCTTGCAACTTAATACTGGAGGAGGTTCAGATGATAACCTGAAGGTGGACTTCTAGTCATAGATGCAGTTGGATGACAGTCTATGTATATTGTTGTATTGCCCAATTGAATATCATAAGATCTTTTTGTCTGATATTGCATTGTTATGCCTTGCTCAGTTCCTGTCAATTTCCCTGCTGTAATTTGTTTACCCTTCATGCCATGTTGTTTATCTAAGGAGAGCACCTCTAGTGAACTATGGACCCCGGTCCAATCTTTACCATTGATACATTTCCATTGTTACTTGTTTACTTGCTGCAAACCATTACCTTCCAGACCATACGTTTAATCGTTGCAGCAAACCGGTGAGCTTGACAACCTCACTAATTAGTTGGTGCAAAGTCTTGAGTCTATGTTGTGCAGGTTTCCGCGTTGCTTACAACACTTGTGTGATGTTTACTTCCTCCTGCTGGTTCGATAACCTCGGTTTCTTACTGAGGGAAAACTTACTGCTGTGCTAATTCACACCCTACTCTTGGGGTTCCCAACAGGCTCCACGTCAGCCATCATGTATTAGTCCAAGTAAGGTCGGTACATTAGCACATGTTCACACACACAACACTTATAAAACCAAAGAAGATTAATCAGCTATATGAAACGAAAGCACTCGATAGTATTCCCATGTGTCCTCGAGAACGTTTGTTCCTTATTAGTATTTCCACCGGCTTGTCCTTTGCTAAGAAAGGATTGGGCCAGTTGTTGCAATTATTTGATATCCTTATTTACTTGCACTTCATTTCTTTGCTTTATCAGAAAACCCCTAAAAATCCGTTTGCTAAGTATTTACAGAGATTTCCTGCTCCAAACCACTAGCCAACACCTTCTGCTTCTTGTTGGGATCGACACTCCTATTTATCGAAAGTACTACGATACACCCCCTATACTTGTGGGTCATCAAGACTATTTTCTGGCGCTGTTGCCGGGGAGTGAAGCTTTATTGAAGAGTGGAACTGGTAAAGGAAACTTATACTGTGAGTATTGTTTTTTATTTCTGTTTGTTACTTTGTTTCCAATATGGATAACCCACTTGGTTTTCTGTTTGGGAAAACTACTACCACTGTTTGGGTAGTAGATGAACCACCACCTGTTGAGATAGATCTTTTTAAGATACCTACAAGTACTGTTGATCGTGTTATGGATAATTATTATTTAGGGGATGGAACTGTCCACCCTAGTAATCACTTGATTTTTATACATGAATTATGCGGGTTGTTTAAGTGTGCAGGTATCACAACTAAATAGGTGAAGAATAAGTTACTCTCTATATTATTGAAAGGAAGAGCTGAAGAATGGTATAAGCTGCTGAAGAATGAACAATCCATGGAATGGGAGGAAATAGTACCTCTCTTTTACTCTAAATTCTATCCTCCAGTGAGATTCATAAGGATAGGAATCTAATATATACCTTTTAGCCTCGTGATGGAGAGATTACAGCTGAAGCTTGGGGGATATTGAAGTTACTAATGCTTAAATGTCCTATTCATGAATTCCCTAACAATATTATTATCAATAACTTTTATGCAAGGCTTTCTCTTCATGATAAAGATTTACTAGATGCTTCTTGTGCTGGATCATTCACACGTATGGAGGAAGAAGCTAAATGGGATCTCCTAGACCGTATTCAAGAGAACACTGCAGCATGTGAGACTGACAAAGGAAGAAAGTCAGGTATAAATTATGATAATTAATTCATTAAATCCTTTATGGGAACTGATGACTTCCATGATATTAGTAATAAGTATGGTCTTGATTCTCAAGTTCTTGCAAAATGTTTTAAGTCCTTTGCCTCTTATATTGAAATTCCCAAAAAGGAGCGGGACAAGTACCATGCACCTTATAAAGATATTGTTACCCATGTTCCTACAAGCATTTAAGTTCGTACTGTTGATCCTACTTTGCCTGAACCTTATGTTGAGAAAATCCCTTTTCCTGCTAAGGTAAAGGAACATTCTATCATAGCTAATGTGGTTAGCAAAAGTGCAAAGAAAACTGTGGAACCTGATAAGCAAATAAACATTGAACCTGTAGTAGCCATTGTGAAAGATCTTGTCACCAAAAATATAGAGGATGAGCACATTGTCTTCTGTGAAGACGCTTCTAATATTGTCTATCATCCTAGAAAAGTTAGGAAACCTAGTGTCCCTGTGCTTTCTTTTAGAATTGGTGATCATTGCTATTATGGTTTATGTGATATTGGTGCTAGTTCTAGTGCTATTCCTTATGAGCTTTATAGGGAAATTATGCATGAAATTGGTCCTTGTGAGCTTGAGGACATTGATGTGGTTATTCACCTTGATAATAAGGAAACCATTTGCCCTATTGGTACTGTAAGAGATGTGTAAGTCCTTTGTGGTAAGATTAAGTATCCTTCTGATTTTCTAGTGCTTAGTTCAGCAGCTAGTAAAACTTGTCCTATCATTTTTGGTAGACCTTTCTTAAACACTTGTGGAGCTATTATAGATTGTAAAAAGGATAAAGTTTTAACTAAGTTTGATGGAGATTCTTATGAGTTTAACTTTTCCAAATTTTCTAAAGCTCCTTATGAAAATAGTTTGCCTAATGAAGATTTAAGGGTTGAACAACTTGCTTCTATTGGTCAAGTTTATGACCTTGGACCTCTTTTTGATGATTGTAAGGATGCTCATTCTGATGATAAAGTTGTTTCTTGTGACAGTTATATTGTCAACTTCATTCAAAGTGCTACTGAAAGTTATTATGAGAGAGGAAAACATGGTTTTATGCATCTCAATAATATTAAGTTTCCCCGTTTTATGCTGAAAGCTTTGAAGTTGCATTTGTTTTGTCTTCCTATGCTAGTGTCCTTTTGTTTCAACAATTTGTTTTCTCATGAGACCCCCTTGCATAGGAAGTGTGTTAGACTCAAATGCGTTGGATATTTGCTTCTTGATGCTCTCTTTCACTTCAAATCTATATCTCCTATGTGAGCATCTTTGAAATTATCAAGCCTAACTTAAAGGCATTAAAGAAAATTACTTCTTGGGAGATAAACCAATAGTTTTGTTGAGTCTTGTAAGTTATTACCTCAGTAATAACCGCTCCTTATCCTTTTTGTTTTGGTTTTTGTGTCAAGATCAACTACTTTTGAGAAGTAGAGGAGTTGTGAAAAGTGGCTGTCCTAGGACAGATTTTTGTGCTGCATTGTAAAAATTCATGAAGGAGCTCAGTACTTCGGATGGAGCTGTGATTTTCCGTGCTTATTCTTCAAGTTATTTAACAACTTTCATTAGTTTTGCACTTTTTGATTTGAGCAACAGAAGTTTTTCAAAAAAATCGATCTTTACCTGTTGGTCTGTTTTGATAGATTTCTGCCATCATTTGCATTTTCTTCTTATATTGATTCCCTTTCAGATTCTTTTGGGTCTTTTGGAAAGGAGTTGCTACAATAGCTTTTGTTTTGATGGATTTCAGTTGAAGTGTGTACCTAGAGGTTTTTATTTTTGCACAGCACTAATGTTGCCATTGAGGTTTGTGTAAGGCCTTGTATGAAAGGAATTTTCAGGAGATGGAGAAAAGGAATCTCCAGAGTCTGCCTTTGAATAGGTAAAAAGTGCTGCAAACAGAAGGTTCGCAAAAAAAAATTCTTTATATTTTTTATGTTTTTATTACATACGGAAGGTTACGAGACGAAACATAGGAGGAAACGGAGGCCAGGTGGGCCACACCCACCAATGGTGCGGCCCCCGGTGGCATACCGTGGGGCACACCCCAGGAGTTCGCTCACTGCTGCCTGATACCTTCCTTATGTAGTGAAACTCCATAATATATAACCCCCGGATCCCCCGAGGTTCGTATATCATTTTATCGTCATGTTTTTGTTTCGATCTGTTTCTGTCAGACAGATTCTCAGTTTTGGAGCCATAATGTTTTCCTCTGGATCACCCATGGAGGATTCCTCCGCGGATGACATCAACCCGTACAAGTATGAGTTGAATATTCATCCCAAGGAGTTGATTCTCAAGGATGGGAAGGTGTAGATGAAAGAAGTTGAAGGCCCTAAAGGAGAAGGCAGTCTAGAAGACAGGATGGAAGCATTGGAGGAGGAAGTTTTCAGGTACAAGAAGATGGCGGAACGCGAAATGGATGTCATCCATAAGATAAGTTCAGACCTCATCGCCAAGCACAAGGAGGAGGTTGCTGAGCTTCGAGATGAAATCCTCTCACTCCATCATACCACCAACCAATTACAAGCACAACTCTACGACATACAAAATCAAAATAGTGAGTATGAGGCTAGATTTAAATGCATAAGCTCTGCTGTTAGTTTTAGGATTGTGGAAACCAAGACATCCTTTGTGGATGGGGAGCATTTACCTTGGAAGTCTGATGATGACAAGGGAACACCACCACCGAAGGAGTAATTCGTCATCAGGTTTGGCATCCCCTTGGCTTGTTCCAAGCTTGGGGGAGTGCCGCGGTATCACATCATTATCTTTTATCTTTTACCTTTTTAGTAGATTCATATCTTGGGTAGAGAAGTTATCTTATAGGTTGGTTTGCATTGCGGATGTATCTCTCCTTTAGTTGGTTATCTATGTATCCCTTGGTGTGAGTGCCTTTATGGAATATTAATGAGAAGTCTCATCTTTTACTTTTTGCACTTCTTATTTCAGTTTGCAATCTCTATTATATGATTGATCTTGTTGATCAGTATTAGTATCACTTTGGGAGCATCAAGTAGATCTAAATTGGTTTTGGCAAACCGAGCTCTGGTCACTAGCAACACTTTTTGAGGTTTGGAAGGAAAAGAGAAAAAGCTTACAGGTATTTTGTATCATTTATTTTCTTTCTTGATTGGCTCATAAGCTGAGTATTCTTTATTTAAGATATTTTGTGTCTTCAAGGAAGATTGCATGTTTGGCTTTATCACTTGTAGGTTTGCTTGTTTCCTTCAACTCTTTTGCTTGCTACCCAGCCTTGCTAGACAAAAACATGTGCTGAGAGGGATTACTTATCACGCATCCAATCCTTTAAACCAAAACCCATGCCATTTGTGTTCACCATATCTACCTATTAGCATTATTGCTATTCCAAGTAAATTTTCAAGATTCATCTATCTTTCGAATTAAAAATTATTTTGTTATGTGAAAACTAGTTAGTAAAGCTCTCACGAACTTGATGGCACATCTTATTTTCTTGCCCCTAATAAACTTGAACCATTGTGTCATCAAAGTTGTATATGCTTGCATCTATACGTTGGGATTAGCAGAACCGTGTTGTCACGGGGAACGCTTTCAACACCTGTAAATACATACCCAGTTGATATCATGCTCTTTTGTTTGTGGATGTCGTTAGTGTGAACTAAAAGGGGAGCTTGTAAGTCCATGGAGTTATGTATGTGTGTTAGAGAAACACCTAGGATGCTAGCCTAAGCCATGCCTAATCATGGTGGAAACTTGCAGCATCACCATAGTGAGTAATCTATGAAGCTTTCTTCTTATAAAAAAAGAGACATACTGAAAAGAGGAAAGAGAGAAAAAACACCATTTTCCCATGGTAAATAAGAGATTGCAGAGATGCTCATTGTCTGCTTGCCTTGTCATTTTGATTATGGGATAGCTCCTGTATCATGTGCAAGGGGTACTCTGTTGGCGGTTCTCTATGATACACATGTACTTACTATGACAAGAACTTACCGGTAACTAAACTTGAGTAGAATGAGGAGCAGTCCTCGCACTGAAGGGACATGAGATTGCCAACTTATATTTCGACAAGCATATACTTTTTCTTTGTTCACTTTAACCTTAATCACCACAAGATGCTTATGATAGGGGCAATGAGAGCTCAAAGCTAGTAAGTACCATAATCTTTTAAAAGCTCTTTATGAACTTGAAATCCCTGCTTCCCTCTATGAAGGGCCTTTCTCCTACTTCTAAGTTGAGTCAATAAACCTATTCCTCCCTATCTCCAACAAGCATTTGAGTTGTTGTGTTTCAAGCATTCATATGATGATTTATTCAATCATGTTCTTTATCTTCTTTGTTTGCACAAGACTTATCAAATGAGTATTACTTTGAAAGCTATCATTGTGAAAAGCCTTTTATGTCTGAGCAAAGAGCACTCCTATTATAAAATTTCTTTACAAAAGCTTTACTTGAAAACTATTTGCCAACTGTTCTCTGACCAAGAACAAAGTTTGCCAATCCCAATTATGATTTATGTTTATGCATCTTTATTGTGACTCCCATACTTGTTGCAAGCTAAGTTATATAATGGTGAGTTGATTTCTTCTATGAGTTGTGTAATGGTAAGTGTGATGATTATTGTCCGTATTCTTTTTATTGACACTTCACTCCATAAACTTGTGGACATGTTTACTGAGCTCAGTTTTCGCTTGGGGACAAGCGAAGGTCTAAGCTTGGGGGGAGTTGATACGTCCAATTTGCATCACCATTCTATATGATAATTTGCCTCTTCATTGCTACATTTCATATTAAGAGGTGTTACTTATGTCTTTTCATCTGTTTTTGCATGTTGGATGATTCTTGGAGGATGAACTGCTGGAGTCAGGATTCTGATGGAAAAAGAGGTGTTTTGATGCAATTTCGTGAAGATCAGAAAAAATACTAGAAAAAGTACGGAAAATTCTATTTTCCGAGAAGACGGAGGATGCCAAAAGGGGAGGCGGAGTTGGGCCACAGAGGGCCCACACACCATCCAGGCGCGGGCCACCCTAGGCCGCGTCTACAGGGGGTGTGGCCACCCTGGCCCACCCCTAGCTCCGCCCTCTCGCCTATATCTTCTCCTAGAAACCCTAATACATGGGGGGCAACCACAGAAAGATTTTGCCGCCTCTGCGGGGCGGAAAACACCGAGAGAGAAAGAGTTCTCCGGCAGACAGATTTCTGCCGGGGAAATTCCTTCCCGGAGAGGGGAGATCATCGCCATCAACACCATCATCAAGCTAGACTTCATCGGGATCATCATCATCATCATCCACACCATCATCACCACTCCATCCCGCTGTAACAATTGTGTTGAATCTTGCATAGTTCTTAGGGAAAACTTTCCCAGTGTTGATTACTATTGTAGTTGATGTTTGTGAGTGGAACCATTGAATTATTGTTTATGTTCAGATTGTTATCCACATTATATCATCTTTGATCTTGATCCATATGATGTCTCGTGAGTAGTTCGTTTAATTCTTGAGGACATGGGAGAAGTCATGTTGTTAGTAGTGGATTTGTGTTGAGGTATTATTCAATGGTTTAATATTTAAGTTGTGGTGCTATTCTTATAGTGGTGTCATGTGAACGTCGACTACATGATACTTCACCATTTTTGGGCCTAGGGGAATGCATTGTGTATTTGGCTACTAATTGTGGGGTTGCCGGAGTGAAAGAAACCTGGACCCCCGTTAGGAAACCTTTGCATAAGGGAGTGTAGGATCTCAGAGTTTAAGGCTGTGGTTAGGTTTATGTCTTAATTCCTTTCTTGTAGTTGCGGATGCTTGCAAGGGGTTTAATCACAAGTATGTATTAGTCCAAGTAAGGTCAGTACATTAGCACAGGTTCACCCACACAACACTTATAAAACCAAAGAAGATTAATCAGCTATATGAAATGAAAGAACTTGACAGTATTCCCATGTGTCCTCGAGAACGTTTTGTCCTCATTAGTATTTCCACCGGATTGTCCTTTGCTAAGAAAGGATTGGGCCAAATTTTGCAATTATTTTCTATCTTTATTTACTTGCACTTTATTTCTTTGCTTTATCAGAAAACCCCTAAAAATCCGTTTGCTAAGTATTTACAGAGATCTCCTACTCCATACCACTAGTCAACACCTTCTGCTCGTTGGGATCGACACTCCTATTTATTGAAAGTACTACGATACACCCCCTATACTTGTGGGTCATCAGGGGGGCGGATAATCAGCCCCCATATTGTTCCAATGGCCAGATATGGGCAGAGGGTATTTAAATCTATCTTCCCTCTCCTGCCAGAACTCTTGGTTCATTTGAAAAAGACAAGATCCGCTCCTCAAAGTTCATCCAAGATATCTCACCTTCATCCACCCAAAGGCCTCGTTCCTTGGGGAATCGAAGGAGGAGGGCTCAATCTTCATCAACAGCAATCAAGCGCTTCACCTCCTCTCCATTCATTTGGAGAACCCTCGATCTAGTATTTCTTGCAAATATCTAGATCCTTGTTTTTATTATATTGATAATCCTTGTTATTGTGAAAACTTGTTGTCATTTCGGGAGCCTCCAATTTGGTTGTGGATGTTTGCCCTGCTAGAGTTGTAAAGGCACCGGTTCCTGCCTCGAAGGGTACCAATAGTGGAGAAGGTGGACCAGGCCTTTCGTGGTGAGATCCATCGGAGAATAGGGTGAGGCCTATTATGGCGTGGTCGTCTTAGAACCGCCCACCCCTCCAACGCAGATGTACTTCCCTTAA
This sequence comes from Avena longiglumis, assembly GCA_030063025.1. Classification (NCBI taxonomy): domain Eukaryota; kingdom Viridiplantae; phylum Streptophyta; class Magnoliopsida; order Poales; family Poaceae; genus Avena; species Avena longiglumis. Next base: position 99,587,455 of record CP125975.1, read on the forward strand.
CAAGGAAGGAACTGCGGTAAAGCAAATCCCCGTGTCTCCGCGTGCTCCACTACGGTTCCCTCGCTCCTCTCTTTACGTGCTTAGTAGCTAGGGTTTCATATAGGGAAATTCTCGTAGTTACATATCTAGAGAATTTACTTTGTGTCAAGCCTAAAATTGAAAAAGAACTAAAAATTGAGTAGCAGCTATTCACCCCCCCCTCTAGGTGCCCATACGATCCATTTCAAAAGGGACCTTAAAAGAAGGTCCGTATTCAAGTTCCTATATCTCCTCTATGTAACCATAATATGTGTTCTTTTCCCCATTGTTGTTTGTTGCATCAATGTGGATACCACTGTTTTGGTTGGTGCTCTTTTTATCTTGGGAGATTGTGTAAAATGTATTCCCATTTATCTCGTACCCTTGAAAATTCAATATAGTCGAATATTGTGTCCTAGCCAACAAGTATAGTTGATCTTCAATAGTGGAGTTATTCATGAGATGTTTTGCAACCAACTGCCAAATGTCGTCATGTGTAAATGTGTAATCGAGTCGTCAGACTATCCCGGGTGTTTGGAGCATAAAATATTATTGTGTTCATTGATATAAGGAGCCACCAAGGTGGAACATTGTAGAATTGTATAGTGTGCTTGTGTGAAAGAATGCCCGTCTCTACATATTATTGCTTTCTTTCCTAGCGTGCCTTTTCCATCGAGTCTCCCTTATGTCGTGATTGAGGAACACCAATCGGCTTAAGGTCAGGAATAAAGTCAACACAGAACTCAATGACCTCCTCTATCCATATCCCTTGGAGATGATTCCTTCTGGCGTAGCACTGTTAAGGACATATTTCTTTAAGACTCCCATGAATCTCTCAAAGGGGTACAAATTATATAGAAATACAGGACCAAGAATGGCAATATCTTTGACTAGGTGAACCAGAAGACGCGTCATAATATTGAAGAAGGATGGTGGGAACACCAACTCAAAATTAACAAGACATTGGACCACATCATTCTGTAACCTTGGTAGAATTTCTGAATCAATTACCTTCTGAGAAATTGCATTGAGGAATGCACAAAGCTTCACAATGGGTAGTCGAACATTTTTCGGTAGAAGCCCCCTCAATGGAATCGGAAGAAATTGCGTCATAATCATGTGGCAGTCATGAGACTTTAGGTTCTGGAATTTTTTCTCTGTCATATTTATTATTCCCTTTATATTCGATGAGAAGCCAGATGGGACCTTGATACTGCTCAGGCATTCAAAAAGATTTCCTTATCTGCTTTGGTAAGAGCGTAGCTGGCAGGACAACGTACTTTATCCGTCTCATTCTCTCAATGCATGTCGTGTGGATATTTCATACGTTGTTGGTCCTGCCGTATTTCCGGTGTATCTTTTGTCTTCCCATACACTCCCAGGAAGCCTAGAAGGTTCACACAAAGATTATTCGTCACGGGCATCACGTTGATTGAAGAGTGGACCTTTAGGACTTTCCAATAGGGCAGCTCCCAAAATATAGATTTATTCTTCTACATGAGCGCGTGTCCAGCAACGTCATTCGGAACAGATTGACCGCCAGGACTCTTTACATATATTACTTCTAGATTATTGACTATAAATAATATATCATCACCAGTACGGTGGACAGGATTCTCCAGCGATCTGTCTCGCCATTGAAATGCTTGCCTTTCTTTCTTACGGGATGATTGGTCGCAAGAAATCGACGATACCCTAGGTACACAACCTTCTCACATTTATCCAAATATACACTATCTCATCTAAATAGTGCGTGCATGCATTGTATCCCTTGTTTTTCTTTCCTGATAGGTTATTAAGAGCAGGCCAATCATTGATTGTTACGAAAAGCAATGCTCGTAGGTCAAATTCCTCCTAGTTGTGCTCATCCCACGCACATACGCCGGTTTCATGCCACAACTGTAAAAGTTCTTCAATTAATGGCCTTAGGTACACATCAATATTGTTGCCGGGTTGCTTCGGGCCTTGGATGAGCACTAGCATCATAATAAATTTACGCTTCATGCACAACAAGGAGAAAGGTTATAGATACATAGAGTTACATGCCACATGTTATGACTGCAGCTCCGCTCCCCAAAAGGATTCATGCCATCTGTGCTTAGACCAAACCTTAAGTTCCTTGGATCATCTGCAAAGCCCGGGTACTCTCTCTCGATTTTTCTCCACTGCGACCCATCAGTGGGGTGTCTCAACATCGAGTCTTTTTTGCGGTCTTATTTGTGCCATCGTAATAACTTGGCATGCTCCTTGTTTCTAAATAAACGTTTCAACCGTGGTATTATAGGAGTATACCATATAACCTTGGCAGGAACCCTCTTCCTAGGTCGCTCACCCTCAACATCACCAGGGTCATCTCGTCTAATCTTATACCGCAGTGCACTGCATACCGGGCATTTATCTAAATTCTCGTACTCCTCACCATGGTAGAGAAGGTAGTTATTAATGCATACATGTATCTTCTGCACTTCTAATCCTAGAGGGCAGACGACCTTCTTTGCTTCGTACGTACTGTCAGGAAATTTATTATTCTTTGGAAGCTTCCTCTTCATTATTTTCGGTATCTTCTCAAACCCCTAGTAAGATAAATCATTCTCTGTCTTTTATTGTAGCAATTCCAGTGTGGTATCGAGCTTTGTGTTGTCATTTTCGCAATTTGGCTACAGCAATTTTTTATGATCCTATAACATGCGCTTCAACTTCAACTTCTCAGTTTCACTTTCGCATTCTTTATGTGCATCAACAATGGACCGGTAAAGATCATCAACGAGCTCATCATCAGTCCCCTCTTCATCTTCAGCTTCACCAGTTGTATCACCGTATTCTCTCTGTGTATAACCGTATTCAGGAAACATACGCTGATAGTTGTCATCATCCTCTTCTTCTTCTTCTTCTTCTTCTTCTTTATTGTCTCCCATCGTAATCCCTCTTTCTTCGTGCTTGGTCCAATAATTGTAGCTAGGCATAAAACCATGCTCAAGCAGGTGGGTGTTAAGGGTTCTCGAGAAAGAGTAATCCCTCTGATTCGGACATTTAACACATAGAAAACACATAAAACCGTTACTTCTGTTTGCCTCAGCCACACCGATAAAATTATGAAGGCCCGCAATGAACCCGCCAATGCGTCGTTCACCATACATCCATTATCGGCTCATCTGCATTATATAATTAAGTTTATTAAAAAATCACATAACATCTAGAGAAATGACCATTGTACATTGACACATGCATTGTATCAATGACATATAAAAGGATTAAGTTTCATGCTAACCTCAATCGCGGAGGAAAGAAAGAGGAGCAGGTTTAAGTGTGGCTCAGACACTTGTGTATTTTATCGAGCACCTCTTATGCATAGAGGGGAAAAAATAAGCAACATACACCACTTGTGTATAATAGGGGAAAAACAAACCAGCTCACACAAGCATGTGGATTTGGGGTGCTATATATATACAACATGGATCTTTAGTCCCGGTTCCTAGCAAAAATCATGACTAAAGATCTACGCCAGCGGCTACGTGTGCCCAGACACGTTTAGTCCCGGTTCCTGACCCGAACAGAGACTAAAGGGCCAACATGAACCGGGACAGATCGTCACCCTTCCCTGTGCGCCGTCCTGGCCTTACGAACCGGGACTATGTGAGCCCTAGTCCCAGTTCGTGAGGGAACCGAAACTGATGGTTCGGGGTGGGATGGACGGAAGGCCTGTTTTCTACTAGTGTACATCGACCCCTTCGAGAACAAGGACAAGGACGAGTAGGCGTCCCCATAGGTGCCGCTAGTTTACATTTTTCTTATATGTAAATTATGTTTGAATTTAATAAAAATATATGAAAATAGAAATGTCTAGCCAAAATGGTCATCTCGGGGCTGGCTGTTGGGCGCACTGGTCTGTTGCGCCTGACACCTACTTATTTCCTGCCCATGAGCCGACACAAACGGACCATTTCAGACACACTAACTGAAATGGGTCGTGCTGCTGGAGCTAGTAACGGGCTTTATCTTATTCTTTTTGGAAATGTTCATATATTAATGTCAGAAGATACTAATTACACCCAGCCTCTGCAACAATGCACCGCCCTAGCGGCAATGCGGATGCACACAACTAAAAAAAGAATTACAAAAAAGAAAAATCCCGCTACAGTGACCCATTCATTGAAACAGCAGCACTACCACCACCAAGACAACAGCAGAAATCTAGCTTCTCTAAAAACGAAGCCTCCAAGAAGGAAACAATGCATAAACACCGTCATCGCCCAATCAAAGATTTAGATTTTCACCCTGAAAAAATTCTACACTCTCAAAACAATGCCTTCAACAAGGAAATTGCCAGGCACAATCAATTAAGACCAAACTCTGGGTTTTTACCCTGAAAGGTAGGACCGTGAACCTCTCCTGTACAGTCGCCCCTACTTGCATGCCACTGCTTCAAGTCACGAATCACCAAGCCAATTCCTCATCACCACTCAGACTCGAACCACCATTGTCAGTCTATAGATATTGGTCTCTATAATATTCTTCGTCAGCACCATGAAGCGAGGACATGCCCATGATATTAACAACCAACAAAGCTTCAAAGCACACCTTCTGAAATCAAACGGTCAGAGTAAACCATGGGTGCGCACGAACGATTCCCATCTGATCCAGCAATCTCCCGGCATGATCGCACTAATAGAGTACGCCGGTGGAGCCTTCCAAAACATGACACATGAACCAGATCAATGTAAACAAACATCAGGCAGATCTTCGTCTTGGCTTGAGAGGAATCAAGGACTGCTACCTTTATTAAAACTGAGTCAGCAGCCCCCACGCCACCCACCGACAACTAGCAGGATCTGCCGCACGACGGCGAGACCACCCGGCCGACCACTTCGACGGAGAAGGAGGTACTACCACCATGCCGGGGACAGATGCCCCAAGCTTCCTCATGTCGCGAACATGGCCCATGGAACCTGGGAGCCGGCGTAGGGCGACAAGCGAATAGCAGATCGCGGCCCGCCTATGCCCATTTTGTGCCAAGATCGGATCCTGACTTCCGCTGCCGCTTGCACCCGTCTACCGGAGGTCCTCCGGCCACCGCACGCCGCGACACCGCCGTCTCCCGGCCAAGAGCGGACGCCACCGCCAATCCCCGCCAAACACGACCAAGGTAACCGCTGCCGCCGCCACGCTACTAGGGCTTTGCCCAGCGACGATCCGGACGGCGGCGAACGGGAGAGTTACAGGAGGAGGAACGAGAGCGGGGAGGGGAGGGGCCGTCCGGAGCGACGCGGCGCGGCGCCGCCGCACGGGTGCGGGAGGATGCTCCACGCGAGGGGTACGTTCGGGAGCCTCCCTCCGAATCACGTACGGGAGCCTCATTCTTGTTAGTTTCAACCTTTGATTGATTTGGCGCAGGCAATTATTAACCTTATAAAATACAATTTTCAGCTTCCATACATACATGCATACATACCACACGGCACACGTGGTTAAGCAATTTCTAGTTTGGTTATGAAGATATGGGATGATATATGCTATGCCTCTGTTGGTTGGGCCGTTGGGTGATATCTCAGAGTACAAATGTTAACCCTCCTGTGGCGTCGGCTACCGTTCGGCGGTCGCACGGCAAGCCTGCAAGGCGGGTGGCCATTGCAGCTCGTACGGGTGCGCGGCTCCAGCGTATCTGTTCCTCTCGTGCGCCCTCTCCACCTCCGGCGTGTGGAGGTCGACGGAGACAATCCAGTTCTCCTCCCGCGGCGTCACGAGAATGTAGCTCGTATTCGCCGCGACAATCTTTGCTGGTAGCCCGTAGGTGGCCACCTCCGGCAGCGTTACGAGCTTCTCCACCACCCACTCGCCGCTGCCCTGGAGCTGCGCGAACACCGTCAGGTCTCCGTTGTTGATGATGCGGACGACGCGCGTCTCGGCGCCGTCGTCGCTGTCGCTGCCGATGACTCGGAAGGTCGAAGACTCCTCCGGCATCCCCACAACGGTATCCGGGAACGTGACGCGCGAGAACTCCAGGGTTGTCTCGTCGAGAGCCAGCAGGGCGCCCTCACCCTCCATGCGCCAGTAGAGAGACGAGCGTGCGCGCCCGGCGAAGCTGATCAATTGTAGCTCTGGAAGAGGGACGAGGCCGCCGCTGATGGACGCGCTATCTTGCCAGCCGCCGTCGCTGCCAGAGGAGAAGACGCAGGCGTAGGGAGCGCCCCGGCCGTCGTGGGAAACATGGCCTCCGAGTCCGTAGAGCGCGACGACAACCCGAAAGTTGGACATACTGATGCCTGTCTCGTTTCCGTCGAGCAGGAACAAACCGAGGCACAGTGTGATGTACATCTCCTCCCAGTGGAGGATCCCCTGGTACCGCCGCGTGAGCGGGTCGCAGACGATCATGTCAGGAACCGGAGCACCGCTTGCCTCTTCCTGTAATGCTGAAGAGTATTCCTCCTATAGTGGAGGAGGAGGCCCCCGCGACTGTCACCGAGCTCCCAGTCCAAGTCCGGGAGGAAATCGAGGAATAAGTGGCGGCGGTCGAGGGCACCGTCGGCCGGCACGAAGACCTGGTTGTTCCCGTCGGGGGGCAGCCTTTTGTGTGGCTGGGGTCGACGATGTGGTAGTGGCCGAGGACGCCCAGGTGGGGGCCGTGGAGGGAGCGGAACCTGGTCAGGAACGAGGTGTCGGCAACGGCAAGTGCAAGCTCTAGACAACTCCGAGCTCGCGGCCACCGCCGTCATGGACGCACAGGTCCTCGGCAAGGTCTCCGCCATGCGTCGTCTCCGTCATTCCAACGTGTCGTGGGTCCATGAGGCGTTGCACATCTGGTCCAAAGTCTACCACGTCATGGAAGTGGGGAATAAGGGCCTGCCGGAGGAAAGTGAGGTGAGGCGTCTCCGGCCGATTTGGCCACCAGATCTGGCCACAGGAAGCTGTGCCCCGACCACCTTCTCCTTCCACCAAATCCGCTCTCTCTCTCTCCATTTCTTGTGCCTAATCATCCCTGAGTTCTGATCATCTCTGACCGTGAGGCTTCGTCTAAAATCATGGTGATCCAGATCCAAATAACTGGAACTTGAATTTGGGAACATTAACTCTCTTAACTTCTCTTCTTATATAATCAGAAGGTTTGATGCTAAATGAGAGGTAATTAAGGAGTACTGCGCACCTTGTGTACTAATCACATCCATGGTCTATCTCAATCTGTACATGCTCCAAATTTACGGACCAAAAGAACGAGCTACATAAAATTGGTTGGTCTGTTATGGAAAAAAGAGAGGGGTTTCCTGACACAAAATAGATATAAAACAGGGTGTGTTCTGCAAGTTGCCATAGGTCTTTGCACGAATCTCAACACAATATTAGATGTCTAGGATAAGCCCGGCACCCCCTCATATGTGTAGAGTTTGATTTTTGAAATCCTCTCCTGTCCTTATCCTCTCCCGACCTTTTTTCTCTCCCGTCTGTGTGTCAGCCGCCGCCGCGCGCCGGGCCTCTCCGCGGCCCTCCCCGCCGGACTAGCCGGCCGGGGTTGGGTTTCGGGAGGCGCCGGATGTAGCTGTAGGAGTAGCTTGTCTTGGTTTTGGCGGATTTCCGCCGTGGTGAGGCTTCTCGCTGGGAGTCTGCGTGTGCTGGAGCTTTGGGTCAAGCTCTGTCCATGGCTGGTGCTTCTCGTCCTCCTTCTGTTGCTCCGGCGGTCGGAGCTGCGGATCAAGGACAGAGCCGGCGACTCCATGAATAAAAGGCCTGTGGAGCTTCTTCCGATGAGGGCGGCGGAGGCTGTCTCGTCTCACCCGGCTGGCCGTGACGGCAGGGAGGTGAGGTGTGGCGGCGTGTTGCTGTGGCCTGTTCGTCTTCCCCCGGCCGGCCGTGGCGGCGAGGGGGGGGGGAGATGATGGCTGCGGTTTCTTCTTTGCCAACCTCCAGATGGCATTTGTGCTGGTGCCGTTCGCGGATGTCCCTGGCCGGCCGTGGTGGCGAGGAGGGACGCGGTGAGGCTTCTCTCTCGGTTTTTTTCGGTACTTGCAGCCTTCTGTCAAAGAAGATGAGGCTTCGTCGCAGCTATCCTAGCGGCAGTGCAGGCCTGCTGCTAGAGTGGTCGTACTCGCTGGATTTTGGGGCTCCATGGAGGAGTTCCTCGTTGGCGATCTCCGGCCGCTGCTTTTCCAATAAGCCTGTTTATTGGGTTCGTCGTTGCGGCATTTTCTACGGCTTGTTCTCCTCATCTCGGGCAGGAGCTCTGAGGGGAGAGCTCGGTTTCTTCACGCGGCATCGACGAACCATGGGAGCTTGTTACTGCTGCTGTTTGAAGATTTCTCTCTTTCTAGGCGCAGAGGTTGCGTTCGCAAGAAAGGATTCTTTGAGTTGCGGCGGCGATGGGTTCTCTTGGAGAAGTGAAGCCAATTTTCTCTGCAGTTCCAAATCGGAGGCAGGAAGCCAGCCGATTATCCAGGTCAAGTTGAGGCCATCAAGATTGCCGGCGAAGTCCGGCGCATTTTCAACCTCCATCGCGAGGCCAATCAGTTGCAGAGACGAGCTGGAAGGAGGACCTATTTGCTTTTTGCTTTATTCTTGTAGGGTTCTCTTTGCAAAGCGCTTGGATATGTTTTTCTTTTTTATTTTATTAGAATTCGGCGTGAAAATGTGTAGCTCCACCGTCTTGATTTAATGACATGGCTTCCAGCCCGTTCTGAGGCTCTCCTGTTCAAAAAAAAAAAGACACTCTGGGTCGGTCTCTGGCGACGCACTTTGGAGCAAACGCGTCTGCGTGCCTACCACGGTACTTTCCTCTCTGCCTTTTAGGGAAAAGGCAACTTGCCACCCACGGAACTTAACACCGGGTCACAATGCAATAAAGCAATACAAAAAAATTTCCTTAACAAATATACTACGTGTAGTACTAAAGGATTAGCACCTCACACATCTACTTTTTCTGAGAAGGGTATATGGTCTAAAGGAAAAGATATCTTCCAGGCATCACATGTCTATAATGTGATCAAATGTACAGGTGTTGTCCATTACTATAGGAAGATTCGGCACGCCGCGCATACATGTTCCTACAATATTATTGTTACACGTTTTTTCAGATGACATCCATTATAAAGCACAAAGGAACCTTTGATCTCAGACACTTTGGGCCTAACTAGTTTTTCATATAGCAGAAGAAATAATACTATGATCCTGGTTCCGTGAAGATAATATAAACACCGTCACAACACTTGTTCCAATGAATATGGTAGTAAGAGCATCACCACTCATTAGGCGTTTTCAGGCCGAAATCCGGATTTTTTTGGCCGGACGAAACTCGTTTTCGGCCTGGGGAACGCCGACTGTTTGGAGGAGGTGGATGCGGAGCTCGGCGTAGCAGTGGCGTTCGGCGCCGGCCGGCGAGATTGGCGAGAATCCGGTCGGCGAGCTGACGCTTGCCTGGCTTCCCCAGTGGGGGGATACGGCGTCGCCATCATCGCCGCCCGCGTCGTCGCCGCCTGGTTTGTCCTCATCGTCACCTGCTGTTCCGCCGCCGCCGCCTGCTCTTGTTCTTGCGTGAGCTTCGTCCTTTCCTTTTGCCTTTCCGGTCGTCCGACGCGATCTTCCGGCTCTGCACCTTGGCCGTCCACTCGGCGCTGGACATTCCCTTCGGCTTCGTCGCCGGCGCTCTCGGCTTCCTCGCCTTCTTCTCCCCCGAAGCCTCGCTGAGGTTCGATCTGGGTTTGACGAAACTCTTGGGCGGCATGGCGGGCGGGATCTCGGCAAAGTGGCGGGAGTGGGGGGAATATGGAAGAAAGGCGGGAGGGGAGAAAGAAAAGGGCGGGAGCTCGGAGAAGTGGCGGGAGTTCGGCCTTCTCTCGCCGACAGAGCTGGCCCACGCCCGTTTTCGCTCAGTCCGGCGTTCCCAGGGCGTTCCCGGGATCCTGGGTACAGCCTAGGAAGCCCGCCCGACTCCGAACAAAAAGAGGTTCCTGGAAACGCGACTGGGCCGATTTTCGCGTCCGGATCGGTGTCCGGGGTAGCCGAGTGAAGATGCTCTGAACAGTTTCATCTAAAACGCACATAACCTGTATATGGCAAAAAAAAAGGGAGTAAATTCCAGTTTTTACCCCCTAATTTGGTATTTTTGACACTAATTACCCTATTTGATATTTTTTCATCTATATTACCCCATTTAGCTTAAGTTGTATCAAATTTTATCCCTTTGAAAAATTGGGAGAAATCTACCATGTGAATCCTGGCTGCTGTAGCGTGTGACTTTGCTCTTCTTCTCTTGGTGTTTTCTTCCACACCCAAGTGTACCACTGCTTTAAGGATGCAATTGATAATTGTAGGAAAATTGTCAAGGTAATCGTTACCGATCTTAGAGACGGGCGCAGCAATCACACTAAGTGGCTTCCTTTGTTAATTCATGCGGTGCATCCTCTGCGGAACGTGGGCTCCGCTGCCTCTTGAAGAAGAAGCTGCTAGGCCTGGCTTCCCTAGAGAGACCGCTGGCTAGGCAAAGGTCGCGTATCCTCTGGCCGTGGGAGGGGGACGTCTGCACGCGTTTCTTCCATACTCATGCTAGTCACCAGATGAGGAAGAACTCCATCGGTCATCTCATGGTGGACAATGTCCGGATCTCGGACCATGTGGAGAAGGCGGATGTCGTGGACAGTTTCTATGAAGACCTGTTCGGAGTGGTCGCTGACCGGCCTTTCTCACTCGATCTGGACTATCTTGGGGTGCAGGCTTTGGACCTGCAACATATTGATGGGGCCTTTATAGAAGAGGAGGTTCTGGAAGCCATCTGAGATATGCCGTTGGACAAGTGCCTCGGACCGGACGGGTTCTCTGCTCGCTTCTTTGTGACTTGCTGAGCGTAATCCGAGTTGATGTCATGGAGGCCTTTCACTCTCTATCTCGTCTGGATTGTCGTGGATTCGGTGCGGTGAACAGCGCCCTTGTCACGCTCCTGCCCAAGAAGCCGGGAGCGGAAGAAATTCGTGACTTTCGCCCCATCAACCTGATTCATGGCATCACTAAATGGATGGCCAAGGTAGTTGCGAATCGGATCACTCTGATGCTACCCCAGTTGGTCGGGTTGCACCAGAGTGCCTTTGTGCATGGCCGTTCTCTACATGACAACTTCATGATGGTCCAAGGGACCGCCTGGAAGCTCCATGTCAGCAAAACGCCTTCGGTCCTCCTCAAGTTGGACATTACTAAGGCTTTCGACACGGTGGATTGGGCTTTCCTGCTGGAAGTCCTCAGGAAGCTTGGCTTCGGAGAACGCCTACTCGCATGCATCTGTGCCCTGCCCTCCACAGCCTCCACCCACGTCCTCCTAAATGGCTACCCCGGTGCTAAGGTGGCCAACAGGAGGGGTCTCCGGAAGGGTGATCCTCTCTTCCCCAGCTCTTCATCCTGCTCATGGAGGTATTCATCTGATGATCGCCAAGGCGGAGAGCCTGGGAATCCTCTCCCAGCTGGCGGAGTCGGGCCTGCGTCAGCGCATCTCGATCTACGAGGATGATGTGGTTGTGTTCTTAAGCCCTACGGCGGTGGACCTCCAGGTGTCCAGTATCATTGTGGACTTTGGTGCAGCCTCCAGCCTCTGCGCCAACTTCTCCAAATGCTTAGCCAACCTGATTCGATGCTAGGAGGCTGACAGGGTGCTGGTGACCCAGGAGCTGCAATGCCCAATCACCCAATTTCCGCTCCGCTACTTGGGACTTCCACTTTATTTGCGGAAGCCCTCTGCTGCGCAGCTCCAGACCCTGGTCGACCTGGTGGCAGCCAAGCTGCCTTCGTGGAAAGCCTCCATGCTTAATAGATGAGGTAGACTTGAGCTCGTGAATACCACGCTCTCGGCCATTCCGATTTTCGCCATGATGTCCCTTGACATCCCTATAGAGGTCATCACTGCCATGGAAAAGATTATACGTGGCTTCCTTCGGAAAGGGAGGAAAGATGTACATGGGGGGCACTGCCTCATGGCTTGGGATAGGGTGTGCATGCCTAAGGAGCTTGGTGGGCTCGGCATACCTAACCTGCACCTCATGAACATTGCATTGAGGGCCAGGTGGCTGTGGCTGAAGCGGGTGGAACCCGGCAAGCCCTGGCACGATCTTGAGATCCGGGTGCCGGAGGCGGCAAGACAACTCTCCGAAGAAGGAACTATCACTATCCTAGGTGATGGAGCCACAGGTCTGTTGTGGACTGACAATTGGCTCCCAGCTGGACGGATTTTCTTGATCGCTCTGAACCTGTTCGCGACAGTATCGGCGAACGTTGCCTCCAGACGCACTGTGCGTGAAGGCATCGCCGGGGGTTGGCTACACGATATTTCCTCGGACATGGGTGCTGATGCCATTAGGGAGCTCCTAGATGTGGCTGACCAGCTTGAAGAGGTTATGATAACGGAGGGTTCTCAGGATGTCCTCAAGTGGCGGTAGGACCCGAGCAATTGCTACATTGCCAAGTCTTGCTATCAGGCCTTGTTTTCCGGGAGAACCTCGATGGCGGGTGCCTTGCAGATCTGGCGCTCCCGCGCCCTTGCTATCTGCAAGGTCTCGCTGTGGTTGGCAGTGAGAAACATGTGACCATCTCCTGCTAGGCTGCACCCTTGTCAGGCAAGTGTGGGTGAAATGCCTGTGCTGGTGGGCCAAGATCCACTGGATGCTAGAGCAGGACTCCAGGCTCTCTTCTTGGCTCCAGGGGAGGAAGGGTGGTAAAGGACGGGAGCGTAACCTCTGGACCGGAATCTCCCTAGTATGCTGGACCCTGTGGCGCCATCGAAACGACATTGTCTTTGAAGGGGCCACCCCCTCTGCGGAAGAGGCCACCCGGAGGATTTCCTCGGACGTGGAGCTGTGGAGGGCAGATAGGTGGAGATGTCGCGAGTAGTTGCTAGAGTGTGAGTGTTGTCTCTCTGACAGTTCTTTTATGAAAATGATACGTCTCCCAGGACGTATCCTTGAAAAAATCAAGCGGTGCATTTGTCCGATGAGAATGTCAGGTACAGGTACAGGTACAGAGCCGCTGTATCATTTGAAATCTAGAAGGCAGCCCAGCGGGAGATAGATAAAAATTTATTTTCTACCCGCATGTAACTTATGTGTGCCACTTACTTTGTATTCCTTTCGGATCACTTACTTTATATTTATATTTATTTCGGACGTACTAGTACATGTGAAAGTCGGGACATAATACTATTCAAATGGAATTTAACACAACTCAGGCACACGCATACATAATTTTTGTGATTATTTCCCACGAGATGGTGTACAGAAATTTTTGGGTTTAAAGTTATCTCTATGTGTGGCAAAAACACGAGGGAAGTTGTGAACTGGGAACTACTATATGAAAGATCATGTGAAAAATCTTAATGAGGGTAAAAACTGGCAAAACTTTCACTAAATGGGCTAATACATATGAAATGTTGTTAAATGGAGTAATTATTGTCAAAAATGTTAAACTAGGGGGTAAAATATGGAATTTACTCTAAAAAATACACCTATAACACTGTCCTATCAAATTCTTTCATGACTTAAAGACAACAGCCATCATCAATAATACATCCAAATTTTTTTTTGGATGTATCCGCTCGGCTGTATTAAGTCATGCTCCCGAACTTGTATGTCTTCCTCATCTCCACTGATGACCCACAAGTATAGGGGGTGTATCGTAGTACTTTTAATAAATAAGAGTGTCAAACCCAACAAGGAGCAGAAGGTGTTGACAAGTGGTTTGGATCAGGAATTCACTATAAATACTAGCAAACGGATTTTTAGGGGTTTTTGATAATGCAGATAAATAAAGTGCGAGTAAATAAAAAACAATAATAATAATTGCAGAAAGTGGCTTAATCCTTTCTTTAGCAAAGGACACGCCGGTTATATTACTTAAGATGACCAAACGTTCTCGAGAACACATGGGAATATTGTCAAGTGCTTTCGCTTTATATAGTTGATTAATCTTCTTTGATTGGAGAAGTGTTGTGTGGGTGAACCTATGCTAATATACTAACCTTACTTGGACTAATACATACTTGTGATTATACCTCTTTCAAACATCCGCAACTACAAGAAAGTAATTAAGGTAGAAACCTAACCACAACATTAAACTCTAAGATCCTACACTCCATTGTGCAAAGGTTTCCTAACAGGGGTTTAGGTTTCTATCACTCCGTCAACCCCATAATTAGTATCCAAATACACAATGTATTCCCCTAGGCCCATAAAAGTGAAGTATCATGTAGTCGACGTTCACATGACACCACTAGAAGAATAGCACCACAACTTAAATATCACACCATTGAATATTACTTCAACATGATTCCACTACTAACAACATGACTCCTCCCATGTTCTCAACAACTAAACGAACTACTCACGAGACATAATATGGATCAAGATCAGAGATGATATAATGATAAATAACAATCTGAACATGAACAATAATTCAATGGTTCCACTCAATAGCATCAACTACAACAAGTAATCAATACCGGGAAAGTTTCCCCTAAGAACTATGCAAGATTCAACCCAATTGTTACAGTGGGATGGCGTGGTGGTGATGGTGCTAGTGGAGATGATGATGAGGATTATGATCCCAATGAAGTCTAGCTTGATGACGGTGTTGATGGCGACGATCTCCCCTCTCTGAGAAGGAATTTCCCTGGCAGATTTCTGCCTGCCGGAGAGCTCTTTCTCTCTCTATAGTTTCCGCCCCGCAGAATCTTTCTGTGGTCGCTCTCTGAGTCTTGGGGTTTCGAGGGGATTAAATATGCCAAAGGCAATGCCAGAGGTGGGCCAGGGTGGCCACACCACCTGGTGGCGCGACCCAGGGGGGCCCGAGCTAGGGGTGGTGTGGGCCCCTGTGACCCATCTCTCCTTCCCCTCCTGGCTTCCTTCGTCTTTTGAAAAACAGGAACTTTCGTATATTTTCTGGGATTTTCTGATCTTCGCGAATATTACATCTGGACAGCGCTTTTTCCGTCAGAATCCTGACTCCGGCGTTTCATCCTCCAAAAGTCATCAAACATGCAAAATAGATGAAATAACTTAACTATCATTTCTTAATATGAAATATATCAATGAATAAAATAGTGATGCAAAATGGACGTATCAACTCCCCCAAGCTTAGACCTCGCTTTTCCCCAAGCGAAAGTTTAACTCAGTAAGCATGACCACATGTTTATGGAGTGAAGTGTCGATAAAAATAATACGGACAAGAAGCATCACATTTATCAATAAACAAATCATAATAGAAAGCAACTCACTATTATATAACTTAACTTGCAATGAGTAAGGGAGTCACAATAAATATGCATAAGGAAAATCATAATTGGTAATGGCAAACTTTATTCTTGGTCAAAGAACAATTAAGAGATCATACTTAGTTTTAAGCAAAGCTTTTATAATGGATTTTATATTGCAGGAGCCTCATGCTCAAATATAATGGTCATTTCACCTATAAAGATAGCTTTCAAAGTCATATTCATTCAGATAAGAGCAATGTGCAAAACAAGGAACATAAGAAACAAGATTGAATAAATCAACATATGGATGATTGAATCACAACAACTCAAATGCTTGCTTGAGATAGAAAGGAATAGGTTTACTGACTCAACTTAAAAATAAAAGATAGACCCTTCGCAGAGGAAAGCAGGGATTTCAAGTTTCATAAAGTGCTTCCAAAAATTATGGTACTTACTATCTTTGAGCTCTCATTGCCCCTATCATAAGCATCTTGAAGTGATTAAGGTAAATATGAGGGAAAATATGAGTTATATGCTTGACAAATCATAAGTTGAAAATCCCATGCCCCTTGAGTACGAGTACCATACCTCATGCTACTCAACTTTGGTCACAAGTAAGTTCTTGTCATTGTATGTGTATGTGTATCATAGAGAACCGCCAACGGGGTACCCCTTGCCCCATGACACAGGAGCTATCCCATATCAAAATGATAAGGAAACAGACAGTGAGCATCTCAGCGATATTTTTATTTGCTATTTGCATAGGTTTTTATTGATGATGCTTCATAGAATGCCACTTTGGTTATGCTGCAAGTTTCCACCATGATTAGGCATGGCTTAGGCTAGCCACCCAGGCGTTTCTCTAACACATATACATACTCCATGGACTTACAAGTTTCCCTTTTATTTCACACCGCCGACATCCATAAACAAAAGAACATGATATCAAGTAAATAATAAGTGCAATGTTGAAAGTGGACCCCATGACAACATGGTTTTGCTAACTCCCAACTTATAATTTGCAAGCACATAAGCATCATACGATTTTCACAATGGTTCAAATTTATTAAGTACAAGAAAATAAAGTGTGCCATCAAGTTCGTTTACTAACTAATTTTCACATAACAAACAAAAAAAATTTAATTTGGAAGATGGATAGAATTTACTTGGAATAGCAATAATGCTCATAGGTAGATACATTGGACACAAATGGCATAGGTTTTAGTTCAAGGATTGGATGCACGAGAAGCATTCCCTCTCAGTACAGGGTTTTGGCTAGCAAGGTTGGGTAGAAAGAATAAGAGTTGAAGGAAACAAAGAAACATACAAGTGATAGAAACAATCATGCAATCTTCCTTGGAAACACAAAAGATCTTAACTTGGGAATACTAAGCTTATGAGCCAATCAAGAAAGAAAGAAAATTAAATAATATATCTATAAGTACTTTTCTCTTTTCCATTCAATCCTCGAAGTAGTGTTGCTACTGACCAAAGCTAGGTTTTCCAAAACCAACTAAATTTACTTGATGCTCCCAAAGTGATACCAATACTAATCAACAAGATCAATCATATAACATAAATTGCAAACTAAAATAAGATGTGCAAAAAGTAAATGATGAAACTTCTCGTTAATATTCCATAACTGCATGCACACCAAGGGATACATAGATAATAAACTAGAGGAGAGATACTTCCACAATGCAAACCATCCTATATGATAACTTATCTATTCATGATATGACTCTGCTAAAAAGGTAAAAAGATGAAAGATAATGATGTGATACCTCAACACTCCCCCAAGCTTGGAACAAACCAAGGGGATGCCAAAACCTGATGATGGATTACTCCTTTGGTGGTGGCGGTGTTTCTTTGTCATCCTAAGACTTCCAAGATAAATTCTCCCCATCAACAAAGGACGACTTGGTTTCCAATATCCTGAAACTGGCAGCAGAACTTATGCGTTTAAACCTAGCCTCATACTCACAGTTTTGATTTTGCATGTCGTAGAGTTGTGCTTGTAATTGGTTGGTGGTCTGATGGAGCAAGAGGATTTCATCCCAAAACTTGGAAGTCTCCTTCCTGTGCTCGGCGACGAGTTCTAAACTTATATTATGGATGACGTTCACTTTGCGTTCTGTCATATTCTTATACCTAAAAACTTCTTGTTCCAACGCTTCCATCATATCTTCCTGACCGCCTTCTCCTTTAGGACCCCGCACCTCTTTTATCTGTACATTGCCATCCTGGAGCAGCAACTCCTTGGGGTGAATCTTCAACTCATACATGTACATGTTGATGATGTCCGCAGAGGAATCCTCCTTGGTTGATCCAGAGGAAGACATTGCGGCTCAAAAACTGAGAATCTGCCTGACAGAAACATATCGAAACAAAAACACAACGAGAACACAATATACAAACCTCGGGGGTCCAGGGGGTTATATATCATGAAGTTTAATGACAAAAGGAAGGTACTGGGAGAAAACGGGACGGAGACGGGCTCCGTGGTGGTCACACCACCTGGTGGCATGGCCAGGTGGGCCCACGCCACAGGGTGGTGTGAGCCACCCGGGCTCCGCTTCCTTCCCTCTTTCGACTCGTTATCTTCTATATTAAATAAAAACTGCAAAATTAAAAATTGGAAAGTTTTCATGAACCTCTTCTTACCAGAACTATTACCTATTCCAAAACGGACTCTGCAGATTCCCAAATTTGATCTTTAATAAATTCTTCCAGAGTCATCACTTGAATAATATCAATATCTTCATTATAATAATCTCCAGAAATATAATGTTTGAGCATTTGAACATTCTTCATCCCATTATATCATTATCTCCCAACACTTGGAAATTTCTTTCATACAAAACTTCACACAATCGTCATTAGCAACATTAGTGTATGCAAGATAATAAACCTTTGGGTTCAATTTCAACTAAAGTAAATCATCAAAACATAAGCTACTGTAGCAACTCCTTTCAAAAGCTCCAAAGATTTCAAAAGGAAATCGATTTAAGAGGCAAATGCAAATAATGGCAGAAATCTGTCAAAACAGACCTACAGGTAAAGATAATTTTTTTTGAAAATCTTATGTTGCTCAAAGAGAAAAGTGCAAAACTAACAAAAGTTAGATAATAACCTGGAGCATTCACACAAAAAATTAGAGATCAGTATGACATTCTGGGTTTTTTCATGATTATTTACATCGAAGCACAAAAATCTGTTTCGGGACAGCAACTTCCCCAAATCTTACCTCCCTCTCATTAGAGGCTAATATTGGCACAAAACCAAACAAAAAGGATAGGGAGAGGTTATTACAGGTAATAACTTCCAAGACTCAAATAAACAAAAATAAACCGAGAGCAAAAATTAAAATGGGTTGGTTCCCAAAAGTTCTTTCTTTATAGCCATTAAGATAGGCATGATAATTTCGATAATGCTCACATAGGAAATATGGAGTTGAAGTAAAAGAGAGCATCAAGAAGCAAATATCCAACACATTTAATTCTAACCCACTTCCTATGGCAAGGAATTTTGTAAGAAAACAAATTATTGAAACAAGAGGCTACTAGCATAGGAAGGCAAAACAAGTGCAACACTAAAACTTTCAACATAAAGCGGGGGAACTTAATATTATTGAGATGCATAAAACCATGTTTCCCTCTCTCATAATAACTTTCTGCATCATGAATAAAATTAACGATATAATTATCACATGAAACATTAGCATCATCAAAATGAGCATATTTAAAATCGTCAAATAGAAGTTTAAGGTCAAAAACTGGATAGGACAAGTTGTTCAATTCTAAAATCCTTATCAGGCAATTCATTTTCATAAGGATCTTTAGCAAATTTGGAAAAATTAAACTCATAACATTCTCCATCAAATTTAGTTAAAATTTTCTCCTTCTTACAATCTATAATAGCTCCACAAGTGTTTAAGAAAGGTCTACCAAAAATAATAGGATAAGTTTTACTAGCAGCTGAACCAAGTACTACAATATCAACAGGATATTTAATCTTACCACAAAGGACTTCCACATCTCTTATAATACCAATTGGAGAGATATTGTCTCTATTAGAAAGGTGAATAACCACATCAATTTCTTCTATTTCACAAGGACCAATTTTATGCATAATTTCTTTGTAAAGCTCATAAGGAATAGTACTTGAACTTGAACCAATATCACATAAACCATAATAGCAATGATCACCAATTCTAACAGAAAGCACATGGACACTAGCTTTCCTAGTTCTACTAGGATGTGAAACGATATTAGAAGCATCTTCACAAAAGATAATGTGTCCATCTTCTACATTTTTAGTGACAAGGTCTTTAACTATTGCTACTATAGGTTCAACATTTATTTGTTCATCAGGTTCTACAGCTCTCTTTGTACTTTTGTTTACCACAGTAGCTATCATAGAATGTTCCTTTACCTTAGCAGGGAAGGGTATTTTCTCAATATAAGGTTCAGGAAAAATATGATCAACGGTATAAACTTCAGTATTTCTAGCTGGAACACAATTAACAATATCTTTATATGGTGCATGATACTTGTTCCATTCCCTTTTGGGAATTTCAATATAAGAGTCAAAGGCCTTAAAACAATTTGTAATACTTTGGGAATCAAGACCATAAGCAGTACTAATATTGTGAAAGTCATTAGTTCCCATAAAAGATTTAATGCATTCATAATCATAATTTATACCTGACTTTCTTCCTTTGTCATTCTCCCATGCTTCAGTATTTTCTGGAATACGGTCTAGAATATCCCATTTAGCTTCTTCTTTTATAAATGTAAATGATCCATCACAAGAAGCATCTAATAAATCCTTATCATGAAGAGAAAGCCTTGCATAAAAGTTAATAATAATAATATTATTGGGGAGCTCATGAATAGGACATTTGAGCATTAGTAACTTCAATCTCCCCAAGCTTGAGCAGTACTCTCTCCATCACGAGGCCAAAAATTATATATTTGATTCCGATCTCTATGAATCTCACTAGGAGGATAGAATTTAGAATAAAAGAGAGGTATAATTTCCTCCCATTCAAGAGATTGGCCATTCTTTAGCAGCTTATACCATTCCTCAGCTCTGCCTTTTAGTGATACAGAGAATAACTTTTTCTTAACTTGTTCCGTTGTAATACCTGTACACTTAAACAACCCGCATAATTCATGTATAAAAAGCAAATGATCACCAGGATGGAAAGTTCCATCTCCAAAATAGTAGTTATCCATAACACGGTCAAATTGTTTTGTTGGTATTTTAAAAGGATCTAATTCAGCAGGTGGTGGTTCATCTACTACCTTAGCAGTGGTAGTAGCTTTACCAACTAGGAAGCTAAGTCAGTTATCCATATTGAAATAAAGTAACAGAAATAAAAACAATACTCACGGTAGAAATTTCATTTACCAGTTCCACTCTTCAATTGCGCTTCACTCCCCAGCAACGGCGCCAAAAAATAGTCTTGATGACCCACACGTATAGTACTTTCTATAAATAAGAGTGTCGAATCCAACGATGAGCAGAAGGTGTTGACAAGTGGTTTGGATCAGGAACTCACTGTAAATACTAGCAAACGGATTTTTAGGGGTTTTTGATAATTCAGATTAATAAAGTGCGAGTAAATAAAAGACAATAATAATAATTGGAGCAAGTGGAACAATCCTTTCTTCAGCAAAGGACAAGCCGGTTGTATTACTTAATATGACCAAACGTTGTCAAGTGTTTTCGCTTCATATAGTTGATTATTTTTCTTTGGTTGGACAAGTGTTGTGTGGGTGAACCTATGCTAATGTACATACCTTACTTAGACTAATACATACTTGTGATTATACCCCTTGCAAGCATCCGCAACTACAAGAAAGTTGATAGAAACCTAACCACAACATTAAACTCTAAGATCCTACACTCCCTTGTGCAAAGGTTTCCTAATGGAGGTTTAGGTTTCTGTCACTCCAGCAACCCCACAATTAGTAGCCAAATACACAATGCATTCCCCTAGGCCCATCAAGGTGAAGTATCATGTAGTCGACATTCACATGACACCACTAGAAGAATAGCACCACAACTTAAATATCAAACCATTGAATATTACTTCAACATAATTCCACTACTAACAATATGACTCCTCTCATGACCTCAAGAACTAAACGAACTACTCACGAGACATCATATGGATCAAGATCAGAGATGATATAATGATAAATAACAATCTAAACATGAACAATAATTCAGTGGTTCCACTCAATCGCATCAACTACAAGTAATCAATACCGGGAAAGTTTTCCCTAAGAACTATGCAAGATTTAACCCAATTGTTACATCAGGATGGCATGGTGGTGATGGTGCTGGTGGAGATGATGATGATGATCCCGATGAAGTCTACCTTGATGACGGTGTTTATGGCGATGGTCTCCCCTCTCTGGGAAGGAATTTCCCCGGCAGATTTCTGCCTGCTAGAGAGCTCTTTCTCTCTCTGTAGTTTCCGCCCCGCAGAGGCGGCGGAATCTTTCTGTGGTCGCTCTTCGAGTCTTAGGGTTTCGAGGGGATTAAATATGCCAAAGGGCGATGCCATAGGTGGGCCAAGGTGGTGACATGGTTATACCCTACGGGTACACGATCTTAGCATACCTAGTCTAGCCCAAGGAAGGCCCACGAGAACAAGCGCCAGCCCATGAAGACTTTCGGGTGGCCAGGGCCCATGACGCCTTCGGATCCTTGGAGAACAAGACTAGAATAGATAGAATATTCAAAGGGGCAAACCCTAAAACTTGTAACCGACTCAATCTATGCCCGGGACCTGCCTACTTCTATATAAAGGCTAGGAGGGCACGACGAGGAGGGCATCTCATACCATAGCATACACACCTCCGGGCCAGATTACATATGCGCACCCCTTTAACCTTCGGTTCTGCCGTAATCAAGAGCAGACAAGCAGGATTAGGGTTTTCCCTCCGGGGGCCTGAACCTGGGTAAACCTCGTGTCCACGTGTTGCTTGTTTGCTAACCGTTCAGCGATCTCCAGCATCCCCATCTTCTCCAAAACCCAAGCACATAACAATGGGCATTGACGAGATTAAACCTCGTCAATTGGCGCCGTCTATGGGAACTGGGGGCGCTGATTGTGCGATCGTGACGGTCCCAACCAAAGCAATCTACAACTCCACGGCGACGGAGAGTCGTCTCCTCTTTGGCGCTTTCGACTTCACCGCCCACTCGCCAGTCACCCTGAAAGACTTCGAGCCCGTTGGCGACGGGCTCGAGATCCTGTTTGGAAGCTTCTGCTTCCAGGTGGGGCAGACTGGCACTCTCCACCTCCCAGAGCGGGTGCCCCTACCATCGATCAGGCCCGCTTCATGGGGTCCACACCCCGTGCTACGCACATCGCCATCGACAGATGAGTCCTATAACAGCAGCAGCTGCAACTCAGATCTGTGCGATCCACCATCGGAAGAAGGGACCTACGATTCCAGATCCAAAAGCTGCGGCAGCAGTAATCCGATCTATGAGCGCTACCAGTGCGCCGCAGTCATCCAGAGCGATGTGGATCAGGAACACAACCCGCCACCCAACCCGAAAGGTAGAAACGACGAGAACAGAAGAGACCAATCCCCCCACCCAACGAGGAGGACACTTATCCCAATCGGATCATCCACCTCAGCGAGGAAGGATGGGCTCAGGCATGCGAACCCATGGCAGGCAAAAAGATCCTGCCTGCAGGTGCCTCACGGGACCTAGTGAGGGCATACCATCTGCTGCTCGTCGAAGAGCACAAGAAGCAGGTGAAGATGCAAGAAGTGCTGGACAAGCGCAAGCAAGCAGCCCCGGAGTCCAGCGCGCGGCGAGCGCACGGCTCCAGCTCGCATGCAACCATGGTAACAAGCATCGTTCTCGCACGGAGAACATGGACCCCAAAGCACGTCGCGAGGTGACTCGAACCCTCAACAAGTCTTTCATGGAGATGGATGCCGACGACAACGTCATCCCAAAGACGCCGCAAGCTACGATCATGGCAGCCACTACCTACCTCGCGTCCCATCCACCTCCGGTGGGGGACCCGAAAAGGGCCATGCACAAATCCGCATTAGCCGGACTCGGACTCATTGGAGCTGCGCTCCACGGAGAAGCTCCTGCGGAGCCACAAAAGAAGGTTGCGGTCAGGTTCAACCACAGCACCACGCCTTCATCCGACGAGGAAGAACACGACCTACCTCGAAGGCACAAGAGCTCACGACATCGCAGTCACGATTATGACGCTCGAAGCGAGCTCACCCAACGCAAGATCAACAAAGCGCGTGCCAAGCTCGTATGCTTGTCTGAATCCAAGGATGACGACGACGAAGGAGAACTCTGCGGAGCTCGATGCTTCAGCAGATCCGTCCGGCGAACACGGATGTCGTGGAACTTCAAGGTCCCTTCGGACCCTCCGAAGTTTGACGGCACATAGGACCCTAAGGCGTGGCTCAGTGACCACCTATCGTCCGTCAAGATACATGGCGGAAACAAGGACACCGCCCTGCAATGCCTTCAGCTGCAGCTGACAGGCGCAGCCCGGATCTGGCTCAGCAGCCTATCCTCGGGATCTATACGAAGCTGGGAGGAACTGGCGTACAGTTTCATCCGAACCTTCAAGGGCACCAGCAAGAGGCCAGCCTCGATCGTGGAGCTACGGTCCTGCACCCAACGAACGAGCGAATCCATTTGCTCATACATACTACGCCGGTCCAATACAAAGAATTCCGCGGCGCACATCTCTGAGGAGAGAGCTATCGACGCCTTCAAGGATGGCGTCAAACGCCAGGACTTCAATGAAGAACTTGGACGCGTCAAGCCCAAGAAACTTGACCACCTCATGGACATCGCCAACAGGTGGGCAGACGGCAAGGACTCCGTCCACCGAGCGCACTCGGAGGAGGAAGATGACTACGGGCGTCGACGCGAACGCCGTAACAAGAGAAGACCGTGCGTTTATGATGATCGCGACGGACCCGACATGGTCGTGGCTGGCTACGCCGCTGTGGAAGCAACTTCCGCGACGGAGGACGTCGAACGCAGTCATGGCAATGCCGCGGCCGCGACGATGGACCTTCAGCATACGACAAACTGTCGGGTCCATGCACCATCCACTTCTACATCGATAAGCAGGATGGAAAAAAAGCAAGCCACATGCTCAAGGATTGCCGCGAGTTCCAGAAACTCAGCGAGACCATGTCCCAGATGAGGCAGCAAGCCCCGAACCCTGGGTACGGGAACACACCCGCACCAGGAGACATCGCCCACGGAGCTCCTCCACCACCACCTGTGGGACCTCCAAATCATCCAATCGCACCTGCGCAGAACAACGGTGGAAACGGGTACCCCGTGCCAAAAGGATCGCTTATGATCCAAAAAGGGCGCCCAACAAACAGGGTGCAGAAGAAAATCACCCGTCATATCAATCTGGCTGTGACAGCTCCACCCGCCATCCCTGAGTACCTCAGCGGTTCGGAGTCCTGCATCACGTTCAGCCGTTCGGATCACCCCTGCCAAGTCCCTCGCCTAGGTCATGCTGCCCTGGTGCTCGAGGCGCAGATCGGAGGGTTCGATATGAGCCGCGTCTTCATGGACGGCGGCAGCGACATCAATCTAATGTTCGCCAACACCTTAGCAGCAATGCGGATCCCGCTGTGCAGCCTGCAACAATCCGACACAACGTTCCATGGCATCGTCCTAGGAAAGGGCATATTCCCCCTTGGAAAGATATGGCTCGACGTCATCTTCAGCAAGCCCGATAACTTCCGGTGCGAGCGACTCGAGTTCGAAGTGGTGGACTGTCCATGACAATACCACGCCATTCTCGGGCGTGTAGCATTCACACAATTCCTGGAAGTGCCGCACTACGCTTACCTACTACTCAAGATGCCAGGACCTAAGGGCGTCATCACGGTCCACGGGAGCTTCACCCGATCGGATCACTGCGACAGGGACTTCAACAGAATCTCCCAGTCATTCGGAATGCAGGAGGATCTCATACGGCTCCGAGAAGTGACGGACAACGGGGCACCCCCAGTCGCAAGACAGAACGCACCAAACATGTCTTTCGACTCCACCGTCAACACAAAGAAGGTGCAGGTCCACCCGACGGACGCCTCCAAGACGGCGCTAATCGCCAACGACCTCAACCCCGCATAGGAAAGCGCGCTCGTCGAATTCCTCCGTGAGCGCTGGGAAATCTTCTCCTGGTGTCCTGCGGACATGCCAGGAGTTCCCAGGGAATTCACCGAGCATGCCCTTAACGTCTTTCCAGACGCCAAGCCTGCCAAACAGTCCATCAGACGACTGTCCGACCTGCGGGCTGAAGCCATCGGAGTCGAAGTCAACAGACTACTCGACGCCAACTTCATCAGGGAGATCAAGGAGAGCGAATGGCTCGCCAACACTGTGATGGTCCCCAAAAAGGACACAGACATCCTGCGGATGTGCGTAGACTTCACATATCTGAACAAGCACTGCTCAAAGGATCACTTCCCTCTTCCTCGGATCGATCAGATCATCGATTCAACTGCAGGATGCGAGAAGCTCTCCTTCCTCGACGCCTACTCATGCTACAATCAGATTCGACTGAAGGTCAAAGATCAGGGGAAAACATCATTCATCACGCTGTTCGGAGTGTTCTGCTACAACACAATGCCCTTCGGGATAAAGAACGCAGGTGCCACGTACCAACGATGCATGCAGGCATGCCTGAAGGACCAGATCGGCTGCAACATCCAAGTCTATGTCGACGACATAGTAATCAAAACAAGAGAGGCCAAGACACTGATCGACGATCTCCGTGAGACATTCGACAACCTTGATCGATATAAGATCAATCTCAACCCACAAAAGTGCGCCTTCGGCGTCCCGTCTGGTCAACTACTAGGCTACTTCATCTCCCAACGAGGGATCGAAGCAAACCCAAAGAAAATCCGGGCCATATTGGCCATGGAGAAGCCGAAGAACCTCAAGGGCATTCAACAGCTTGCTGGGCGAATCGCGACATTGAGCAGGTTCATCAGCTGCATGGGCGCAAAAGCCCTGCCTTTCTATCAGCTGCTACGCAAGGAAGACAAATTCGAGTGGACGCCCGAAGCGGACGACGCATTCGAAGATCTGAAGCAGCTACTCTCTACCTCGCCCGTCTTGGTCACGCCAGGTGGTGAGCACCGTACTCGTGGTCGAAAGAACCGAAGATGGAAAGACCCATGGGGTACAACGCCCAATCTACTACCTCAACAAGGTATTGACACCAACAAAGCAGAGGTATCCTCACTACTAGAAGCTCGCCTACGGCGTATTCATGACGGATCGTCGGCTGAGCCACTACTTCCAGGAGCATCAGGTGATGGTCATCAACGAAGCGCCCCTGAACAGCATCCTGAACAACCTAGAGGCCACAGGACGTGTGGCCCTGTGGGGCATCGAGCTGTCACCTCTAGACATTATCTATGAGAAGCGCCACACGATCAAGTCTCAGGTCCTTCCGGACTTCCTCGTCCACTGGATGGAACTGCAGCTGTCGGACACCCCGGACATGACACAGTCGTGGACAATGCACTTCGACGGCTCCAAGAGCGAGGCTGGAGAAGGAGCCGGGGTCATACTGACCTCCCCGTAGGGTGACAAGATGAAGTACGTCCTTCGGATGAAATTTCGAGCTTCCAACAACGAGGCCGAGTACGAGGCCCTCATCCACGGCATGAGGATGGCCAAGATCTGCGGCGCGACGCACCTGGTCATCTACGGTGACTCGAACCTCGTCGTCCAGCAGACAATGAACGAGTACGACGCACACGCGGCCAACTTGATTGTGTACCGCTCACTCTACAACGCACTCGAAGGAGACTTCGACGGATGCGAACTCCGGCACGTTGGGAGAGAAAGCAACGAAGAGGCCGATAGACTTGCCAACATCGGCTCCACCTGCGCACGGGTGCCACCAGGTGTGTTCCACGAACAGATCTGCGTGCCATCCATCAAAAGGAAATTCCCAAAGGGGTCACCCGAAGAAGTAGAGCACTCGGGGGCTTTGCTACCTGAAGGATAGGAAGAACCAGAAAAACTCGACATAGAGGTCGAAGTGTGTAACACCCTCAGAATCGGACCTATGCAAATTTGGGCATAATTCACCAAACCCGCATAGAAACGATTCAAAGGTGCCCACCAGGCACTTTCGTGCGGGTGGAAAACGAAGTAATAACATTACACAACAGTCCTCGATGGGACCCACAGAACAGATATATATAACAGCGACTCAAGGAGTCAAGAATACAGATATAGTATACAGAGATCCAAATCACCTTGAAAACGATAGAGCGTCCAGCTACGGACAAGATGCAAATGGGGCTAAGAGCCCTGAAGAATAACCAATGGCGTCCATAACCTGCCTGTGCCAAGCCGGAAGGGTAACCACCGCTAACGGCCGATCTCAAAACCTGCTTAAACAAAAGGGTGCCGACAAAGGGCAAAGGAAGAAGAAGGAGCGTCGATCTTGAGGCCAAGACACGGCGAGGCTAGAATCGCGGTCCTCGCCACATAGGTATGGTGGATCAAGCGGCAGCATGCACTAAACAACCTATAGAGACTCAATAAAACTGGCGTATATCAGAGAGGGATAAGGATGACCTAACCGGATCCAACCTGAAGCTATCATCAAACAAACCCATCCTGGCGTTTCCCCCTCGAGACCAAACGAGGAAGTCAACCGAGGAACTCACACAGTTGGCAGTTTTACTCATTCGGTTATAGTTGCGGCACTTTACTAGTCAGGTTTAGATATTCATCCTGATAAAGATAAGCAGTGGGCACTTTTAATTAACCATTCCGTTATAGTGGCAACACTTACTAGTCAGATACAATTATCATGAGATAAACCCAAAACCCAGCAGTTGTTGGTACTTTTACTTAGCCATTCCGTTGTAGTGAAGCTGATTACTAATCATATCGGAAACAAGTCAATTTAAAACAATAAACTTTAGTTATAGTTGTCTATGATCAAGCACTGTGCTCCAAGTCGTCCATAACCGCGGACACGGCTTCTCGAAAAGATTAAACCTAGGGTGCACCAAAGTATCCACAAGCACTTGACCCTTTTTGCCCGCGGTTAACATACACCCATCGATGTCGGCGGGCCTAAGTCACGACGTTCCCTGCACTCCAAAGCAAGCAATCGGGGCCACCCCACTAAGTACACCAAGAACGGTCGGCCGGTCTCCGAGACGGACTCGGGTTTCGACAATGGTACAGAACGACAGGTCCCCAATCGGGATGCCGATCTACAAAACATTCCGCTTCCAAAAGACAATGCAAGACCTCGCACAATCGTAAATAAAGCGGTAAAGCATGGCATAAGTACAGGATAGTAATAAAGCCCCAAACTACTTGTGGCCCCCAGTACAATACTTTGAAATCAGGTAATAATCAATGGGGGGCCCATATCTCCCCACCTGTGGTTAGCGCGCTCGATCTCGGAACAGGTGTCAAGAACTCGGGTCCTACGGGACACAAGTGGGTGTTCGGAAACCAAATATTACCTATCACCCACCGATGCCTCTGCTTAATTCAATTTTAGTTGTTAAACAGGAATTAAAGTGAACAATAAGTAAAACCATTATCATCTCCAACGTCAACATGCGGCAATTCCTCCAACAACCGTGGTACTTGACGACAGCAAAACACTTGAGCAAGCGACTACGACACGCGGGTCCAACTATCTACCAAACAACATGTAATAGGATGTGTCCAAGGCTATATATGGCTGCAAGGGATGTCACGGGTTCGAAACTAGAGCAACGCAACACAGATAGCAATAGATCAATAGGAGGGAAGTAAATACTATAAAAGTAAGATAGGTAGAAAGGGGGAGATGCTCGCCTGAAAACATTGCCGAAGGTTCAACCGAAGATCGGGGCGAAGCTCACATCAACTCAACGGCCTTATCCGCGAAGAAGCAAAACACTAGAAGGAACACCGGAGGCAATATTTAATACAACGGCAGAAGATCGGCATGATGCATGAATGATGCATGGCATGGCAAGGTGCGATGCAATTAGGTCAAATTAAGTGGAACCGGGGTCCCGACAATTATTAGAGGGTTCATGTTGTTTAGCTACCCCGCAATTTAAATGTTGTTTAGCAATGCAACAGATGGAACCGGTTCGCTACACATGTTTAAATGAGGCCGATATGAGACTAGATTTGCCCGCATATGGGCCCCATATTTAATTATTAGGTGATTCGGCATAAGGCCCCCAAACCACAAATATGCATGCGAGACAATTCAATATGCAAGAAGTTATTATGTTATAAAATAGGGTTCGAGGAAGAGGGGTCACACATCAGAGGGGGCTCGACGATCTTGGGGTTCCGGGGTTCGGGGTCGGTCTCGGGGTCCAGGGTTCGACGGGTCGGTCTCGGCAGAAACATTCTCGAATAACGGGGCAGATCTTGAGTTCCGGGGAGAAGGCCTTGGTTCGACATCGGGGCGCAGCGGACCCGCCCTGGTCGGTGTCGTTCTGTCGCTGCTATGGGATCTTGCCGATGCTGAAGTCGGTCGGATTTGGCATCCGGGGTGCAGAACTTGGTGTCCAGACGGAGTACTTGTCGCATCGGTGGCCGTCGGGTCGAAGAACTTGACACTCCAGGGTTCGATCTTGGCGTCCGAGGGTTCCTCCGAGTCCGTGGGGCGTCCGAGAAGGAGACCTTGGCGTGCGGGTTCGGTCTCCGGGATCCGGGCCTGACGAGATTCGGTCTTCGGGGTCCTGCGGGAGAGCTTGGCGTTCTGCGGTCTTCGGCTCCATGTGGCAGATCTTGTGGTCCCGAGGTGGAGGCCTCAGCGTTCCGTGTCGTCGAACATCAGGTTCGAGAGGAAGTACTGGAGGTTTCCATGTAGAAGACCTTGGCGCACATGTGGCTTCGGGTCCGGGGATCTCGGCGTCCGAGAAGGTCTTGGCGCTCAGTTTGATGTTGTTTTTCCCAGGTACCGCGGGTTCTCGGTGACGTTGGAGATCTCGTCTAACTTGCACAACACTCGGGCGGCCACCTGCTAGGCAGATCCTCCCAGAACGGCTCAAACGATATGGGTAGCACACACGCCGCGACCGAGGCGCAGGCGAGGCAGGACGCTGCCGGTGGCGGCCACGGTCTCCAGACGGCCTTGCTGGGATGCTGCAGCGGCGAGGTCGGGCGACGGGCGCTGGTCGCGGCGAGGGGGGGCGGCTGGGGCGACGACGCAGACCGCGGGCGAGGGCCGGGAGGAGCTTGTCATGAGGCCGGAGGAGCTCGCGAGACGGGACCCGCAAGGCGGCGCGGGCGCCTGGCGGGGCGAGGCGGCGATGCGCAGGCGGGGAGCGAGGCGGCGCGGCTTGGGCGACGCCGGTTGCAGGACGGGAGGTCCGGCGGGCTGGCGCGGCGTGGCGGCGGTTATGGGTGCTTCGCTGGGTGGCTAGGGGGAACGGAGGACGCGGTGGCGGTGAGCTTGGGAGGCGAGAGAGGCGGAGGCGATGAGGTCGGGGCGTCTGGCGCAGTATCATGGGCGCCAGATATGAGCTCGCCGACGGGCGGAAGGTTGCTGGCCACGAGGCGGCGAGGCGCAAAGGCAGCTGGTAGAGGGAGGCGAGAGGAGCGGGAGGAGCGTCATGGGGCAGGCGGGCGGCGGAGGGAGGGCGCAGCGGCGACGCCGGGTGGGAGCGAGGCGGGCGCTGGGAAGAGAGGAGATGGAGCGGGGCGCGCGAGCGGGTGGTTGCGGGGAGTGGCAGCGGCGGCGCGGGAAGGGCCAGGGCGGCGGACGGCGGTGGCGTCCACCGGCGACGGGAGGGAACCCGAGAGAGAGGGAGGAGAGGGGCACGCGGGGTCGGAGGTGAGGAGGAAGACGCGTGGGGGTGGAGCTGGTGGGGCCGGGGTCCACGCTGGGGGGACTGGGCAGGAGGTGGGATCTGGGGAGGCGGCTGTGGTGGGGGCAGGGCGGCCATGAAGGGCTGTGGGCGGCCCAGTGGCGAGGAGAGAGAGTGTGAGCTGAGTGCGGTTGGGTGGGTGTGTGGGGCGGGATTGGGAGGGGAGAGAGGGAGGGTGAGGCTGATGTGGCGGTTTTGATAGGCTAAAGGAGGGAGAGGTGAGGTGGCGCATGGGGATAGGTGGGGGTGAGGTGGAGGGTGTGTGTGGGTAGGGAACTGGGTAGCTTGAGGATTTATAGGGGCAGACTAGTTGGACCGATTTAGTTTTCTGGGCGGTCGGGTCAATCGCCCGCTCGACCGCCGCTAAAATAATTAAAACGCTTTGTTTGTTTTAAACGGGTCTGCAAACCGATAGCGGCCAAACAAAATATTCGGGACCCGGTTTTGGCGTTGATTAAAAGACAGGCGTTTAGAAAACAAAACGGCTTTATAAATAGTTTTATGCAAACAATGCATGATGATGACGATGCAATGCACAAATTCAACGCGATTTTCTAGTAGTGGATTTGCGGGATGCCACAATTCGACACCACTAACAATGGATCTCGCCCTCGAGATCCGCCTCATGGTACCGGAAGGAAGGTCGGTGATCTGCGTCTTCTCGCTTCGTGTAGATCCTCGCGACACCACTAACAAGAGGTCGTTGTCCCTGTTCGTCAAGAGAGCACTCCGGATTGACAACGGACGAAGTTAAAGTACGGCCACCTCTAACTTCCATGGAAGGAGTAAACTGCATCGATCCACTATTCAATATACCGAGCAAATGATAAGAGTAGTGGTATGGTCGCGACTCCATCCCGCACTCAAAGCATTACCCTGTACACGAATAGACAGATTATGCAACCAACTCACAGGATTCAGACTGAAGATCTCGACAAGCGAGGTTCGGATCAAAGGAGTGATGCAGACTCTGCATCGGATCTGATGTAGAAGATGTCGTCGCGTCGGAAACACCGGAAGGCTCAAACAAGGAACAAGGAATGGTAACACCGTAAACGGATTCATCAGGCAGCTTGAACACCGGATGGTAGAACACCGTTACCAAAGAAGGAAGCGAAGCCCTAAAGGTACGACGGAAACCCAACCACGAGAATTCCTGGACTCGAAGAAAGAGAAGAGAGCGGATTCAAAACACGTAGGGGTAAGAGAAGAACAGCAGAGGGTAAGGAGTAAAATCGGACCTAATCAGAACTATCCAACCGGTTTTTCAAAAATAGTTTGACACTCTACTTCGGCCGTTAGCTAGGTTATCCTACAGGCTGGACTTGTGGGGTATCGCAACTGCTGAGCTCTGATACCACTCTGTAACACCCTCAGAATCGGACCTATGCAAATTTGGGCATAATTCACCAAACCCGCATAGAAACGATTCAAAGGTGCCCACCAGGCACTTTCGTGCGGGTGGAAAACGAAGTAATAACATTACACAACAGTCCTCGATGGGACCCACAGAACAGATATATATAACAGCGACTCAAGGAGTCAAGAATACAGATATAGTATACAGAGATCCAAATCACCTTGAAAACGATAGAGCGTCCAGCTACGGACAAGATGCAAATGGGGCTAAGAGCCCTGAAGAATAACCAATGGCGTCCATAACCCTGCCCAGGCCAAGCCGGAAGGGTAACCCTGCTAACGGCGTCGATCTCAAAACCTGCTTAAACAAAAGGGGTGCCAACAAAGGGCAAAGGAAGAAGAAGGAGCATCATTACTGAGGCCAGTACACGGCGAGGCTAGAATTCGGCGGTCCTCGCCTACATAGGTATGGTGGACTGAAGCGGCAGCGGCAGCATGCACTAAACAACCTATAGAGACTCAATACCGGGCGATATCGAGAGGGATAAGGATGACCTAACCGGATCCAACCTGAAGCTATCATCAAACAAACCCATCCTGGCGTTTCCCCCTCGAGACCAAACGAGGAAGTCAACCGAGGAACTCACACAGTTGGCGCTTTACTCATTCGGTTATAGTTGCGGCACTTTACTAGTCGTTTAGATATTCATCCGATAAAGATAAGCATGGGCACTTTTAATTAACCATTCCGTTATAGTGGCAACACTTACTAGTCAGATACAATTATCATGAGATACCCCCAAAACCCAGCACTTGTTGGTACTTTTACTTAGCCATTCCGTTGTAGTGAAGCTGATTACTAATCATATCGGAAACAAGTCAATTTAAAACAATAAACTTTAGTTATAGTTGTCTATGATCAATCACTGTGCTCCAAGTCGTCCATAACCGCGGACACGGCTTCTAAAAGATTAAACCTGAGGGTGCACCAAAGTATCCACAAGCACTTCCCTTTTGCCGATCGTTAACATACACCCATCGGTATGTCGGCGGGGCCTAAGTCACGACGCTCCTGCACCCAAAGCAAGCAATCGGGGCCACCCACTAAGTACACCAAGAACGGTCGGCCGGTTCCTAGACGGACTCGGGGTTTGCGACAATGGTCAGAACGATGCGGGTCCCCAATCGGGATCGCTGACAGCGAAAACATTCCGCTTCCAAAGCGTAAAGACAGGCAAGACCTCGCAATCGTAAATAAAGCGGTAAAGCATGGCATAAGTACAGGATAGTAATAAAGCCCCAAACTACTTGTGGCCCCCAGTACAATACTTTGAAATCAGGTAATAATCAATGGGGGGCCCATATCTCCCCACCTGTGGTTAGCGCGCTCGATCTCGGAACAGGTGTCAAGAACTCGGGTCCTACGGGACACAAGTGGGCGTTCGGAAACCAAATATTACCTATCACCCACCGATGCCTCTGCTTAATTCAATTTTAGTTGTTAAACAGGAATTAAAGTGAACAATAAGTAAAACCATTATCGTCTCCAACGTCAACATGCGGCAATTCCTCCAACAACTGTGGTACTTGACGACAGCAAAACACTTGAGCAAGCGACTACGACACGCGGGTCCAACTATCTACCAAACAACAGGTAATAGGATGTGTCCAAGGCTATATATGGATGCAAGGGATGTCACGGGTTCGAAACTAGAGCAACGCAACACAGATAGCAATAGATCAACAGGAGGGAAGTAAATACTATAAAAGTAAGATAGGTAGAAAGGGGGAGATGCTCGCCTGAAAACATTGCCGAAGGTTCAACCGAAGATCGGGGCGAAGCTCAACATCAACTCAACGGCCTTATCCGCGAAGAAGCAAAACACTAGAAGGAACACCGGAGGCAATATTTAATACAACGGCAGAAGATCGGCATGATGCATGAATGATGCATGGCATGGCAAGGTGCGATGCAATTAGGTCAAATTAAGTGGAACCGGGGTCCCGACAATTATTAGAGGGTTCATGTTGTTTAGCTACCCCGCAATTTAAATGTTGTTTAGCAATGCAACAGATGGAACCGGTTCGCTACACATGTTTAAATGAGGCCGATATGAGACTAGATTTGCCCGCATATGGGCCCCATATTTAATTATTAGGTGATTCGGCATAAGGCCCCCAAACCACAGATATGCATGCGAGACAATTCAATATGCAAGAAGTTATTATGTTATAAAATAGGGTTCGAGGAAGAGGGGTCACACATCAGAGGGGGCTCGACGATCTTGGGGTTCCGGGGTTCGGGGTCGGTCTCGGGGTCCAGGGTTCGACGGGTCGGTCTCGGCGGAAACATTCTCGAATAACGGGGCAGATCTTGAGTTCCGGGGAGAAGGCCTTGGTTCGACATCGGGGCGCAGCGGACCCGCCCTGGTCGGTGTCGTTCCTGTCGTTGCGGGGATCTTGCCGGTCTGAAGTCGGTCGGATTTGGCATCCGGGTGCGAACTTGGTGTCCGGACGGAGTACTTGTCGATCGGTGGCCGTGGTCAAGAACTTGACCTGTGGTTCGATCTTGGCGTCTGAGGGTTCCTCCGAGTCCGTGGGGCGTCCGAGAAGGAGACCTTGGCGTGCGGGTTCGGTCTCCGGGATCCGGGCCCGACGAGATTCGGTCTTCGGGGTCCTGCGGGAGAGCTTGGCGTTCTGCGGTCTTCGGCTCCGTGTGGCAGATCTTGTGGTCCCGAGGTGGAGGCCTCAGCGTTCCGTGTCGTCGAACATCAGGTTCGAGAGGAAGTACTGGAGGTTTCCATGTAGAAGACCTTGGCGCACATGTGGCTTCGGGTCCGGGGATCTCGGCGTCCGAGAAGGTCTTGGCGCTCAGTTTGATGTTGTTTTTCCCAGGTACCGCGGGTTCTCGGTGACGTTGGAGATCTCGTCTAACTTGCACAACACTCGGGCGGCCACCTGCTAGGCAGATCCTCCCAGAACGGCTCAAACGATATGGGTAGCACACACGCGGGGCAGATCGAGGCGAGGCAGGCAGGCTCGGACGCGCTGGTGGCGGCCACGGTCTCCGAGACGGCTCGACGCGCGGGATGCTGCAGGCGACGAGGTCGGGGCGACGGGCGCGGGTCGCGGCGAGAGGGTGGGGCGGCCTGGGCGACGCAGCGGGACGGCGGCAAGCGACGGGCGGGAGGAGCTTGCTGCGAGGCCGGGAGCTCGCGGAGACGGGACCGCAGGCGGCGGCCGGCGCCTGCTGCGGCGGCGAGGCTGGCGCGGCGAGGCGGTGGCGCGGCGGCGCGATTGGGCGACGCCGGGCGGTTGCAGGGACGGGGAGGTCCGACGGCGGCTGGCGCGGGTACGGCGGCTTGCGGGGGGTGCTCGCCTGGGGCGCGCGGGGTGGCTAGGGGGGGAACGGAGGACGGCGGCGGCGGGGAGCTTGGGAGGCGAGGAGAGAGGCGGAGGCGATGACGGGGTCGGGCGTCATGGGCGCAGTACTGCGGCGGGCGCCAGCAGCTGGGCGACGGCGGAAGGCTGCTGGCAGCGGGCGGCGAGGCACGCGGGCGGCGGCGAGTAGAGGGAGGGCGAGAGGAGCGGGAGGAGGCGTCTGGGTCGCTGGAGGGCAAAGGGCGGGAGGCGCAGCCGGCGAGCGGCGACGTCGGGTGGGAGCCGGCGAGGCTCGGGCGCGGGGGAAGAGAGGAGATGGAGCGGGCGAGCGGTGGTTGAGTGGAGTGGCAGCGGGAAGGGCAGGCCAGACGGCGGTGGCGTCCACCGGCGACGGGAGGGAACCCGAGAGAGAGGGAGGAGAGGGGCACGCGGGGTCGGAGGTGAGGAGGAAGACGCGTGGGGGGGTTGGTGGAGCTGGTGGGGCCGGTGGGGTCCACGCGGGGGGGGGGGGTGGGGACTGGGCAGGGGGGGGGGATCTGGGAGGCGGATGTGGCCGGTGGGCGCGTTGGTGGCCGGGCGGGCAGGCGGGCCAGTGGCGAGAGAGAGTGTGAGCTGAGTGCGTTTGGGTGGGTGTGTTGGGCTGGATTGGGAGGAGAGAGAGGGGAGTGGGTGAGGCTGATGTGGCGGGTTTTGATAGGCTAAAGGGGAGGGGAGAGGTGAGGTGGCGCATGGGGATAGGTGGGAGTGAGGTGGAGGGTGTGTGTGGGTAGGGAACTGGGTAGCTTTAGGATTTATAGGGGCAGACTAGTTGGACCGATTTAGTTTTCTGGGGCGGTCGTTCGGGTCAATCGGCCCGTTCGACTGCCCCGCTAAAAATAATTAAAACGTTTGTTTGTTTTAAACGGGCCGTCTGCAAACCGATAGCGGCCAAAACAAAATATTCCGGGGACCCGGTTTTGGCGTTTGATTAAAAGACGGGGCGTTTTAGAAAACAAAACGGGCTTTGCGAAATAGTTTTATGCAAACAATGCATGATGATGACGATGCAATGCACAAATTCAACGCGATTTTCTAGTAGTGGATTTGCGGGATGCCACAAAGTGGTCAACCTGATGCAGGTCATGGCAGTTGAAGAAACATGGACACAGCCATACCTCCGATATCTGATACACGGGGAGCTGCCTGATAGCCCGACAGATGCCCGGCTCATATCTCACCGGTCCAAGGTCTTCACCATCATCAATGGCGAACTGTACAAGCGCATCATTTAGGGTGTACTCCAAAGGTGCGTCACCATCGGTGACGGCAAAACCATCCTCCAAGACATCCACAAGGGTATCTGCGGCCATCACGCGGGCAGCCGCACCCTTGTCGCCAAGCTCTACGAGCTGGGTTTACTGGCCAACGGCCATGAACGACGCCAAGGACATCGTTCGAAGGTGTAATGGGTGCCAGAGGTTCGCAGATAAACCACACGCACCAGGATCGGAGCTCGGGCCCATGCCCCTGTCCTGGCCCTTCGCCCAATGGGGCCTCGACATGATCGGCAAACTGCCCAAGTCCTCGAAATGAGGCCACGTCTACCTCCTGGTCGCAGTCGACAAATTCACCAAGTGGATCGAGGCCATGCCCGTTACTAACCAAAAGGGCAAAACAGCCGTCAAGTTCTTCGAATCCATTGTTTACAGGTTCGGCGTGCCGCACAACATCATCACCGACAATGGGTCGAACTTCATCTCCAAGGAATTTCAGGACTTCTGCGAAGACCTCGGAATCAACATCACATACGCCTCAGTGGCGCACCGGCAAACAAACGGGCAGGTCGAAAAGGCCAATGGCCTCGTCGGTGGCGGCATCAAGAAGCGCCTAATGAGCCCACTCCAGCGACTCGCAGGAGCCTAGACACAAGAGCTACCCTCCATCCTTTGGAGCTTGCGCAGGACACCAAATAGCTCAACAGGCTACACGCCCTTCTTCATGGTGCACAGAGCCGAAGCCGTGCTGCCTGCAGAGGTACGCCACAAGGCCTCGCGGGTCGTCGCCTACAGCAAAGCCGAATCAATGGCCGCACTCGAAGACGCCGTCGACACACTCGACGAGGCACGCGACATCGCCGCGGCTCGATCAGCGGTCTATCAACAGAGCCTCCGCAACTACCACAGCCGTCGGCCGCGCCCAAGGTCCTTCGTCGAAGGAGACCTAGTCTTACGGCTCAAGCAAGAGCGACCGAAGAAGCTCGATTCGCCATGGGAAGGACCCTACGTCGTCACTGAAGTCATCCCAGGAAGCGCCTATCGCCTCAAGCACGTGGAGTCTGGAGTAGCATACTCCAACCCATGGAACGTCGCACAATTGCGACGCTTCTACCCCTAGCTACCCCCCCTCCTTTTACTTTCAAGAAGGCTATTCAGCCAAGGCTACTGAGCCGAACAATGTACCTTCTCATTACGATATGAATAAAGCTAAGTGTCTCGCCCCAAAAATTTGTCTATTATTCACATTTTCTTCATGTTACAACACACTCGGGGGCTCCCCTCACCTCACGAGTTCGTCGACTGAGGATAACACGTGTACACCTAAGTAGCTGACCATGTTAGGCTAACGAAAAGGGCACGCATACAAACAAAGCACCACATGCTAACAACAATAAACCTTTACAGCAAAGGGCATAACACACCCAGTCGAATACATACAAATTTTACATCTATCTTTTTACAAGTCATACCTATTCTGAAGAATCACCTGCGCACGCTGCTCAAAAAGATCTACAATTTGTTCGGCATACTGCCTTACAGCCACATAATGTGGACGCATGTCCCACATGCCACCAACCGGCCAAAGAGGCGGCCTAGCCGCCACAACAGTAAGATCTACATCAGAGCGATGCAGCCGCATGAGGGAAAGCGCAGCCTTCACCCCTGCAACTAGCTGATGCCGCACCAGCTTCCTGACATGATGCACATCTCGAAACTTCGCCAGCAGGCCCCATAGGGTTGATGGTGCCTCATCAAGGGGAAACATCACATGCAGAATTGACGCGAAGGAAGTCGTCCCTTGCCGCAGCACACACGACACCTGGTGAACACGATCCTGCACAGTCGCAAGGACCATTGCATGATCTCGATCCATCCAGAAAAAGCCGCCGGCCTCTATGTCCTGCTGGGTCAGGCAATTGATCCGAACAGCAACACACTCTTTTTCCTCCCTAGGAACAAGGTTAGCACCTGCAACAAACTGCAACGTAAGATGACAAGCCAACAGACGCATCCAAAAAATGAGCAGCAGCTCGAGGAAACTCACATTAAAGCTGTTCGGCCAAACGCCACAACTCCCCCATCAGATACTCCTCCCTGGCGGCGCTCCGTTCCGCCTTCGACTTCCAAACATCCGCGTGGCCTCGAACGCCAATCAACTCTTTCTCAATACTACTGATGCTGTCACGAAGAAATACAAGCTGCGACGCATCATCCAAGGAGGGTCATAGCTGTGGCGCAGGCGAAGTATCAATGGGATCACCACCCGAAGGTCCCTAGAGGAAAATAAGGCACGGATATGAACAAACGCATGAATAAGCAAACAGCTCGGAGATTCATTATATACAGCAAAAGCCACTGCGTGGCACAAGGAGTGTTCATAGATACATCAAAACAAAAGAAACAAAAGCTATCCTACAACTACAAGGCCTAAGAAGCTGCATCCTGAGTAGCCTCGAGCGGATCACCGCTCTTGGCCTCTCCTCGCCTCTACCGCGTACTCCGCCAGCAAGTCAATCAGCTTCGACCCATAGCGTTTACAACGGGCAGCATAGAGGGTGAAGGCTACATCGGATCCGTCGGCAGTTGTCGGCATCTGGGAGGTGACCTGATGAAGATCCAGCTCCGCTCCAAACGCCATGGCCATCACCAGCCCCATGGAAGCGTCGATACCCTTTTTCTTACGCTTGTACGCCACGAGAGCCTCGGCTGACAGTGCGTCCGCCAACAATTCGACATCCTCGAGGGCGACGCCCTTGGGGACGAGCTCCTTGTAGAAGCGTCCGAGAACCACCTTGGCCTTGGCAAGCGAGCCGACCACGGTACTTCAGCGGTCTTCGACCACCGCAGTGGCGTCATCCAGAGCACTTCCGTGCTCCAGGGCACCACGGTCAAACTCAATTCCCGCGGCATCTAGAAAAACGGAAGAGGCAACGTGAAAACTAAGCAAAACAAGAGATGCAAGGAAGCCGAAAAGAATAGATGAAACTACTCACCCGAAATAGCCTTCGCGGTGGCCATCAGCTTGTTGGCTACCTCCTTCTCACGCGAGGCCGCAGCGGTGGCGAGTTGGTACTCATGATCCATGGCCTCCTGCTGCAGGCGCTCCTTGGTCGAAGCCGCGCCGGCTAACTCCTGCTCAAGGCGCTCTTTAGCACCAACGACATCCTTAGCTTTTTTTCCCGCTCGCCCGAGGCTCTTTTTGATAGAATCAAGCTCACGGAGGGCAGTGTTGTTCTCCTCTACAACAAAAAACAAACATGAAATTCGTGGGTAAGCAGCAGCCAAAGAAGGAGAGGATCGATAAAAAAACACACGAACCTTGGAGCCGCTGAAGGCTGGCGTCCAATGCCAGATGCTGCTTCACCAGCTAGTTGGCACCTTGAACAAAAGGCTGCGAGAAGAAGCAACTTGTCAGGGAAAATACTCGAGGGCTATGCCTAAGAAAACGAGCAAAGCAAATCATGCATACGAAAACGCTCGGGGGCTCCCCCCGAGATACGTACAAAAAAATGGCATGATCAGCAGATCATCCGACAGATGCTCGGGGGCTCCCCCCGAGGCACAAAACAAAAACGATCAGCAGATCATCCGAAAAATACTCGGGGGCTTCCCCCACGGCAAGAACGAAAACACTTACGTGCTCAGACGGCGACTCCGAAGGTCCGGCTGCAGTCTTCTAGGGAACAACCACCCGAGCCTCCTGCGAAGAAGGGTTCAGAGCAGCGCCCTCAGAGGTGGCCACCGTCTGAGGAGGGGGAGGAGAAACCTTCGATCCCCCCACCATCTCCCGAGCGCCATCACTGAAGGAGCCATCGGAGGAGTGGCTACAAAATAAAAAATCAGACAAGTACAAGCAAGAAGACGAGAGAGAGCAAAAGAAATGGCAGATACTTACGAGTCAAAATCGCTCAATTCGAAGACAGGCGGGGCCCTCCTGCCTTTCTTCTCTTCCTTCTTCTGCTTCGCCGGCGGCTGCGGCGCCACAACACGTGCGGGCACGGCCGGAATAGGAGAGGAAGAGCCACCATGACCCCCACTGTGACACTCGAGGCATGACGGGTTCCTAGGCGTCGGCGGAGTCGAAGCATTCGATGATTCGCTCTATCTCCGCGTCCGCTTTCGAGTCTGCTCCTCGCTCGACCCAAAAGTTTCTTCAGCCAGCGACCGCGCTGAAGGAAGCTCAGACATGGAGTCCACTACCTCATTGTCCGGCGCATCCGGAAAATGTTCGGGCAGTGGAGGCGCCATGCCAGGCACTTTGAACTCCTACACAAAAGAAACAAACCTTCAGAATGAAAGCAAGTGCAAGAAAACACAATGAAAAAGCGACGCGACGCCCAGATCTACACCTCGAGAACTGCATTTAGAGGCGGTGAGGAGTCGGAACTTCCCCGGGAGATCCTCTTCAGCTTTGTACTTCAGCAGCGACCGAAGAATCCTATCGAGATCCCCCTTTGAGAGCTCCTCAGTCGAAACCCTAGTCGGATCATGGCGGCCAAAATAAAGGAACATCGAGTGCGCCCTAGCCTAGAGCGGCAACACCCGACGTTTGAGGAAGGTGTGGATGATATCCACACCGTTCACCTCTTT
Organism: Avena longiglumis; assembly: GCA_030063025.1. Classification (NCBI taxonomy): domain Eukaryota; kingdom Viridiplantae; phylum Streptophyta; class Magnoliopsida; order Poales; family Poaceae; genus Avena; species Avena longiglumis. Next base: position 99,629,178 of record CP125975.1, read on the forward strand.
ATCCGGAATCACATGGAGGTCCTCCACCCGACGATAGAGCTCCTCTATCTCCGCCACCTCACCATCCAAGATGTGGTTCTTCCAGGACCTCTTCGGCTGGATTTTCTGGGAGGGGTCGAAAGGAGCAAGGCCAAAATTCTTCCCGGACACTATGGAGTCGCGGATGTAAAACCATCACCTCCGCCAGTACTGGACAGACTGAGACATAGAAAAGGAGAAGAAGAGAAAGTTGGATTTTAGGGAAATGATGCAGCCACCGATGGGATAAACGCCATCGGAGCCAGATTGCCTCTTCCTGGAACAGAGCTTCCGGAAGAGGCCAAAAGTGTGGCTCGACACCGAGCCAGCACTCGTAGAAGGTGATGAAGAAGGCAATATGAAGAAGAGAGTTCGGCGAAAGATGATGGAGTTGGATGCCATAGAAGAAAATCAATCCACGGAGAAAATCGTGGATCGTGAAAGAAAGGCCCCGAAGGATAAAAGCAACGAACATGACCCGAAACCCAGCGGGAGGACGGGGAATTACCTCGTCATCGGGAATCCTGACGGCCTCCCTATCCTGTGGGATCATACCCCGCTCACGGAGCTTGCGGAGATCGCCCTCGCGCGTCTCCGATCGTCGCCAGCCACCATCGGTGATGCGAGTAGCGGCAGAAACCTTCTTGCCGTTGGCGGAAGCACTAGTACCAACTGCAGTGGAGGCCTTCTTGGACTTCCCCATCGTAGTACGGCAATGACGATGAAGTGAACGCAGAAAAAAGTATGGAAAGGTTCGAAGAAATTCCAGCGCGCAGCGAAAAAAGCTCAAAGAAGATGGGAGCAGTGAAAAGAGAATGGCTGGAGTGAAAAACAAACTATCTTTTCCCCAGTGATTATAAGGACGACGATGATGCACGACGACCGTTCATCGGGAATACCTAAAGCCAATATCCAAATCCAACCGTCCATGTGTCGGCACAGCAGCGAACCGTCGCTCACACGCCGTCCACTACGCACGGAAATCAAGGCGACGCCGTAATTATCTACACGCCGCGCGTGACCAGTCAACTCAAAGTCAGAAGGTGGGACCCATGTCCGTCCAGTCACGTCATCTCTAGCGCCGCAGACGTTTGAGGTTACAGATCGTCAGCAATGATGTCATCAAAATCTATACTAGCAATGGTTACAATTCTTCGGCTACACATCTAAGAGTACTCAGCCGAATCTACGATTCAACTAACTACTCGGGGGCTACTCCTATCAGGAGATCTGGCCACGCACCCGAAAACCGATCAAAATACTACAAAATTGAACTATTCTTCAATTCCTACGTCGAGTCTACGACTCCACTACGGACTCGGGGGCTACTCCCATAGGGAGGATGGATTCAAGCATCCGAAAATTTTGTGTCCTACAGACCTAAAAGTCAAAAAAGACGGAATTAAAGTCTCTGCTCGAGTCTACGACTCTAAAAGACACTCGGGGGCTACTCCCATAGGGACCGTTGGTCGCGCACCCTGGGAATTCTTCGACTGCGATCCTTCAGATCAGCATGCAAAATTTTTTCGGCAACTCTGTCCCAGTTAACACTAAGTGAGCAACATCCTCCTTGGCCACCCAAAACACCTCCACGGTGATAAACATTCGGATTCTATGTCTGCGACATAAATATAAGACCTACAGATATCATCTGATGGCCTAGCAACACACACGATCTACTAGTTAGAATCCGTGCCAGTAGGCGCGATAAAAAATCCCGACGGACGCGTTGGGTACATCATTTAAAATTTACTGGAATTCCACTCCTGTAAGTCCTCCGCGGCCTGAGTCGAATTACGCCATCATATGTTCCGGGATCGAGTCGAGGGACTCGAATCTGAAGAAGATCGTGTTGTTTTGTCCTAAGACAGTTAACTGACCCTGATCCGTCGGTAGAGTCAGGCACACGCATCAACAATCCCTACACACTCAAATCGTTCTCTAAACGAACAAAGATAGCTACACCCGAAAGAATAAGGAGTCCTCAGCCGAATCTACGATTCGATTGAACACTCGAGGGCTACTGACATGGTTATATCCTACGGGTACACAATCTTAGCATACCTAGTCCAGCCCAAGGAAGGCCCAGGAGAACATGCGCCAGCCCATGAAGAATTTCGGGTGGCCAGGACCCATGACGCCTTCGGATCCTTGGAGAACAAGACTAGAATAGATAGAATATTCAAAGGGGCAAACCCTAAAACTTGTAACCGACTCGATCTATGCCCGGGACCTGCCTACTTCTATATAAAGGCTAGGAGGGCACGACGAGGAGGGCATCACATACCATAGCATACACACCTCCACGCCAGATTACATCTGTGCACCCCTGTAACCTTCAGTTCTGCCGTAATCAAGAGCAGACAAGCAGGAGTAGGGTTTTCCCTCCGGGGGCCTGAACCTGGGTAAACCTCGTGTCCCCGTGTTGCTTGTTTGCTAACCGTTCCGCGATCTCCAGCATCCCCATCTTCTCCAAAATCCAAGCTCATAACAATGGGCATTGGCGAGATTAAACCTCGTCAGGTGGCCACACCACCTTGTGGCGCGGCCCAGGGGGACCCGTGCTAGGGGGTGATGTGGGACCCCTATTGCCCATCTCTTCTTCCCCTTATGGATTCCTTCATCTTCTAAAAAATAGAAACTTCCATATATTTTCTAGGATTTTCTGATCTTCACGAATATTGCATCTGGACAACGCTTTTTCCATCAGAATCCTGACTCCGGCGGTTCATCCTTCAAAAGTCATCAAACATGGAAAATATATGAAATAACATAAGTATCATCTCTTAATATGAAATATATCAATGAATAACAGTAAATTATAATATAAAATAGTGATGCAAAATGGACGTATCAGCCACCTGGGTAGTATCGTCCTGGTAGCAATTCCTAATTGTTCATTCTTCTGCTTACGAGTTATGATGCAGTTCACGTACTCCACTCTATATGGAAGAGTTCATCTCATCAAGACAAGAATCCACATATCATCCTACTATAAATGTTGAATGGTCTAAATATCTTTCGACATTTTTACTGGAATGAGAAGATCCTAAAAGGAGGTAGACATTGCGGCGTGCGTGTGTGGGGGTGGGGGGGGGGTTGGTGTCTTACCAAGAGAAATTGTTCCTCTAGTGAGTGGAGTGTAGAACATAGATTAGATGCATATCTTTTCTCCTGAAAAATTTAGAAGAAGGAAACAGTTTATTGAATTCAACAACTTCATCAATGCAAAAATACTTATCAGTAGTACTAACTGAAGATAGAAGATCCACATGTTGTCCTACCATGTACACGTATTTTCTGTAATATAGAGGAAATATGTCAATTCCATGTCCTCCAAAATCGGAAGGTGGTTAATAAAACACACACACATTCAGTCGCTCACTCACTCATGTAGAAAGTAGTAAGTACCCTGACAAACATAAGATCATGGTATTTATCTAGCTAGAGTCTTTTCAAATATGATATACCTACATTTGCATCGAACTTCTATTCGCCCTGAAGCAGTTTGCATGAATAAGCTTAGACCATGAGGAAATCTGGCTTATTGACCCAATTTCAAAACCAATGAAAATAATGTTAAGACTATGTTATTACTAAACAAAATATAGCCCATAAATCCGTATATTAAGACCAAGAAGCAAAGTGAAAATTTCATAGTTTCCATGTACTGCAATTTTAAGGGAAAGGAAGATTACCATCACTGGAACTTAAACATCGGTTCACAATGCAATAAAGCAATACAAGACCTTAACAACCTTGTTTTTGGTAAACCTTAATTAGATTTAATATGCATTATCATGAGCATATCATGAATTATTTTTAAACCTAAGAAAATGTTGCATTAAAAATTAAAGAGAGAACCTTAAATGTCCTATTTCTGTTTGTTTTAAACACTGTCAAAATGTTTGAAATATTAAAACCATAAATATGGGAATGCTTTTTAAAAATTATGAATCTTCCTATATTTTTTGTTATAATTTTCTGAGGTATTTAAATTCCTCAAATAATTACAAAACAATAGCATATTTGCTAAAGTAGTGCTAATTTCTAGTTTATAGAAAAATCCCAAACGTTCGGGGGCCTTTTTTTTTTGAAAAAAACTCTTTGTCTTTTACCTTACGCAAGCGTTGCTGCTGCGTGCCCTCGGATGCTTCGTCGACCACCACGTCGCCCCGATGCCTCAGACGAGGAGCTCCCTAACCTCGCACGAATCTCCTCTCACTTCCTTTTTTTATTAATTCTAGAATTTTTTTTAATCTTTTAAAGTTCATATCTTATTCCCTGTTTATCAGGAAAATGTGTATGACCTATATAAATTTTCAGAAATATGAAATCAATCTATTTGTACAAAAACCATACGTTAAACAACTTATCCACTATTGTAATAGAAGAACATAGTAACCCCTTTATGTAATTATGGAGTTATTGAAAATATGATAGTTTGATATATTTGAACTCCATTTAAATTGTTCTCCATATTAGGGATTACAATTCAGTACCTTTTAACATGTCATTCCATCATACTTGTATGTGCATTGCAGCTATGCCACGTCGAATGTTGTTTCTACCTTTTCAGTGTTTGCTTCATAGTAAGATCCGACGTTGATGTTGGTAAAGAGTTTAAGATCGAGACCGACGGCAAACATAACCAACTTGATCATCAATGAATAAGTCATGAAGCGGATCCTTAAAATATATAATTCTTTATCGGCAAAGAAGGCAAGGGTAGCTCCAACATATCTAATGATATGGTTTTAAAGCATTTCAATTTTGGCTATTGCATACGATTTCACTGTCTTTTGTTGATAGATAGTGTAATGCTAACTGATGCATATTTCATACGTACTTATAGCCTAAATTACCCGATCCACTGCTCCTAACACAACTAGGTTTTGGCTTGCTAGCATAACTAGATCTTTTGTACCAGTTATTCTTAGATATTTAAGTCTTGTCTTTCTGGTTGATGATCAAAGCTACGAATGAACCTAATTTGACATGATAATATGGTATGATGAGTGAATGTGAGTTGGGCATGCTAAGCCTTGCTGTATGAGAGGTCATGTTGGGTTGTGGTTTTTGTAATCCTGTCACCCCTAGGACGTGAATTCTCACTTCTTGAACCAAGACTGCACGTACAGTCACACTTTTACCTAAAAACTCACTCAAACTTGCCTAGTAGATTACATGAGTTACCTAGTTCGGACGTTCTATTTGGCATATATATAGAAAAATGATTTGAAAATAGCTGGAGGAGGCGGTGCATCATAGAAGGTAGGGCATGGTAGCAAAAGTAAGGTAAATGTAGTGGTTAACCACCTTTTACCGGTATCCCTCAGAAGTGTGCTAATCTAGTGCTACTAAGAGTCTGTTGGTACATATGAGTAAAATTATACACCCTTACAAGATTATATCTTTTCAAAAAATTGTGTCCTCGGTTATAGATGACTTGGAAATGGATTCCGATGACCATAAAGAACATGAAACTAATCATAAACTTGCCAGCTGAAGAGTGAAAGATTGCTTCCTCGAGGATCGAGGGGGTAATCCTAGTTGGTAGGTTCAGCTGATATAGATTCGGTGGATATAAAAATGATCAATAAAGCTATATATATCGCTTTTTTCCGTATTTTAAATATCCAGAGTAAACGAGTTTCTACTCCTATTTATTTTCGAAAAAAAAGATTGCTTTATGCAAAGTAAATCGATAGAAAGCCTTTCTGATCTAAGTTTGTAGCTAATAGGTCATCTAAGTTTTGAAGAGTACATCCTATACTCACCCTTGTTTCTTGATATTTTTGCATGGGAGTAAGTATTCTTTTGTATGAACATCGAACGAGTAGCTTGAGATTACCAGACAGCAACCTAAAATCTATGGATTGAGACGTCACCGTTATGTTTCAGGCTTCTTAAGCCATTTATTAAGTTTGCTATGTCTAATAGCATAATTTTGTATTCGTTGATTGTTATACGTGGTCACTCATCTTTGTTTGCAATATTTTTATTCTCGTTTCCGTTAAGAGCATGTATTACTCTGGAGTCCTAGTGTAACAGATGTGTTATCGATTCTCTAAGTGTAAACTCTCGATCTCCAAGTTCGGTTTGTGTCAAACGAAGATCTGGAATTCATCTAACCCTGATTCTGGATCCCCTTCCAAGTTCAAGGAAGTAATCGGTGGAAGTTGTGGCGCGTCTAAACCCGTATCATGACATCTCTAGTTTTTCGCATTTGTTAGTGGTGTTACAACACCTCCACTTGTTGGACGTTTCTAGAACAAAATCCGGCGCTAAATAAAAGTTGGATGGATGCAGCTTTCGTACAGAGAATGGCCGAATTGCCACTCGCGTTCCCAGGTTTATTAACGAAAATTTCAAATTCTCCCAAACTTTGTCTAAAGTGAGAAAATTTCCTACTAATTTAGGCGATTGCATTACATTATAGGAAATTTCATACATATTTTATCAAATTTGGACATATAAACAAATTCGACTCACATTAGCCTAAAAAGATAAATACACGGGGAAATCCTAGTTCATGCAGAGGTGGCGGTAGAACACCGTGTAGTCGCCCTGTCGCCGTCGACATCACTCGGCGGTTTATAGCTTAACGGATGGGAGCTGCAGCCTTGCCTAGCGTCTCTCCCGCGCCACTGTCGCGACGAGGGTCCCGGCCCACCTCTTCTTTGTCGGAGTCATCGAGGAGAATCATGTTGATGCTTTGATAGGAGCTCTGTCGACAGCGAGCGACACACTCGGCCTAGCGCTCGTCCTGCTCCTGTAGATGATGAAGGCGTTCAGCCTCCGCCTGCTCCCAGTCTGACCTAGACCAGGCACACAAGGCGGGGCCATCATCGGCGGGACTTCGCTTCATGGCCATCTTGAGGAGGAAGTCCTCTCCGTCCTCCGACGAGGCCCACTCCACCGACTCCCTCTTCGATGTGCATAGCGGCCCACCGGTGCCGGGCTCCTTCTTCGCCCTAACGAGGCGAAGATGGCCACACTGCGGTGATGGAGCGCGATGCTCATTGATGACGAGCCCACGCGAGCGTGTGAGCGGCACCGAGCGTGAAGGAGACTCAGGCTCCCGCTTCACTGGCTGGAGAGGCGACGTGTAGCGCGACGAGTCGTTGTGCGCCGAGCCAGACGAGCGCTCGGACAATGCCGACGAGAAGGAGGACGACGTGCTGGCCATCCTCCTTGGCATCTAGTAGTCCGTGCCCCGCCACCGCGATAAGGACAGAGGCGAGTGCGGCGGATACCCTAGCCGCGAGGTTGTTTTCGGCCATGATATGATCGAGGACGGGAGCGAGGGTGCGGCTGGGCGTACTCCACCAACGACACCGACCTTCGGCATTGTTACCCGCCGGCGATAGGTATCGACCCTCGTGGTAGGCCAGCCAGCGCTCGCGGAAGTACTTGTTCCAATACGCCTCGTTCTCACGGTGCTCCTCCGACGATGGCTGCAGTGACCTAGCATACCACTGCATGATGTAGTATACTATAGTCGTTGACCTAACACCAATTAATCACCGTTCACTAGTATTACATCCCTCAGAGTGGTACAACAAAAACACAGCAGGTCCAATACATGGCTAAAGGTTATAACTCAACTCTGTATACAAGATCCAGAGAACACTCTAAGTTATAGATAGAGAAAGAAACTTCTTACCAAGAAGAATCAGAAGTAAACAACTCAAAATCTATCATACTAATAAGACTAGTATCTGAACTAGGGTCTGGCAGTTGCTGCTATTGCAATACGCTACAAAAATAGGTTCTATGGCTAGAGATTATATTCCTATCTAATCAGTAACTTCGTCTTCACTTAAGTTGATGTATATGTTGACTTTCTTGTATTCCTTGAAGAACTTTCGCTTCTGGTGATGATTCCTGGAGCATAATTTGTTGTAGACATCGTCTGTACTGGCTTTAGAACCTAGCACGGGTTAAGAAGATACGTTGAATACGAGCGTACTCAGCAAGTTCACTAGAAAAGGAGTGTTTGATGCACTATATCTACGGCCACAGACCATAGGTCGTAGGCAATGCAAGTTTTCGTAAACATTTCTTCAAAGGTTGCTTTTATTTTTAAAAACTATGTCTGTCAGCCTTCACGGGTTTACCAGAACTTTCATGGAGTTCCTTTCCCGCCGCGTTCGCAGCTCCTTCCCGGAACAGGGAGTAACAAGTTACAGTTCTTACACTCTGCAGAGGTGCATTACTTTTCCCATGAGAGATCAACTCCTTGTTGCACAACCGGGCAGCTTATTCCCGTCCACAATTCCGTGATGTGGGGCCCAGTAGATGTTCCAAGCCAATCACTGCCCTCTCCGCGACCCCATAAGTCTGCACGATCCTTCGAGGCTGGCTCACCTCTGTTAAACCCCCTTCCGGGTAACTGGTGATGCCCTGGCAAGTGCCATATCAGATGGATTATACCACTAAAAATCACTCATAGATAATCTAGACACCAAAAGTGCGGGGCATAAGGGTGCCCACCCATATGTTGGATCCGCACAAGGAATCACAACGTCACGTTAAGGTCGTCTTGCCTCCATACGAGAGGAAAAGGATACAGCTGACTTCTTCGTACCATTCCAAATCTCATGGTTAACACATAATATACGGAGCAAGAATCACTAGCGACATTGGTTGTTAAGTCCTAGATAATATGTTCCTTTACCATCGGAACTTTTATAGTAGGTTAATACCTCATGGTAAATAACCTATAATCACATTATTATGAAAATAGTGTTTTCTGACCTTTTTCAAATGCAGGTGATGACAACACTGGATTTGCAAAATAATTTACATAAAATAATCAAAGGACATGAGCAAGTGTGAACTTGCCTTTTGTGATTGCAAGATTATGCACTCACGGTCTTCAAGACAATATAAGATCCAATATCTGAAATCGGCATCATTGGTCCGGTAAGGACTAATGTTTAAAGAAGCAAAATTTTATTATGCATAGTAATGTAATGCAAATTGATAATCTCGAATCCTGGGAATAAAGCTGATCTAGAGTTTGTAAAATGGAAAGGTTTCTTTAAGATGTGTTTTTCTTTTAGATAAGTTTTACACGTGTGCTTCTTATTGAGGCTTGTGAGTGTGTGTGAAATAACATGTAAACATAAAGGTATACAACAATAAGATATACTATTGAGATACGCTACTCAAAGATTGCTTACATGAGAAATATCTTATCTTCAAGTTTTACTTTGCAAGTAATGGCATTTATAAGGAACTTAAGTATTAACAATTATAAACAAGTAAAGTATGAAGTAAAGTGATTATTATTAATTGTCATCTGTTGTCTGAAGTGGCAAAAAGAATAACATTTGAAGAAAAGATTTCTTTATTAAGGTTTAAACAACCTTGATGGCTTTTAGAATATGATTGATAGGATGTGATTAATGTTATTTATGCTTGCTTGAATAGTCTAGACTTGATATTCCTTAGATCTTAATTAAAAATAGACCAAAGTTAATTATAAAAACATATAATAAAGTCTTTAGCATTATATTTAAAGACTTGTAGACTAAATTTAACTTTCAGAACATATATGGATTTAAGATGTAATGCTTATGATAATTGTACGTTGTTCACTTCATAAGGTTTCTTTTGAAGTTAACTCGGAATGGTACTACTTTTATTTAAGTAGTGGTTTTTCTACTATTATAATGGAATAGAATCATTTACCTTTTTACAAATGAGTGGTTACAGTTTGTAAACAAGGAAATAATATTACCTAACTACTTATGGATTTATTATAGTGTTTTGATATGTTTATAACCTTGTGTTTGAATGATATTTCAATAAGATTGTATATAAAATGTGTTGAATCATTTTGACTTCATATTATCAATATTTAAGACTAAAATTATTTATTAGACCTTAATTGGCTAATTTTAGAAATATTAGCAAATTTTTATTTATCCTTACATGAATTATTTATCAAGGAAATTAGATTTAAATTCAAGTTATTAAAATATTAAGTTTTTATTTACTTCAAAAGTGTATTATTATATTTTTAACGTGTAGGTATTCTTTTTGTGATCATTTTGGTATATTACATTTATTTTTGTGATTTATAAATAATAAGATATGAATTTTAAAAATTTATTACTTTATAAACACTTAATAAATAGTAAATATTTAATTAGGTGAAATAATAATGCATGATTATAATTTTAAATTTCAGTTCTTATTTTTCTATGAATTTTGATATATTATTTATATTATTATCATTTACCACTATTAAAATATGAATTATCAAATTTTATTATTTATAAAATCTTTATGAAATAATAATTATTTAAATAACTAACGTAATAATGTTTGATAATAGTTTTAAGTTTTAGATTTTATTTTTCTAAAAAAATTCATACATTACATATATTTTTCTAAATTATAAAACAGAAGTTATTAATTTAACAAGATTAATGATTTTTATTTAATTTCTAGAATAGTTAGATTTGGATTTATAACATTTGATTTATTTCCTAAACAGAGAGTAACTTTTTACACCACATACACACACCTAGCTATTGGGCCCTAGGCGACGTCGCACGCCACCTCGGCGAAGACTAGTCAAACCCGCAGACACGACGCAAGCATGACGTCGTTGTGACGTCAGCGCGGCCACCACCGTCAGTTGGTGGTCGCCAACAATGATCTAAGGCGTGGCTAACCTAGCTCGAATGAGTGCGATGTGGTAAACCTGATAGTGGCGGCACCGCCCACCTATGGTCATCGGAACCCGATCAACAGCGAGGTCGAGCGGCGGTGACTACATTTGAACGTCGAGCGAGCGATACAACGCGAGAGGAGGATGATTGAAGGGTGTGTGAGCATCAGTAACTCACCATGGTTGCAGCGGCAGTGTTAGTGATGACAGACGCGGTCAGAGATGAGCTCTCCGATAAGATTTCCGATGAACTCCAACGGGAAGACCTGATGAAATTCTCCCCAATCCGAGCTCCCCTTGACCTACTGAGTGGACTATGATGAAGAGAGTGATGCGGCGCTTCTCCTCGACCACACCATGGTCTCTGGGGTGGTTTATTCCGGCGACGAGGAGTGGCTCCGGTGAGCTAGGTTTCGGCCCTTTGCGATACAAAGAGGATAAGGAGGAGTGAGGATGAGCGAGTGAGAGGATGAGGACGAGAGGCTTCGCGGTGGCGTTCTTATCCTCCCAGCAGACAACAGCGAGCGACGGCGCTCATGCCACGCATCTGCTTCAGCGGAAGCGTGAGGTGGACGAGGACGATAGAAAAAAAAACGTATTTGGGCCTAGGCTTCTGCTGGGCCGTGGCGAAAGGAGTGGAGGAGGCTGGCTGCGGCTTGTGAGCGACAAATAGAGAGGTGGGGGAATGGGCCTCGGCCAGAATTGGGCTAATTTGTTCCCCTTATTTTTCATTTATTTCCTTTTTCTATTTTCTGTTTGATTTCATATTTGAATTTGATCATTTGATTTAAATTTTCCCTATAGGGTTTATTTGCTAAATGCTTGCAGCAGCAAATGATATTTATTAAAATTTATTTTGTGAACCCTTATGACACTTATTTTCTTTATTTCCTTTCATATAAGTCAATTTTATTAATATTTATAATGGATTTTATTATTAAATTTTCTTTCAATAATAAGCCACAGATTTATTATGGAATATTTCCTTAGTTATTTATAAAATTGGTTGTAGTGAATTTATAGTTCGGAGATAAATTTGATATAATGATCCTATATCATTATTTGATGCATGATATCCTAAGAAATTAATATGGCTAAAATTATTCCCTTAAATCTAGGAAATACTAAGGTATATATTTTATTATACCCAACATAGGAGTTAGGTTTTGAAATTATAAGTATTAATCATGCGTTTTAGGAGATTTAGTATACTCAAATTCTTTTATAAACATGGATAAAAATTAATTGTTAAGTCACATTGTCCTAATGCTTGTGTTCATGAATGATATCACCATCCAGGATAAAATAGTAGAGTTGTTCTTTAGGCTAACTTATGAGAAAGAATTGATTAACTTTGTTGGTAGCCCCAAGCGTAGAGTATGAAGAGCAAGCAGCAAGTTTTCCCTCAGTTGAGACCGAGGTTATCAAACTAGTAGGAGGAAGGAAACGTCACACAGATGTTGCAAACAACATGGAGACCTGCACAACACAGACTCAAGACTTTGTACCAACGAATCAGTGAGGTTGTCAAGCACACTGGTTTGCTGTAAAAAAGGATTAAATGTATCGTGTGGAAGGTAATGGTTTGCAGCAAGTGAACAATTAAGAGTGGAAGGTGTATCGATGGTAAAGATGAAGGGTTTCGCAGCATAGTAAATCAAAAAAATTCCTAAGAATGCGAAGAAGAAAGCCAAGATCTAATCTAGGAGATGTAATCAACGAGAGAGATTGATGAGATCTGCATACCCTTGAAGAAATCGCACAGCGGAAACGTTCAACAGAACGTGGTTGACGTAGTCGTACTCGCCGTCTCCTCCTCGCGATCCGATCCGATCCTACGCCGCAAGTGGCGGCGCCTCCGAGATATGCACACGTACGGTGTAGCGACGTCTCCTCCTTTCCTTGGTACAACAAGTATGATGGAGAGATAGATTGGATCAACAGCACGACGGCGTGGTGCTTATGGTGGAGAGTTTCTGCGGCAGGGCTTCGCCTACGCGCAGTCGGGAGAGAGAGAGGTGGAGGGGAAGCAGTTGGACGGCGGCTAGGGTTGGAGTGGGGGGAGGCTGCGCCCCTGCACTCCTTATATAGGGAGCTGGCCGGCCACTTGACCCCTCCTCCAAGCCCTAGGGCCGCGGCCCAACGGGTGGAGTGGGGGGCAAGTCATCCCCCCTCTTTTGGAAGGTTCCCTTAGGGTTTCCCCTAATGGCTGGCTGGCTGGGCCTTAGGGGCCTTGTGCCCCTGGCCCAAAGTGGCCATGGCACTTCCCCTTAGGCCCACGCAGGCCTCCGACAAGTGGTCCCACGTTGGTCCCACTCCGGAACCTTCTAGAACCTTCCGGTACAATACCGATAAACTCCGAAACGATTCCGAAATCCAAAAACTGCTTTCCTTTATATGAATATTATTCTCTGGACCATTCCGGAACCTCTCGTGATGTCCTGGGTCTCATCCGAGACTCCGAACAAAAAACTCAAAAACCAATTATCCATTCTATCCTTGTGTCGATGCACGTTAAGTGTGTGACCCTACAGGTTCGAGAATATGCAGACATGATCTTCTATCAATAATCAACAGCGGGATCTGGAAACTCATATTGACTCCCACATATTCATCGATGATCATATCGGATGAACCACGATGCCAGGATTCAATTAATCCCATATATGTATTCCCTTCGTCACGCGATATTTTACTTGCCCGAGATTCGATCGTTGGTATCGGCATACCTAGTTCAATCTCGTTCACAGCAAGTACTTTAGTCGTTCCGTAATCCGATATCACTTTGTGATTAACTCCTTAACCATGTTCTTGCAAGCGCTGTTGATATCGATTACCGAGTGGGCCCGAAGTATATCTCTCCGACTCGAGAGGGACAAATTCCATCTCGATACATACAACCCAACAAGTACTTTCCGATCACCTGAGAGACACCTTTATGATCACCCTCACATAGGATGACGTTTGATGACCTCAAAGCTTTCTTCCGATACCAGGGAGTTGTATTATCTCATGGTCTAAGGAATACAATACTTGACATAGGAAAAAGCTTCGCAAAGATGAACACGATGACACGATCTAATTGCTCTGCTTAATTTGGGTCTATCCATCATATCATTCTCCTAATGACATGATCTCATTATTAATCAACAACTCATATCTATGGTTAGGAAACCTTAACCATCATTAATCAATGAGCTAGTCCATAGAGGCGTACTAGGGACACGGTGTTGTTCATAAACCACACAAGTATCAAAGTTTCCGCTTAATACAATTCTAGCATGGAATATAAACTTTATCATGAACAAGAATTATAATAATAACATCTTTATTATTGCCTCTAGGGCATAATTCCAACAGTCTCCCACTTGCACTAGAGTCAATAATCTAGTTTACATCTGGCAACAATCTAACACGCATGGCATTAAGGTGATGATTATGTTTTGCTCGTGGAAGAGGTTTAGTCAACGGATCTGCGACATTTAGATCCGTATGTACTTTGCTAATCTTCAGATCTACATCTGCTATATAATCTTGAATTATATGAAAACGGCGGTTGATGTGCTTGGTCTTTGGATGATATCTTAGTTCCTTAGCCAGTGCTATGGCGCCAGTTTTATCGCACAATATATCCAGTGGGTCCAAGGCACTTGGAACCACACCAAGCTCAGTGATGAAGTTCCTGATCCAAACTCCTTCACTTGACACTTCTGAAGCAGCCATGTACTCCGCTTGTGTTGTAGATCCCGCGATCACGCTTTTCTTGCATCTTCTCCAGCTCACAGCTCCACCATTCAAAATATAAACATATCCTGTCTGAGATTTAGAATCATCCGGGTCGGTGTCGAAACTAGCATCGACGTAACCTTTTACGACGAGCTGCTCATCACCTCCATAGACCAAGAACATTTCTTTAGTCCTATTTAAATACTTTAGGATGTTCTTTATGGCTGTCTAGTGTTCCACTCCTGGATCACTTTAGTATGCTCGTCAAACTAAGAGCATTGGACACATCCGGTCTTGTACATAGCATGGCATACATAATAGAACCTATGGCCGAGGCATATGGCACTTTGCTCATAGTATCTCTATCTTTTACCGTAGCTGGACACTGAGCCTTGCTCAATATCTTACCTGACAACATGGGCAATGAACCTTTCTTTGCTTTATCCGTTCTGAAACTTTTCAGAACTTTGTCTAGATATGTACTTTGGCTTAAAGCTATTAGGCGGCTTTGTCTATCTCTATAGATTTTGATGCCTAATATATAAGTAGCTTCTCCTAGGTCTTTCATTGAAAAACATTTATTCAAATAACTCTTCACATCGTTAAGCATGCCAATGTCATTTCCAATAATCAATATGTCATCCACATATAGTACTAAAAATGTCACCGAGCTCCCACTCACTTTCTTGTAGATACAAGCTTCATAGCAATTTGGAACAAATCCAAAACTCTTGATCACTTGATCAAAACGAAGGTTCCAACTCCGAGATTCTTGCTTCAGTCCATAAATGGAACGCTGAAGTTTGCACGCCTTATTAGCATCCTTAGGATCGACAAAACCTTCGGGCTGCATCATATACAACTCTTCATCAATGTTGCCATTGAGGAACACAATCTTGACATCCATCTGCCATATTTCATAATCATGAAATGCAGCAATTGCTAATAAAATCCGAATGGACTTAAACATTGCTTCGGGAGAGAAAGTCTCATTGTAGTCAACACCTTGAACTTGCCGAAACCCTTTTGCGACAAGCCGAGCTTTATAGACAGTAACATTACCATCTGCGTCCGTTTTCTTCTTGAAAATCCATTTGCAATCAATGGCCTTACGGTCGCTAGGAGGGTCCACCAAAGTCCATACTTGGTTTTCTCTCATGGATCCCAATTCGGATTTCATGGCCTCTAGCCATTTCTCAGAGTCTGGGTTCATCATTGCTTCCTCATAATTTGCAGGTTCACTGTTGTCTAACAACAAGACAATTAAGACAGGGTTGTCGTACCATTCAAGAGTGGCACGTGACCTTGTCGACCTGCGAAGTTCAGTAGTAGCATCGTTCGAAGTTTCATGATCCTCGTCATTAGCTTCCTCTCTTGTTGGTGCAGACGGCACAGGAACAATTTCAGGTGCTGCGCTACTCTCCAACTCGAGAGAAGGTTCAATAACCTCGTCCAGCTCTACCTTCCTCCCACTCACTTCTTTCGAGAGAAACTCCTTCTCAAGAAAGGATCCGTTCTTTGCAACAAACACTTTGCCTTCGGATCTGTGGTAGAAGGTATACCCAATCGTTTCCTTAGAGTATCCTATGAAGACGCATTTCTCCGCTTTGGGTTCGAGCTTGTCCGGCATCAACTTCTTGACGTAAGCTTCGCATCTCCAAACTTTAAGAAACGACAACTTAGGTTTAGCACCAAACCATAGTTCATACGGTGTCGTCTCAACGGATTTCGATGGTGCCCTATTTAAAGTGAATGCAGCGGTTTCTAATTGTAACACCCTCAGAATCGGACCTATGCAAATTTGGGCAAAATTCACCAAACCCGCATAGAAACGATTCAAAGGTGCCCACCAGGCACTTTCGTGCGGGTGGAAAACGAAGTAATAACATTACACAACAGCCCTCGATGGGACCCACTGAACAGATAGATATAACAGCGACTCAAAGAGTCAAGAATACAGATATATTATACAAAGATCCAAATCACCTTGAAAACGAGAAAAGGCCCAGCACGGACAAGAAGCAAATGGGGCTAAGAGCCCCAAGAATAACCAATGGCGCCCATAACCTGCCGGCCAAGCGGAAGGGTAACCCTGCTAACGACGTCGATCTCAAAACCTGCTTAAACAAAAGGGGTGCCGGCAAAGGGCAAAGGAAAAAGAAGGAGCGTCAGTACTGAGGCCAGTACACGGCGAGGCTAGAATTCGGCGGTCCTCGCCTACATAGGTATGGTGGACTGAAGCGGCAGCGGCAGCACACACTAAACAACCTACAGAGACTCGATACAACTGACGGTTATCAGAGAGGGGTAAGAAAGACCTATCCAGATCCAACCTGAGGCTAACACCAAACAAACCCATCCTGGTGTTTCCCCCTCGAGACCAAACGAGGAAGTCAACCGAGGAACTCACACTGTTGGCAGTTTTATTGATTCAGTTATCGTTGCAGCAATTACTAGTCAGGTATAGATAATTGTCCTGATAAAAGATGCAGTGGGCCCTTTTAGTTATTCATTCCGTTATAGTTGCAACAATTACTAATCAGGTACAGATAGCATGAGATAATCCCAAAACCCAGCAGTTGTTGGTACTTTTATTCAGCCATTCCGTTGTAGTTGCAATACTTACTAGTCAGATACAATTGTCGCAAGCGACAACCAAACAAGCAATTGTGGGCAGTATTAATTAGCCATTCCATTATAGTGAAGCTGATTACTAGTCATTATAAGTCAAATTTATAACAATAAACTTTAGTTATGCTTGTCTATGATCGAGATACTGTGCTCCAAGTCGTCCATATCCGCGGACACGGCTTTCAGAAAGTTTTACCCGGCCGGGGTGCACCATTAGCAACACACGCTCGATCAACCTCGGAAAAACCAAATCAAAACCCAACGAGGCTTTCACGACTGAACAATCACAGGATTCAGAAATATTTCAGGGGGCCACCCCTTAAGTAGAATCAAGAACGAGCTAGCGACTCGAGACGGCCTCAAGGTTTGGGTGGACGGTAAACGATCGGGAACCCGAAAGTGTGGCTGGGCTTGTCGATACCGTAAACGTGTCCCGATCCTAAAAGTACAGTGCACCTCACAATCGTAAATAAAGCGGTAAACATGGCATAAGTACAGATAGTAAAACACCTCAAACTAGTTTGTGGCCCCAAGAAATAAGACCTGAATCAAGCTCTAGCTCGGGGGTCCCATATACCTCCGGATGTGGATAGCGATAAATCAAGGAACAGTATCAAGTAGTACTCTGGGTCTTACGGACACAAGTGGGTCGAAACCAAATATTATCTATCACCCACCGATGCCTCTGCTTATTCAATTTTAGTTGTTAAACAGAAATTAAAGTGACGATAAGTAAAACTAGATTCATCTCCAACATCAACATGCGGCAATACATCAGCAACTGTGGCATATGACGACACACATCAGTACTTGAGCAAGCAACTACGACGCGCAAGTCCAACTATCTACCAAACAACAGGTAATAGGGTGTGTCCAAGGCAATATAGGGCTGCAGGGAATATCACAGTACGAAACTAAAGCATCGCAATACGTATAGCAATAGATCAACAGGAGGGAATAAAGACTATAAAAGTAAGATAGGTAGAAAGGGGGAGATGCTCGCCTGAAAACATTGTCGAAGGTTTTCCCCGAAGATCGGGGCGAAGCTCACATCAACTCAACGGCCTTATCCGCGAAGAAGCAAAACGCTAGAATAAACACCGGATGCAATATTTAATACAACGGCAGAAGATCGGCATGATGCATGTATGATGCATGGCATGGCAAGGTGCGATGCAATTAGGTCAAGATTAAGCGGAACCGGGGTCCCGACAATTAGTTAGGTGGTTCATGTTATTAAGGACCCCCGCAAATTAAGTGTTGTTTAGCAATGCAACAGATGGAACCGGTTCGCTACACATGTTTAAATGAGGCCAATATAAGGCTAGGTTTGCCCGCATATGGGCCCCATATTTAATTATTAGGTGAATCGGCATAAGGCCCCCAAACCACATGATAAGATGCATGCGAGTATGACAAATCAATATGCGACAAGTTGTTATTATGTTTTAAAAATAGGGTTCTCGGATAAGGGTCACACTTGGGTTTCGACGATCTTGGGGTTCCGGGGTTCGGGGTTCGACAGGGTCCAGGGTCCGGCCTCGGGGTCCAGGGTTCGACGGAACGGTCTCGGCGGGATCGTTCTCGGGTAGCGGGGGTGGGTCTTGGCGCATCCGGGGTCTTCGGGTCACGTTGTCGGTCATGGGGTTCGGGGCGGAGCACTTGTCGCATCGGGGTTCTCGGCGGACTCGGTGTCCGGGTTCATGTCGCACTGGTGTTCGGAAGGCGATCTTGATTCGGGGTCCGATGAAGATCTTGGCGAGGGTTCGGGTTCCAAGCGCCGGATCGGTCTTCAAAACTGTGGGGCGGTCTTAGCGCCGGTCATCCTCGAGTCGAACTTGCGGTCCATGTGTATCAAGATCTTGTGGGCTCGATGTCCGGAGGCAGATCTTGGAGTCGTGCCGGAGGTCTTCGGACGGTCCAGTTCGTTCTTCGCCCGGGAACGGTCTTTGCGAGGCCATCTGGTTTGCGGTGCCGGGCTCGGTTCTCGTCGGTCCACGGAGGTTGGGTTTTGTCGTCTCCACCCCAACAAATTAGTACCAACTTGGTACTACAATCAAACGAGCACGGTTGAGGCAGAGGAACGCTGCGGTGGCTCGCGAGGAGAAACCCGCGGGCAGATCTTGCGGCGCTGGCCGGGCTCGGGGAGGCGAGGAAGAGGCGACGGTGTGTCGTGCTCGGGGCAGCGGCGGTCGGGTCGAGCTGGCGGCGAAGGTCGCCAAGGGCCTGCACCGAGGAAGGCCGAGGGGGCCGCGGAGGCGAGGTAGGCGGGGCGGGCGAGGACGCGTCGCTGGCGGGCAAGGCGGCGCTGGGCGACCGGAGGCGACGGCGGTTCTCATGGGTGGACGGGCGGGCGCGAGGCGGTGGCTCGGGCGGTCGTCGGTCGCCGGGCGGCGTGGTTGGCGCCGGGCGACGGGGTTCGGCGAGGGAGCGAAGTGATACTGCGGAGGTCGGCGGTGGCGCCCAACGCTGCGGAGGAGGCCTGCCGAGGGGGACTTCCGCGACGGGAGGCGGCCGGGCGCAAGGGCCGGTCACGCGAAGGAGGCGGAGGAGGCGGCGATCGACGCGAGCGGGCGGAGGCGAGTTTCGCGCCGGGAGGAGCGGAGGCTGGCGAGCGCCGGGTCGAGTGCGAGGGGGCCGAGGTTGATGCGGCGGCGGGAGCGCGCCGGCTCGCCGGAGGAGGCGAGAGGGACGACGGGGAGGGGGCGGAGGTGGCTTGGAGAAGGGGGAGCGAGGCGGACGCGGGGAGAGAGAGGAAGAGGCCGCTGGCGGCAAGGCTGGGAGGAGGCGCGGAAGCCCGTGAGGCGAGGAGGAAAAGGGAGAGAGGACGCGCGGGGTCGGGAGGGGAAGAAGATGGCCACGCGGGCGGGACAGGTGGGGACTGGTGGGGTCCGGGGCGTGGAACGGGAGAGGAGAGAGGTGGTGGGCCCCGGGCGCAGGTGAGAGAGGGACCAGGGCGGGGTGTGTGCTGTGAGTTGAGTGCGTGCGGTGTGCGTGGCTGAGGGGTGAGAGGGAGAGAGAGGGAAGAGAGTGGGGTGGGATGGAGAGGATTAGGTGGCAGCTGCTGATTGGAGGGGTGAGGGAGAAAAGTGACGTGTCAGGATACTATTGGAGGGGGGTGAGGTGGCTGGGGAGAGCGGGTAGACTAGCTGGTAGCTATAGGATTTTTACAGGGCGGTTAGGTGGACCGTTCTGAAAATATGGGGTGGTCGTCGGTCGACACGCCCGCTCGACGCCCCGCTAAAATAAATTAAAATATTATTTACTTTGATTGGGCCATTTGCAAACCGACTGCAACAAAACAAAATACTCCGGAGCCCCGGGGTTTGGCATTTGAATTAAGATGGGGCGTTTGGAAAAATAAACCGGGGTTTGCGAAATAGTTTTGGCAAACAAGGCATGATGATGACGATGCAATGCACAAATTCAACGCGATTTTCTAGTAGTGGTTTTGCGGGATGCCACACTAATGCATAACCCCAAAATGATAACGGCAAATCTATAAGAGACATCATTGATCGCACCATATCTAATAGAGTTCGCTTCCGGCGTTCAGACACACCATTGTGTTGTGGTGTTACGGGTGGCGTGAGTTGCGAAACTATTCCGCTTGCTTTAAGATGCGTGAGAAAATCATAACTCAAATATTCACCTCCACGATCGGATCGTAGAAATTTAATTTTCCTGTTACGATTGTTTTCCACTTCGTTCTGAAATTCTTTGAACTTTTCAAATGTTTCAGATTTATGTTTCATTAAATAGATATACCCATATCTACTCAAGTCATCAGTAAAAGTGAGAAAATAGTGATATCCACCGCGCGTCGAAACACTCATTGGTCCGCATACATCGGTATGTATGATTTCCAACAAGTCCGTTGCTCGCTCCATTATTCCGGAGAATGGGGTTTTGATCATCTTGCCCATGAGGCACGGCTCGCACGTGTCAAATGATTCAAAATCAAGAGACTCCAAAAGTCCATCAGAATGGAGTTTCTTCATGCGTTTTACACCAATATGACCTAGACGGCAGTGCCACAAATAAGTTGGATTATCACTATCGACTTTGCATCTCTTAGCCTCAATGTTATGGATGTGCGTTTCATTGCTTTCAAGATTCAGAAGAAATAAACCATTCACAACAGGTGCATGACCATAAAAGATGTTATTCATATAAATAGAACAACCATTATTCTCTAATTTAAATGAATAACCGTCTTGCAATAAACACGATCCAGATATAATGTTCATTCTCAACGCAGGCACATAATAACACTTATTAAGGTTTAAAACTAAACCCGAAGGTAAAACTAAGGAGAGCGTGCCGACGGCCATCACATCAACTTTTGATCCATTGCCAACGCGCATCGTCACCTCATCCCTTGCTAGCCGCCGTCTATTCCGTAGCTCCTATTTCGAGTTCCAAATATTAGCAACTGAACCAGTATCATATAACCAGGCACTACAACGAGCGCTAGTAAGGTAAACATCAATAACATGTATATCAAATATACCTTTAATTGTGCCAGCCTTCTTGTCCGCTAAGTACTTCGGACAGTTGCGCTTCCAGTGACCCTTGTCCTTGCAATAGAAGCACTCAGTGTCCGGCTTAGGTCCAGACTTGAGCTTCTTCTCAGAAGGGGCAACGCGCTTGCCGCTGCCTTTCTTGAAGGATTTCTTTGCAACCTTAGATTTTTAAAGCTAGTGGTCTTGTTGACCATCAACACATGATTATCTTTCTTGATATCCACCTCCGCAGCTTTCAGCTTAGCGAAGAGCTCAGTGATCGTATCAGCGGAACCAATTTGATTGTGAGTAACTACAAAACCTTTGTAGCTAGGAGGGAGTGATTGCAGACCTCTGTCAATCTTGAGCTCTTCTGGAATCTTGCAGTCCAGTTGCTCAAGACGTTGAGTGTAGCCCGATATCTTAATGGCGTGCTCACTAACGAAACTCCCTTCCTCCATCTTGCAGTTAAAGAACTTCACAGAGATCTCATATCTCTCAGAACGGGTCTGAGTCTGAAACATGGTTTTCAGTTCCTCAAGTATCTCAAAGGGCCCGTCGAACTCCTCAAAACGATTTTGAAGTTCCGGTTCCATAGCAAACAACATGGTACTCTTAATCACTCCATAATCATCTTTGTGTGACTGATAAACTGCTTTTTCATCAGCCGGCGCATTAGTAGCAGGGGCGTCACCTAGCGCTTTCTCAAGTACATAGGCTTTTTGTCCGACAGCGAGAATGATTCTCAGATTGCGGAACCAATTGGTGAAGTTAGACCCATTGTTCTTAAGCTTTTCTTTCTCAGCAAAAACGTTGAAGTTGAAGTTGGACTTAGCCATTTGATCTACAAAATTTGCAAATACAATTTAGACTATGTTCATGATAACTAGTTCAACTTAATCAAAATACTAGATGAACTCCCACTAAATTCAACATCCCTCAAGTTGTTTAGTGAACACGATCCAAATTCACCACACCTAATCCGATATTCACAAGAATAGATGTGGTTTCAATGGTGGACAACAAAGTGTCGATCATATCATTCATATGACTCATGTTTAACCTTTCGGTTCGTGTGTTCCGAGGCCATGTCTGTACATGCTAGGCTCATCAAGTCAAACCCAAGTATTTCCGCGTCTGCAAAACTGGCTTGCACCCGTTGTATGTGAACGTAGAGTTTATAGCACCCGATCATCACGAGGTGCTTGAAAACGACAAACTTTCGCAACGGTGCATACATGGGGAGAACACAATTTTATCTTGATCTTTAAGTGAGGAATCATCTTATAATCCTACCGTCGCGATCTAAGCATAATAAGATACATAAAAAGATAAACATCACATGCATATAATTTTTATGTGACATGGTATAGCCAATCTCCGCGCAATGATCTCCATCTTGTGCGCGCCAGCATGATCTCCATCACTCCACCATGATTGCCTCCACCACGAATAGCAACTACAACTATTGCTAACTACTTAGCGATAAAGTAAAGCTATTACATGGCGTATAAGAAGTTGACACGTAGTTCATATACAATTATAAAGATAACCATACGGCTCCTGCCGGTTGCGAACTCATCGACATGCAAGTCGTGAAATATTACAAAACATGATCATTGCATACATATCATGTCTTGGGCCATACCATATCACAAAACACTCCCTTCAAAAACATGTTAGACGCCTTACTTTGTTGTTGCATGTTTTACGTGGCTTATGGGAGTAACAAGCTAAGAACGATTCTTACCTACGGAAAGCCACAACCGTGATATTATGGTTGCTAACATTCGTTGTAAATCCCATGACTAATATAGTGAGAGAAACTGGCATCCACCAGCCGCATGTATGGAACAAGCCACACGTCAAGTGCGGAGCCGGTCTCGCGAACGAGGTCGCGTAAAGTTGGCCTGGACCGCTTCGATCTCACTATGACGCGCCATAAGAAATACACAACAAGAGGTTTGCAACAGAAAACATCAACGCCTGCAACAAGCATGTTGCGTTCTACTCGTGAAACACATCTACGCATAGATCTAGCTCTGATACCACTAAAGGGTTTCGCAGCATAGTAAATCAAAAAAATTCCTACGGATGCGAACAAGAAAGCCAAGATCTAATCTAGGAGATGTAATCAACGAGAGAGATTGATGAGATCTTCATACCCTTGAAGAAATCGTGACAAATGAAATGTTCAATGAACGTGGTTGGCGTGAGTCGCATTCGCCTCCTCCTCGCGATCCGATCCGATCCTACGCCGCAAGTGGCGGCTCCTCCAAGAGATGCACACGTACGGTGCAGCGACGTCTCCTCCTTTCCTTGGTCCAACAAGTATGGTGGAGAGATAGATTGGATCTGCAGCACGACGGTCTGGTGCTTATGGTGGAGAGTTTCTGCGGCAGGGCTTCGCCTACGCGCAGTCGGGAGAGAGAGAGAGAGAGAGAGAGAGAGAGAGAGAGAGAGAGAGAGAGAGAGAGAGAGAGAGAGAGAGAGAGAGGTGGAGGAGCAGCAGTTGGACGGCGGCTAGGGTTGGAGTGCAGGGAGGTTGCACCCCTTCCCTCCATATATAGGGGGCTGGCCGGCCCCTTGACTCCTCCTCCAAGCCCTAGGGCGGTGGCCCAAGGGGTGGAGTGGGGGGCAAGTCACCCCCCCCCCCCTCTTCTAGAAGGTTCCCTTAGGGTTTCCCCTAATGGCTGGCTGGTTGGGCCTTAGGGGCCTTGTGCCCCTGGCCCAAAGTGGCCAGGGCACTTCCCCTTAGGTCCACGCAGGCCTGCGACAAGTTGGCCCACGTTGGTCCCACTCCGGAACCTTCTAGAACCTTCCGGTACAATACCGATAAACTCCGAAACGATTCCGAAATCCAAAAACTGCCTTCCTTTATAAGAATATTATTCTCCGGACCATTTCGGAACCTCTCGTGATGTCCTGGGTCTCATCCAAGACTCCGAACAACAAAATCATAAACCAATTATCCATTCTATCCTAGCGTCGATGCACGTTAAGTGTGTGACCCTATGGGTTCGAGAATATGCAGACATGATCTTCTATCAATAATCAACAGGGGGATATGGAAACCCATATTGACTCCCACATATTCATCGATGATCATATCGGATGAACCACGATGCCAGGATTAAATTAATCCCATATATGTATTCCCTTCGTCACGCGATATTTTACTTGCCTGAGATTCGATCGTTGGTATCGACATACCTAGTTCAATCTCGTTCACAGCAAGTTCTTTAGTCGTTCCGTAATCCGATATCACTTTGTGATTAACTCCTTAACCACGTGCTTGCAAGCGGTGTTGATATCGATTACCGAGTAGGCCCGAAGTATATCTCTCCGACTCGGGAGGGACAAATTCCATCTCGATACATACAACCCAACAAGTACTTTCCGATCACCTGAGAGACACCTTTATGATCACCCTCACATAGGATGACGTTTGATGACCTCAAAGCTTTCTTCCGATACCAGGGAGTTGTATTATCTCATGGTATAAGGAATACAATACTTGACATAGGAAAAACCTTCACAAAGATGAACACGATGACACGATCTAATTGCTCTGCTTAATTTGGGTCTGTCCATCATATCATTCTCCTAATGACATGATCTCATTATTAATCGACAACTCATGTCTATGGTTAGGAAACCTTAACCATCATTAATCAATGAGCTAGTCCATAGAGGCGTACTAGGGACACAGTGTTGTTCATAAACCACACAAGTATCAAAGTTTCCGCTTAATACAATTCTAGCATGGAATATAAACTTTATCATGAACAAGAATTATAATAATAACATCTTTATTATTGCCTCTAGGGCATAATTCCAACAAAAGATTGGACCGGGGTCCATAGTTCACTAGAGGTGCTCTCCTTAGACAAAGAACATGGCATGAAGGGTAAACAAATTACAGCAGGGCAATTGACAGGAACTGAGCAAGGCATAACAACGCAATACTAGTCAGAAAGATCCTATGAGATTCGATTGGGCAATACAACAAGATACATAGACCGCCATCCAACTGCATCTATGACTATAAGTACACCTTCATGTTATCATCCGACCCCCCTCTAGTATTAAGTTGCAAGCAACAGACAACTGCTTTAAGCAAAGTGTGTAAGGTAAATAGTCCACATGTTCCATGAACAAGAGAACGTTGTTTTCTCCCTAGTGGCAACATCACATCTACAACTGAAGAGATTTCTATCACTTCCCTTGGAAACTAGAGGCATGAACCCACTATCGAGCATGAATACTCCCTCTTGGAGTCACTAGCAACTACTTGGCCAAGATAGCTACTAACAGCGGAGGGCATGCAAGATCACAAACAACACATACATGATAGAATCATAAATACAAAACCATTAATCAAACCAACATAATAATCTCAATATCCATCGGATCCCTGCAAACACAACATGCATGATTACAAATAGATTAGATCTTGATCATGAACGGAGCTCACAAGATCTATACATGAAAGAAAAAAGGAGATACAACCATCTAGATACTACATGGACCCATAGTCCAAGGTGGAACTACTCACGCATCATACCAGAGAAGAAGGCCTCCGAGATGATCTACCCTCCGGCAGAGTGCCGGGAAGAACATCAGATCCCCCTGATCTAGGGACAATGGTGGCGGCGGCTACAAATGGTTTCATGGAGATTTGATCGGGTGCTTAGGTTTTAGGTATCGGGGGCTTCTTATAGGCGAAGGGGGAGGCCGAGGAGGTGGCCAGGGGGGCCACACCCTGCCTAGGCGCGGGCCCACCCCTGGTCGCGCCTAGGGGGTGTGGCGGAACTGGCTCGCCTCTCCGTCTCCCCTCTGGACTTCTTGTTCCCCACGAAAAGTTATTGACTTTGACGTTTGTCCCGTCCAATTCCGAGAATGTTTCGTTACTAGCTTTTCTGAAACCAAAAATAGCAGAAAACAGGCAAGTGGCACTGTGGCAACTTGTTAATAGGTTAGTACCAGAAAAGATATAAAAAGCACCTCAAAGTGTAGACAAAGCAAAGCAAAGTAGATACTAAACAAGCATGGAACATAAAAAATTATAGATACGTTTCCGACATATCAAGCATCCCCAAGCTTAACTCCTTCTTGTCCTCGAGTAGGTAAGTGATAAAAAGAATAATTTTTTAGGTGACATGCACCCTCACAATAAAGATCTAACCATTTGCAAGCATTGAAAGCTAGGATCAAAGAACTCTAAGCATGTGCATAAAAGAATGGAGTTCTAACAGTAAGACAGAGCAACTATTGTTGCAACATGACAAGATACAAACAAAGATCATGAATAACATGCATTGAAAAACGTTTGTTTGTTTCACATACCGAAAACATAGCATAGTGGTAAACATCTTGTCCCTCATAGAGTAGCAAATAGATGCATAGGACACCTTCAAAGTTCACAAGGGTGACCAGAAACAAGTAGCACAAGAACAGGTAATATCATAATATGCATCAATCAATAAGCTTTGGGACACCGCATGTCACATCCCAAAACTCCTAATTTTGGAATGTGAAATAAATAAATAAGTTTGATTGATTGTTTGACTATGTTGAAAATTCTCAAAGAGAAGAAACTTTTTGAATAGAAAATCCTCTCAACCTTGAATTCAAAATCCTATATTCTTTTGTTAAGACCTAAGTAGCCATATAGGCAAAAGGGCATGGATTGATTATGGATTGTAGAATTGGTGTGCAAGATTTCAAAATGAAAATCATGAAGCATTCATAAGCATTTCATTACATCCATGCAAGGTTCTCACAAACTGAATCCAAATCCTGGTATCTAAATCCTATAGTTGATTCGCCCAAATGTTCCTAAAGGAAATTAAATTGACTTTATAAAACCCACTATTGCTAAGACAGCGATTATTGCTAAATTATAGCCTAAAAGAATCCAATTAAGATTACAAAATTTTAGAAACAAAATTGAGCTCATTTGGAGCTAGTATGAAAAAGTTATGGAACAAATACAAACACATAAAGATATAACTAATATGGAATATACAAGGATTTATAAATCCACTACTTCCAAACTAGTAAACAGATTTGATCCTATAATGATCTATTTGATTTTAGAAAAATTTAGAAACAAGAATCGTGTCATTTGGAGTTCGTATGCAAAAGATATAAGGGAAACAAGTAAATAGAAAAAAAAGGAAAAAAAACCTAATGGGCCGACCGAGCCAGCCGGTGGCCCAGCTAGCCGACCGAGCCAGGCCAGTCACGTAGGTGACGTGCCCAGGTTCGCTTTAAAAAGCGTGCAATCGGTTTTTCTCTAACCTACCTCTACTCAAACTACTATAACTTTTTATCTACAACTCCGAGTTGACTTCCGTTTGTTTCTACTTGTTCCCTACTCCAATACCTATCTCTACAACATCCTAAATCTCCATATAAACTCGTGGAGCCACAGCTGTACGAGTTTCTTTCCTCGAAATCCCGAATCTACACATGCTCGTTTCTTCAAATCCAAATTCCTTTGGTGAGAAGGTAGGAATAATGATTCCCCACAACTTTCATGTTTGAGTTTTTCGATTTGACCTACGGTTTTGTTTCTCTAACACAGATCTATTTCTTGTCTATTCTGAGCCAAAATCGGGTCAATCTCTTCTTCTAGCCACCGGATCCTATTCAGACGGTCGAGATCCAATCAAACCGGTGCGTGCCATGTCGTCATCCCGGTCATCTTCCTCATCAACGCCACGTCAACGTAAGGTCAACATCTAGTCTCAGTCAGCATGTAAAGTCAACCTGTCTAGTCAGCGGAATATTCCCTGGAATATTCCGTTCGAATTTAAAATTGCATATTATAGATCTAAATTGTAAAATTCATTAGAAATTCATACCACGTCCAAAAATTGCGTATAATATATAAAATTGAAGATAATTTCACGTAGAATCATCTAATCAGAATAGATCCAACTTTTACTGTACGTGGTTACTGCAGTAATTTAATTAGTTTTAATGGTCTTTTAGGTTAATAAATTCATAAGAAATTATCTGTAACTCTGAAAAATATGAACAATATATCAAATTGAAGCTGATGTAATGTACTTTAATAATATCTGGTCGGATCTAGCCTTTGCCGATTATTTAACCTATAGAAATTTAATTAGTTTTAATGGCTTTATAAATCATTAAATTCATAGTAAATTAATTGCTTGCCACAAAAATATAAATGATATACCGATGGAAAGCTGGTTCCATGTAGAACATCAATATGCAATTAGTACAGCATTTTACTGTAAGGTTTTGCCGTGAAGATTTAAATAGTTTAATGGCCTATTTAGAGTAATAAATTCATAAGAAAATAAATACTATTCAGAAAATTACAAATAATATGTCCCTGAAATCACAATTCCATGGAGATTACAGATATAATTTTAGTTTGATTTTTAGACAACAGAAACTATATGAATCATTTAAAACCATTAAACACTATTTAAATCATACAAAAAGATCTATAACTCCGATTAGGGTGAATCCAAGTGCTAAGGTTTTGTATTGACAATATCTATACAGAGAAATTGCATGACAAATTATTTGGTACTGTTAAAACAGAAATTCATACAGAAATATTTAAACCTATTGAAATAGTGTTTTAATCATAAGAAAATTTCTATAACTCCTTTTTAGGTGATTCAAATTGCCACTGTCTCTAAATCGCATTACCTCTATCCAGTAGCATCTAGTTCACAATTTAATATGACATAAACATATTTAGTTCAATTAAAGTGGTATACACCATATTAAATCGATACAACTTTAGTAATAAAAGCTTTAGTGCATTAAATGACTTTCCACATGCATCATGTAATCTAACTATGTTTAGAACACTAAATGCAACCATTGTGACTCATTAAATCGTCATGCATGCATCTGTTCATCATTGTTTTCTTGTAATGTTGCACTGTTGTATGTTTGCAATGTTTTGAATGGTGTTTGTTGTGTTTGCTTCAAACGTTAGATTGCGAGGAGTGCAACTACTGTGATTGCAACTACTATGATTGCAAGTATTGTGGTTATGACGAGTGCAACCATTATATCTATGAGGATTGTGAGGATTATATAATCGACTACATCTACAACAAAGGCAAGTGGTGCTATCTTGGTCATAAATGTCCTACTGTTTTCCTATGCATTGTAGATGTTTTTGTAGAATTGCATATGTAGGAATTGATGTGTATATGCTATGCTATGTCCCATATTATTCCCTAGTATTCCTTGTTTATGAGCCATCGTATTGGTATATTGCTTAGCTATGCTATTTAGACGAGGAAGGGAATCACATCATGAAAAGTTATATGTTTTGAAAGGCTTATGTTTTGCTAAATGACAAACCAATATGTTTTAATGAACCACCTGGGCGGAATGGCATTGATTGGGTCATCGAGTGTATTTATGGTGGGGAATGCCACCCAGGACACTGAGAAATGATTGGTTTCTTTGTTTGGAAGATTTCATGTGCAACCAAGTGCCAATAATGAAATGGGCGGTTGGTTGAACTCAGTAGGTTGTGGTAACTCAACCCCGCGTATCCAGAGATGTAGATAGTGTAGGTTGGACCGGTGCGCATCGGGATTGGGGAGCTACTTCCCGAACGGTTCCTTCTTGGACTTCTCCCTATCATCACCCAATATGAGAGTTGTGGTACGAGCTGGGCTGGCCAAGTCACATGGGTAAAGTGTACTAACCCCTGCAGGGTGTATAAACAAATCGATTAGCCGTGTCTCCGGTTATGGACAATTTGAGCGACCTAATACTGATGCTATGATATTTCTCACTCATCCTTATTTCTTAATTACTTCAAACTTGTTGGGTGAACATAATTGGGTAGGAGAACCTGGGAGTGAACCAGAGTGTCCTATTTATCGTATTGGAAAACTACTTTGTTACAAATGTTAGGATAAAACTGTTTCTTTATGCAATTGAGCCTGAACTCCACTTGGCCAAATAAGCATGTAGTTGATAGATCTGTTGTTAACCACTTTATCCTACTTGCCATACATTCAATGTATTGATCATTCGTGGCTGCAATGTTTTATGTTGCAGGTTATATCGTATCTGAGTGATCGTTCATAGGTCGCGAGACTCCACTCAACAATTGTTCGCCTGTGGCACATTTGAAGGATGGAGATCTACCTTGTATTCGTTTTCCGCTGTGTACTTGAATAAATAATGTAAATTCTGGATCATATTCGTTGTATTTATGATTCACAGTTATATTTGGTATCATTTTGTACTGTGTGTTCCAGTGAACTGATCCAGGGATTTGCACTATACACATGAACTCAGCCTTATCAGGCGAGGGTGTTACAAGATGGTATCAGAGCTGTGTGTTGACTGTAGGATCGTGACCTTAGAAATGGATTAGCAATATAATACCTGTATTAGGAGAACTATCATATTTTATACTTACTAGAGTTCTTATATTCCTTATCTACCTTTTCTAGAACCTCTCCCTATTCAAACATTTATAGTTGTCCATTCTTATGATACCTATATGAGAGTTGGCTAAGTAAATGAACAAATAACATGACATAAATGAACATCTCACCAAATTTGGTTAGGTATGGACCACCATATTTTATCTCTTTAGGAGATCATCGCTATCGTGTTAGCATATTGTTCTTACCAACTTATGTGGTATGACAATATAGGTTGCTTTTTTGTTTGTACTGGTGTGATGCCTTGTTTAGGATATGTTATTTTGAAACTCTAAAGTTGCTGGAGTTTTCGTGTGGTTTTAAAATGATCTTAATGGTGTGAATTGATTGAAATTCGTGGGATTACTGCTGTAGTTTTCTGCGTGACCTGTTGTACCGTGCGATTTTTCATATTTTATAGGTAACTCAGAAAAATCTAAAAAAATTGAATCTGGAGCGTAATTACCTGTAGTACATGCACAAAAATTGGCTAAAATTCCTGACAATTTTAAGGTACCCAGAAAAATTCGTTAAACCTGCTGTACCGTTTTGACAGATTTAGTTTATTGCTTATATGTTACTCTATTTTACTCTAGTATTGTTCCCAATGCTTTCAAACTATTTTATGGTTATATACTGCTATATTTATACCCCTGTAATGTTATTATACAAGTGTTTGCTTGTGTGTTGATTCCTTATGATTGTTTGCTTGTTTGTGACATTGATTGCTTCATATAGTTATGGGTAGGATTATTTTCTTAGTCGTTTCTTTCCTATAGAATCTATTCTTCCCTATCTTGAATCCTTGGAGATATAATGATGTGTTAAGTGGAAGGTTTGACAACACAATGCATTTAGGAAAGATAATGCTTCACCTAATTGAAAAAGGATGTGGAAGTATGAAGTGTTGAAATGATGTTATGTAGTAGATTACGCAACCTGAAAGTTGAAGTATCGATAGTTTAGTTTTAGTAGTAGCTTTGTTGATTGAATACATGGGAGTATACATAGAGCATTAGTTCGTGCCCATGGAAACATTCTTCAAGGCAAGTGAGGATGCCCAAGTGATAGAAAAACGTGATTCACATTTCCTCATACAGGGTAATGATTTGGGTGCAGGATGGATTGATCACCATTCCTACTACTCTTATTATTCGCTCTTGTACTGTTGTCTTTGTGAATCTTGAGTGTCTTTTCAACCTTATCAGAGAGTCGGCGTTGAGCCTAAATAACCTTAGAATGGTAGATTGTTCCACCTCTATAAAAGCATTCATTGCTAAGCGTAGGAAAATAGGTAAGAATGAATCCCAACCATGATTAATGTGTACCATGAAGTAAACACCCCCTAATTGACCACCATGAGAGTTCTGCTAGTTCAAGTAGTGTGTTCTCGGAAACTATCAATCATGATGTTTAGAATGTGCTAGAGACATTGTGCCAATAAAAGTCTAAAGGAGAATCAATCTGAGCCAAGTGAATCCTTGAGAAATGACCTAGTCAATTTTATTTTAAGGGTGGTAGCATCCTAATGGATCCCGAACCTTTCTTTCTTTCTAGCCTTCCCAAATCTCGGGACGAGATTTATTTTAAGGGTGGTAGTCTGTCACATCCCAAAATTCTCCTAATTTTGGAATGTGAAATAAATAAATAAGTTTGATTGATTGTTTGACTATGTTGAAAATTCTCAAAGAGAAGAAACTTTTTGAATAGAAAATCCTCTCAACCTTGAATTCAAAATCCTATATTCTTTTGTTAAGACCTATGTAGCCATATAGGCAAAAGAGCATGGATTGATTATGGATTGTAGGATTGGTGTGCAAGATTTAAAAATGAAAATCATGAAGCATTCATAAGCATTTCATTACATCCATGCAAGGTTCTCACAAACTGAATCCAAATCCTGGTATCTAAATCCTATAGTTGATTCGCCCAAATGTTCCTAAAGGAAATTAAATTGACTTTATAAAACCCACTATTGCTAAGACAGCGATTATTGCTAAATTATAGCCTAAAAGAATCCAATTAAGATTACAAAATTTTAGAAACAAAATTGAGCTTATTTGGAGCTAGTATGAAAAAGTTATGGAACAAATACAAACACATAAAGATATAAATAAAATGGAATATAAAAGGATTTATAAATCCACTACTTCCAAACTAGTAAAAAGATTACAAATTTGATCCTATAATGATCTATTTGATTTTAGAAAAATTTAGAAATAAGAATCGTGTCATTTGGAGTTCGTATGCAAAAGATATAAGAGAAACAAGTAAATAGAAAAAAAGGAAAAAAAACCTAATGGGCCGACCGAGCCAGCCGGTGGCCCAGCTAGCCGACCGAGCCAGGCCAGTCACGTAGGTGACGTGCCCAGGTTCGCTTTAAAAAGCGTGCAATCGGTTTTTCTCTAACCTACCTCTACTCAAACTGCTATAACTTTTTATCTATAACTCCGAATTGACTTCCGTTTGTTTCTACTTGTTTCCAACTTCAATACCTATCTCTACAACATCCTAAATCTCCATATAAACTCGTGGAGCCACAGTTGTACGAGTTTCTTTCCTCGAAATCCCGAATCTACACATGCTCGAATCTTATTTCGCTTTTTAACCCATCTAGACTTCGTCGTTTGCCTTCGGTCAAAAAACGAAAGTTGAAGAACGCGTCGAAATATTTCAATCCTGACAAACCTCATCTATTTTCATCCACCACAGCCAGAGAATTTCGTATCGCAATATTTCAGATCTTACGGTGTAAATCCAAGATCTACTCGCGCTCGTTTCTTCAAATCCAAATTCCTTTGGTGAGAAGGTAGGAATAATGATTCCCCACAACTTTCATGTTTTGAGTTTTTCGATTTGACCTACGGTTTTGTCTCTCTAACACGGATCTATTTCTTGTCTATTCTGAGCCAAAATTGGGTCAATTTCTTCTTCTAGCCACCGGATCCTATTCAGACGGTCGAGATCCAATCAAACTGGTGCGTGCCATGTCGTCATCCCGGTCATCTTCCTCATCAACGCCATGTCAACGTAAGGTCAACATCTAGTCTCAGTCAGCATGTAAATTCAACCTGTCCAGTCAGCGGAATATTCCCTAGAATATTCCGTTTGAATTTAAAATTGCATATTATAGATCTAACTTGTAAAATTCATTAGAAATTCATACCATGTCCAAAAACTGCGTATAATATATAAAATTGAAGATAATTTCACGTAGAATCATCTTATCAGAATATATCCAACTTTTACTGTACGTGGTTACTGCAGTAATTTAATTAGTTTTAATGGTCTTTTAGGTTAATAAATTCATAAGAAATTATCTGTAACTCTGAAAAATATGAACAATATATCAAATTGAAGCTGATGTAATGTACTTTAATAATATCTGGTCGGATCTACCCTTTGCCGATTATTTAACCTGTAGAAATTTAATTAGTTTTAATGGCTTTATAAATCAGTAAATTCATAGTAAATTAATTGCTTGTCACAAAAATATAAATGATATACCGATGGAAAGCTGGTTCCATGTAGAACATCAATATGCAATTAGTCCAGCATTTTACTGTAAGGTTTTGCCGTGAAGATTTAAATAGTTTAATGGCCTATTTAGAGTAATAAATTCATAAGAAAATAAATACTATTAAGAAAATTACAAATAATATGTCCCTGAAATCACAATTCCATGGAGATTACAGATATAATTTTAGTTTGATTTTTAGACAACAGAAACTATATGAATCATTTAAAACCATTAAACACTATTTAAATCATACAAAAAGATCTATAACTCCGATTAGGGTGAATCCAAGTGCTAAGGTTTTGTATTGACAATATCTATACAGAGAAATTGCATGACAAATTATTTGGTACTGTTAAAACAGAAATTCATACAGAAATATTTAAACCCATTGAAATAGTGTTTTAATCATAAGAAAATTTCTATAACTCCTTTTTAGGTGATTCAAATTGCCACTGTCTCTAAATTGTATTACCTCTATCCAGTAGCATCTAGTTCACAATTTAATATGACATAAACATATTTAGTTCAATTAAAGTGGTATACACCATATTAAATCGATACAACTTTAGTAATAAAAGCTTTAGTGCATTAAATGACTTTCCACATGCATCATGTAATTTAACTATGTTTAGAACACTAAATGCAACCATAGTGACTCATTAAATCGTCATGCATGCATCTGTTCATCATTGTTTTCTTGTAATGTTGCACTGTTGTATGTTTGCAATGTTTTGAATGGTGTTTGTTGTGTTTGCTTCAAACTTTAGATTGCGAGGAGTGCAACTACTGTGATTGCAACTACTATGATTGCAAGTATTGTGGTTATGACGAGTGCAACCATTATATCTATGAGGATTGTGAGGATTATATAATCGACTACATCTACAACAAAGGCAAGTGGTGCTATCTTGGTCATAAATGTCCTACTGTTTTCCTATGCATTGTAGATGTTTTTGTAGAATTGCATATGTAGGAATTGATGTGTATATGCTATGCTATGTCCCATATTATTCCCTAGTATTCCTTGTTTATGAGCCATCGTATTGGTATATTGCTTAGCTATGCTATTTAGACGAGGAAGGGAATCACATCATGAAAAGTTATATGTTTTGAAAGGCTTATGTTTTGCTAAATGACAAACCAATATGTTTTAATGAACCACCTGGGCGGAATGGCATTGATTGGGTCATCGAGTGTATTTATGGTGGGGAATGCCGCTGTGGCATCCCGCAAAACCACTACTAGAAAATCGCGTTGAATTTGTGCATTGCATCGTCATCATCATGCATTGTTTGCATAAAACTATTTTCGCAAAGCATGTTTTGTTTTCTAAAACGCCCCGTCTTGTTTGCAAACACAACCCCGGGTCCCCGGATTATTTTTGTGTGTCTGATATCGGGTTGCAAACGGTGTTTGTAAAACAAATAAAAATATTTATTATTTTAGTGGGGGCAGTCGAACGGGCCGACCCGACCCGAACGACCACCCCATGTTCAAAACGGTCCACCTAATTTCTACAGCTACCAACTAACCTACCCACACCCAGCCTCCACCTCACCCCGGCCAACCCCTCGCCACGCCACCTCTCCCTTCCCCTAGCCTATCAAACTTTGCCACCTAGCCACCCCTCTCTCCTCTAAACCCACCCCCACTCTCTCTCACCACACACCACACGAACCACCCACGCACAGACCAAGAAGAACCCACCCCAACCCCTCTCTCTTTTTCCCCACCTCGACCCGCCTGGCCCACTGCCCCACCACGCCGCACCTCCCCAGATCCTCTTCCTCCTCGTCCTCTCCCAGACCGGCCACGTGACCCTCGCCTCCCTAGCTCGCCCCTAGCCCCATGACCTCCGCCTCCCCTCTCCCGGCTCCCTCCCCATCTCCGTGAGCGAGCCGCCACACCACAAGACCACGATCACGCGGCCACCACCGCAGCCTGCCCGGCCATCTCCTCCGGCGCCTCCTCGCACCCTCGCCAGCCCACAGCCCGCTTAGCTGGCCGTCACCACCGCCCCTGCCGCCCCTAAGCCCGCCTCCTCCCACCTGCTCGCCCGCGGCCCTCCACCGTCTCGCCCGCCCGCACACCCTCAAGCTCGCCGGCCGCCTCGACCCTCCTCATGGCTCTGCGTCGCCTCTACCACGGACCCGTCACGGTTCTTCCCGATGGCGTCCTCACGCCCTATTCCACTGATCCTTTTTCTATGTGTGCTCGTGTTTGTAATGTTGTACGTGTCCTCGCTTGTACCAGCATTTCTCTTGGTTGTGTTTGACAGAAGTCCATCCATGAAGGCCATCGACATGGATACTCAAGACCTTCACTTTGGTGTTGTAATCCTGCGGCCACCAAGTTTTGCCACGCATGCCAAGACCGACGCGTGAAGATGTATCGAAGGATTCCCACCGTCACGGATCCGAAGATCTGAACCCTGAACCCGGCGCCGTGCCAAGTACCCCTTCCGAACCCGGACCCTCGGAACCGCCAAGTTCGCCAAGGCCCGTTCCCGGAGGCGAAGTCCGAACGTGAAGACCACCAAGCTCTCCTTCCCGGATTCGACGCCCCGAGACCATCACGAGGAGGCGAAACGCCAAGGCCTTCAACACGGAACACTGAACCCCCGACGAACCCCCCCCCCGGACGCCAAGATCGACTCGATGGCGCGGACCCGACAAGACCGTCGCAACGGCAAGACCGACCCCGTGGGACCAGACAAGACCTTCGCGACGACAAGAACGGCATCGACCCGGAAGAATCCGACGCACCCTGACACCGACCCAAGTCCTGCTTCCCGGACGCAACAAGAACTACCCCGATATCCGAGAATGTTCCCGTCGAGACCGAACCCGTCGAACCCTGGACCCTGTGACCGACCCCGAACCCCGTCGAACCCTAACCAAGATCGTCGAGCCCTAATGTGTGATTCCCCTCCCGAGCCCTATTTTTATAATATAATACAATTGATGCATATCAAATCATTCATCTCGCATGCATATCATGTGGTTTGGGGGCCTTATGCCGATTCACCTAATAATTAAATATGGGGCCCATATGCGGGCAAATCTAGTCTCATATTGGCCTCATTTAAGTTGGTGTAGCGGACCCGGTACTATCTCTTGCCATGTTAAAACAACATTTAAATTGCGGGGGTTTTAAACAACTTGAACCATCTAATTAAATGTCGGGACCCCGGTTCCGCTTAATATGACCTAATTGCATCGCACCTTTGCCATGCCATGCATCATACATGCATCATGCCGATCTTCTGCCGTGTATTAAATATTGCATCCGGTGTTTCTTCTAGTGTTTTGCTTCTTCGTGGATAAGGCCGTTGAGTTGATGTGAGCTTCGCCCCGATCTTCGGATGAACCTTCGACAATGTTTTCAGGCGAGCATCTCCCCCTTTCTACCTATCTTACTTTTATAGTATTTATTCCCTCCTGTTGATCTTTGCTATCGGTGTTGCGATGCTCTAGTTTTCGTTCCCGTGATATCCCTTGCAGCCATATATAGCCTTGGACACATCCTATTACCTGTTGTTTGGTAGATAGTTGGATCCGCGTGTCGTAGTCGCTTGCTCAAGTGTTTTGCT
The DNA here is from genome assembly GCA_030063025.1 of Avena longiglumis. Taxonomy (NCBI): domain Eukaryota; kingdom Viridiplantae; phylum Streptophyta; class Magnoliopsida; order Poales; family Poaceae; genus Avena; species Avena longiglumis. The sequence goes on from CP125975.1 coordinate 99,667,312, forward strand.
TGTCGTCAAGTACCACAATTGTTGGAGGATTGCCGCATGTTGACGTTGGAGATGATCATGGCTTTAATTATCGTTCACTTTAATTACTGTTTAACAACTAAAATTGAATTAAGCAGAGGCATCGGTGGGTGATAGGTAAGATTTGGTTTCCGACCGCCCACTTGTGTCCCGTAGGACCCGAGTTCTTGACACCTGTTCCGAGATCGAGCGCGCTAACCACAGGTGGGGAGATATGGGCCCCCCATCGATTATTACTTGATTTCAAAGTATTGTACTGGGGGCCACAAACTAGTTTGAGGTTTTATTTACTATCCTGTACTTATGCCATGCTACTTATGTATTTAAATTGTGCGACAGATAGCACCTGTACTGTTTAGGATCGGGACACGATTTCACGGTGTCGACAGTCCCCGTTTGGGGATTTGCTGTCGTTCACAGCCGTCTACCCAAACCCTAAGTCCGTCTCGGAGACCGGCCGACTTCGCTATGGGTAGACTTAGTGGTGGCCCCCGTGCTTGCTTGGTCCAGGAACGTCGTGACTTAGGCCCGCCGACATACCGATGGGTGTATGTTAACCGATCCGCAAAAGGGTCAAGTGCTGTGGATACTTTGGTGCACCGCAGGTTAAATCTTTTCGAGAAGCCGTGTCCGCGGTTATGGACGACTTGGAGCACAGTGCTTGATCATAGACAACTATAACTAAAGTTTACTGTTATAAATTGATTTGTATCCGATTTGACTAGTAATCAGCTCCACTACAACGGAATGGCTAAGTAAAAGTACCAACAACTGCTGGGTTTTGGGTTATCTCATGCTAATTGTATCTGACTAGTAAGTGTTGCCACTATAACGGAATGGTTAACTAAAAGTGCCCACTGCTTACTTTATCATGATGATTATCTAAACCTCACTAGTAAAGTGCCACAACTATAACTGAATAAGTAAAACTGCCCACTGTGTGAGTTCCGCAGTTGACTTCCTCGTTTGGTTTCGAGGGGGAAACGCCAGGATGGGTTTGTTTGATGCTAGTATCAGGTTGGATCCGAATAGGTCTTTCTTACCCCTCTCTGATAGCCGCCAGTTGTATCGAGTCTCTATAGGTTGTGTAGTGCATGCTGTCGCTGCCGCTTCAGTCCACCATACCTATGTAGGCGAGGACCGCCGAATTCTAGCCTCGCTGTCTTCGCTCAATCGACACTCCTCTTTTTCCTTTGCCCTTTGTCGGCACCCTTTTGTTTAAGCAGTATTGAGATCGACGTTAGCGGGGTTACCCTTCCGGCTTGGCTCGCAGGGCGGGACGCCATTGGTTATTCTTCAGGGCTCTTAGCCCCATTTGCATCTTGTCCGTAGACGGACGCTCTATCATTTTCAAGGTGATTTGGATCTTTGTATATTATATCTGTATTCTTGACTCATTGAGTCGCTGTTATATATGTCTGTTCTGTGGGTCCCATCGAGGACTGTTGTGTAATGTTATTACTTCGTTTTCCACCCGCACGAAAGTGCCTGGTGGGCACCTTTGAATCGTTTCTATGAGGGTTTGGCGGGTTTTCGCTAAAACTTGCATAGGGCCGATTCTGAGGGTGTTAAGCCGCCCAGGACACTGAGAAATGATTGGTTTCTTTGTTTGGAAGCTTTCGTGTGCAACCATGTGCCAATAATGAAATGGGCGGTTGGTTGAACTCAGTAGGTTGTGGTAACTCAAACCCGCGTATCCAGAGATGTAGATAGTGTAGGTTGGACCGGTGCGCGTCGGGATTGGGGAGCTACTTCCCGAACGGTTCCTTCTTGGACTTCTCACTATCATCACCCAATATGAGAGTGGTGGTACGAGCTGGGCTGGCCAAGTCACATGGGTAAAGTGTACTAACCCCTGCAGGGTGTATAAACTAATCGATTAGCCGTGTCCCCGGTTATGGACAATTTGAGCGACCGACATCGATGCTATGATATTTCTCACTCATCCTTATTTCTTAATTACTTAAAACTTGTTGGGTGAACATAATTGGGTAGGAGCACCTGGGAGTGAACCAGAGTGTCCTATTTATCGTATTGGAAAACTACTTTGTTACAAATGTTAGGATAGAACCGTTTCTTTATGCAATTGAGCCTGAACTCCACTTGGCCAAATAAGCATGTAGTTGATAGATCTGTTGTTAACCACTTTAGCCTACTTGCCATACATTCAATGTATTGACCATTCGTGGCTGCAACGTTTCATGTTGCAGGTTATATCGTATCTGAGTGATCGTTCATAGGTCGCGAGACTCCACTCAACAATTGTTCGCCTGTGGCACATTTGAAGGATGGAGATCTACCTTGTATTCGTTTTCCGCTGTGTACTTGAATAAATAATGTAAATTCTGGATCATATTCGTTGTATTTATGATGCATAGTTATATTTGGTATCATTTTGTACTGTGTGTGCCAGTGAACCGATCCAGGGATTGGCACTATACACATGAACTCAGCCTTATCAGGCGAGGGTGGTACACCGCACATAAAACTAAGAATGTCAACTATGCTCTCTTAATGGTGCCTAAAGATAGAAGGTGGAGACTCAATAGTGGTGGAAGAAAGGACTTTTGTAAAGGAAGCAGGGATTTCAAGTTTCAAAAAGAGCTTCCAAAAATTATGGTACTTGTTAGATTTTAGCCCTCATTGCCCCTATCATAAGCATCTTGAAGTGATTAAGGTTAAAGTGAACAAACTATGGAGTATATGCTTGACAAAGTATAAGTTGGCAATCTCAAGTCCTTTGAATATGAGGGCCACACCTCATGCTACTCAACTTCAGGCCCAGGTAAGTTCTTGTCATTGTAAGTATTTGCATATCATAGAGAACTGCCAACGGGGTACCCCTTGCACATGGTACAGGAGCTTTCCCATAACCAAAATGACAAGGCAAGCAGACAATGAGCATCTCAGCGATCTTTTTATTTACTATATGCATAGATTTTTATTGAGGATGCTTCATAGATAGCTCAGTATGGTGATGCTGCAAGTTTCCAGCATGATTAGGCATGGCTTAGGCTAGCGGCCCAGGCGTTTCTCTAACACAGAATACAAACTCCATGGACTTACAAGTTCCCTCTTTATTTCACACCGGTGACATCCATAAAAAAAGAGCATTATATCAACTGAGTACAAAGTACAAGTGCAATGTTGAAAATGTTCCCCATGACAGCATGGTTCTGCTAATTCCAACGTATAAGTGCAAGCATATACAACATAGACAACACAATGGTTCAAGTTTATTAGGGGCAAAGAATATAAATTGTGCCATCAAGTTTGTGAGGGCTTTAATCACTAAGTTTACACATAACAAAATAGTTTTTAATTGGAAGATAGTTGAAAACAAGAATATACTTGGAATGGTGTAACACACCATGCATAGGAGTTTATAGTGGACACTTTGTAATAACTTGATTTCTTGGGAGTTTGAAGCATGAGTAGAGCTTACTCATACAAGTGGAGGCTAGCAAAAGACTGGGAGCAACCAAATAAGAGAGCAATAGTGGCCATAATCATGCAGAGCGACAAAACATTACTAATCAAAGAATAGAGTGGTACTTCAAGTCAAGGACTAAATGATCATAGAGGCTAATGGTGACTTGTGAGAGTCATAACATGGTGTGAGCATGTGCCAAGTCAACCCAAACAAACCTCAAAGGAGGATACCACAATACTATGCTTTTGCATGCTAAAACAACGCAAAATTTCTTCAAGGCACACTAAGCAATCCCAATGACTTGGAGCAAGCCATGCTATAGCAATAACTACTAAGCATAAGGTCAAAACAACACCTAGCATGGCATGATAAAGTCTAAGTCACAGTCAATGCAAGCTCCACTTGCACTTACAAGCAAGAACTTACTACTCCTTTCCAACACCAAGCAAGTTATTTGTAACAACACAGCAAAGGCGGGGGTCCAAACTAATCAAGAAAACTAAACAACTAAGCAAATCAAACGAAAACTAATACGCTCCAAGAACAACACAACTGTGCATGAAGCAATAAAAAATGAAGTGCCTAGACAAACCTGAGCTTTTTATTGATGAAGAAGGGGATGCCTTGGGCATCCCTAAGCTTTGACGCTTGTACCTCTTGGATATTTATTGGGGTGACACCATGGTGGCATCCCCAAGCTTGATCTTTTGTCCATTCTTCATCTCATTACATCATTCTCTCTCTAAACCTGAATTTTTTCCTTCATACAAAACTTCACACAATCTTCATTAGCAATATTAGCTTATTCAAAAGATATTAGACCTCTGGCAAAGCTTTGGAACAGAAAGAATTTTCAGTAAAAACACAAGATACTGTAGTAACTCCTTCAAAAAGCTCAATTCCCCAAAAGAGAACTCAAAAAGGAATCAACAAGAAGCAAATGCAAATAATGGCAGAAATCTGTCAAAACAGACCAGCAGGCAGAAACCGATTTTTTCAAAAATCTTCTGTTGCTCAAATCAAGAAGTGTTGAACTAACAAAAGTTAGCTAACATACTGGGAGATTTATTCGTAAATTATTCGATCAATCAGAGTTATAGAGACTCCTCACGAATTTTTATGGTGGAGGACAGAAATCTGTTTCGGGATAGCAACTCCCCAAATCTTACTTCCCTCTCATTAGAGGTCATTCTTGGCACAAAAAGCAAACAAAAAGGATAAGGAGAGGTCATTACTGAAGTAATAACTTTCAAGACTCAAGGAAACTCTTGGATATCTCCCAACAAGTACTTTTCTTTAACGCCTTTAAGTTAGGCACAAGAAGCAAGAAGAATCAAGTATTTTCAAATGAAGAAGCATTAACATCAAACCTTGCTTTCAAAGGAGGAGTAAAAAGCAACTTATGTCTCCTCATAGGGAAGTGTTCAATACCTTTCTTGAATGAAAAATGATATTTAATGGTGCCTTCTTTCATATCAATGATGGCACCAACTGTTCTAAGAAAAGGTCTTCCCAAAGTAATAGGACAAGAAGCATTGTATTCAACATCCAAAACATAGAAATCAACAGGGACATAAGCATTGTTAACCATAATGAGAACATCATTAATACTCCCAATGAGTTTCTTTTTAGCATTATCATTGAGTGGGACATCCAAATAACAATCTTCCAAAGGTGGCAAATCAAGAATTTCATAAATCTTCCTAGGCATAATAGAGACACTAGAACCAAGATCACATGAAGCTTTGAGATCAAAGTCATTCACTTGCATATTAATAATGGGTTCCCAACTATCTTCTACTTTCCTAGGAATAGAAGCTTTGTGTTTTAGCTTCTCTTCCTTAATCTTAATAAGAGCATTTGTAATGTGTTTGGTGAAAGCAACATGCATATCACTAGCATCAGGACTTCTAGCAAGCTTTTGCAAGAAAATAATTACTTCAGAAATATTGCAACCATCTACATCAAAATCAAACTTAGCATCACTAGTAGTAGGCTCAATAGGCTTAGGCATAGTAGGAGGAGGAATATGGACTACTTGTGGTTTAATGGTGATGGTGCAAACACTATTGTTTCTATCAATTTCAGCTTCCCTTTCCCACTTAGAATGAAGTTGGGCTAACAATCTAACATTTTCATCAATAGTAACTTGTATGGCATGAGTAGCAACAAAGGTATTTTCCATGGTCTCAGGTTTAGCAGCCATTTTATTAATCAAGGAGGACTGAGCTTCAGACAAAGAGGATATATTTTCTCAACATTTAAAAGCTTTTCCTCTATAGCCTTATTTAAAGTGGCTTGTTTACTAATAAAGACTTTTAGCATGACTTCAAGTTCAGAGGGGGCACTTCTAGCATTGTTGTAAGATCTTCCATAGGAATTGCTGTTATTAGGAGGATAAGGTCTATAGTTGTTACCACCAAAATTACTCCTATAAGCATTGTTGTTGAAATTGTTGTTTCTAATGAAGTTCACATCAACTTGCTCTTCTTGAGCAACTAAAGAGGCTAAGGTAACACTATTAGGATCTAAAGGAGCTTTCCCATTAACAAGCATAGCCATAATAACATCAATCTTATCACTCAAAGAGGAGGTTTCTTCAATAGAATTTACCTTCTTACCATTTGGAGCTCTCTCAATGTGCCACTCGGAGTAATTAATCATCATATTATCAAGGAGATTTGTTTCAGCACCCAAAGTGAGGCCCATAAAGGTACCTCCAGCAGCTAAATCCAATAGGTTTTTTTAGGAGAAGTTCAAACCTGCATAAAAAGTATGGATAATCATCCAAGCAGTGAGTCCATGAGTGGGACAATTCTTAACCAAAGTTTTCATTCTTTCCCAAGCTTGAGCAACATGTTCATTATCAAGTTGTTTAAATTTCATAATGTCACTCCTCATAGATATAATCTTAGCAGGAGGATAGTACTTTCCAATAAAAGCATCTTTGCACTTAGTCCAAGAATCAATACTATTTTTAGGCAAAGAAAGCAACCATTCTTTAGCTTTTCCTCTCAAGGAGAAAGGAAAAAAGCTTGGCATTAATAATGTCTCCATCTACATCCTTATACTTTTGCATCTCACAAAGTTCAACAAAGTTATTGAGATGGGCAGTAGGATCATTAGAACTAGCACCAGAAAATTGCTCTCTCATCACAAGATTCAACAAAGCAGGCCTAATTTCATAAAAGGTAGCATCAGGAGTAGGTGGAGCTATAGGAGTGCTTAGGAAATCATTGTTGTTGGTGCTAGTGAAGTCACACAACTTGGTGTTCTCAGTAGAGTTCATTTTGGCAAAGGTGGATCAAGCCAAAAAGGCAGCAGCAGCTAGAGCAAGAACTAAATTTTTTGTGTTTTTTTGGAAAAGAGGCAAACAAAACCAAACTAAAGAAACAAGGCAAACTAAAAACAAAGTAAAGATAAAGGAAGTGAAGGACTCCCCTTGTGAAGACGTCCTTAGCCTCCCCAGAAACAGCGCCAGAAAGACTTGATGGGGCTCGCGTGGCACTTTGTTGGTAAACCCAAGCGCAGGGTGTGAAGAGCAAGCAGAAAGTTTTCCCTTAGTTGAGACTGAGGTTATCGAACCAGTAGGAGGAAGGAAACGTCACACAGGTGTTGCAAACAACATGGAGACCTGCACAACACAAACTCAAGACTTTGCCCCAACGAATCAGTGAGGTTGTCAAGCTCACCGGTTTGCTGTAACAAAGGATTAAACGTATGGTGTGGAAGGTAATGGTTTGCAGCAAGTGAACAAGTAACAGTGGAAGGTGTATCAATGGTAAAGATTGGACCGGGATCCATAGTTCACTAGAGGTGTTCTCCTTAGATGAACAACATGGCATGAAGGGTAAACAAATTACAGCAGGGCAATTGACAGGAACTGAGCAAGGCATAACAATGCAATACTAGTCAGAAAGATCCTATGAGATTCGATTGGGCAATACAACAAGATACATAGACCGCCATCCAACTGCATCTATGAATAGAAGTCCACCTTCATGTTATCATCTGACCCCCCCTCTAGTATTAAGTTGCAAGCAACAGACAACTTCTTTAAGCAAAGTGTGTAAGGTAAACAGTACACATGTTCTATGAACAAGAGACCGTTGTTTTCTCCCTAGTGGCAACATCACATCTACAAATGAAGAGATTTATGTCACTTCCCTTGGAAACTAGAGGCATGAACCCACTATCGAGCATGAATACTCCCTCTTGGAGTCACTAGCAACTACTTGGCCAAGATAGCTACTAACAACGGAGAGCATGCAAGATCACAAACAACACAGACATGATAGAATCATAAAGACAAAACCATTAATCAAACCAACATAATAATCTCAATATCCATTGGATCCCCGCAAACACAACATGCATGATTACAAATAGATTAGATCTTGATCATGAATGAAGCTCACAAGATGTATACATGAAAGCACAAAGGAGGAGATACAACCATCTAGCTACTCATGGACCCATAGTCCAAGGTGGAACTACTCACGTATCATACCGGAGAAGAAGGCCTCCGGGATGATCTCCCCTCCGGCAGGGTGCCAGGAAGAACTTTAGATCCCCCCGATCTAGGGAAGATGGTGGCGGCGGCTACAGACGGTTTCGTGGAGATTTGATCGGGTGCTTAGGTTTTAGGCATCGAGGGCTTCTTATAGGATAAGGGGAAGGCCGAGGATGTGGCCAGGGGGCCCACACCCTGCCTAGGTACGGGCTCACCCCTGGCCGCGCCTAGGGGGTGTGGTGGCCCTGGCTCGCCTCTCCGTCTCCCCTTTGGACTTCTTGTTCCCCACGGAAAGTTATTGACTTTGACGTTTGTCCCGTCCAATTCCGAGAATATTTCTTTACTAGCTTTTCTGAAACCAAAGACAGCAGAAAACAGGAAACTGGCACTATGGCAACTTGTTAATAGGTTAGTACCAGAAAATATATAAAAATCACCTCAAAGTGTAGACAAAGCAAAGCAAAGTAGATACTAAACAAGCATGGAACATCAAAAATTATAGATACGTTTCCGACGTATCAGGTTCCTAAGCACACGTGATCATGATAGTTGGAAATGACAAAGATTTGCTTAAGTAATTTGCTATAGGGAAATCTTCCTATAAACCATTGTGGAAATAAATGATTGAACAAATAGATGGGTATTAAGTCTGATTATAGATTTAAGGTTTTAGTGTTTACCAAGAATTCCTATCTTCCATAATTCATAATCCTGGTTTTATAATTAAGAAAGTCCTTTCCTAGATATACTACTTCTTCCTATTCATCATCATGTGCTAACATTATGAGCTTTCCTTCACAATAATGCTCTTATCAATATTTTATTCTTCTAATTCCATTTGTAAATCCAATGAGCTTGACATTAAAGCTTCTCATTATATTCTCACTGCTATACTTGGGTATATCAAACTACTCTGATAATGATAACCTCTAATCCATAAAGTAATTACTTCTAACTCCCTTTATACACTTCCTTTATTCTCATCACCAATTTTAATCTAGTAAATGTATGTTCAACTTCACATTATATCATGATGATTGGTCATAGCTAACCTAGGACAACATGCCTATACTAGGGTTTAATAATATTAGATTCCCCCAATGTCACTTATAAACGATATAATCCTTCACTCTTAGTGACTTGAGCATGATCATTACAATCCCTTGATCATTTATGGCTTAGGGTACCAGTTGGCTAATCAAGGCTTTTATCAATAAAACAATACATTTGTATATAATTATCTCCTAAATATCTCTATTGGATTAAGAGATACTATTCATTAGCTATGCCTACTTGATCCAATAGGATTACTTCTTGGTAACTATCTTTAATGTTCATATTTATAATTTTCTTCGCTACCATATAATTATATCTTCCAGAAAACACTTCTATCCATTCAGGAGTGAGTTAACCCATCAATTGTCATATTGATTTAATTTTCTTCTAACACTCCCATTCTATAGACGATATTTAAATCTAGCATTACCACCTATGTCTTCTTACTTCTTTCTCTAAAGGACTTAAGTGAATGCTATGATAAGGACAGGGGTTAATAGTTCAAGATTTGATAGGTTAAGAATTGGTGAATCAATAGTTGGTTACTCAACATTGATGAACAAGAGATATTAGGATAAAGTTCAATTGAGATGATAAGGATTGATATGGAAAGAAATATATAAGGTGAATGATCTTGACTTGGTTTAATTCCTATTCAACAAGTGATAAAGAATTAGTGTTTAAGGAGTACCATGATGCTCATGGTAGGAATGGATGAGAATGATATAAGTCAAGACTTAGTTATTGAATTCTTGTTACTTGGGTTATATTCTTAACTTGGTATTCATGAGTGATGGTAATGAATATTATGATATGATCTCTTAAAGATCAGATATTAATCATTAAATAATGTATTAAGGTTTAACTTTTATTACATTTGATCTACCCTTAGATCAAATATCCTTTACCCAAAATAATGTTTTAACAAAGGTCATTTTGAAACTTATCGCAGTCAACTTGATGATCTACTTCAATTCCATCAAGTTGAAAGAAGCTTCAATCACTTTGCCATGTTTTTATTTAAAAGCGCGAAAATTATTCGGATTTTGTATGCATGGATGCAATGCACACACCTGGGTTCAACTTATTTCTAAGCTATAATGTTGGGATGTTATAGACTCTCCCCCTTAAAATAAACTTCGACCTCGAAGTTCGTATACTCTCACATTTCGAAATGAGGAATTGACCTGTGTTGGTTATGGCATTTCTCAACTCCATGGTAACCTCAAATGGGAATAATTGTGGTATCCCATATTCAGATCTTCTCCTTGAATTTTCATCATACTTGGAAATCTCCAACTTGTTGTCTCCAATACTTCAAAGTTCCTTTTACAACAGTCCCTTAGGGATATTTCCTTCTTATGAAATCCATAAATTGGGATCTCTTCTTTAATTTATTATCTTGATTAAGTATCCTAATCCAACTCCTTTACTTGATCATCGATCTCCTTTACTATATTAGGTAAGGTTTAGTAAGTCTCACTAAACATGGTTTTTAATTATATTAGACAATAGTTATGGTCAAAAGACTAAATTTTTGGTTTGTCATTGTATTGTTTATACTGGTATTCCTTCCGAAGATTGGTTTGAACACATTTAGTTCCTCGCTTTTTTTAGGGCCATCAAAGAGTTGTTTTCTTTGGAATTAGTTCATTAAAACTAATCTAATTTATCACATTCAAGTTCTTACCCGATTCAGCCTTTTAAACAACCTTTTGTTAGTATCTTTAATACCTTTTCAAGTACCATAACTCGGGGATTTAGTTAACAATCTATACATTTACTATTTACTCTCCCCCTTAGAGTTTTCTAAGGTCTCGACACTACTTATATAGTAACCATAGACTTTATAATACACATATTGGTCTCGGTTTTACTCATGCTTCACTTATTTATGGTTTCATGAAAGACTTATGGTATACCCACTCATTTGTGGATCTCCGAAGTGATTCTTCTTGAAATATTTGTTTAACAAATTGTTTGGACATTCTATCTTGGATAGAGTTCATTTGGCGAGACATTTCGAACTCGGTCGCCTTAATATTATACTTTTTGTGTCCTTTCTTATTTAGGCCAAGTTTTATGCTCTTTATGCAACCTTTAAGATGATCTGATTAACTATTTTAACCAATACCCGCTGCGGACAAGATATCGACTGAGGTTCAAATACCGACTACGGATCAAATACCAGCTGCAGATCATCCTAGAGTATAGGTATTACACTTTCATTTATGACCTAATACTGATATTCCATCTGAGTTATCAGAGCCTGAATACCACCTTGTTCCAAAATGTTTTAGTTGTACTTATTCATGATACTTCCATGAATAGGGTATAACTGCTTTATCAACTTCTTAGCAACATTACCTATTTCTGGTGAACTTAATTTCACTACTTCTTGTTGCTTTATTCTTCATGTAAACCTCCTTATTGGTATACGGAACCCATCACTCCCTTACCCGAATTTCCATTCCTATCTAGGTCTATAACATCAAGTAATAACTGGGTGTTACATCATGCATTTGCACACCAAGTCAAACTTCATGTACAGATCTAGCCAATCAAGAAGATTCAAGAAAATCCAAAAGTCGATAAACAACCAAATATATACCATGCATTATACATAGGTTTTAGATAATTTACAGATGAACTGACCATTCCAACGGTTTGCCTCTCATATACATTACACAACTATCTTACAAGAACTTCTTGTTTTTGTGAGTATATCCTCACTTATTCCAACAACCTCTCAAACTACAATACGCATTACCCTATATATACATTATTCAAGCACTCATCCCTACGTACTTCCTTTTATTCTTACTTTCATCTCCTTCTAGTGCTTCTTGGAGTTTCGTCCATGATGACGTGAAGTCCTATTACCGCCTTCTGGAGCGTAAGAACATCTAGGACGTGCATATTCTTGATTAGAAGTTCCTAGACTGAGATTAGTCATTGGAAAATGTCTAGAGTTGGCGTAATCTTCTGCAGGATATACCTGCGTTTCCGGCAACGCTTCCTCAAAGTAAGATGGTTCCTTCGCTTTTTCTTGGATCCATTCATACATATTGGTATAGTAACTGCCGGAATACTCCTCTAAGTCGATTGGATAGGTATTACCCCATATGGTCCATAAGGCTCTCTATGGTTATAGTTGGTTTCTTCTCTGATTCCTGTATCACAAGGTATGGGATTACCTATAGTTCCATCTTGAGATTCTACTCCCCATTCATAACTGTTCTGCTCAGGGTAATTTGGAATATCTCCCGCCCATTCCTTTTGTTCGGATATATACTTGGTCCATAGATCTTTAGGTGGCTGTGGTTTATTTTGGTAGTAAGCATAGGTTTCTGACTGTGGGTCATCAAAATCGGTTTCCTCATACACTTCTCCTGAAAAGATGTGTTTGGGATGCCTAGCTTCTTTATCTAACTTCTTCCTACGGGTCATTGCTTTAACAGGGTCAGTAAAATCCTCAATGACCGTATCCAGTTCCTGAACTAGGACTTGGTGAGTGTTATGGTAAGTGTTTAGCAAAGACCGATAACGATTCATATACTCTACAGCTAAAGTAGGTTCATTTTGGACTAGAGTAGAGTGATCTAACTCATGCTCCGTTTTTGAGGTTTCATGGGGTATAATGGTGTGGGTACTACCTTCTAGAGCTTGGGATTTCTGTTCTTGGATCATGGTTATGGCTGCTGCTACGACAATCTGATATGCAGATGCCATGCACCTTCCCTCTCCTGATGGCATTTCTCCCTTAAGTCCTAACTTCTTGGGCAACATGATCATGACACGGTATTTAGCTAATACCTTCCCATCATAGTAACTGTAAATCTTGACCAAAAGTCTTGATTCACAATCCAAACTCCATAGAAGTTGTCGGAGATTATCCGTGCAATCCCCTCCGTAGTCATTTAGCGTCATGTTCATCACTTGAACATTCCGGGGTGGATATCGAGGTGCCATGTGGAACTGTAGATAAGAAATTATCATTAGTCACATAGAGTTAAAACTCGTTGTAATGTTCGGATTTGCAATTCTTCTAAAAAATTATCGCACTAGCAACATGACAGGATTATTCTCAGTTGAATATCCATCATATCACTAGAGAAATCTTTATTATTGGAGATATATTTCCTATAGGTTCTACCCATTTACTAGGTTTCCAACCTAAGGTCAAAGCATATGCTCTGATACCAACTGCGGTGACCCAGCATACCACTGCATGATGTAGTACACTATAGTTGTTGACATAACACGAATGAAGCACTGTTCACTAGTATTACATCCCTCAGAGTGGTACAACAGAAACACAGCAGGTCCAATACATGGCTAAAGGTTACAAGTCAACTCTGTACACAAGATCCAGAGAACAGTCTAAGTTAAAGAGAGAGAAAGAAACTTCTTACCAAGAAGAATCAGAAGTAAACAACTCAAAATCTATCATACTAATAAGACTAGTATCCGAACTAGGGTCCGGCAATTGCTGCTATTGCAATACGCTACAGAAATAGGTTCTATGGCTAGAGATTATATTCCTATATAATTAGTAAGTTCGTCTTTACTTAAGTTGATGTATATGTTGACTTTCTTGTCTTCATTGAAGAACTTTCGCTTCTAGTGATGATTCTTGGAGCATAATTTGTTGTAGACATCGTCTATACTGGCTTTAGAACCTAGCAAGGGTTAAGAAGATACGTTGAGTATGAGCGTACTCAGCAAGTTCACTAGAAAAGGAGTGTTTGATGCACTATATCTACGGTCACAGACCATAGGTCGTAGGCAATGCAAGTTTTCGTAAACATTTCTTCAAAGGTTGCTTTTATTTTGCAAAACTATGTCCGTCAGCCTTCACAGGTTTACCATAACTTTCATGGAGTTCCTTTCCCGCCGCGTTCGCAGCTCCTTCTCGGAAACAGGGAGTAACAAGTTATAGTTCTTACACTCTACAAAGGTGCGTTACTTTTCCCATGAGAGATCAACTCCTTGTTGCACAACCGGGCAGCTTATTCCCATCCACAATTCCGTGATGTGGGGCCCAGTAGATGATCCAAGCTAATCACTTCCCTCTCCGTGACCCCATATGTCTACACGATCCTTCGGGGATGGTTCACCTCCGTTAAGCCCCCTTCCGGGCAGGCTAAAACCCTGATGAGTTCCCAAAGACTCTATGAACTGGCGATTCCCTGGCAAGTGCCATATCAGATGGACTATACCACTAAAAACCACTCATAGATAATCTAGACACCAAAAGTGTGGGGCATAAGGGTGCCCACCCATATTTTGGATCCATACAAGGAATCACAACGTCACGTTAAGGTCGTATTGCCTCCATACGAGAGGAAAAGGATACAGCTAACTTCTCCATCCCATTCCAAATCTCATGGTTAACCCGTAATATACGGCGCAAGAATCACTGGCGACATTGGTTGTTAAGTCCTAGATAATATGTTACTTTACCACCAGAACTTTCATAGTAGGTTATTACCTCATGGTAAATAACCTATAATCACATTATTATGAAAATAGTGTTTTCTGTACTTTTTCAAATGCAGGTGATGACAACACTGGATTTGCAAAATACTTTACATAAAATAATCAAAGGACATGAGCAAGTGTGAACTTGCCTTTTGTGATTGCAAGATTATGCACTCACGGTCTTCAAGACAATATAAGATCCAATATCTGAAATCGGCATCATTGGTCCGGTAAGGACTAATGTTTAAGAAAGCAAAATGCTATTATGCATAGTAATGTAATGCAAATTGATAAACTTGAATCCCGGGAATAACGCTGATCTAGGGTTTGGAAAATGGAAAGGTTTCTTTAAGATGTGTTGTTCTTTTAGATAAGTTTTACACGTATGCTTCTTATTGAGGCTGATGAGTGTGTGTGAAACAACATGTAAACATAAATGTATACAACAATAAGATATACATTGAGATACGCTATTCAAAGATTGCTTACATGAGAACTGCCTTATATTCAAGTTTTACTTTGAAAGTAATGGCATTTATAAGGAACTTAAGAGTTAACAATTCTAAACAAGTAAAGTATGAAGTAACATGATTATTATTAATTGTCATCTGTTGTCTAAAGTGGCAAAAAGAATAACATTTGAAGAAAAGATTCTTTCTTAAGGTTTAAACAACCTTAATGGCTTTTAGAATATGATTGATAGGATGTGATTAATGTTATTTATGCTTGCTTGAATAGTCTATACTTGAGATGCCTTAGGTCTTAATTAAAAATAGACCAAAGTTAACTATAAAAACATATAATAAACTCTTTAGCATTATATTTAAAGACTTGTAGACTAAAGTTAACTTTAAGAACATATATGGATTTAAGATGTAATGCTTATGATAATTGTACTTTGTTCACTTCATAAGGTTTATTTTAAAGTTAACTCGGAATGGTACTACTTTTATTTAAGTAGTGGTTTTTCTAATGTTATAATGAAATAGAATCATTTAACTTTTTATAAATGATTGGTTACAGTCTGTAAATAAGGAAATAATATTACCTAACTACTTATGGATTTATTATAGTGTTTTGATATGTTTATAAACTTGTGTTTGAATGATATTTCAATAAGATTATATTTAAAATGTGTTGAATCATTTTGACTTCATATTATTAATATTTAAGACTAATACTATTTATTAGACCTTAATTGGCTAATTTTAGAAATATTAGCAAATTTTTATTTATCCTTACATGAATTATTTATCAAGGAAATTAAATTTAAATTAAAGTTATTAAAGTATTAAGTATTTATTTATTTCAAAAGTGGAATATTATATTTTTAACATGTAGGTATTCCTTTTGTGATCATTTTGGTATATTACATTTATTTTTGTGATTTATATATAATATGATATGATTTTTACAAGGTTTATTACTTTATAAACACTTAATAAATAGTAAATATTTAATTAGGTGAAATAATAATGCATGATTATAATTTTAAATTTCAGTTCTTATTTTTCTAAGAATTTTGATATATTATTTATATTTTTATCATTTACCACTATTAAAATATGAATTATTAAAGTTTTATTATTTGTAAAATCTTTATTAAATAATAATTATTTAAATAACTAACATAATAATGTTTGTTAATAGTTTTAAGTTCTAGATTTTATTTTTCTAAACATTTTCATATATTACATATATTTTTCTGAATTATAAAACAGAAGTTATTAATTTAACAAGATTTAATGATTTTTATTTAATTTCTAGAATATTTAGATTTGGATTTATAACATTTGATTTATTTCCTAAACAGAGAGTAACTTTTTACACCACACACACACACCTAGCCCCAGTTAGTGACTATTGGGCCCTAGGCCACGTCACATGCCACCTCAGCGAAGACTAGTCAAACCCGCAGACACGACGCAAGCATGACGTCGTTGTGACGTCAGCACGGCCACCACAGTCAGTTGGTGGTCACCGGCGATGATCTAAGTGATGCGTTCACCAAGTCTTGATGTGGAGCACTTCGTTGGAACCCCATGAGCAAGGTGTGATGGAGCATAGCAGCAAGTTTCACTCAGTAGAGACCAAGGTTATCGAACCAGAAGGAGGAAGGAAACGTCTCAAAGGTGTTGCAAGCAACGTGGAAACCTACACAACACAAACTCAAGACTTTGTCCCAACGAATCAGTGAGGTTGTCAAGCTCACCGGTTTGCTGTAACAAAGGATTAACTGTATGGTGTGGAAGATAATGGTTTGCAGCAAGTAAACAAGTAACAGTGGAAGATGTATCAATGGTAAAGATTGGACCGGGGTCCATAGTCTACTAGAGGTGCTCTCCTTAGATAAACAACATGGCATGAAGGGTAAACAAATTATAGCGACGAAATTGACAGGAACTGAGCAAGGCATAACAATGCAATTACTAGCCATAAAGATCCTATAAGGCTGATTGGGCAATACAACAATATACATAGACCGTAATCCAAATGCATCTATGACTAGAAGTCCACCTTCAGGTTATCATCCGAACCCCCTCCAGTATTAAGTTGCAAGCAACAGACAACTGCTTTAAGCAAAGTGTGTAAGGTAAATAGTCCACATGTTCCATGAACAAGAGACCGTTGTTTTCTCCCTAGTAGCAACAACACATCTACAATCGAAGAGATTATTGTCACTTCCTTTAGAAACTAGAGGCATGAACCCACTATCGAGCATAAATACTCCCTCTTGGAGTCACTAGCAACTACTTGGCCAAGATAACCACTAGCAACGGAGAGCATGCAAGATCACAAACAACACAGACATGATAGAATCATAAAGATAGAACCATTAATCAAACCAACATAATAATCTCAATATCCGTCGGATCCCCGCAAACACAACATGCATGATTAGAAATAGATTAGATCTTGAGATGATAAGGATTGATATGGAAAGAAAGATATAAGGTGAATGATCTTGACTTGGTTTATTTCCTATTCAACAAGTGATAAAGAATTAGTGTTTAAGGAGTACCATGATGCTCATGGTAGGAATTGATGAGAATGATATAAGTCAAGACTTAGTTATTGAATTCTTGTTACTTGGGTTATATTCTTAACTTGGTATTCATGAGTTATGGTAATGAATATTATGATATGATCTCTTAAAGATCAGATATTAATCATTAAATAATGTATTAAGGTTTAACTTTTATTACATTTGATCTACCCTTAGATCAAATCTCCTTTATCTAAAATAAGGTTTTAACAAAGGTCATATTGAAACTTATCGCAGTCAACTTGATGATCTGCTTTAATTCCATCAAGTTGAAAGAAGCTTCAATCACTTTGCCAAGTTTTTATTAAAAGCGCGAAGATTATTCGGATTTTCTATGCATGGATGCAATGCACACACCTGGGTTCAACTTATTTCTAAGCTCTAATGCTGGGATGTTACAATGGCCATCTAGATATCGTCGATCCTTTCGTGCCCTTCTCGCACCGGCAGCACGGGTACGCCGTCCACGCTGAGATTTTAGGTCGGCGGGCACCGAAAATCTGGCGGCGCCGGGTAGCCGGCCTCGTGGAGAAGCCGCGCCTCCCACGGCTGGAGCGATCGGCGGCCAAAGTCGGTCGCCGCCGCAGGGTTGTCAGGTACCTTTCTTCCATTGCTTCCGTTGAGGTTTTCTTCGCCTAGAACTGTGTAGATTAGGGAGGAAATAGAGGTGAAGGTGGGTGCTCTGAAGATGACGATGATGGCCGGCTTTTATAGCCATTTTGGAAAAGTGCGGTGAGGACGGGAAAAGTCGGGAAGACAGTCGGCATTGGCGCGCAATTAAACCGCCCTAGGGTTCCTCGAATAATGCGATATCTTACACCTGGTAAATCCTTAACCCTTCCTCCTCTTACTAATACTACAGAATGTTCTTGTAAATTATGGCCAATACCAGGTATATAAGCAGTGATTTCAAATCCAGAGGTCAATCGTACTCTGGCAACTTTACGTAAGGCAGAGTTGAGTTTTTTGGGGTTGATAGTGGAAAAGTCAACAGATAAGTCACCCTTACTGTCCCTTTACAGAACCATACATGAGATTTTCACCCACACAACTTTGAGTTGTGGAACATGAAAAACATGTGCAGTTACAATTTGTAAGCCAGGATCCTCTCTGAAAGCCGATGGCTAATAAGATGATGCCAGTACTAGATATGAAAATGAAAGGTACTTTACTTCTATCGAAATTGATATCACAATTTTCACTAGACGAGAAAAGATCATAGTTGTGTGGGCGATTGCATAGGCGGCCATTGCTATGCCCGACGGCCTGAGACGCGGGAGCCAAGGCGATGAGGATGAGATCGGCGTTTTCTCACTGACAGGTCAGGACCACTAGCGCATTTTTTTTTCTTTTGCCATTTTTCAGCTTCATCTGACATTCCCCCGGCGGCAACCAGCACCTTGCGTTTCAGTCTGGAATCCCATATGAACGGTTAGGCCAAATTTAACAAAAAAAATTGGGTGCCGGAAACATGAGGGGGTGAATTTTGTCTGTACGAATAAAAAAATCACGAAGAGGCTTATGTAGGAATGCGAGTGGAGATGCTTATAGCTTACTGTCATACGCGCCGTCTCAAGAACAACATTTACATTAGCCCCACCGTTGCATATCTTCGCATACCTTCTAATTTTGTTTTAAGAACATGAATATTCAACGAAAAGCATAGGAATAGAAAGTTTTCTTTGGTGACAGTATTCATCCGTTTAATACAAAAGAACGGTGTGTAAAAAGTGGAAAAATATTATTTTCCCTTTAGGATTGAAATTGAAGGAAAAAATAAATCTAGAGTCCATTTAATCCTCTTTTTAACATTCGTATCCTCCACAAGGAAACAGACAAAATCGATAAATACGTTAGGATCTAATTTTACATTTGATTTTATTTTAACCTTGATTTGATTATGCTTTCTAGGAATCAAACATCCAATATAATTTCAGAAAAGATCTATATGTTTTTCCGTACTCCCTTTTGCACATGTGATTCTATTATATTCTTGTTTTTTTTCTATCACTACACTTTCGAATCATACCAATAGAAGATTCCCTATAATGTTACCAACTTGTAATTCTTCTGAAGATCTGTAACCTTGTGAACTTTGCGCACAATTTTGCTAACATTTCGAATTATGCTATGAGACCATAATACTATGTTTCATGGCACACCACATCACATACATGAAGAAAAATAACTTCAACAGACGTAGCATTATATTATATATGAATAGCATATTATGAGAAACGAGGTGTCGATTCTCATGCTGTAGAAGGTTATTAAGTGTACTAACTAGTAACGAATTGTTAGGGATTACATGTTAAAACACTAATAATCTCTACATACTCAACTTAATTACTTCGGCCGGCGGCTAAAAAGTACTCCCTCTGTTTTAAATATAAACACAAATATATCTAGAGCTTTGTGACGCAAATATATCTAGACTTATTTTAATATGTAAATTCATTCTAAATTTGAATATATCTACACACTTAAAAGCTAAAACATTTTATATTTATATTTTAAAACATTATACTATATATTAAGGCTCGCGGCTTTAGCGGCCGGTAAACACTCCGGCCACTATTCATCAATTGAATGAACAATACGCGTAGATGAACAGTGCGTCCAAATGCGAGCCATTTTCGTCAACCTATTTTTTATCGGACGGTATGTGTTCGTGCGTGTGCTATTAACCGGTTCAATTTTGTCTACGTATGCTCGTCTAATTTGTCTAATCGTATGTCACGTTATGTAGACGTAATATAACATTTTTGCTAAAATTTTCTTACACTAATCAATATTCGATCCGACCGCCCGCGTGTATTCTATTTATCGTCTAATTTTGCCCAATCACGTGTCGAGTCATAAACGATATTTTTTTTACATTCATCTCTTTTAACTATTCACCTTAAATTTTTGTACGATTCGGCGGTTCACGCACGTGTACTATTTATCGTATAATTTTGCCCAATTGTATGCCATACGTAAACGGCAACATAACTTTTCGGCTAAATTTTCTTGCCCTAACCAATATTTTTTGCCGTTCATCTTCATTTTAACTATTCGGTTCAAATTTTTTGGCCTACCTTTTCAGTCCGTACGATTCAGCGGTCCACGTCCGCATGTGTACTATTTATCGTCTAATTTTATCCAATCGTGTGCTATGTGCCATATTACGTAAAGCAACATAACTTTTTTACTAAATTTTCTTGCTCTAACCAAATTTACCGTTCATCTTCTCTAACTATTCGGCTTAGATTTCCTGGCCCACCTTTTTTAGCTGAAATCTTTCTACTTAGTTTTTGAACAAAACGTCTCGGTTTAATTTTTGCAGCGATAGTTATTCTATGTCTACGATAATATTTTTGGCTCCATTTCTTGATTATATGAAGGTAACTATCCGACAAAACTTTTTGGCCATAATTTTCCATCGGTAATTAATTCACGATAACTTTATGATGACGGTGTGTGGTTGTCTAATCTTCACCAGCAGTATTTATTTTAGAGTTATTTCATTCCATCACAATTTTCATCTATTATTTTTACATGGTAGTTATCATACGGTAATTTTTCATGGATGTGTAATTCTTTTACTGCAATTCACAATCTTATTTGTCGATACTAATCACACCATTCACAGCCTCTTTTATCTATGCTACCGTGTCTTCTGTCCAGACAACTGTCCGGACAACAATAAACTCTTGCCGCCTCTTTTATTTATCTACGACTAATGCTACCATGTCTTCTGCCATAACTTCAGACAACAATAAACTCCAGCAAAAATACTAATTACAGCCGCCTCTTTTATATCTACGAGCTATAACTTCAGATAACATTGAAGTCCAGCAAAAATTTTAATACTCCCTCCAACTCATATTAATTAACTTCAGATGTATCTAGAAGTATTTTTATGATAGATATATCCTTGTTCCTCGCAAGCGCGGCATCACGCCCGGGCCATATTACCTAGTAGGAAGTATTAGGAGAGGTCGAAGCCTCGAAGGGAAACGAAGCCATTCGTGTGCTCCAAATCGGACACGTGAACGCGAGGCCTGCGCAGGTGAAATAGTTAAAGGAGCAAATATACACGAGATTAGGCATCGCTTGAAACGGATTTTATTCTCAAGTCGCGTTACATGGATCGGCCAACTAAAGTAACTTCCATCCCCCCTTCCAGATGCTACATTTACTCGAAACGTAACATCTTTTTATTCGTAGGTGATACGATACGATAGCACCGCTCGGCGCTCGCCGGCACATCCGAACATGTACGTATACATTCGTCCATCCGCCCGTAAGCCGTAACACGCACACTACTCCAGGCCAGGGCTAATGAGAAATCTACTGCGTGCGTGCCTGGTCGAGGCGCTGCTGCGCCCAGTTCTTCACCTCGTGCGCCTTGGCGTCCAGCCTCGCGCCCGCGTGGTCCACCTTGTCGGCCCCCGGCGGCGAGGACGCCCCGTGCGACAGGTACCTGTACATCCACGCCAGCACGCCCATGGCCGCCGCGCCGCACGCCCCGGACGACACGAACCCGGTGGTCAGCAGCGCCACCGCGATGGCCGCGGGCACCAGCACGGGGCTGAAGATCACCATCACCGGCGTCGCCACGATGAGCGCGATCACCGTGCCAGTCAGCGTCAGGGCCGACAGGAACAGCAGCGACCCGGCCCCCGCCGCCGCGGCCACCGCCTTACCGAGGGTGACGGCCACCGGCTGGTTCTGGCCCTGGCCGTGGCCTCCGTAGCTGTAGTCGTCGCCGCGGATGGCGCGCATGTAGTCCTCCCCGACGGCGCCGCCGCCTCCGTGGCCGTGAGCCCCTCCCCTGTGGTGTCCTTGTTCTCCAGCCATGATGGGTGGATGCGCCGCTAACTTCGCCCTCTCTACTCTGAACACTGAGCCTTAGCCTGCAGGTAAGCAATAGCGAACAATCTGTGCGGTGGGTTCGTCGAGGAGATGGTGGTGGTTTATAAGATGCAATGTCAGTAGGGTGACGACGGAGAGCAAGCATTGGACATGTGGATGCTCCGAAGGGTACGTGTCGAGGGTCGTGATCTGCATGGATAGCGATGGCTCGCGTCCTGACACGTACGTGCCAACTTGCAGCCTCCCGCCACTCTCTCATCCTACGTGTCGCAGATGCAACCTCTTCCCAAGCAAAGCTGCTCGACCTGCCGCCTCCAGGACATGGTTCCAACTCAATCGTGTGGCCGTGGCCTTGTTTGCCCACGAGCAGGGAGTTGAGCTCGACGCCGCTTAATAATTTTACCTTTTTCGAGAAACAACTCGAACCCGTATAAAAATAACGACCTTACTATGCGTCCCCCGGGATCAAAAGTTACGATCCCGGCTCCATGTGTCTCCACGTGTCTAAAAAACTAAATCTTACTTTTGCTATATTATTAAGTTATTATTACTGTTAGCTACATTAAGCTTTTTTCTACATAATGTCGCGCAGAAAAAGCCGTCTAAGAAAAGACTATCCTTGCTGGAGACTTTATCGGAGATCTCGTCCAAAATATTGTAGCAAAAATTTATGCTAATAAAGCAAAACCAACTTCATCAGAAAATCGACGGAGACTTTTACTGAGATACCTTGCCGGAGACGCACAACCTTTCCGCTATTGTAGCAGAACCATACTTTTGTAGCAAAAATCCGACACCACACGTAGCACCTCTAGAGGGTCTCATAGCAGCTGTATGTAGCAAACCCAATACCTACTTGTAGCACCGCCGTTAGCTGCATGTAGCAAAACCCAACGTCTCTTGTAGCACCGTCGGCGGCCGCACGTAGCACCACCGACGACCGCACGTAGCAAACCTCGAGGCCATCCGTAGTAGCACCGGTGGCCTTCGGTAGCACCGTTGACGTTGTGTGATCATGTCAATGCCCATAGTTTATGGACTTGGGCTTTAATTTGATGAAGAGCGGCACGCTGGAGACTTTATCGGCTAACAAACAAGCAACACGGGAACACGAGTTTATCCGAGTTTAGGCCTCCAGAGGAAAAATTCTACTCCTGCTTGTCTGCTCTTGATTGATGATAAATCGAAGAGGGTGCCTTGATGGCGATGATACGCTGATTAGATCTGGCAGGTGTATGCGTACTAGGGTTTTGGTGTCTAGATCTATTGTCTATTGTGCGAGGTGTCCTTCTCGTTGGACCCTCCCAACCTTTATATATGGGGAAGGCTAGATCTTAGTACCAATACGAGTAGGTTACAAGTTTAATTCAAAATCTAGTCTTGAGATTTACTTGTCTTGCGCATTTAGAGTCCGTATCCATATGGACTTTATACCAGCCAAACGTCATGGGCATCATGGACCATGGCAGGTCGTCGAGTGAGCCTCCCGTCTGGCCGAGCTAGGTAGGACAAAGTCAGGTGCCCGTTGGGCATACTTACTTCAGTAGTCCCCGGGTGTCCATCTGAATCGTTGATTTGGGTGGAGACTTAGAAGTCTTGAATCTTGCATTTGATAGTCGAAGTCGATAGTTGTATAAGGTGAAAGGTACTGACCTAGAAGTACATCAGGTCATCTTGTTTACAGATGTTTAATACTAAAGGGATATTGGTAAGTGTGCCTAATGCTTTCGATGGATCAGAATCAGTTAATTGCTCTCAAAAAAACAACACCACCTACTTCAAACTTGAATCCCTATACTCGAATCCAGTATGGGCTGGGGTAATTCGACTCATGTCGCGGAGGCCTTACTAAGTCAAATTCTAGCCTATAAGTCTATACCCAACGCGTCTGTCAGAATTTTTTTCATGTCGTAGGCATGGTATTTATCTGGTAGAGTGCAGCGGATGCGGTTGCCAGGCCATCACATAGGATCTGTAGATCTTATCTTTGCATCGTAGACAAAATTCTCGCAGCGGATGCGATTCGGGCAGTCGACAAATTTCTTCAATAGTAATCTTGAAGTTCTTTGGATAGCTTCGTGGATGCAATCGGTGCAGGTGCTTCTCTTTATTTTCAGATTCACCATCAGCACTCCCTATGGGAGTAGCCACCGAGTGTTTAATCGAATCGTAGATTCAAGTAAAGACTCGAATTTTAATCCATCTGAAGATTACATCTTGATGGAATGAACCCGGAAGTGCATCAGGTGCGCGTCTAGCCGAGTGGTAGACTCCGACAGAGACTCGGGTCTTGTATCATGCGGTCGCAGTCGACAATCATGCGGGGAGAAACCATTGACTCGGAAGTGCATTGAGTCAGCGTCTCATGCATAAGGAGCCAAGAGTCGATGCTGCAGTCAGAGTCGTGCGACGTTTAGCCGGAAGGACTCAGTGTCATGGATGAGGTCGACGTAGTTTCTTCTGTCAGGTGTGTGGCTTGCGTCACTTCTATCGGATGCGTGACCAGCGCTGCTTCTGCCAGGTGCGTGACCAGCATCGCTGCCATCGACAACTTAAGTGGTCATTCGAGGAAAGTGTCGACTCGGGTCTTAGCTTCTATTGACGTGACTGGCATTGGTTGAATCTGTTGGAGAACCCGATATAATTTTTCTATGCAGTCAACGTCTTTGTAGGATGCAGAAAACGTAAATAATGATGAAGTACTTGTATCTTATAAGAATATTTACCTATGGCCTTGTAAAATAAAATTATGGTGCCAATGGAGTGGACACTTTTTGACGGGTTTCGCGGCATAGTAAATCAAAAATTTCTACGGATGCGAATAGAGGGAAAGCCAAGATCTAATCTAGAAGATGCAAACAAAGAGAGAGATTGGATTAGATCTTCATACCCTTAAAGATTCGCACAGCGGAACGTTCGCCGGAACATGGGTGATGTAGTCGTACTCGCTTCTCCTCCTCGCGATCCGATCCGATCTAGCACCACAAGTGGCGGTGCCTCCGTGAGATGCACATGTGCAGCACCTCGACGTCTCCTACTTCCTCGGACCGGCAAGTATGGTGGAGAGACGGATTGGATCTACAACACGACGGCGCGGTGTATATGGTGCAGAGTTTCTGCAGCAGGGCTTCGCCTACACGCAGTCGGGAGGGAGAGAGAGAGGAGGGCAGCAGGACGGCTAGCTCTTGGAGGGGAAGGTGTGGGGGGTTGGTGCGCCCCCACCCCTATTTATATAGAGGGGGCGCAGCCCTAGCCCCTCCCCCAAGTCCAAACCGGCGGCCCCAAAGGAGGAGGAGTGGGGGGCAAGGAAACCCCCCTTCTAGAAACTCTATCTCGAGTTTAAACCCTCTTGGCCGGCTGGGCCCTATGGGGTCTTGTGCCCCTGGCCCAATGCGGCCAGGGCACTCCCTCATAGGCCCATGCCCCCTCCCGGAAGGTGTGGCCATGTTGGTCCCCTTCCGGAAGGTTATAGAAGCTTCCGGTATAATACCGATTAATCCGGAACAATTCCGAACTCCAAAAACTGCACTGCCTTATATGAATCTTATTCTCCGGACCACTCCGGAACCTCTCGTGATGTCCCGGATCCCATCCGAGACTCCGAACAAAAACTCATAAAACAATTATCCAATCTATCCTAGCGTCGAGACACGTTAAGTGTGTGACCTGCGGTTCGAGAATATGCATATGATCTTCTATGAATAATCAACAAATGGTGCGGACACCCATATTGACTCCCACACATTCATCGATGATCATATCGGATGAACCACGATGCCAGGATTCAATCAATCCCATATATATATTCCTTCGCCTCGCGATATTTTACTTGCCCGAGATTTGATCGCTTGCACCGTCATACCTAGTTCAATCTCGTTCTCACGCAAAGTACTTTACTCGCGTAATCCGATATCACTTTGTGATTAACTCCTTAACCACATGCTTGCAAGCGTGTTGATATCGACACGAGTGCCCAAGTATATCTCTCCGACTTGGGAGGGACAAATCCCATCTCGATACATACAACCCAACAGATACTTTCCGATCACCTAAGAGACACCTTTATGATCACCCTCTCATAGGACGACGTTTGATGACCTCAAAGCTTTCTTCCGATACCAGGGAGTTGTATTATCTCATGGTCTAAGGAATACAATATTTGACATAAGAAAAGCTTCGCAAAGACGAACACGATGACACGATCTAATTTCTTTGCTTAGTTTGGGTCTGTCCACCATATCATTCTCCCAATGATATGATCTCATTATCAATTGACAACTCATGTCCATGGTTAGGAAACCTTAACCATCATTAATCAATGAGCTAGTCCATAGAGGCATACTAGGGACACGGTGTTGTTCACAAACCACACAAGTATTAAAGTTTCCGCTTAATACAATTCTAGCATGGAATATAAACATTATCATGAACAAGAATTATAATAATAACATCTTTATTATTGCCTCTAGGGCATAATTCCAACAGTCTCCCACTTGCACTAGAGTCAATAATCTAGTTTACATTTGGCAACAATCTCACACCCATGACACTGAGGTGCTGATCATGTTTTGCACGCGGAAGAGGTTTAGTCAACGAATCTGTGACATTCAGATCTGTATGTACTTTGCTAATCTTCAGATCTCCATCTGCTATATAATCTCGGATTATATGAAACTTGCGGTTGATATGCTTGGTATTTGGATGATATCTTGGTTCCTTAGCGAGTGCTATGGTGCCAGTGTTGTCACACAATATCTCCAGTGGGTCCAATGCACTTGGAACCACGCCAAGCTCAGTGATGAAGTTTCTGATCCAAACTCCTTCACTTGACGCTTCTGCAGCAGCCATGTATTCCGCTTCTACTGTAGATCCCGCGATCACGCTTTGCTTGCGCTTCTCACCATGACTTCTCCATTCAAAATATAAACGCATTCGTCCGAGATTTAGAATCATCCTTGTCGGTGTCAAAACTAGCGTCGACGTAACCTTTTACGATGAGCTGTTCATCACCCCCATAGACTAAGAACATTTCTTTAGTTCTATTTAGGTACTTTAGGATGTTCTTCATGGCTGTCTAGTGTTCCACTCCTGGATCACTTTGATATCTGCTCGTCAAACTAAGAGCATTGGACACATCCGGTCTAGTACACAGCATGGCATACATGATAGAACCTATGGCCGAGGCATAAGGCACTTTGCTCATAGCTTCCCTATCATTTCATCAGAATGGACACTGAGCCTTGCTCAATATCTTACCTGACAACATAGGCACCGAACCTTTCTTTGCCTTATCCATTTTGAACCTTTTCAGAACTTTGTCTAGGTATGTACTCTGGCTTAAAGCTATCAGGCGTCTTTGTCTATCTCTATAGATTTTGACGCCCAATATATAAGCATCTTCACCTAGGTCTTTCATTGAAAAACACTTGTTCAAATAACTCTTCACATCGTTAAGCATGTTAATGTCATTTCCAATAATCAATATGTCATCCACATATAGTACCAGAAATGTCACCGAGCTCCCACTCACTTTCTTGTAGATACAAGCTTCATAGCAATTTGGAACAAATCCAAAGCTCTTGATCCCTTGATCAAAATGAAGGTTCCAACTCCGAGATGCTTGCTTCAGTCCATAAATGGAACGCTGAAGTTTGCATACTTTATCAACATCCTTAGGATCGACAAAACCCTCGGGTTGCATCATATACAACTCTTCATCAATGTTTCCATTAAGGAACGCAGTCTTGACATCCATCTGCCATATTTCATAATCATGAAATGCAGCAATTGCTAATAAAATCCGAATGGACTTAAACATCGCTACGGGAGAGAAAGTCTCATCGTAGTCAACACCTTGAACTTGTCGAAAACCTTTCGCGACAAGCCGTGCTTTATAGACGGTAACATTACCATCCGCGTCCGTTTTCTTCTTGAAGATCCATTTGTAGGGTTTCGTAGCATGGAAAACAAAAAATTTCTACCGCATACAAACAAACAAGCCAAGATCTATCTACTAGATTGTAGCAACGAGTCGATAGAATAACTCACCCTCGAAGATTCCAAAGTGTTTAACGAGAGCGGATTCTCGTCGGTGATGTAGTCGTACTCTTCCCGATCTCAAGATCGCGTAGACGATCCTTCCAAGCGCTATGCTCCGCAGCTCCGTAGTCGGTCACACGTTCGGTACTCGACGAAGACCTTCCTCTCCCTTGTTCCAGCAGGAAGCGGAGGTTGTAGCACTCTCCTCGCGATTCCGGCAGCACAACGGCGTGGTAGGGAGATCTCGCAGGGCTTCGCCTTAAGCCGGAGCAAGTATGGTGGAGTATGAGAGAGCTCCTCGGCGATCTAGGTTTTAGATACACCAAGGAGGGGGTGCTAGAGCCGGTGGCTAGGGTTTGGGGCACCCCAAGTCGGCGGCTAGGGCAAAACCCTAGGGGGCGGCGGCTATGGTGGTAGGCGCCAAGCTAGGGTTTGAGGAGAGGTACTTGTGTGTGCTAGGAGGGAGCCCTGCCCCTCCTTATATAGGTGGAGGGGCCGGCCGGCCAAGGGGAGGGAGGGGAGTCCCTCCCCAACTCTGCTTGGGTGGTGCGCCGACTTGGGGAGGAGGACTCCCTCCCCAATTCGGTTTCACCTTCCTCCTCTTTTCCTCTTTCCAAAACTTACCGTTTGACTTTCAAACTAGCCGTTTGACTTTTCAATTTAGGATTTGAATAAACCCTTTATTTTGGACAGCGAAGACACTTAGTACATGATGCAATCATTCCAACTTACAATGACACATTCATGTACCCCTTCCCCTCCAGAGTGCCGGACATTCCGGAACCTTCTAGAACATTCCCGACGAAAACACCGGAACCATTCCCCAACTCCGAAACGGGACTTCCTTATATGAATCTTATTCTCCGGACCATTCCGGATCTCCTCGTGATATCCCGGATCCCATCCGAGACTCCGAACAACATTCGGTCTCTTTCTCATTCATTCCATAACTACTCAAACAACGTCGAATCCTTAAGTGTCTCCTCACGGTTCGTGAATTATGCGGACATGATCGAGACACTTCTCCGAACAATAACCAATAGAGGAATCTGGAAATTCATATGGCTCCCACATATTTCTACAATTACTTTGCGATCGAATGAACCACTTACATACGATACCAATTTCCCTTTGTCTCACATTAGTTTACTTATCCGAGGTTATGATCGTCGGTATCTCTGCATACCTAGTTCAACCTCGTTACCGATAAGTACTCTTTTCTCGTTCCCGTGATATGTGATCCCTTGTTAGCCAGTCACATGCTTGCAAGCTAATTGGATGACGATTCACTGAGAGGGCCCAGAGTATATCTATCCGTCATATGGATGGACAAATCCCACTCTTGATCCATGTGTTTCAACCAATACTTTCCGAACACTCAATGCCACCTTTATAGCCACCCAGTTACGGTGTGGTGTTTGATGTCATCAAAGCATCCATCCGGTAATGGTGATATGCATGATCTCATGGTCGAAGGAATTAGATTACTATGTATCAGAAAGCATATAGCAATTGAACTATTAAAATGACTTGATCTTTATGCTACGCTTATCTATAGGAGCATGTCCACCATATCATTCTCCTAACGATATGATCTTGTTGTTGATAACATCTCAATGTCCATGATAGGGAAACCACAATCATTTATCAACCAACAAGCTAGTGATTTATAGAGGCTTATACTAGGGACTTCAATTTAAGTTTACAAATCACACAAGTATTAATGTTTCCTTGTTAATACTATTATAGCATGAATGTAAACATTTATCATAAACACAAAGATATAATAATAACTACATTTATTATTGCCTCTAGGGCATATCTCCAGTCTCCCACTTGCACTAGAGTCATCTAATCTAGATTACATGGTAATATACCCAACACCCATGGCAGTTTGGTGCTGGTCATGTTTGCCCTCGGAGAGGTTTAGTCAACGGATCCGCCACATTCAGATCTGTGTGTACTTTGCAAATCTTTATATCCCCATCTTGGATATGTTCTCGAATAGCGTGAAAACGTAGCTTGATGTGCTTGACTTCTTGTGTGACCTTGGTTCTTGCGTATTGGCTATGGCCCATGTTATCACAATGATAGACATTGGGTCCATGCACTAGGAACCACACCTACGTAATGAACTCTTTCATCCATATCGCTTGTGAAGCCTCCGAAGCAGCCATGTATTCCGATTCAGTTGAAGATCTCGCCACAACGCTTTGCTTTGCACTCCTCCAGCTAACTGCTGCACCATTCAAAATAAATACGTATCCAGATTATGATTTAGAATCATCCGGATCGGTGTTCCAACTAGCATCGGTGTAACCATTAACAACGAGCTGTTCATCACCTCCATAAGAAATAACCATATCCTTAGTTCTTCTCAAGTACTTAAGGATGTTTTTGACCGCTGTCCAATGATCCACTCCTGGATCACTTTGATGTCTGCTAGTTAAACTAACAACATATGCAATGTCGGGTCTAGTACATAGCATGGCATACATTAGAGATCCTATGGCTGAGGCATAGGGAGTCTTACTCATCCTTTCTCTATCTTCTGCCGATGTCGGACTTTGAGTTTTACTCAAGGTCGTATTGGGCAACATGGGCAAGAACCCTTTCTTGCTATCTTCCATTCCAAACCTCTTTAGAACTTTGTCCAAATATGTACTTTGTGACAATGATATTTGGCGTTTCGATCTATCTCTATAAATATTTATGCCTAATATGTAAGCTGCTTCGCCAAGATCCTTCATTGAAAAACTATTATTCAAATATTCCTTGACACTATTAAGAAGGTCTACATCATTCCCAATCAACAATATGTCATCTACATATAGTATTAAGAATGCTACAGAGCTCCCACTCTCTTTCTTGTAAATACAAGCTTCTCCATAAGTTTGTATAAAACCAAAACTTTTGATTACCTTATCAAAACGTTGATTCCAACTTCGGGATGCTTGCTTCAGTCCATAGATGGACCGTTGAAGTTTGCATACCTTGTTAGCATCTTTAGGATCGACAAAACCTTTGGGTTGCATCATATACAACTCTTCATCAATGTCTCCATTGAGGAATGCTGTTTTGACATCCATCTGCCATATCTCATAATCATAATATGCAGCGATTGCTAACATAATCCTCACAGACTTTTAGCTTCGCTCTTGGTGAGAAAGTCTCATCGTAGTCAACTCCTTGAATTTGTCGAAACCCTTTTGCGACAAGTCGAGCTTTATAGACAGTAACATTACCATCAGCATCTGTTTTCTTCTTGAAAATCCATTTGTTCTCGACAGCCTTCCGGCTATCTGGTAAGTCCACCAAAGTCCATACTTGGTTTTCGTACATGGATCCAATCTCGGATTTCATGGCTTCTTGCCATTTATTGGAATCTGGGCTCATCATTGCTTCCTCATATGTCTCAGGGTCATCGGTGTTATCCACCAACATGACACTCATAACGGGATCATACCAATCTGGAGTGGTACGAGTTCTTGTTGACCTGCGAGGCTCTGTAGCAACTTCAACCGAAGTTTCATGATCATCATCATTAGCTTCCTCTATTATCGGTGCAGTCACCACAAGAACTTCTTCCGGTGCTGCGCTACTCTGATTTCGAGAGAAGGTTCGACAACCTCGTCAAGTTCTACTTTCCTTCCAGTCACTTCTTTCGAGAGAAATTCCTTCTCTAGAAAGGATCCATTCTTGGCAACGAAGATTTTGCCTTCGGATCTATGATAGAAGGTATACCCAATAGTTTCTTTCGGGTATCCTATGAAGACGCATTTTTCCGCTTTGGGTTCAAGCTTGTCCGGCTGTAACTTCTTTACATAGGCTTCGCATCCCCAAACTTTAAGGAACGACAATCTAGGTTTCTTCCCAAACCATAATTCATACGGTGTCGTTTCAACGGATTTAGACGGTGCCCTATTTAAAGTGAATGCGGCTGTTTCTAATGCATAACCCCAAAATGATAGCGGTAAATCTGTAAGTGACATCATAGAACGAACCATATCTAAGAGAGTTTGATTATGACGTTCGGACACACCATTACGCTGTGGTGTTCCCGGCGGTGTCAACTGTGAAAGTATTCCGCATTTCTTCAAATGCTCACCAAACTCGTAACTTAGATATTCACCTCCACGATCAGAACGTAGAAATTTAATATTCTTGTTACGTTGATTCTCTACTTCACTTTGAAATTCCTTAAACTTCTCGAAAGTTTCGGACTTATGTTTCATGAAATAGATATACCCATATCTACTCAAGTCATCCGTGAAGGTAAGAACATAACGATAACCACCGCGCGATGCTACACTCATTGGACCACACACATCGGTATGTATGATTTCCAATAAATCCGTAGCTCGCTCCATCATACTAGAAAATGGAGTCTTAGTCATTTTACCCATCAGACATGCTTCGCATCTATCAAGTGATTCGAAATCAAGTGATTCAAGAAGTCCATCGGAATGGAGTTTCTTCATACGCTTCACTCCAATGTGACCAAGACAACAGTGCCACATATAGGTCGAGTTATCGCTCGATTTCAAACGTTTGGCCTCAATGTTATTAATATGTGTATTTCCACTATCGAGATTCAATAAGAATAGACCATCTATCAAAGGTGCATGTGCATAAAACATATTACTCATATAAATCGAACAACCATTATTCTCGGACTTAAACAAGTAACCGTCTCGCAATAAACAAGATCCCGATACAAAGTTCATGCTCAACGCAGGCACCAAATAACAATTATTTAAGTATAAAACTAATCCCGATGGTAGATGAAGGGGTAGCGTGCCGAGCGCGATCACATCAACCTTTGATCCGTTTCCCACGCGCATCGTCACCTCGTTCTTCGCTAGCTTCCGTTTATTCAGCACCTTTGTTTGAGTTACAAATATGAGCAACCGAACCAAGATCAAATACCCGTGCACTACTACGAGTACTAGTGAGATACACATCAATAACATGTATATCGATATACCTTTCTTCTTAATGTTGCCGTTCTTCAAATCCGCCAAGTACTTTGGGCAATTCGCCCAAAGGACCTTCTCCCTTGCGGTAAAATCACTCGATCGGGCTTAGGTCCAGCCTTGGTCTTCTTCATCGGCGTGGTAACTTTCTTACCACCCTTCTTGAAGTGTCCTTACCTTAGACTTGCCTTTCTTGAATTTGGTGGTCTTATTGACCAACAACACTTGGTGCTCTTTCTTGATCTCCACTGCAGATTTCAACATGGCAAAGAGTTCGCAACGTCTTGTTCATGTTTTGCATGTTGTAGTTCATCACAAAGTTCTTGTAACTTGGTGGTAGTGATTGGAGGACACGGTAAATCCCCAAAGCATTAGGAATCACAATACCCAAGCTTTGAAGTTTGTTTGCGTGCCCAGACATCTTAAGCACATGCTCACTGACGGAGATGCCCTCTTCCATCTTGCAGTTAAAGAACTTTTCAGAAGCCTCATAGCTTTCAATTGCCGCATGATTCTCAAAGATCAATTTGAGATCCTCGACAATATCATATGGGTCTGAATTCTCAAACCTTTTCTGAAGCTCCAATTCTAAACCATACAAGATAGCACACTGAACTGTGGAGCATTGAGTCTTCTGAGTGAGGTAAACGTTCTTTACTTCATCGGCAGCATCAGCTGCAGGTGGGTCACCCAGCGGTGCATCCAGCACATAGGTCAAATTAGCAGCTGTGAGGACAATCCTCAAATTGCAGAACCAATCCGCGAAGTTGCTTCCATTGTTTTTCAACTTTTCTTTCTCTAGGAACGCATTAAAATTGATGGTAGGGGCTGCCATTGATCTACAACATATTTGCAATAGTTTAGACTAAGTTTATGACAAATTGAGTTCAAATTAATAATAAAATTAATCTAGGTGAAATCCCACTCAAAACAATATCCCTCACATTGTTTTAGTGATCACACGAACCAAATCCACCACATCAACACCGATCATCACGAGAGTTGATATAGTTTCAATGGCGAACAATCGACATGTTCATCATATCTACTATATAATTCATGCTTTACCTTTCGGTGATCCGTGTTTCGAGACCATGTCTGTACATGCTAGGCTCTTCAAGATCAAACCTTAGTTTCCGCATGAGCAAATCTGGCTTGCTCACGTTGTATACACTTGCGGAATCTAACACACCCGATCATCACGTGGTGCTTCGAAACAACAAGCTTTAGCAACGGTGCTAACTAAGGGTGAACACTTTATGATTTGAAATTCATGTGCATGAGGGATCATCTTATAATGCTACCATCGTCTACTAAGCAATACAAGATGCATAAAGGATTAACATCACATGCAATTCATAATATGTGATATGATATGGTCTTTTTTCTTTGTGCTTCCGATCTCCATCTTCTAGCACGAACATGATCTCCATCATCACCGGCATTGCATCAAGGTCAATGACGCTTCTCCATGGTTGTCGTCCACCGGCTTCAACTATTACAACTACTTTGAATAGACACGCGTAATGTAAATTAAAGACAACCATATGGATCCTGCCGGTTGCCAACTTACAATAAGGAACATTGCATACATCAAATATAATCACAATCATGGCCATATCACATCACAGCACACCCCTGCAAAACAAAGTTAGACGACTCTACTTTATTTGCGTATTTTACGTGGTTTGGGGCTTTCAATAAGTGTCGTTCTAACTTACGAACATGAACCACAACATTGATACTAGGATTGTTAATCACCCGTTGTAAATTGGATCTTAACTATGCTAGGAGAAACAGACACCCGCAAAGCCACTTATGCAATACAAGTTGCATGTCAAGCGTGGAGCAAGTCTCATGAACGATGTCATGTAAGGTTAGCCCGGGCCGCTTCATCCCAACATACCGCAATATGCAAAGTACACAAGAAGCAATCGACAATAAAAGCATCAACGCCCACAATGACCATTGTGTTCTACTCGTGCAACAGATCTACATATAGACACGACTCTGATACCACTGTAGGGTTTCGTAGCATGGAAAACAAAAAATTTCTACCGCATACAAACAAACAAGCTAAGATCTATCTACTAGATTGTAGCAACGAGTCGATAGAATAACTCACCCTCGAAGATTCCAAAGTGTTTAACGAGAGCGGATTCTCGTGGGTGATGTCGTACTCTTCCGATCTCAAGATCGTGAGCGATCCTTCCGGGCTGCGTTAAAGCGGCGCTCCCGTAGTCGGTCACACGTTCGGTACTCGACGAAGACCTTCCTATCCCTTGTTCCAGCAGGCAGCGGAGGTTGTAGAACTCTCCTCGCGATTCCGGCAGCACAGCGGCGTGGTACCGTAAGTAGAGGGGAGATCTCGCAGGGCTTCGCCTTAAGCCGGAGCGAGTATGGTGGAGTATGAGAGAGTCCCCCGATGATCTAGGGTTTAGACACGCCGAGGAAGAGGTGCTAGAGCCGGCGGATAGGGTTTGGAGGTGCCCAAGTCGGCGGCTAGGGTAGAAACCCTAGGGAGCGGCGGCGGCTATGGTGGGCAGCAGCTACTAGGGTTTGAGGCGTGGAAGTTGTGTGTCAAGGAGGGGAGCCCTTCCCCTCCTTATATAGGTGGAGGGGGCCGGCCGGCCAAGGGGAGGGATAGGAGTCCCTCCCCAACTCGGCTTGGGTGGGCGCCGCCGGTTGGAGGAGGGAACTCCTCCCCAACTCGGTTTCCCACTCCTCCTCTTTCCAAAAACTGCCGTTTGACTTTCAAACTAACCGTTTGACTTTTCAAACTAGGATTTGAATAATCCCTGTATTTTGAACAGCGATGACACCGAGTACATGACGCAATCATATCAACTTGATATAACACATTCATGTACCCTTCCCCCCCGGAGGGCCGGACATTCCGGAACCTTCTAGAACATTCCCGATGAAAACACAGGAACCATTCCCCAACTCCGAAACGGGACTTTCCTTATATGAATCTTATTCTCCGGACCATTCCGGATCTCCTCGTGATATCCCAAATCCCATTCGAGACTCCGAACAAAATTCGGTCTCTTTCTCATCATTCCATAACTACTCAAACAACGTCGAATCCTTAAGTGTGTCTCCCTACGGTTCGTGAATTACGCGGACATGATCGAGACACTTCTCCGATCAATAACCAATAGAGGAATCTGGAAATTCATATGGCTCCCACATATTTCTACGATTACTTTGCGATTGAATGAACCACTTACATACGATATCAATTTCCCTTTGTCTCACGATAGTTTACTTATCCGAGGTTATGATCGTCGGTATCTCTGCATACCTAGTTCAACCTCGTTACCGATAAGTACTATTATCTCGTTCCCGTGATATGTGATCCCTTGTGAGCCAGTCACATGCTTGCAAGCTAATTGGATGACGATTCACCGAGAGGGCCCAGAGTATATCTATTCGTCATATGGATGGACAAATCCCACTCTTGATCCATGTGTTTCAACCAATACTTTCCGAACACTCAATGCCACCTTTATAGGCACCCAGTTACGGTGTGGTGTTTGATGTCATCAAAGCATCCATCCGGTAATTGTGATATGCATGATCTCATGGTCGAAGGAATTAGATTACTATGTATCAGAAAGCATATAGCAATTGAACTATTAAAATGACTTGATCTTTATGCTACGCTTATCTATAGGAGCATGTCCACCATATCATTCTCCTAACGATATGATCTTGTTGTTGATAACATCTCAATGTCCATGATAGGGAAACCACAATCATTTATCAACCAACAAGCTAGTGATTTATAGAGGCTTGTACTAGGGACTTCAATTTAAGTTTACAAATCACACAAGTATTAATGTTTCCTTGTTAATACTATTATAGCATGAATGTAAAAATTTATCATAAACACAAAGATATAATAATAACTACATTTATTATTGCCTCTAGGGCATATCTCCAACACCATTTGCACTCAACGGCCTTTCGGTCGCTAGGAGGGTCCACCAAAGTCCATACTTGGTTTTCGCTCATGGATCCCAATTCGGATTTCATGGCTTCTAGCCATTTCTCAGAGTCTGGGCACATCATCGCTTCCTCATAGTTCGTAGGTTCACTGTCTTCTACTAACAAGACAGTTAAGACAGGGTTGCCATACCACTCAGGAGGGGCATGCGACCTTGTCGACCTACGACGTTCAGTAGCAGCATCATCCGAAGCTTCATGATCCTTGTCATTAGCTTCCTCTATTGTTGGTGCAGGCGGCACTGGAACAATTTCAGGTGCTGCGCTACTCTCCAATTCAAGAGAAGGTTCAATAACCTCGTCTAGCTCTACTTTCCTCCCACTCACTTCTTTCGATAGAAACTCCTTCTCAAGAAAGGAACCGTTCTTTGCGATAAACACTTTGCCTTCGGTTCTGTGATAGAATGTATACCCAATAGTTTCCTTAGGGTATCCTATGAAGACGCATTTCTCCGCTTTGGGTTCGAGCTAGTCCGGCATCAACTTCTTGACGTAAGCTTCGCATCCCTAAACTTTAAGAAACGACAACTTAGGTTTAGCACCAAACCATAGTTCATACGGTGTCGTCTCAACGGATTTAGATGGTGCCCTATTTAAAGTGAATGCAGCGGTTTCTAATGCATAACCCCAAAATGATAACGGCAAATCAGTAAGAGACATCATTGATCGGACCATATCTAATAGGGTTCGGTTCCGACGTTCAGACACACCATTGCGCTGTGGTGTTCCGGGTGGCATGAGTTGTGAAACGATTCCACTTGCTTTAAGATGCGTGAGAAAATCATAACTCAAATATTCACCTCCACGATCGGATCGTAGAAACTTAATCTTTACATTACGATGGTTCTCCACTTCATTCTGAAATTCTTTGAAATTTTCAAACGTTTCAGATTTATGTTTCATTAAATAGATATACCCATATCTACTTAAGTCATCGGTAAAAGTGAGAAAATAGCGATATCCACCGCGCGTCGAAACACTCATCGGTCCGCATACATCGGTATGTATGATTTCCAAGAAGTCCGTTGCTCGCTCCATCATACCGGAGAATGGGGTTTTGATCATCTTGCCCATGAGGTATGGTTCGCATGTGTGAAATGATTCAAAATCAAGAGAATCCAAAAGTCCATCAGAATGGAGTTTCTTCATGCGTTTTACACCAATATGACCTGAGCAATGATTACAAATAAGTAGTATTATCACTATCTACTTTGCATCTCTTAGCCTCAATGTTATGGATGTGTGTTTCATCCCTTTAGATTTAGAAGAAATAAACCATTCACAATAGGTGCATGACCATAAAGATGTTACTCATATAAATAGAACAACCATTATTCTCTGATTTAAATGAATAACCGTCTTGCAATAAACAAGATCGAAATAATGTTCATGCTCAACGCGGGCACATAATAACACTTATTAAGGTTTAAAACTAATCCGAAGGTAAAACTAAGGAAGCGTGCCGGCCATCACATCAACTCTTGATCCGTTGCCAAGGCGCATCGTCACCTTATCCCTCGCAAGCCGTCTGTTGTAGCTCTGTTTGAGTTACAAATATTAGCGAACGGTATCAAATACCCGAGCACTAGCGAGGGCTAGTAAGGAAAACATCAATAACATGTATATCAAATATACCTTTGATGGTGCCATCCTTCTTGTCCGCTAAGTACTTTGGACGATTCTGCTTCGGTGACCCTTGTCCTTGCAATAGAAGCACTTTGTGTCGGTTTAGGACCAGACTTGAGCTTCTTCTCGGCGAGCAGCGCTTGCCGCCGCCTTTCTTGAAGGGCTTGCTTGCACCCTTACCTTTCTTGAAGGTGGGGGGCTTGTTGACCATCAACACATGATTATTCTTTTTGATGTTCACCTCCGCTACTTTCATCTTAGCAAAGAGCTCAGTGATCATATCAGTGGAACCAATCTGATTGTGATCAACTACAAAACTTTTGTAGCAAGGAGTGTCAATCTTGAGCTCCTCTGGAATCTTGCAGTCCAGTTGCTCAAGGCGTTGAGTGTAGCCCATCATCTCAATGGCGTGCTCACTAACGGAACTCCCTTCCTCCATCTTGTAGTTAAAGAATTTCTTAGAGATCTCATATCTCTCAGAACGGGCTTGAGTCTGAAACATGTTTTTCAGCTCCTCGAGAATCTCAAAGGGCCCGGCGAACTCCTCAAAACGATTTTGAAGATCCGATTCCATAGCATACAACATGGCGATCTTAATCAACTATAGCAGGGGCGTCACCTAGCGCTTTCTCAAGGACATAGTCCTTTTGTCCGCCAGCGAGAATGATTCTCAGAATGCGGAACCATTTGGTGAAGTTAGACCCATTGTTTCTAAGCTTTTCTATCTCAGCAAAAACGTTGAAGTTGAAGTTGGACTTGGCCATGTGATCTATAGTATTTGCAAGTACAATTTAGACTATGTTCATGATAAATAGTTCAACTTAATCAAATTACTAGATGAACTCCCACTAAATTCAACATCCCTCAAGTTGTTTAGTGAACACGATCCAAATTCACCACACCTAATCCGATCATCACGAGAAGAGATGTGGTTTCAATGGTGGACAATGAAGTGTCGATCATATCATTCATATGACTCATGCTTAACCTTTCGGTTCTTGTGTTCCGAGGCCATGTCTGTACATGCTAGGCTCGTCAAGTTAGACCCAAGTATTTCCGCGTGTGCAAAACTGGCTTGCACCCGTTGTATGTGAGCGTAGAGTCTATAGCACCCGATCATCACGTGATGCTTGGACACGACGAACTTTCGCAACGGTGCATACTTGGGGAGAACACAGTTTTTATCTTGATCTTTAAGTGAGGAATCATCTTATAATGCTACCGTCGAGATCTAACCATAATAAGATACATAAAAGGATAAACATCACATGCATATAACTTTATGTGACATGGTATAGCCAATCTTCGTGCAATGATCTCCATCTTGTGCATTCCGGCATGATCTCCATCACTCCACCATGATTGCCTCCACCACGAATAGCAACTACAACTATTGCTAACTACTTAGCGATAAAGTAAAGCTATTACATGGCGTATAAGAAGTTGACTCACAGGTCATACACAATTATAAAGACAACCATATGGCTCCTGCCGGTTGTGTACTCATCGACATGCAAGTCGTGAAACATTACAAAACATGATCATCGCATACGATATACACATCACATCTTGGGCCATACCATATCACAGAAGACACTCCCTGCAAAAACAAGTTAGACGCCTCTACTTTGTTGTTGCATGTTTTACGTGGCTTATGGGAGTAGATGCTAAGAACGATTCTTACCTACGGAAAGCCA
The DNA here is from genome assembly GCA_030063025.1 of Avena longiglumis. Classification (NCBI taxonomy): domain Eukaryota; kingdom Viridiplantae; phylum Streptophyta; class Magnoliopsida; order Poales; family Poaceae; genus Avena; species Avena longiglumis. The sequence goes on from CP125975.1 coordinate 99,708,071, forward strand.
CAACGGTGATATTATGGTTGCCAAACTCCGGTGTTAATCCCATGACAACTATAGTGAGAGAAACTGACATCCACCAGCCGCATGTGTGGAACAAGCCTCACGTCAAGTGCGGAGCCGGTCTCGCGAACGACGTCGCGTAAGGTTGGCCTGGACCGCTTCAATCTCACTATCCCGCGTCATAAGAAGAACACAAACAAGAGGCTTGCAACACAAAACATCAACGCCCGCAACAACCATGTTGCGTTCTACTCGTGAAACACATCTACACATAGATCCAGCTCTGATACCACTGAAGGGTTTCGCGGCATAGTAAATCAAAATTTTCTACGGATGCGAATAGAGGGAAAGCCAAGATCTAATCTAGGAGATGCAAACAACGAGAGAGATTGGATTAGATCTTCATACCCTTGAAGATTCGCACAGCGGAACGTTCGTCGGAACGTGGGTGGTGTAGTCGTACTCGCTTCTCCTCCTCGCGATCCGATCCGATATAGCACCACAAGTGGCGGTGCCTCCGTGAGATGCACACGTGCAGCACCTCGACGTCTCCTCCTTCCTCGGACCAGCAAGTATGGTAGAGAGACGGATTGGATCTACAACGCGACGGCGCGGTGTATATGGTGGAGAGTTTACGGCAGGCTTCGCCTGCACGATCGGGAGAGAGAGGAGGGCAGCAGGACGGCTAGCTCTTGGAGGGGAAGGTGTGGGGGGTTGGTGCGCCCCACCCCTCTTTATATAGAGGGGGGTGCAGCCCTAGCCCCTCCCCCAAGTCCAAACCGGCGGCCCCAAAGGAGGAGGAGTGGGGGGGGCAAGGAAACCCCCCCTTCTAGAAACTCTATCTCGAGTTTAAACCCTCTTGGCCGGGTGGGCCCTATGGGGCCTTGTGCCCCTGGCCCAATGCGTCCAGGGCACTCCCTCATAGGCCCATGCCCCTCCCGGAAGGTGTGGCCACGTTGGTCCCCTTCCGGAAGGTTCTAGAAGCTTCCGGTACAATACCGATTAATCCGGAACAATTCCGAACTCCAAAAACTGCACTGCCTTATATGAATCTTATTCTCCGGACCACTCCGGAACCTCTCATGATGTCCCGGATCCCATCCGAGACTCCGAACAAAAACTCATAAACCAATTATCCAATCTATCCTAGCGTCGAGACACATTAAGTGTGTGACCCTGCGGGTTCGAGAATATGCAGACATGATCTTCTATCAATAATCAACAGCAGGGTCTGGACACCCATATTGACTCCCACACATTCATCGATGATCATATCGGATGAAACAAGATGCCAAGATTCAATCAATCCCATATATATTCCCTTCGTCTCGCGATATTTTACTTGTCCGAGATTTGATCGTCGGTACCGTCATACCTAGTTCAATCTCGTTCACAGCAAGTACTTTACTCTTTCCATAATCCGATATCACTTTGTGATTAACTCCTTAATCACATGCTTGCAAGCGGTGTTGATATCGATTACCGAGTGGGCCCGAAGTATATCTCTCCGACTTGGGAGGGACAAATCCCATCTCGATACATACAACCCAACAGATACTTTCCGATCACACGAGACACCTTTATGATCACCCTCTCATAGGATGACGTTTGATGACCTCAAAGCTTTCTTCCGATACCAGGGAGTTGTATTATCTCATGGTCTAAGGAATACAATATTTGACATAAGAAAAGCTTCGCAAAGACGAACATGATGACCCGATCTAATTGCTTCGCTTAGTTTGGGTTTGTCCACCATATCATTCTCCCAATGATATGATCTCATTATCAATTGACAACTCATGTCCATGGTTAGGAAACCTTAACCATCATTAATCAATGAGCTAGTCCATAGAGGCATACTAGGGACACGGTGTTGTTCACAAACCACACAAGTATTAAAGTTTCCGCTTAATACAATTCTAGCATGGAATATAAACATTATCATGAACAAGAATTATAATAATAACATCTTTATTATTGCCTCTAGGGCATAATTCCAACACTTTTGCACTATATACTAATTTTTTTGTTGGTGTGATTATCCTTAATATCAGTACCTTGCCGAGTTACTCGTACTTTAAGGATTTGACTATCAGGTAGAATAAACAACTACTCGGGCTATCGCGTATGAAATGCTTAAGTGTATGAAGTCGACAACACATTAGATTACTTGAAGAGGGCGCAACCCCCGAGTGTGTTAAGTGCGAGTTAAAAAGAATCAACTCTAAGTAGGGGGTAACTTAGCTTTATTGATAGTCGTCGTAGACAGATTCACCACGGCATCGGGTCGCGGGAGCCAATGTGATCGACGAGTCGCGGTCGAGCGAGCCGATGCGACCGATGGGTCGCCGCAGCCGAAGACCCATCCCATCGCCAGAGCCAAAGACTGCAGCGGGGCATCGCAACCGAAGATTCAACGGGGCACTGGAGTCGAAAACTGTAGCGGGGTGCTAGCGGAAGGAGTTGACGTGGCCATTGGTTGGCGCAGCCCCCAGGCATAGAGTCGACACTGTCAAACCGAGTTGCCGTAGCGGCGAGTCATGTGGCCGAGGTCGACGGAGTGGCGTGGTGGATATAATTCGACGCAGCAGTGGGTTGGCGCAACCGAAGACCACAATGGGTGGCGCGGCGGAGTCGAGGCAGCCCCGGGGTGTAGAGGCAACGCATGGATGTGCAGTCAACATGGAGGACAGGAGTCGACACTGCCGAGTCGGGGCTGCCCCCGGAGTGTGGAGCTGGTGATGAAGGGATCACAGGTCCTCAGGCGGAGTCATGCAGCAGAGTTGTCGGGTTTTTGTCATCCGGAGTCGGCACGGGCGGACGAGATCATCAGATTTTTGTTGTAGTAGTCGACGCGGCAGAGACCCTCAGCGGAGGCGACTGAATGTACTGATGCTCTATGCTCCGCTACTGAATGTACTGATGCTCTATGCACGTACATGCTAGCCCCCAAGACATCAACTTAGATCAATTATTTGTTGGGTCGCCTAGTGATCTGATCCGAATCCTTTCTTTTCTTGCCATGCATGAGACAACTCGTGGAAGCAAGTCAATTCATCTATTATAACAAGGATCAATGAGGGATATTCCGTTATTGTTTATTGTATGGGTTCTTTGACAAGTAAGCCCCATGTGTATAATAAGTCCATAATTAATGGTGCGTCGAATTCATCTTTTTAATAATAATATATAAATATAAACAAACATAAACATAAGATGCATCCGGAATCAACAGCTTAAAGAACAACTAAACATGGTTTTAACAGCACAATGATATTTTTAACCATCAATAGTACCCAGAGATAGGCCATCTAATGCAGCCTTAACAAGCTCTAGAGAACTGGAAATATCCACACACATATCATGAATCGCCCATAGTGAAGGGAAAATTTCTTCTCTGGCTTCCTCCTTCACTTCATTCTTGTCGTAGGAGCGATCGCTCAGATCTTGATCAATGGTTTTCTTTCAGATTTTGACAACGCACGCTATAGGTGCTTCGAGTATGGTGTATCCTTCTATAATAAGTACGGGCACTTCGGTGTTTTGAAGTGACAACCGAAGAACCCGCGACCGGTGTGATTGCCATGGTATGCGATGTGTCTGCGTAGGAATATTTTGCAAAAACATCTTCTCTTGTAACGATAACTGATAAGTAAACCATTCCAAGATGGATCATAGATCTAGCGCGGCACTACGTGGCCTAGGAAAATCCTTAGATTAAATTTGTTTGTGAGATCTAAGTCGATATCCACAGGAAATTGTCAAATTGGATCTAGACTAGAATCGGTATCTATACTATTAAAAAGATTGAGGACGTTCGTCGAACGAAATTTTTTCCGTCTGCCGATTTTTTTATTGTTTTGCCCCTGATCATTTGATGTTATTACAAGAGTGCCACGGCCAACTGGAGTCAACTGTTTGGTTTGGTGAAAAGAAAATAAAAAGGAAAAAGTCTACATAACCCCTATAAATATCTGATCTTGGACTGAGAACCCTCTAACCTAAAATCTGTCATACTTAATCCCCTAAACTAACTGAAACGAGACAATTAACCCCTAGAGCGGGTTTGTCCCCTTGTTTTTCCAGCGTGGACGCTTGTTTAGTCCAGCGTGAACTCCGACGGTTAGAAAACATAATCCCAGGATAAATCCCCCTCCCCCTCCCCCCGCCCCCCGCGCTTCCTCTGTTCTTATTGTGTTATGGTTCTTCCTCTGTTCTTCATCTCTCCCCGCCCGCGCTCGCAGGCATGGAGGACAGCTCCGGGAGTTCGTCGAGGGGTGGGGCAACGCCGCGTCGCCGCCGGCAGATGGGCAAGCCCATACCTTATCGCCAACTCCCATTCGACTACACTCCCGCCGTGTACTGCAACTGCGGGACTAAAGATGCCGCAATGGATATCTTGGAGCGATGAAAACCCCGGGCGAAGGTACCACAATTGCAGCACACGCTTAGTTAGTTCTCTTGTCTGAAGCTTCCCTTTCTTCTCTTTCTTTTCTTCTTTCTGAATTGTTGGATGTTGATTTGGTTGTCGATTTCCTCTATCAGATTCATGGTGGTAGAGGGTGTGGCAAATTCAGTTGGGTTGATGCGTCAATGTCCAAGTTTCAGAAGGAATTAGTTCGAGACCCGCGTGATGCTGTGTGGGACAAAACCGAAGAAATTGGAAGGCTAGAAGAAGAATTTCAACAGATGCAAGTGAAACAGAGCAGTGAGCAATTGAAACAGATTAGTGAGGCAGAAAAAATTTAGCAGATGCATGAACAAGTGGAGATGCAAACAAGTGAAATAGCAAGGTTGAAGATGCAAGCAGATGGAGGAAGCAACATGCTTATTATTTGGATTTTTTCTGTAGTTTTTGCAATGTAATGTGGAATGGTAATGAGTAGCTAAAAATATGGCAGTACTTTGTATGCAGTTTGTACTGAATGTTTGTCAGCAATAAATATGAAATTTGGCAGAATTTTGTCTGTACACATCAGTTCAAACAGGTTTCAACAAAATTTGGCAGAAATTTGGCAGAATTTTGTCTATAAATAGCTTGTATCAGAAAATCATAGAGATAATTTATGCAAACAACATTGTTTTCATCCACATCAGTTCAAAAGAGAGGGGTTTTCACACAAACAGTGCAAACAATATTGTTTTCATCCACATCAGTTCAAAAGACAGGGGTTTTCACATATCACATAGATAAAGTGCAATAACGTATCAGCACTGCATGTTCAAAAGACAGGGGTTTTCTACACTACTCTTTGTCTAGATTGTGAACTACACTACTCCTTGTCCATCTTCTCCACCTTGCCCAGATTGTCGACCTTTGTTTTTATTTCCCCACGGATACCACTGCATTCTCCCAATACCTAGCACTGATTCAGTCACTACCTGAGACATTGAGATTGTAGTTCTAGCTGGTTGGGAGCTTGACTAAGTGGGACCTTGGCTGCTTGTAGTTTTTTTGAACATGAGAGCCCCTGAAAGGGGCTAGAATGTAGGGTTCGCAGCATAGAAAACAAAAAATTTCCTACGATGTGAACTATATACCAAGATCTATCTACTAGATACAAACAACGGGCGGATGTATATCCGTAGAGAACATACCCTTGAAGACCGACAAAGCTTAACGAGTTCAACTCGTGGTTGATGTAGACGATCTCTTGCCGATCTCAAGATCGAGAGGAAGTCCTAGCGCCGCAAATCAGCAGCGCATCCGTGCTCGCACACACGTTCGAGGCACCGAGCAACCTCCGCCTCCTCGCTCCAGCGATGCAGCGGAAGCACAACTCTTTCTTGCCGAATAGCCATCGGGAACATGTATCTCGCTAGTCCGAGACCATGGGGATAAATTCTAGAGGGAGAGATCCTTCACGAGGAGGTGTGAGAGACAAGTGAGGAGGGCTCCTTTTATAGGAGGAGGGAACCCCAAGGGGTGGCGGCGCATGGGGCTGCCCCTTGCCCTCCCTCTTCATGTGGGTGGACACTCCACTCACAAATCTCCTTTAAATTCCCTCCACTCAAAAGTCCACTCAAATTCCCATTAAATTTCCACCAAATTTAATGCAAACTCTCATTGAATAAAACTCTTTTATTTTATTCAGAATTTTGTCAATTACTTTAATGACAAACATTCACAAATAACCCCTTGCTAGAATTCTATTTCACATGCATAACCACTTTATGCAATTTCACCGAAAACCCTTTGTTTGGTATCTAGTGAAATAAATTCCTGCGCTTATTCATTCTTTCGGCATGAAACATTTGCTCCAATTGGATGTCGGTGTCTCTTAAGTGTGTCACCCTACGGTTCGTGAATAATGCGGACATGATCGATACCCTCTCGGATCAATAATCGAGCGGGATCTGGAGACCCATACTGACTCCCACACATTCAACGATGACTTTCTTGTGATCGTCGGGACCTTTTACGCTAGTATCTTAATCCCTTTGTTTCATGATATATTACATGTCCGAGATTCGATCATCGGTATCTCCATACCTAGTTTGATCTCGTTACCGACATGCACTCTTTTCTCGTTCCTGTGATATAACATTCTAGTGATCAAATCACTTGCTTGCAAGCTAATCAATGTGATATCACCGAGAGGGCCCAGAGTATATCTATCCGTCATCGGGATGAACAAATTCCAGTCTCGATCCATGAGCCTCAACATAATAATTTATTAGTTCTGAATCCATCTTTATAATCACCCTGTTACGGTGTGACGTTTGATGTTATCAAGAAACTCTTCCGGTGTTAGTGATTGACATGATCTCATGGTCTAAGTATTAGGATCACTTCATAAGTTGTTATAGAAATATAAACTCAATGACTTTGATCGTAATGCTATACTTCGGATGAATGTTCATCACACCATTACACTAATGTTGTGATCCCGTTATTAACAACATCCAATGTCCATGATCAGGAAACCTTGATCATCTTGTTAATCAACAAGCTAGTTTATGAGAGAGGCATAACTAGGAACTTTCTGTTTGTTTATTAAACACACATGTATTAACGTTTCCGTATCAATACAATTATAGCATGCAAAATAAACATCTATCATATACTTGGAATACACATAATAAACACTTTATTATTGCCTCTCAGGGCATATTCCTTGATCTCCACTTGCACTATAGACAATAATCTAGTTACATAGTGATAAATCTAACACCCATTGAGTTCTGGTGTTGATCATGTTTTGATCTACGGAGAGTTTTAGTCAACGGATCTACTACATTGAGATCCGTATGTACTTTACAAATCTTTATATCTCCATCCTTGACATGCTCGCGGATGGAGTGAAACCGGCGCTTAATATGCTTGGAATGCTTGTGAGACCTTGGCTCTTTGGCATTGGCAATGGCACCATTGTTGTCACAATAGATCACCATTGGGTCCAACGCGTTTGCCACCACTCCTAGTTCGGATATGAACTCCTTCATCCAAACTGCTTCCTGAGTCGCTTCTGAAGCAGCAACATATTCGGCCTCCGTTGTTGATCCCGCTACCACAGGTTCTTTGGAGCTCCTCCAACTAACCGCTCCGCCATTCATGAGAAATACGTATCCGGATTGAGACTTAGAGTCATCCGGATCGGTGTCAAAGCTAGTGTCAACATAACAGTTAGCGACGAGCTCTTCTTCACCTCAGTATACAAGAAACATATCCTTAGTTCTTCGTAAGTACTTAAGGATATTCTTGACCGCTATCCAGTGTTCCGAACCTGGATCCGATTGGTACCTACTAGTCAAACTAATAGCATGTGCCACATCCGGTCTTGTACATAGCATGGCGTACATTATAGAGCCTATGGCTGAAGCATAGGGGACTTTGTCCATTATCTCTCTTTCTTCCGCCGAAGCTAGACTTTGAGTCTTACTCAATGTCTTGCCTTGCATCATAGGTAAGAACCCCTTCTTACTTCCGTCCATTTTAAACTTCTTTAAAATCTTATCAAGGTATGTACTTTGCGATAGCCCTATTAGGCGCCTAGATCTATCTCTATAGATCTTTATGCCTAATATGTATATGGACTTCACCTAGGTCCTTCATTGAAAATTTGCTGTTTAGATAACTTTTAACACTGTTTAAAAGATCTATATCATTTCCGATCAATAATATGTCATCCACATATAATATCAGAAATGCCACATTGCTCCCACTCACTTTCTTGTAAATACAAGCTTCTCCATAAGTTTGGACAAATCCAAACTCTTTGATCACCTCATCAAAGCGGAGATTCGAACTTCGTGATGCTTGCTTCAATCCACAGATGGATCGCTGAAGCTTGCACACCTTATTAGCATACTTAGGATCGACAAAACCCTTTGGTTGTATCATATACAACTCTTCTTCAATATTACCATTGAAAAACACGGTTTTGACATCCATCTGCCATATCTCATAATCGAAATATGCAGCAATTGCTAACATAATCCTAACTGACTTTAGCATCGCTACGGGAGAGAAAGTATCATCGTAGTCAACTCCTTGAACTTGTCGAAACCCCTTTGCGACAAGTCGAGCTTTATAGACGGTCACATTACCATCAGCATCAGTTTTCCTTTTGAAAATCCATTTGTTCTCCACGGCCTTTCGGTCGTGAGGTAATTCCACCAAGTTCCAAACTTGATTTTCATACATGGATTCCATCTCGGATTTCATGGCTTCTAACCATTTGTTGGAATCCGGGCTCATCATCGCTTCTTCATACGTCGTAGGGTCATCATTTTCATCAACCATGAAATTCATGACAGGATTTCCGTCTGACTCGGGGCTGCAGCGTCTGTTTGACTGCGAGGTTCGTAGTACTCTCTTTGAGTTTCATGATCATTATCATTAGTTCCCTCTTCAGCAGTGGAGCCAACTCCGAACAACTTCGGTATTGCGCTACTCGCCATACTTTGAAGAGAAGGTTCCACAACCTCTTCTAGTTCTACCTTCCGACTCACACCTTTCATGAGAAACTCTTTCTCTAGAAAGGATCCATTCTTAACAAAAACCTTGCCCTCGGATGCGTGATAGAAGGAATACCCAATAGTTTCTTTAGGGTATCCTATGAAGACGCATTTTTTCGCTTTGGGTTCAAGTTTATCGGTTGAAGTTTCTTCACATAAACATCGCATCCCCAAACTTTAAGAAATGACAGCTTAGGTTTGTTTCCAAACCACAATTCATCTGGTGTATTTTCAGCGGATTTAGATGGTGCCCGATTTAAAGTGAATGCAGCGGTTTCTAGTGCATAACCCCAAAATGACAACGGCAAGTCCGTCGGAGACATCATAGATCGAACCATATCTAATAAAATGCGATTACGATGTTCGACACACCATTTCATTTGTGGTGTTCGGCGGTGTGAGTTGTGAAACAATTCCACACTCTTTCATGTGAGTGCTAAACTCGTAACTTAGATACTCACCTCCACGGTCGGACCGTAGAAATTTGATCTTTCTATTACGATGATTTTCCACTTCATTACGAAATTCCTTGAACTTTTCAAAGGTTTCAGACTTGTGTTTCATCAAGTAGATATAACCGTATCTACTCAAATCATCCGTAAGTAACAAAATAACGATATCCACCTCGGCGACACACTCATTGGACCACATACATCGAATGTATGATTTCCTATAAATCGTCGCCCGTTCCATTGAACGGAAAGCGGCGTTCTAGTCATCTTGCCCATAAGGCATGGCTCACATGTATCAAATGATTCATAATCAAGTGATTCCAAAAGTCCATCGAATGGAGCTTCTTCATCGTTTAACGCCAATATGACCTAGGCGGCGATTGCCACATATATGCGGATATATCATCATTAAGTTTAATCCTTTTAGCATCACCATTATGAATATGTGTAACATTATCATCGAGATCTAATAGAAATAAACCATTCATCATCGGTGCATGACCATAAAAGATTTCATTCATATAAATGGAACAACCATTGTTCTCGGTTAAATGAATAACCACTTCGCATCAAACATGATCCGGATACAATGTTCATGCTCGGTCAGGCACCGGATAACATTTATTCAAGTTTATAACTAATCCCGATGGCAAGTGGAGAGGCAGCGTTAAGCGGCGATCACATCAACGTTTGATCCATTGCCGACCGCATCTTGACCTCACCCTTGCTAGCGGTTGCTTGTTCGCAACGATTCGAGTTACAAATATTAGCGAACGGTATCAAATACCCGGTGCTCTGCGAGCACTAGTCAAGTACACATCAATAACATGTATATCATATATACCTTTGTTTTCCTTGCGGCCATCTTATGCGCGGATACTTGGGCGATTGCGCTTCGATGTCGATCCCCTTACAATAGTAGCACTCGGAATCGGACTTAGGTCCAACTCGGGGTTTCTTTTCGAGCGTCAACAGGCTTGCCGCCCTTACTTCCCCGTTTTCCTTCTTGTCTTTCTTGAAACCGGTGTTCCTATTGATCATCAACACTTGATGTTCCTTTTGATCTCCACTTGCAGTTTTAAGCATTGTGAAGCTCGGGGAAGATTTCTTCATGCCTTGCATATTATAGTTCATCACGAAGCTCTTATAGCTAGGTGGCGGACTGCGAACACGATGGATGCCTAAGTCAATGGGAATTGATATTCCCAAGGACACAAGCTTATCGGTAACCCGACATCTTGAGTACATGCTCACTAACGGCTGTGTTCTTCCATCATGCAGCTAAAGAACTTTTACGAGCGTTGTAGCTCTCTGACATGTGTGTCGAAAATCATTTTCAACTCACCCATTGTATCAAATGCATTGCCGTTTTGAACGCTTTGAAGTTCGGCTCTAGCCCATACAATATGCGCAATGAACTAAGTTGTGGTCCTCGGCGACTCGATAGACATTATTCTCCTCGTCGGGGCATCATCAAAATGTGGGGGCCTAGCAGACTTCTAGCACATATTGCTTTTGTGCGTGAGAGGAGAATCCTCAAATTCATGGCCCATTCGGTAAAGTTGCTACCGTTCGTTGCTAGTTTCTCTTTCTCCATGAACACATTGAAATTAAAAGCAGGTGGTGCCATCTACAACAGAATTTGTAAAGTTTATACTAAGTGTATGATAGATTGAGTTCAACTAATCTATATTATGAATGAACTCCCACTCAAAAACGACATCCCTCGTGCCTTTTTGGTGATTACATGAACCAAATCCACTACACCAAGTCCGATCATCACGTGAGTCGGTATAGCTTCAAAGGAGAGCATCAAATGGGCATCATATCAACTATATGACTCATGCTTAACCTTTCGGTCCGTGTTCCGAGGCCATGTCTGTACATGCTAGGCTCGACAAGTTAGAACCTTATTATTCGCGTGTGTAACTGTTTTACACCCGAAATATGGTCGTGGATCCAAGAACACCCGATCATCACGTGATGTCTTGGAGCGACGAAAACATAATCGGTGCATACTAAAGGAAGAACACATTCTTATCTTGATATTTAAATGAGGGATCATCTTATTATGCTAAAAAAGCGCTAAACAAGCAATATAAGATGCTATCAAAACATCATATGTTTATTAGTGAAATGATATGGTTCCCGCAGATGATCTCTATCATGTGCATCGTGGTATGATCACTATCATACCTATATGTGTAAATCCAAGGTCTATGGATTTTACATGCTATGTGTGTTGTAAGAGTATCATCTCATACTTCTACTTACAACACTACCATATCATAACACTAGCCCAGCAACAATCTAAACTAGACGCCTCTAATTTATCCATTGCAAGTTTTACATGGCTTAGGGCTTTCGAGATAGAACCGTTCTTACCTACGAACATGAACCACAACGAGGATAATAAAATTGTTGACAACTCGCTTGCAAAATAGATATTGACTATAGTAGGAGAGACAGACACCCGCTAGCCACTTATACAAACTAGTTGCATGTCAAGTGTGTAACAGGTCTCATGTGCGAGGACATGTAAAGTTTGTCCGGGCCGCTTCATCCCACTATGCCACCAATATCCAAAATTACAACAAAGGAGCAACAACATGATCATCATCGCCCACATACTCATATGTGTACTACCCGTGTAAAGTATCTACGCATAGATCCGCTCGATACCCTTGTAGGGTTCGCAAAGATAGAAAACAAAAATTTTCCTACGATGTGAACTATATACCAAGATCTATCTACTAGATACAAACAACGGACGGATGTATATCCGTAGAACATACCCTTGAATACCGACAAAGCTTAACGAGTTCAACTCGTGGTTGATGTAGACGATCTCTTGCCGATCTCAAGATCGAGAGGAAGTCCTAGCGCAAGAAATCAGCACATCCGTTTCGCACACGTTCGAGGCACCTGAGCAACCTCCGCCTCCAGCGATGCAGCGGAAGCACAACTCTTTCTTGCCGAATAGCCACCGGAACATGTATCTCGCTAGTCCGAGACCATGGGGATAAATTCTAGAGGGAGAGAGATCCTTCACGAGGAGGTGTGGGAGACAAGTGAGGAGGGGGGCTCCTTTTATAGGAGGAGGGGGGAACCCCAAGGGGGTGGCCGGCGCATGGGGCTGCCCCCTTGCCCTCCCCTCTTCATGTGGGTGGACACTCCACTCACAAATCTCCTTTAAATTCCCTCCACTCAAAAGTCCACTCAAATTCCCATTAAATTTCCACCAAATTTAATGCAAACTCTCATTAAATAAAACTCTTTTATTTTATTCAGAATTTTGTCAATTACTTTAATGACAAACATTCACAAATAACCCCTTGCTAGAATTCTATTTCACATGCATAACCACTTTATGCAATTTCATCCGAAAACCTGTTTCGGTATCTAGTGAAATAAATTCCTGCGCTTGTTCATTCTTTCGGCATGAAACATTTGCTCCAATTGGATGTTGGTGTCTCTTAAGTGTGTCACCCTACGGTTCGTGAATAATGCGGACATGATCGAGACCCCTCTCGGATCAATAATCAGAAGCGGGATCTGGAGACCCATACTGACTCCTACACATTCAACGATGACTTTCTTGTGATCGTCGGAACCTTTTACGCTAGTATCTTAATCCCTTTGTTTCACGATATATTACATGTCCGAGATTCGATCATTGGTATCTCCATACCTAGTTTGATCTCGTTACCGACATGCACTCTTTTCTCGTTCCTGTGATATAACATTCTAGTGATCAAATCACTTGCTTGCAAGCTAATCAATGTGATATCACCGAGAGGACCCAGAGTATATCTATCCGTCATCGGGATGAACAAATTCCACTCTCGATCCATGAGCCTCAACATAACACTTTATTAGTTCTGAATCCATCTTTATAATCACCCTGTTACGGTGTGACGTTTGATGTTATCAAGAAACTCTTCCGGTGTTAGTGATTGACATGATCTCATGGTCTAAGGATTAGGATCACTCGTAAGTTGTTATAGCAATATAAACTCAATGACTTTGATCGTAATGCTATACTTCGGATGAATGTTCATCACACCATTACACTAATGTTGTGATCCCGTTATTAACAACATCCAATGTCCATGATCAGGAAACCTTGATCATCTTGTTAATCAACGAGCTAGTTTATGAGAGAGGCATAACTAGGAACTTTCTGTTTGTTTATTAAACACACATGTATTAACGTTTCCGTATCAATACAATTATAGCATGCAAAATAAACATCTATCATATACATGGAATACACATAATAAACACTTTATTATTGCCTCTCAGGGCATATTCCCTTCATAGAAGCCATTCATTATAACAAGATGGTGGAGGTACAAATTTTCACACAGGGCCCTAAAGAACTAGAAAACACAACTAGGTCCAAACGCTTTACAAATAGAACCCTACAAAAATACAGGAAAAGCAATCGGGTCGTCCTTCCAACTCATCTCATCAACAACTGGGCCTCGCAAAGGAGGTTGAAGGATCGCCGGACTCTGCCGGAAAGCTAGAACGCCTCGATTTGGCCGGGATAATCGGCTGGCATCCTACCTCGGATTTGGAACTGCATAAAATGTCGGCTTCACTACTCCAAGGTTGACCGTCGCCATTGCAACTCAGGGAGCCATTCCTTTCAGTCATGACCGTTGCGCCCAGGAAGAGAAGACACTCCGAAGAACAGCAGCAATGAGCAACCAGGATTCATCGATGCTACGCCAAGAAACCAAGATCTCTCCTCAGAGATCCTGCCCGAGATGAGCAGAAGAAACCGTAGAAGATGCAGCATCGACGAACCCGACAAACACTCTCCCCCAAAAGAGAGGGCAACAACCACCAGATAGAAGAAGGGGATTTTGTCGCACCGGTCCGCCCTCCCTCGCCACCAAGGCCGGCCAAGGGGGACACGAGAACACCCTCCAGTAGATCGCCACGCCGCTCCTCCTCGCCACCATGGCCGGCTAGGAGCGTTGCCGCAACTACACCTCCAACGCAACAATGGTCAACAACGGCTTTATTGGATAGGGGTCTCACGTGAGGAACAAAATCCGACGCCTCCCACCATGGAAGTTCACCGGAGAGTCCAGCAGGTGACGCCCTAGCACCGCGCCTAGATGCCTGGACGGGAGGAACCCCCCCACCGCTCTAAAGAACTGCTGCCAAATCCGCTGCTGATCCCCTCCCCCTCGCCAGCACGGCCATCCAAGAGGGGGAACAACAACAGAGCAACAAACCAGAGCCTGGAGTAGTTATAAGAAGCCTTTATTGCAGAGATCCCGAGCATGGCGGAGCTCGCCGCCGCCTCCATCCGCCGGAGCGCAGCGACAAGAAACCAGTACCGGAAGCACCAGATCCGGCCCCAAGGACCTAGCACCCTACTCCAAACTAACGGCAGACCGCCAGGAGACCTACAACTAAGCCTAGATACAACACCGACGCCTCCCCTTCCCCATCTCCGGTCGGCAGCGCCGGCGGAGAGGGGTCAGGATCGGCCCGGATTTGACGAGTCCACGCTCAGACGGGAAGAGCTCAGGGGAGAGAGGAGTTTTGTCTAGAGTAGAAGTTTGGCTACTTGTAATTGCATCCTTTTTCTGCCTTTTCTTTGGCACATTAGCTTGCTGCACACAACAATAATAGATGGACTATGTTACCTTTTTCTGCTGCAATGACAAATAAATGAAAATATTGACAAGTATGTTACCTTGGCTGTTGTTTGCTCATTTTTGTTGCTTTTTATTTTGGCTGCTTCATTCACCTGGACATGTTCCTTAGCAGTAGCTGGGTTGCTTGCGCATTTTCTTTTATCACAAGGAGCATGTCATTTTGACTCCTTTTTTGGATAATTGTGTGCCCTTTGGTTTCTCTCCCTCTTCTCTCCTTCTCTCTGTCTTGGGCCTGCCTGTCATGTTGATTTTCATAGGTGGAAATAGCCTAGGATTGTTAGCCACTGGCCAGCTTTCTTTTCCCTCCATAGGTTGCAACACATGGCTATATGCCTGATCATACACATCAATTCTATAGCATGGAGCAATGTACTCATCTATTTCCTTCCCAATAGTATAGATGACACTAATTGCATGAGGGCAAGGTAATCCAGAAAGCTCCTAGTATCTACAAGAGCATGTCATATTATCCAAGTTGACAGTAAATCTTCTCCAATGCCCTTCTTCAACTTCAAATCCATGTACTCCATTGTACAAAACCTTGCATATGTTTGATCTTAAATTTAGCTTCTTGAAAATGTTGGGGCAGATTGTCCCTGGCCATTTCTCTGATTTTTTCTTATTCTCTGCAATCCTTGTAGTAAGATTTCTCCTTATGACTTCCATCTGTGTAATCACAGGATAAAATCTAGCTCTCATGATGGCATTGTTAAAAGCTTCACAGAGATTGTTCTCTACTGAATCACAATAAGAACCTAGCCTGAAAAATGCTCTACACCAATGTATAGGTGATGTCTTCATCATTGCCTATGCTTCCTCTGGTGTCTTCTGTTCTAATTTGGCTCTATTGTAATTGAACTGTATCTGGTCAGAAGATTTAGCACATGTGCAAAACATTTTCTGAAAATTCTTGTCTCTGTAGTTCTTTCTCCAGTTGGCATAGGTATGACTTGCACACATCCTATGCTCAGCCTGAGGAATTATCTCACTTACTGCCTTGATGAGCCCCTTTTGCTGATCTGATATAATTACCCATCTCTGTCCACCATCATTTATCTGTATGTCCTTCTGAAGAAAAGAGAGAAACCAATACCAACTGTCATAATTTTTGATTCTCCACACAGGCCCAAGCAATTGGATACAATTAGTTATTTGGATATCTACCAACTGCACACAACAACTGACCTTTAACAGGACCCTTAAGAAAACACCCATCCAATCCAACAATCCTTCTACACCTATCTAGAAAACCCTTCTTGCATCCATCTAAACAAATGTACATTCTCTCAAATACTGGCCTGTCAGTTACATCAGGGTTTAAGATCACAGCCATAGTGCTTCCAGGGTTGCTTCTCACAATCTCTAGGTGATAGTCAAAATACCTTGAATATTCTCCATTTGTCTGATCAATTATCCTCTCAATAACCAGCTTTTTTGCTCTCTTACATTTTGATGTACTCACATCTGCACTCAAATCTTCTAGAACAGCCTCTTGCATTTTCTCCACTCTCCACCCTGGATTATCTTTGATTTGCATGAAATATTTCTCTACAATGACAGTGCTTGTGACTAGCTTGTTGTACCTCTTGAGTGGGCATGTGTGCACATTGTAATACCTGGAAACAATCAGCCATGGTGACTTACTGCTGACTGATCCATAAATTTTCCATTGACATGTAGGAAAATTGCATATGACACTGACCGTTCTTTTCTCATCCTTTCGAAATTTTAGGTGATGAAAATTCTTGATGCCATAATTCAGCAAAGCTTGTTTAAATTGCCTGCTTTCAGTGAAAGCCTGACCAAGATGAAAATTATTCACTTCTGCACTCTCATCATATACTCTATGTTTTGTCTTCCTTGTCCTCACTTTATTCTCATCTTCGCTGTCCTCATCATAGGAAAGTTCCTCCTCACTGTCATAACAATCTCCTTCTTGTTTTTCTTCCTTCATAGATTCCCCAAGAAACTCATCTGGGATCTTGCAGGTTTCATCTATCTCCTCACCAAGCATTTTTTTCTTCACTTTCTTCTTAAGTTCACTTGCAATCTTTCTGTAGCAAATTGCCTCTTCATCTTCACCAGAGTTGTCACTATCATATGCTCCATGAGCAACATTTTAATCACTGTCATCAGATGAATCACTGGAAGCTGTCTCCTGGTCTTGACTCAATTCTGGTGCTTTCCCTTTCTCATGCATTAATGCCCTTGTAACTGACAACTTCTATGGTTTTTCTGCTTGCACATTGCTACAGCAGGAAACTCTTCTCTATGCATATCATACTCCAATGGTGCATTCTCTATCTGAACATGTTCTTCTTCATCTGCCTTGTCACCTGAATCCAACTGAGCTGGTATCTTTGCATAAATGTCCATTACACCACCATCTTACACATAGTTGGCCATATTCATAACAGATCTTTTGTCATAAATATTAACTAGTGCAGATGTAACAGGCCCAACTGGCATCTTCTGACACAGATCAGTATTCTCCATTACTTCTTCAAAGATGGCAACATGATCTGCAAGATGTTTTTTCAACTCTGCAACCGAAAGTTTGGAATACATAATAGTGGGCATCCCATGTCTTCCCCCTTTCAAATGCCATTATTTTTGCTTCCATTCGAATTCTCCACGAAAATGAAACCTCACCGACAAATATTCCAGAGGATCCATCTAGAAATCCTATGAAACTGACCAAAATAAAGTCAATTTCAGGGTAACTTTACTAAATTTAATGAACTAGTGAAAAATCTTCCTTTGCAGCACTGACCCGAACATCAATTAAATTTCTACAGATTTTTCGTGCATACTGACCGCACCTTGCAACAACATGAACCCAATGCCTAGCCCAAATCTAACAAAAACATCCCCAAATCGACCACCAACGAGAACCATCTAAAACCCTACTTAAACCTGCCTCGGGCACTACGAGAAAGGTAAGGTATTTGATTTTTGCATGAGGGAGAACATTGCTAACCTTGCTTGGTTGATGCGCGGACTGGAATCGTCAAA
Source organism: Avena longiglumis (assembly GCA_030063025.1). NCBI lineage: Eukaryota > Viridiplantae > Streptophyta > Magnoliopsida > Poales > Poaceae > Avena > Avena longiglumis. The sequence goes on from CP125975.1 coordinate 99,726,177, forward strand.
TCATGTCGGCGATCGACCGGTCGCCGCTGTGTACGGAGAAGTTTCCGCGGAGGAGAAGCGAAGAGGAGGAAGAAGCGGATAGCACGAAGAGGCGCATCGGTTGTGACTCAACCAGACCGGGTCATCCAGACCAGGGGGGTCATTTGAGCACGCACCATCAGGGCCCAGGGGGTTATGTGCTAGACAGCCCATCTTTCCATGCGTGGCATGCCCACAAGCGTCCACGCTGGCAAAACCAGGGAGGAAAACCCGCTCTGGGGGTTAATTGTCTGGTTTCAATTAGTTTAGTGGATTAAGTATGATAGTTTTCAGGTTTTGGGGTTCTCCATCCGGATACTTATGGGGTTATGTAGACTTTTTCCAAATAAAAAAAACCCAGCTTTGCCGTTGCGACGCTTCTTCGTTCTCGGGCACCAAGTGCCACCGCCGGGACATGCCTTCACACGCTCCCGCTCGCCTTCAATCGCCGTCGCACCGCCATGCTGCTCGACCCTGACCCTGTAGCGCGAGCTTGCCATGGGCTCCAATGACGTCGGCTCCCATCCCCGTCAAGGATCGCATCGCTACGGAGCCCCTCGGGCCTCGACCCGATTCCCCACCGACCGACCAAGTGTCGTCGGTTGGTACCCTATGCCTCCCTGATCTACGGCCGCCGCCTTTTTCGAGGGCCATGTCACCGCGCTTGTCGACCTCGTTCCAACTGTCCTTGGTGGATTGAGGAGCGCCGTGGAGCAAATGGAGGCCGGAAGCGGAGCAGGGAGGCCATCATTGGCTGCGGCGACGAGTATGGAGGCGTAGTAGGGGAGGCCTCTGTCGGCCGCGGCGACGAGTATGTAGGCGGCGGCGCTCTGTATCAAGCCGCACGTGGGGATGTCCTACAGCAGTGCCGCTAGGGGGTGCTCATATGCACACCAGAGCAGTCGCGCAGGACATGGCTGGATTGCTCCTGAAAACAGTCTCGGCATCGACCAGGTAAACTCTCGCTTACGCAGAATGTGGCTGGACTGCAACTGATTTTCCTGCATATTCGACAAACTGTGCTATGAATTGGCAACATCACAAATACTTTATTCATACTATGGTTGTGAGCTAAACTCAGCCATGTTAAGTCCATTTTGCAGCTAAGCACATAGAACCACTCGAAGAACAAAAATCAACAGCATGTTGCACAATACTCATTAGTGAGTACAGAGCTTAGTACTGATCGACTATGGGCATTTTCGGGTGCGGATTATACCAGTGTTGTATGTGCATTGGAGCAGGGCAATAGTGCTGACTGCATTGTTCATCGTGTTGCATATTTACATTCCATTCAGTGGCTGATATATACTTCAACGGCTTCCCTAAATGCCGCCATCCGCCATTCCGCACATCTGTGACACTGAAATGTTCACTTGTATGGTTGTTTCGGTATAACCGCATCAGCCTTGGGCTGACGCTCGGAGCTGAGTGCTGCTGTTTTTTCTAGGAACGAACTTGTTGCTGCTGCTCTATTTACTCTTGCAATTAACCATAAGCAGATTCTACCTTGTCTGAAATACTCCCTCCGTTTCAAAATATAAGATGTTTTGGCTTTGTGAAGCAAATGTATCTAGACTTGTTTTAGTATGTAGGTTTACTCAACTTTGGAATGAATCTATACACTAAAAATGTCTAGATTCATTTTCTTCACAAATCTAAAACATCTTATATTTTGAAACGGAGGAAGTAAAATAAAACTAGGATGGTGAAGCTTTCTTAACTCGTGAAAATTCTAGGAAGGTGAAACTATCAACAAACATGGTTATATAACCATGCATTATAGAGATGCTTTGTCTTTGCAAAACACAGATTCCCGACAATGAAAAAGAGGAAATAGCATCAACAGTCAACAAAGTTGTCAGTCTTTTGTCAGCCCCAACTAAGACAGAGATAATCGCAAACATGAAGCAATACATAGGCTAGCATGAATCGTGCATGAAATTTTGGTGCAAAGTTAGTACTCCCTCCGATTCATATTACTTATCACTAAAATAGATGTATCTAGACATGTTTTAATGCTAGATATATCCATTTCAATAATCCATAATATGGATCGGAGGATATACTTAACTCTGAATGGCTACGGGCTCAATTTCAAACCAGCTCAAGTTGGCGGTAGTATGTCCAATTGCGAGGTATAAAGTATAGTACGACATTGCCAACCTAACGCTCGCATTTTATTTCTATGGCATCGCAAACATTAATTGCCGCACTGCAGTCATGACTTTGTGTGTGAAATATATACCGTAAAGTACAAATAAAATCCATATTGCTAGGTTTAAATATATTGAACCGTGGCAACGTACGTGTATTTAGCTAGTATGACTAACTTACATATCCACCACCCTTAGGAGGCTCCATCTCGGTGCAGTGTCGCTAGCGATCGCCTGGACAGTCTCCGCTTCCACCTCCGCTGCGCTGCAGATTCATGGAAGGAGATTGCGGAGTGGACCGCGCGATAAAAGAAATAGCTCAGTGGTGGGCCACGCTAGTTAGCGAGACAAGCATAACCTGTCATCCGGACGTCTTTGACCATTCTCCAGCGTCGTGACACACAACGCAACCTATAATGCCTTTGTTGGCCAAGCGCTGCATTAAATACCGCGCTCTTGTGTACCACCCAACACGGCACAAATATCTACTGGTATTGCCCGGGATCGTCTACAGAAATTCGGGGGCCCGTGCGAAAAACAAAAAAGGTCCTAAATTTTGAAAACTTTACATAATTATAATTACTAAAACACAATTGCACTTTCATATATAACTGCAATATGTGTTGTTCCGTACAATACATAGAAATATCAAACATTAATTCGACTAAAAAGTAAAAAATATACCACTGAAGGAATAAACAAACCTCAAGTTCTACTAAAAAGCATCATTCATCATGTATTTTTTGAAATGAAATCTTCAATTGTATCTTCATAATTAATCTCCTCTACGATATCATTAGCTTGCTATTTTATAAACAAAAAATAAGTATTTCAATGAATTAAAATACTACATGGATTTAACTTGCAATTGGCAGTTGTCAAGATAAATTAATAGAAGAAGGAACTTCAAACCTTGATCGCCCTTGAATTTGAGCTCTGGAGTTGGGGGCATGGAGCATCGGAGGACCGAGAGTATTGACAATTGAGATCAATTTGGCCTAGAACCGTCGGAAAAGAAGGCAGTAGCCGGCTGGGCAAGTTGATCGATTGAATTGGGGCAGTAAAAACTAGTGGCGAACAGGCGCACTGGCAATGGCGGAATTAACTGATCTTTTCTAATCGGAATTTTTGGGTAAAGGCATAGGAACGGACGAACGATGGGTTTGTCTAGGCGCGATACATAATTCTGATCGATCCGAATTCCCTGATCGATGGAAGTACTCCTAGTGGAGCGGATAGAGACTACACCTAGTGGGCGATGGCCTCACGCCTGCAGCATGGCATGCAGATAGGCCGCCTTCCTGGCCCAGCACAACATCGTTTTTCTGTCATGGGATTAGGGACTTCGGTCTGGGACAAAAATTGCACAGAATAGTACTCCCTCCCACCCATATTAATTGACGCAAATTTATCAAAATTTGAATGAATCTAGACACCATTTAGTATATAGGTTCATTCAAATTTTAAGAAATCCAAGTCAATTAATATGAATCGGATGGAGTAATATATATGGGCTGTACGCTGGAAAATTGGGACCCCCTATTTTTTGGGAGCCCTGTACGGTCGCCTAGTTCGCACTGGGCCTTGGACGGGCCTGGTATTGCCGCCGCGACCAAATAATCCTGGGGTTGCTTATCCGCCGGCTAACCAACTTTTGCAGGCGTATTTTGCATGTGCTGTCCAAAGAAGTATCAGGCAGTGGATGGGAGGGTTTTGCTGAGTTGTGGCCACTAAAGTGACGGGAGATACAGCAACGTGTGTGGAGGGCGAGCTGCAGGGCAGCGCTGCCAGCATATGGGCGCGAGGGAGAGGTGGCCCTGACGACTTTAGCAGGAGAGAAAGAGGAGGTGTAAGATACAGGTAAAGAGCCCAAGACAAGGGGATAGATAGTGTGAGCGGGCTTGGGTTCGGGCCTATGGAGTTACTAGTGGCGTATGCAAATAAAAGCAAGCCACTAGTAAGTTTGGGTCCAAGCGATCCTCTAAAAGGACCTTTCTGGCTTCATAGAGCCACACCAAATTTTCAATCGATTAACTAGTAGGATCATCCGTGGCTGAGACATCCAAATTAATCATAACCAAGATAAATGGTTGCATTTAACTTATACGAACGCCGATATAGTCTAGCCAGTGGTGGCGTTGGATATAACTAAATGCCACGAGTATGCTTGTCCTGGTTGGATCTATGAATCCGTATTAGTGATTGTGTTCGGCTTTTCGTGAACGCCACTAGTACAAATTATCGGTGGCATTCGGGTTTTTCAAACCCTTTCAGTATTTTTCCTAGAACCGCGGCATGCAAAAACTATGGCACACCACTACTAAAATGACGCAGTAGCTACTGCCCAATCATGAAATCACCAGGAACCTTTCTCAATCACTTTCTCCCAGTCACCCAGACAAAAGCATTGTAAGATGAATCGATTCGGCCCGATTGCCCTGATCTTGATCCGAGTAGCGGAGTTCCACGCATATCGCATCTACTGGAAGAAAGTCTCATCGCTAAATTTCTTAGGGCAAACTACACGTGCCACCACAAGCATCTAGTACTCTCCTTAATCGCCACATCGTCCCCAGGTAGCTCAAAATCATCAAACTATTCGATCTCTCACAATCTAGACGATTCAGCCTCTGCACCACCAGCACCTGCGCTCGCCGACTGTCGTGGATGATAGTCGATCCGACATGGTCATCTAGGGTTTAGGCCAACCACTCAAGCCAGCCCAAAACCTCACGTGGAATAGAGGATCTTGCTTCAAGACGGTAGGAAACCGATAGGAGCCTTACCGAACAGAGTCCAGAAAGATTTAGGTTGGAAAATCAAAGAATTTTGGTGGAAAAAACTAAGGGTACATCCTTTGCTACTTTTTTTTTGACAATCTTTGCTACTTTTTGTTGACGGAACTGGAAATCGAGAGATTAGTCGAGCGATTCTTTGGATGGTGATGATATATCGTGTGGCTTTTAAATTAGCCTGAACAGAACTTATTTACTAGGGTTCCTCTCCGCCTCCATAGCGACCCATCGTGACGTGAGCCCTTGGATTCGCGGTGGCCATATGGGCGACCGCAGCGAGAACACCGCAGTATCACCTACGGCGACGATGGACAACGTTCCAGATGACCTGCTCGAACAAATATTCCTACGCATGTCCTCGTCTCTCAATCTCGTCCGTGCCGCGTGCACGTGCAAGCGCTGGCGCCGTATTGTCAGCAGTACTGACGATCAACTGAAGGATACACTTGCTCATGACTTGAAGGGCAACAACGAACAACCAAATGGGCTTCCAAGCCAGTTGGGCCGGGCGACCCGGAATAGAAGACTTCCAGCCCGTTACAGGGATTAGCTAGCGTTGTTTCTTTCTTGAGCTATAAGACTGTTGGAGATATGCCCTAGAGGCAATAATAAATGTAGTTATTATTATATCTTTGTGTTTATGATAAATGTTTACATTCATGCTATAATAGTATTAACCGGAAACATTAATACTTGTGTTATTTGTAAACTAAATTAGAGTCCCTAGTAAAGCCTCTTTATAATACTAGCTTGTTGGTTAATAGATGATTATGGTTTCCTGATCATGAACATTGAGATGTTGTTAACAACAAGATCATATTATTAGGAGAATGGTGTGATGGACATACTCCTATAGATAAGTGTAGCATAAAGATCAAGTCATTTTAAATAGTTCATTTGCTATAAGCTTTCTGATACATAGTAACCTAATTCCTTCGACCATGAGATCATGCTAATCACCATCACCGGAAGGATGTTTTGATGACATCAAACAACACACCGTAATTGGGTGGTTATAAAGGTGGTATTGAGTGTTTGAAAAGTATGGGTTGAGGCACATGGATCAAGAATGGGATTTGTCCATCCATATAACAGATAGATATACTATGGGCCCTCTCGGTGGAATGTCATCCAATTAGCTTGCAAGCATGTGACTGGCACACAAGGGATCACATATCACGGGAACGAGAAAAAAGTACTTATCGGTAATAAGGTTGAACTAGGTATGCAGAGATACCGACGATCAAAACCTCGGATAAGTAAACTATCGTGAGACAAAGGGAAATTGGTATAGTATGTAAGTGGTTCATTCGATCGCAAAGTAATCGTAGAAATATGTGGGAGCCATATGAATTGCCAGATTCCTCTATTGGTTATTGATTGGAGAAGTGTCTCGATCATGTCCACATAATTTACGAACCGTAGGGAGACACACTTAAGGATTCGATGTTGTTGTGTAGTTATGGAATGATGATTAAGAGACCGAATGTTGTTCGGAGTCTCGGATGGGATCCGGGATATCACAAGAAGATCCGGAATGGTCCGGAGAATAAGATTCATATAAGGAAAGTCCTGTTTCGGAGTTCGGAAATGATTCCGGTGTTTTCACCAGGAATGTTCTAGAAGGGTCTGGAAGGTCCGGCACTCCGGAGGGGAAGGGTACATGGATGTGTCATGACAATGTGGAATGGTAGCATCATGTACTAGGTCACTTGGCTGGGCAATATGGAGAGATAAATCAAATCCTAGTTTGAAAGTCAAACGCCAATTTGAAAAGTCAAATCCGAAGTTTGCTTGGTGGAGGGAGAGTAGGAAACCTACTTGGGGAGGAAGTCCCACTCCCTCCACCCATCGGCCAAGGAGGAGGAGTTGGATGAGGACTCCCTCCTCCCAACCGGCCACTCTCCACCTATATAAGGAGGGGTAGGGCTGCCCCCTACACTCACCCCAAAAACCCTAGATCCCAACCGACACCACCTCCAAGTGCTGCCGCCGCCTAGGGCTCCTCCCAAATCGGCGACTTTGGGATTCCCCAAGCCCTAGCCGCCGGCCACACCCTCCCCTTGGTGCCCTCTAAACCCTAGATGGCCAAGGCCTCTCTCATACTCCACCATACTTGCTCCGGCTTAAGGCGAAGCCCTGCGAGATCTCCCCTCTACTTCCGACACCACGCCGTCGTGCTGCCGGAATCGCGAGGAGAGTGCTACAACCTCCGCTGCCTGCTGGAACAAGGGAGAGGAAGGTCTTCATCGAGTACCGAACGTGTGACCGACTACGGAAGCGCTGCCGGAACGCAGCGCCGGAAGGATCGTCTACACGATCTTGAGATCGACAAGAGTACAACTACATCACCCACGAGAATCTGCTCTCGTTAACCGCTTTGGAATCTTCGAGGGTGAGTTCCTCTATCGACTCGTTGCTACAATCTAGTAGATAGATCTTGACTTGTTTGTGTGCATGCGGTAGATTTTTTTGTTTTCCATGCTACGAACCCCTACAAAAACTCGCTGGCTTGTAGCGAGGGGGAGGGGAGGATAGGGCGGAACTGGTAGAAACTAGAAGAATGGATTGGACGATGGCTGTGCGGGTGGCTGGGCGGATCGTCCATCGCCGATGAGCACTATTCCCAATTTCTTTAATTCAGTGCTGGAATTGAGAGATAGTAGTTGTACCTTAAAACTTGGTATCAGATTCAGTTAGATCCTGGCGTTTCCATCCCACCGCTTCAATACTCGCCTCAAGGCTCTTCGTCGTTCGGAGCTCATGGCGGGGCTCAATCCTGACGCCCATGTCGTCTACAACCTCGTCCATGGAGAGATCGAGGACCTCCTCGACAAAAAGCTCTCTGGGTTCGCCGACACGCTCACCAAGTCCATCAACACCAAATTTGATGTGGCAACGCTGAATTTCGCGAATCAGATCAATCGATCTGCGAGATGAATTCAGTTTTGGGGCGACTGGCGAGCACCCGAGCGATGATGCCAACGGGCCAGAAAAGCCCATGCCGTCCTCGACTCCTTCTCATGCGGCGGGCCTTCCTCCGTCGCCGTTGCTGAATACTGACCCAGAAGGGTCCGACATGAACAAGCTGCACCGGGGGAAGGGTTACGTACCGCACGTCCCTCCTCTGGCGAGAGGTATGCGCCCAGATCCCATCGCTAATTCTCATCATCGACAAATGGAACCAGTTTCTGTCGATACTGCTGATGTATTCGGTACTGGTCCGCAGGTTGAACTACCTCGATTTGATGGCTCTCACCCTCGTCTTTGGCAAGATAGATGTGAGGATTATTTTCAGTTTTGGGGGACATCAAAACACCTGTGGATTTAGTATGCATCAGCTAAGTTTGAAGGAGCAGCAACTCGATGGTTGGAATCTGCACATCGTCGCATTCCTAAGGCCAATTGGGAAGAGTTTTGCCTCCATCTGATGACCATGTTTGGTCGAAATCAACACAAAACTTTGGTTCGTAGGCTAATTCAAATTCTCAGACTTACACTGTAATGACTATGTGGAACGTTTCTGTGAATTATATGACCAATTGTCTGCTTATGAGGTTAATCCTGACATGGTACATTACACAACTCGGTTTATCGAGGGGTTGTGGCCTGCTATCCGTATGGCTGTTACGATTCAGCAACCAATTTAGACTATGCTATTGAGCTTGACTTACTGTATGAAGAACTGGAGGATGATCCGGTGTTTCCGTCAGCTTCTTCCTCTCCCATGTATCAGCAGTCCGGTTCTAAACGTTGGCAGCAACCGGCTCAACACAAAAATGCATTTCCTCATCTAGCTAAAGAGCGCAAGCAAGCAACCAATGCTAAACCGATAGCTATGGAAGATAAGTGGCAGCTACTTCGTAACTTTCGCAAGGCAAAAGGGCTTTGTTTTATCTGTGGTGAAAAGTGGTCTAAGGAACATCAGTGTCAGGCTTCTGTATAATTACACGCCGTGCAAGAGATGCTTGAATTCCTGCAAACAGATGAGCAGCTGCATTATGAGTGTGAAGACCCTGCTGGTGTTGCGCCTAATCATTTGATGTGTATTTCTTCAGCTGCTACTGCTCAAACTGAAGGGGAACAGACAATGCAAATTAATGTTGTGGTCCAGGGATTGTTACTCACCTTCCTAATCAATTCTGAAGTACCCATTCTTTTCTTAATTTGAACCTGATGCCCAAGTTCACCGGCATTTCAAGTGTTAAGCATCTTCCTGTGAAAATAGCCAATGGTGCCTTATTGTACTGTACAAATCAGTTGGTAGCTGGTCAATGGAGCATTGGTGGTAATACTTTTTCCAGTGACTTTTATTTCTTGCCTTTGGGCCATTATGATGCCATAATTGGCATGGATTGGTTAGTCCAACATAGTCCCATGGAGATGGATTGGGCACAGAAATGGATGAAGGTTCCCCACTATGGTATCAAGGTACTAATCACTGGTAATCGCAAAAGGTGCAGTAGCTTTTACTCTTGTTGAGCTCTCTGCAATACTTGCTCAAGATACTATACCAGTTCCTTTTGTGATTCAATCAGTCTTGGATGAATTTGCTATCATTTTTGATTCTCCTACTGGGTTGCCTCCTCGGCGTGCTTATGATCATGTCATTCATCCTATTCCTGGTGCTCGTCCTGTGTCTATGCGTCCTTACAGAGTTGTCCTGAGATGAAAACTGAGGTAGAAAATCAAATTGCCGAACTCTTAGCTTGGGGCGTTATACAACATAGTAACAACCCATTTTCTTCTCCAGTTCTGCTAGTTAAGAAACGTGATCTTACTTGGCGTATGGTGGTTGACTATCGTCATTTGAATGATCTGACACTAAAGGGTAAATATCCTCTGCCAATTATCGACAAGTTGTTTGATGAGTTGGCGGGTGCTTGTTATTTTTCAAAACTAGATCTTAAGGCTGGCTATCATCAGATACGCCTTGCGCCAGGAGAGGAGTTCAAAACAGCATTTCAAACTCATAACGGCCACTATGAATTTAAGGTTATGGCTTTTGGGTTGTCGGGTGCTCCGGGTACATTTCAAGGTGCTATGAACACTACTCTGGCGCCTGTGTTGCGTCGTTGTGCGCTCGTGTTTTTCGATGACATTTTGATCTATAGCAAGAGCATGGAAGATCACATTCAACACCAGCGCCAGGTTTTATAGCTTCCCTTAGCAGAACAGTGGAAGGTGAAACTTTCTAAATGTGCCTTTGCACAAGAGCGCATTGCTTATTTGGGTCATGTTATCAGCAAAGATGGTGTGGCCACGGATGACAGTAAGATTGATTCCATTCGCAATTGGCTTGTTCCTGCCAATGTCAAGGATGTCATGTCATTCTTGGGCATTACTGGCTACTACCGCAAATTTATTCGTCACTATGGTGTGATTAGCAAGCTCCTGACTAATTTGTTGAAAAAAGGCACATTGTTCATTTGGACAGCTATTGAACGGGAAGCGTTTGATACTCTGAAAGATGCCTTGGTTGCTGCTCCAGTTTTAGCCCTACCTAATTTTACACAAGTGTTTGTTGTTAAAACTGATGCGAGCGATCATGGTATTGGGGCGGTTTTGATGCAGAACAACCATCCTCTGGCTTATGTCAGTAAGGCATTGGGCCCCAAAACTAGCACTCTCTCGATTTATGAGAAAGAATATATTGCTATTCTATTAGCTGTGGAATAGTGGCGTCCCTATTTGCAAATGAAGGAATATATACATATCCTAAACCAACTAACATCTCTATTGTGAGAATTTTGTGATGGGTTTCGCAGCATAGTGAATCAAAAAATTTCTACGGATGCGAACGGGAAAGCCAAGATCTAATCTAGGAGATACAAACAACGAGGGGGGATAGATGAGATATTCATACCCTTGAAGATTCGCACAGCGGAACGTTCGACGGAACGTGGGTGATATAGTCGTACTCGCTTCTCCTCCTCGTGATCCGATCCGATCTAACACCGCAAGTGGCGATGCCTCCGAGAGATGCACACGTGCGGCACCTCGACGTATCCTCCTTCCTCGGTCCAGCAAGTATGGTGGAGAGATGGATTGGATCTACAACGCGACGGCGCGGTGCAAGTGGTGGAGAGTTTCTGCAGCAGGGCTTCGCCTACACGCAGTCGGGAGGGAGAGAGAGAGGAGGGCAGCAGGGGGGCTAGGGCTTGAGGAGGAGGTGTGGGGAGGGGTGCGCCCCCAGCCCTCTTTATATAGAGGGGTGGGCGGCCAGCCCTAGCCCCTCCCCCAAACCCTAGGCCGGCGGGTCAAGGAGGGAGGAGTGGGGGGCAAGTTTCCCCCCTCCCTTCTAGAAGCTCCCCTAGGGTTTCCTAGGTGTTTGGCCGGCTGGCCCCTATGGGGCCTTGTTCCCCTGGCCCAATGCGGCCAGGGCACTCCCTCATAGGCCCATGCCCCCTCCCGGCAGGTGGGGCCACGTTGGTCCCCCTCCGGAAGGTTCTAGAAGCTTCCGGTACAATACCGAATAACCCGAAACAATTCCGAACTCCAAAAACTGCATTGCCTTATATGAATCCTATTCTCCGGACCATTCCGGAACCTCTCGTGATGTCCCGGATCCCATCCGAGACTCCGAACAAAAACTCATAAACCAATTATCCAATCTATCCTAGCGTCGAGACACGTTAAGTGTGTGACCCTTCGGGTTCGAGAATATGTAGACATGATCTTATATCAATAATCAACAGCGGGGTCTGGAAACCCATATTGACTCCCACACATTCATCGATGATCATATCGGATGAACCATGATGCCAGGATTCAATCAATCCCATATATATATATATTCCCTTCGTCGCGCGATATTTTACTTGCCCGAGATTTGATCGCTTGCATCGCCATACCTAGTTCAATCTCGCTCATAGCAAGTACTTTACTGCTCCGTAATCCGATATCACTTTGTGATTAACTCCTTAACCACATGCTTGCAAGCGGTGTTGATATCGATTACCGAGTGGGCCCTAAGTATATCTCTCCGACTTGGGAGGGACAAATCCCATCTCGATACATACAACCCAACAGGTACTTTCCGATCACCTGAGAGACAACTTTATGATCACCCTCTCATAGGATGACGTTTGATGACCTCAAAGCTTTCTTCCGATACCAGGGAGTTGTATTATCTCATGGTCTAAGGAATACAATATTTGACATAAGAAAAGCTTCGCAAAGATGAACACGATGACACGATCTAATTGCTCCGCTTAGTTTGGGTCTGTCCATCATATCATTCTCCCAATGATATGATCTCATTATTAATTGACAACTCATGTCTATGGTTAGGAAACCTTAACCATCATTAATCAATGAGCTAGTCCATAGAGGCTTACTAGGGACACGGTGTTGTTCACAAACCACACAAGTATTAAAGTTTCCGCTTAATACAATTCTAGCATGGAATATAAACTTTATCATGAACAAGAATTATAATAATAACATCTTTATTATTGCCTCTAGGGCATAATTCCAACAGTCTCCCACTAGAGTCAATAATCTAGTTTACATCTGGCAACAATATAACACCCATGGCACTAAGGTTGTGATCATGTTTTGCACGTGGAAGAGGTTTAGTCAATGGATCTGCGACATTCAGATCTGTATGTACTTTGCTAATCTTCAGATCTCCATCTGATATATAATCTCGGATTATATGAAACTTGCGGTTGATATGCTTGGTCTTTGGATGATATCTTGGTTCCTTAGCGAGTGCTATGGCGCCAGTGTTGTCACACAATATCTCAAGTGGGTCCAAGGCACTTGGAACCATGCCAAGCTCAGTGATGAAGTTCCTGATCCAAACTCCTTCACTTGACGCTTCTACAGCAGCCATGTATTCCACTTCTATTGTAGATCCCGCGATCACGCTTTTCTTGCAGCTTCTCCATCTCACAGCTCCTCCATTTAAAATATAAATGTATCTTGTTTGAGATTTAGAATCATCCTGTCGGTGTCAAAACTAGCATCGACGTAACCCTTTACGACGAGCTGTTCATCACCTCCATAGACTAAGAACATTTCTTTGGTCCTATTTAGGTACTTTATGATGTTCTTCACGGCTGTCCAGTGTTCCACTCCTGGATTACTTTGGTACCTGCTCGTCAAACTAAGAGCATTGGACACATCCGGTCTGGTACACAGCATGGCATACATGATAGAACCTATGGCCGAGGCATAAGGCACTTTGCTCATAGCTTCTCTATCATTTACCGTAGCTGGACACTGAGCCTTTCTCAATATCTTACCTGAAAACATAGGCACTAAACCTGTCTTTGCCTTATCCATTCTGAACCTTTTCAGAACTTTGTCTAGGTATGTACTCTGGCTTAAAGCTATCAGGCGTCTTTTTATATCTCTATAGATTTTGATGCCCAATATATAAGCAGCCTCCCCTAGGTCTTTCATTGAAAAACATTTGTTCAAATAACTCTTCACATCGTTAAGCATGTCAATGTAATTTCCAATAATCAATATGTCATCCACATATAGTACTAGAAATGTCACTGAGCTCCCACTCACTTTCTTGTAGATACAAGCTTCGTAGCAATTTGGAACAAATCCAAAGCTCTTGATCACTTGATCAAAATGAAGGTTCCAACTCCGAGATGCTTGCTTCAGTCCATAAATGGAACGCTGAAGTTTGCATACTTTATCAGCATCCTTAGGATCGACAAAACCTTCGGGTTGCATCATATACAACTCTTCATCAATGTTGCCATTGAGGAATGCAGTCTTGACATCCATCTGCCATATTTCATAATCATGAAACGCAGCAATTGCTAATAAAATCCGAATGGACTTAAACATCGCTACGGGAGAGAAAGTCTCATCGTAGTCAATACCTTGAACTTGTCGAAAACCTTTCGCGACAAGCCGTGCTTTATAGACAGTAACATTACCATCCGCGTACGTTTTCTTCTTGAAAATCCATTTGCACTCAACGGCCTTTCGGTCGCTAGGAGGGTCCACCAAAGTCCATACTTGGTTTTCGCTCATGGATCCCAATTCGGATTTCATGGCCTCTAGCCATTTCTCAGAGTCTGGGCTCATCATCGCTTCCTCATAGTTCGCAGGTTCACTGTCGTCTACTAACAAGACAGTTAAGACAGGGTTACCGTACCACTCAGGAGGGGCACGCGACCTTGTCGACCTGCGATGTTCAGTAGTAGCATCATCCGAAGCTTCATGATCCTTGTCATTAGCTTCCTCTATTGTTGGTGCAGACGGCACTGGAACAATTTCAGGTGCTGCGCTACTCTCCAACTCAAGAGAAGGTTCAACAACCTCGTCTAGCTCTACTTTCCTCCCACTCACTTCTTTCGAGAGAAACTCCTTCTCAAGAAAGGATCCGTTCTTTGCAACAAACACTTTGCCTTCGGATCTGTGATAGAAGGTATACCCAATAGTTTTCGTAGGGTATCCTATGAAGACGAATTTCTCCGCTTTGGGTTCGAGCTTGTCTGGCATAAACTTCTTGACGTAAGCTTCGCATCCCCAAACTTTAAGAAACGACAACTTAGGTTTAGCACCAAACCACAGTTCATACGGTGTCATCTCAATGGATTTAGATGGTGCCCTATTTAAAGTGAATGCAGCAGTTTCTAATGCATAACCCCAAAATGATAATGGCAAATCTTTAAGAGACATCATTGATCGCACCATATCTAATAGAGTTCGATTCCGGCGTTCAAACACACCATTGCGCTGTGGTGTTCCGGGTGGCGTGAGTTGCGAAACTATTCCGCTTGCTTTAAGATGCGTGAGAAAATCATAACTCAAATATTCACCTCCATGATCGGATCGTAGAAATTTAATTTTTCTGTTACGATGGTTTTCCACTTCATTCTGAAATTCTTTGAACTTTTCAAGTGTTTCAGATTTATGTTTCATCAAATAGATATACCCATATCTACTTAAGTCATCAGTGAAAGTGATAAAGTAGCGATATCCATCGCGCGTCGAAACACTCATTGGTCCGCATACATCGGTATGTATGATTTCCAACAAGTCCGTTGCTCGCTCCATCATTCCGGAGAACGGGGTTTTGATCATCTTGCCCATGAGGCATGGTTCGCATGTGTCAAATGATTAAAAATCAAGAGTCTCCAAAAGTCCATCATAATGGAGTTTCTTCATGCGTTTTACACCAATATGACCTAGACGGCAGTGCCACAAATAAGTAGTATTATCACTATCTACCTTGCATCTCTTAGCCTCAATGTTATGGATGTGTGTTTCATCCCTTTCGAGATTCAGAAGAAATAAACCATTCATAGCAGGTGCATGACCATAAAAGATGTTACCGATATAAATAGAACAACCATTATTCTCAAATTTAAATGAATAACCGTCTTGCAATAAACACGATCCAGATATGATGTTCATGCTCAACGCAGACACATAATAACAGTTATTGAGGTTTAAAACTAATCCCGAAGGTAAAACTAAGGAGAGCGTGCCGACGGCCATCACATCAACTCTTGATCCGTTGCCAACGCGCATCATCACCTCATCCTCGAAGCCGCTCATTCTCAGAACTCTGCTTAATATTAGCAACTCAACCAAGATCAAATACCCGTGCACTACAACGAGGGCTAGTAAGGAAAACATCAATAACATGTATATCAAATATACCTTTGATGGTGCCACCTTCTTGTCCGCTAAGTACTTGGACATTATGCTTCCAAAGGACCCTTGTCCTTGCAATAGAAGCACTCAGTGTCCGGCTTAGGTCCAGACTTGAGCTTCTTCTCAGCAGGGGCAACGCGGTTGCCGCCGCCTTTCTTGAAGGGCTTTTTTGCACACTTACCTTTCTTAAAGCTGGGAGGCTTGTTGACCATCAACACATGATTATCCTTCTTGATGTCCACCTACGCAGCTTTCAGCTTAGCGAAGAGCTCGGTGATCGTATCAGTGGAACCAATCTGATTATGAGTAACTACAAAACCTTTGTAGCTAGGAGGGAGTGATTGCAGAACCCTGTCAATCTTGAGCCCCTTTGGAATCTTGCAGTCCAGTTGCTCGAGGCGTTGAGTGTAGCCCGACATCTTTATGGTGTGCTCACTAACGGAACTCCCTTCCTCCATCTTGCAGTTAAAGAATTTCTCAGAGATCTCATATCTCTCAGAACGGGCCTGAGTCTGAAACATAGTTTTCAGCTGTATGGGTTCGTAGCATGGAAAACAAAAAATTTCTACCACATACAAACAAACAAGCCAAGATCTATCTACTAGATTGTAGCAACGAGTCGATTGAGGAACTCACCCTCGAAGATTCCAAAGCGGTTAACGAGAGCAGATTCTCGTGGGTGATGTAGTCGTACACTTCCGATCTCAAGATCGCGTAGACGATCCTTCCGGTCTTCGCGTTAAGCTTCCGCAATGGTCACACGCTCGTACTGACGTAAGACCTTCCTCTCCTTGTTCCAAGAGGCAACGGAGGTTGTAGCACTCCTCGCGATTCCCAAGAAGACGGCGTGGTACCGGAAGTAGAGGGGAGATCTCGCAGGGCTTCGCCTTAAGCCGGAGCGAGTATGGTGGACTATGAGAGAGCCTCGGTGATCTAGGGTTTAGACACACCAAGGAGAGGGAACTAGGCCGGCGGCTAGGGAAAGGGGATTGCCCCAACTCGGCGACTTGGCAAACCCTAGGAGGCGGCAACAATGGTGGAGGCCGGCGGCTAGGGTTTAGGTTTAGAGGAGAGAGGTGTATGTAGAGGGGGCACCCCTGCCCCTTCTTTTATAGGTGGGAGGGAGGCCAGAGGGGAGTCCTCCCAACTCGGATCCCAAGTGGTCCGGTGGAGGGAGGAACTCCTCCCAAGTAGGTTTCATTTCCTCCACCTTCCAAAATAGCCGCTTGACTTTTCAAATTGGCGTTTGACTTTTCAAACTAGGATTTGATTAAAACCTTTATTTTGTTCAGCGATGACACCTAGTACATGATGCAATCATTCCAACTTGGTATGACACATTCATGTACCCTTCCTCCGGAGTGCCGGACATTCCGGAACTTTCTAGAACATTTCCGATGAAAACACCTGAACCATTCTCCAACCCCGAAACAGGACTTTCCTTATATGAATCTTATTCTCCGGACCATTCCGGATCTCCTCGTGATATCCCGGATCCCATCCAAGACTCTGAACAACATTCAGTCTCTTACTCATCATTCCATAACTACTCAAACAACGTCGAATCCTTAAGTGTGTCTCCCTACGGTTCGTGAATTATGCGACATGATCGAGACACTTCCGATCAATAACCAATAGAGGAATCTGGAAATTCATATGGCTCCACATATTTCACGATTACTTTGCGATCGAATGAACCACTTACATACGATACCAATTTCCCTTTGTCTCACGATAGTTTACTTATCCGAGGTTATGATCATCGGTATCACTGCATACCTAGTTCAACCTCGTTACCGATAAGTACTCTTTTCTCGTTCCCGTGATATGTGATCCCTTGTGAGCTAGTCACATGCTTGCAAGCTAATTGGATGACATTCCACCGAGAGGGCCCAGAGTATATCTATCCGTCATATGGATGGACAAATCCCACTCTTGATCCATGTGCCTCAACCCATACTTTCCAAACACTCAATGCCACCTTTATAGCCACCCAGTTACGGTGTGGTGTTTGATGTCATCAAAGCATCCTTCCGGTGATGGTGATTAACATGATCTCATGGTCGAAGGAATTAGGTTACTAGTATCAGAAAGCTTATAGCAAATGAACTATATTAAATGACTTGATCTTTATGCTACGCTTTAACTATAGGAGTATGTCCATCACATCATTCTCCTAATGATATGACCCTGTTGTTAATAACATCTCTATGTTCATGATCAGGAAACCATGATCATATATTAACCAACAAGCTAGTTTAACAAGAGGCTTTACTAGGGACTCTTTTATGTTTACAAATCACACAAGTATTAATGTTTCCTATTAATACAATTATAGCATGATATGTAAACATTTATCATAAGTATGAAGATATGATAATAACCACTTTATTATTGCCTCTTGGGCATATCTCCAACATTAGCTCCTCAAGAATCTCAAAGGGCCCGGGATAATCTTCAAAACGACTTTGAAGGTCCGATTCCATAGCAAACAACATGGTGCTCTTAATCACACCATAATCATCTTTGCGCAACTGATAAACAACTTTCTCATCAGCCGGCGCATCTACAACAGGGGCGTCACCTAGCGCATTCTCAAGGACATAGTCCTTTTGTCCGCCAGAGAGAATGATTCTCAGATTGCGGAACCAGTTGGTGAAGTTAGACCCATTGTTCCTAAGCTTTTATTTCTCAGCAAAAACGTTGGACTTAGCCATTTGATCTACAATATTTGCAAGTACAAATTAGACTATGTTCATGATAACTAGTTCAACTTAATCAAATTACTAGATGAACTCCCACTAAATTCAACATTCCTCAAGTTGTTTAGTGAACATGATCCAAATTCACCACACCTAATCCGATCTTCACGAGAAGAGATGTGGTTTCAATGGTGGACAACGAAGTGTCGATCATATCATTCATATGACTCATGTTTAACCTTCCGGTTCATGTGTTCCGAGGCCATGTCTGTACATGCTAGGCTCGTCAAGTCAAACCCAAGTATTTCCGCGTGTGCAAAACTGTCTTGCACCCGTTGTATGTGAACATAGAGTTTATAGCACCCGATCATCACGTGATGCTTGAACACGACGAACTTTCACAACGGTGCATACATGGGGAGAACACAGTTTTATCTTGATCTTTAAGTGAGGAATCATCTTATAATGCTACCATCGCGATCTAAGCATAATAAGATACATAAAAGGATAAACATCACATGCATATAACTTTATGTGACATGGTATAGCCAATCTTCGCGCAATGATCTCCATCTTGTGCGTGCCGGCATGATCTCCATCACTCCACCACGAATAGCAACTACAACTATTGCTAACTACTTAGCGATAAAGTAAAGCTATTACATGGCGTATAAGAAGTTGACACACATGTCATACACAATTATAAAGACAACCATATGGCTCCTGCCGGTTGTGTACTCATCGACATGCAAGTCGTGAAACATTACAAAACATGATCATCGCATACAACATACACATCACATCTTGGGCCATACCATATCACAGAAAAACACTCCCTGCAAAAACAAGTTAGACACCTCTACTTTGTTGTTGCATGTTTTACGTGGCTTATGGGAGTAGCAAGCTAAGAACGATTCTTACCTCGGAAAGCCACAACGGTGATATTATGGTTGCCAAACTCCGGTGTAAATCCCATGACAACTATAGTGAGAGAAACTGGCATCCACCAGCCGCATGTGTGGAACAAGCCACACGTCAAGTGCGGAGCCGGTCTCGCGAACGAGGTCGCGTAAGGTTGGCCTGGACCGCTTCGATCTCACTATCCCGCGCCATAAGAAGTACACAAATAAGAGGCTTGCAATAGAAAACATCAACGCCCTCAACAACCATGTTGTGTTCTACTCGTGAAACACATCTACGCATAGATCTAGCTTTGATACCACTGATGGGTTTCGCAGCGTAGGAAATCAAAAAAATTCTATGGATGCGAACGGGAAAGCCAAGATCTAATCTAGGAGATGCAAACAACGAGGGGGGATAGATGAGATCTTCATACCCTTGAAGATTCGCACAACGGAATGTTCGACAGAACGTGGGTGATGTAGTCGTACTCGCTTCTCCTCCTCGCGATCCGATCCGATCTAACACCGCAAGTAGCGATGCCTCCGAGAGATGCACACGTGCGGCACCTCAACGTCTCCTCCTTCCTCGGTCCAGCAAGTATGGTGGAGAGATGGATTGGATCTACAACGCGACGGCGCGGTGCAAGTGGTGGAGAGTTTCTGCAGGCTTCGCCACACGCAATCGGGAGGAGAGAGAGGGCGCAGGCGTCTAGGGCTTGAGGAGGAGATGTGGGGAGGGGTGCGCCCCTAGACCTCTTTATATAGAGGGGTGGTCGGCCAGCCCTAGCCCCTCCCCCAAACCCTAGGCCGGCGGGCCAAGGAGGGAGGAGTGGGGGGCAAGTTTCCCCCCTCCCTTCTAGAAGCTCCCCTAGGGTTTCCTAGGTGTTTGGCCGGCTGGGCCCTATGGGGCCTTGTGCCCCTGGCCCAATGCGGCCAGGGAACTCCCTCATAGGCCCATGGCCCCTCCCGGAAGGTGGGGCCACGTTGGTCCCCCTCCAGAACGTTCTAGAAGCTTCCGGTATAATACCGAATAACCCGAAACAATTCCGAACTCCAAAAACTGCATTGCCTTATATGAATCCTATTCTCAGGACCATTCTGAAACCTCTCGTGATGTCCCGGATCCCATCCGAGACTCCGAAGAAAAATTCATAAACCAATTATCCAATCTATCCTAGCGTCGAGACACGTTAAGTGTGTGACCCTTCAGGTTCGAGAATATGCAGACATGATCTTATATCAATAATCAATAGCGGGGTCTGGAAACCCATATTGACTCCCACACATTCATCGATGATCATATCGGATGAACCACGATGCCAGGATTCAATCAATCCCATATATATTCCCTTCGTCGCGCGATATTTTACTTGCCCGAGATTTGATCGTCGGTACCGTCATACCTAGTTCAATCTCGTTCACAGCAAGTACTTTACTCGTTCCGTAATCTGATATCTCTTTGTGATTAACTCCTTAACCACATGCTTGCAAGCGGTGTTGATATCGATTACCGAGTGGGCCCTAAGTATATCTCTCCGACTTGGGAGGGACAAATCCCATCTCGATACATACAACCCAACAGGTACTTTCCGATCACCTGAGAGACACCTTTATGATCACCCTCTCATAGGATGACGTTTGATGACCTCAAAGCTTTGTTGCGATACCAGGGATTTGTATTATCTCATGGTCTAAGGAATACAATATTTGACATAAGAAAAGCTTCGCAAAGATGAACACGATGACACGATCTAATTGCTCCGCTTAGTTTGGGTCTGTCCATCATATCATTCTCCCAATGATATGATCTCATTATTAATTGACAACTCATGTCTATGGTTAGGAAACCTTAACCATCATTAATCAATGAGCTAGTCCATAGAGGCTTACTAGGGACACGGTGTTGTTCACAAACCACACAAGTATTAAAGTTTCCGCTTAATACAATTCTAGCATGGAATATAAACTTTATCATGAACAAGAATTATAATAATAACATCTTTATTATTGCCTCTAGGGCATAATTCCAACATTTTGAGCCGTCCTAGGATTTACGGTGGTGCCGACACGTGGTACAGACTTGAGTTTCTGCAATTCTATGTGAGCTACCAGGTGCATGTAGTGTTTCAATGTGGTGGGCCGGGTTTAGGTGGCGTCGACGTGGCAGTGAGGTGGACGCGTGGTTCTTTTCCCCTTGGTGTATTTCTAGGTGGCCGTAGCAAGAACTGGCTGCACCTAGGCTGTCGTCGCAGGTTGCACTTGATTTCGTTCTGCTATATCATTACCTTTTTTGGTCTGTGTATCATTGCTTGTTTGGTTTTCTCTGCGATTGCTTGCCGTGTTGGTTATTGTCTTCTTTGTTATTTACTCTTATATTGGACTCAATTTTTTATTCCTTTCTCTTTTGTTGACGCGTGTGGCTTCCTATTTTCCTTCACGGAGGATCCAGTTCCATCGGAGGGCGACAATTAAAGGAGATGAACGGAGAACAAAGCAGCAACCATCGCCCCGGCTCCTCCCAACCACCGCCCCATCTCCTCCCCAACCAGCGCGCTGGGGACTGCTTGCCGCCGCCGAGCACGCCACCAAGGCCCGGACCGTCGGTGTCGCGGTCAGAGGCGGCGGTGGCGAGGAGATCATGTAGGCGATTGACCCCGGAGTCCGGTGGCCTGGCCTACCGCATCGGCGACCATCCCCATCCCGTCCCACTCCGAGGAGCGTCTTAATGGCGACTTGCATGAAACCGATGACTGCCTTCCCTGTCCTCTAGGCTCTCTTCCTCCGCAGCCCCTAAACTTACCAGCACCGTCGTTGTACCTGATCTAGAGGTGCGGACTCCTCCACAGGGCATCCGTGTCCGTACGCCACGGAGGGGAAGGGGCTATGACTAGCTGGATCTCGGTGGCGTCGCCCCTGAGTGCGCGACCAAGAGAAGCATGATTACCGGCACCACGACGGTGGCCTGAAGTTCTTCAGAAGGTAGGGGCTGCTATGGGCAAGCGAAGAGGACAATCATGGCCGCTGCCGGGGGAGCCCAGTTGGAGCATTCACGACCTATGAATTCCATTGTAGGGGTGGATGTATTGGTTCCTATTGTCTTTTAGTGGATTCTGTATGAAGATCAGCTCCAATGTAAGGCCGCCCTTCTCATGTGGCTCTGTCACGCCTGACATGGCGACACCTTAGCTGTGCGATGGCACCATGTTGGAAAGTGTATTCCACTGGTGCTAGGCTGTGTGGAGTTGGTGCTGTGCGTGTGTGTTTTGCGTGCCTGGGTTGTGTCTAGCTATATAAGGCCCTGTAACTGAACTCTGAAAAAGGAAGCCTGAACATTGGAATAGAAAGCCAACTCCGATCCTCTCTCTCTCGTGCTTTTCCCTTTTCTATTCCAAATCAGGCGAGCCTCACGCCGGAAATCACACCGGCAAAGGGGCGTGTGTGAAAATTGGTATCAGATTCAGTTACGATCCGAGGGGCGAGGATTCGTGGGTGATTCCCAATTCGCGACGACTTGGAGCCATAAAATCCCGAACCACGGTCCAAAATTGGAGCTCGATTTCTCGATCTTCCTATTTCGGTAATTCCGTCTATTGGTTGGTTCAGTCTAGCGAGGAATCGTCACGGCGCCCTCCAAGCCCTCTCCGCAGACGCAGATCGTACTGGACGCCATGGGTGATGCTGCAGCGACCACGGCGGCCGCCCTCACCGAGATCCGTTCCGCCGTCGACCTGCTGCACGGACGGATTGCTGTCATTGACACCACCCAGCAGTCCCTCGTCACGCAGCTCGGCCTCATCGCTGAGCGGTCCAGGAGGGTGCCAAGATGAACTCCACTGCGGCGCGACAGCTCGCCTTGCTTGACACCCGGCTCGATGCTCAGTCGCAGGCCATGGAGCGGCTGCGGCTGCAACCTCCATCCCCAGACGAAGACGACCCTGATCCTGACGCCTGTAAGGTCACCGGCAAGAGCATGCTGCTCCCCACACAAGTGGCGTGGACGAGTGACGCGGCAGGCGCGCCGTCGGCAGCACAGGCGGCATATGGGCGTGGCGAGGATCCGGCCTATTCCCGAGCGAGTGGCGACGGCGTGCGTATTCCTGGAGGCACGGGATTTCAGGGCGGCGGTGGTTTGTGTGGCGCTGGTGGCGGGCTGATGGGAGGAGTTGGTGGCGGTGGATTTGGAGAAGCTGGAGGCGGTAGAAACAATTCTAGCAGAGATTCATCATCCAAACATCATTTGAAGATGTCATTTCCCAGGTTTGATGGAGATCAACCCAGAGTTTGCCTAGATTATTTTCGGTTGTTCAACGTACACCCTTCTCTCTGGTTGATATCAGCAACTCTGCATATGGATGGTAATGCTGCCCTTTGGCTAAAAGCTTATCGCCTCCGTCACGAGGTAAACACTTGGCCTGCACTGATGACAGTAGTAGAAGAAAAATTTGGTGCGGATGATCATCGCAAATTCATGAAACAACTCCTTTCTCTGAAGCAAAAGGGTAGCATGGAGGAATACCAGTTGCAGTTTGAGTCTCTGTCATATCAGCTTTCTATCCAGAATCCGCACTACAACAAGCAATTCTTTGTGTCGCAATTTATTCGAGGCCTCAAGTCTGAAATCCGTGGAGCTGTTGAAGCTCAAGTTCCTGAAACTGTGGAGCGAGCAATTTTACTTGCTCTGGTTCAGCAAGAAGTACTCGCAGATGCAAAACCATGGGGACAGAGGCAGCTACCCTATGCTCGCGCTGAACTAGTAGCGCCGAGAATCGATGCCGTGAAGCCTGCACTGAAATTGGACAATGGGGATTTATGGCGCGATCGACAACTACGAGACTATCGTCGCACCAATGGGCTTTGTTTCAAATGCGGGGACAAGTATGACCCGACCCATCAGTGTACTAAGAAACAAGCTACAGAACTGAATGCGCTTGAAGATGAAGAAGTAGCAGAATTGTTATCAGAGGAGGTGCTTAATATGATGGAGCTTCAGGATATGGCCGATGCCAAGGAGTTGAGCCTTTCTCTCAATGCCATTGCAGGCAAGGATGCCTCAGAAACTATTCACCTACGTGCACTGGTAGACAACCAAGTGTTGATCATCCTTATTGATTCTGGCAGCAGTTGCAGTTTCATAAATGCCAATCTAGTGTCTCGACTTCGCTGCTCTGTTCAGAAGACAACCCCACTTACAGTGAAGCTTCCCAATGAACAATTTCTGTCATGTGATAGTGTGGTGCCGGATTTCACATGGTGGACGCAAGGAGAGACATTCCATACACCCATGCGTGTCCTGAACATTGGTGCGTATGACGCAATCTTGGGTGTTGAATGGCTCAAGCGCCACGGGCCAATTAAAGGTGACTGGGTAACAAAGAAAATCAAAGTCAGTAATGCTGGTAAGAGAGTTTGGCTGCAAGGGGTGGTGCCCACTGAAAATTCAGTTGTACGTGAGCTACCCATTGAACAATTAGCTAAATGGACTAAGGGAAATGATGTGTGGGCAATGGCTGTGATACAACAAGACAAAGAACACTCTAGCACTGACATTCCTGCAGTGGTGCAACCTATCTTGGATAAATTTTCAGGATTGTTCGCTGAACCAGCATCCTTACCACCTGCTCGACCTTACAACCATGCTATTGCACTGAAACCAGAAGCAGTTCCGTTCAATGTACGTCCTTATCGTTATTCTCCAGAACATAAGGACGAGATTGAGCGACAAGTCCGTGCAATGCTCGAGGCAGGTCTGATCACGGCCAGCATGTCACCTTTTGCATCACCAGTTCTATTACTCCAAAAGAAAGATGGGTCATGGCGATTCTGTGTGGACTACAGGCGCCTTAATGAGCTCACTGTCAAAAATGTCTTTCCAATGCCGGTTATTGATGAGCTGCTGGATGAGTTAGCAGGCGCCACAATTTTCTCCAAGCTTGACCTTCGAGCCGGATATCACCAGATCAGAATGAGAGCGGAGGATGAAGCAAAAACCGCTTTCAAAACACACCATGGGCATTACCAATTCAAGGTTATGCCCTTTGGCCTTTGCAATGCGCCAGCCACATTTCAATGTGTGATGAATGAAGTGCTTAGCCCATGCCTTCGGCGATCAGTGTTGGTATTTATGGACGACATCCTTGTATACAGCCATACATTGGAAGATCATGTCGCCCATTTGCAAGAAGTGCTCACTCTGCTGCAGCAACATAAACTATTTGTGAAGCGATCAAAATGCTCGTTTGCTTGTGATCGGCTGGAGTATTTAGGCCACATCATCTCCTCCCAAGGCGTCGCCACTGATCCAAGCAAAACACAAGCCATGGCTGACTGGCCGCAGCCACAGACAATAACTGAACTTCGTGGATTTCTGGGCTTAACGGGATACTACAGAAAGTTCGTGCGTAATTACGGCATCATTGCAAAACCCCTGACTAATTTACTTAAGAAGAAGAGTTTCGATTGGAATGACCAAGCTTCAGTGGCATTCCAGCAACTGAAATCAGCAATGGTGTCCACCCCAGTGCTTTGCTTGCCTAACTTTCAAAAGCAATTTGTGGTTGAGACCGATGCCTGCGACCTAGGCATAGGAGCAGTCCTCATGCAAGATCAACATCCTGTTGCCTTTCTCAGCAAAGCTTTTGGCAAAGCACACCTATCTCTATCCATATATGAGAAAGAATTCTTGGCCTTATTGATGGCGGTAGACCGTTGGCGCCCCTATCTGCAGCGCCCCCCCTTTCTTATTCTGACAGATCACCATAGTTTATGTCATCTAGAAGAGCAGAATTTGCAGTCTCCTCTTCAGCGCAAGGCTATGGCCAGGCTTATGGGGCTTCAGTTTAAGATTGTTTACAAAAAAGGGGCAGAAAATCTTGCTGCTGATGCACTCTCTTTTGTGGGACACTTGCTGACAATTGATGTATATTCTGAGGTTCAACCAATGTGGTTACAAGAAGTGGTAAATTCGTATGTTACGGATCAAGAGGCTCAACAACGTCTTGCTGAGATTGCCTTGAGCAGTCCCGATGCACATGGATATGTCCTCTCCAATGGCATCATTCGATTCCGAGGCCGTATTTGGATTGGCTCCAACTCTGCCCTTCAAACGAAGCTCATCACAGCGTTTCACTCTAGTGCAGTGGGTGGCCACTCTGGGGCTCAAGCAACTTATCAGCGTATCAAGCGTTTGTTTGCGTGGCATGGCCTGAAGGTGCAAGTGACTGAGTTTGTTCGTCAGTGTGATGTTTGCCAACATGCCAAACACACAAATTCATCTCCAGCAGGCCTGCTCGAACCACTACCAATACCAACAGGAGCATGTCGTGACATTACCATGGATTTTGTCGAGGGCTTGCCCACATCTGATGGGTACAATGCAATCATGGTGGTCGTGGACAGGTTCACGGCACGCATTTATTTCGCTGCGTCACCCCTTTACATCACAAAATGTGGCACGCCATTTTGTGGATTCCATTGTCAAGCTCCATGGTATGCCTCACACCATAATTTCGGATCGGGATCGCATATTCACCAGTACCTTTTGGAGATCGCTGTTCCACAAACTGGGCACGAAGTTGCACTACACCACAGCTTACCACCCGCAAATTGACGGTCAAACCGAGCGCGTCAACCAGTGCCTCGAGATGTTCTTGCGTTGTACGGTGCAGGATACACCTCGCCAATGGAGTCGTTGTTTATCTCTAGCTGAATTCTGGTATAACTCCACAGTTCATTCATCTCTTGGCTGTTCCCCCTTCAAGGCATTATACGGACATGAGCCAGACTTTGGTGCCATACCTGATGAAGTGCCAGATGGAAATTCCCCGGTGGCCGATGTCCTGACTGAGCGAGCAGTTCAGTTGGCACTCCTGAAGAAAAACCTAGCAGCTGCTCAATTTCGTATGAAGCAAAATGCAGACAGGCATAGAGTGGAGCGTGAGTTCCTCGTGGGTGACAAGGTGTTGCTCAAGCTGCAGCCATACGCCCAAGCATCCGTGGTCAACAGGCCATACCCTAAGTTGGCATACAAATTCTTTGGCCCTTTTGAAATATTGGACAGGATCGGCAAGGTGGCTTACCGACTCGCTTTACCAGCTGATAGCCAGGTACACAACGTATTTCACATCTCACACCGAAAGAGTATCATCCAGATTATTCTCCGATCTTTGCAACTCTACCCAAGCTGCCATCTTTGGACTCTCTGGATCTTGAATCGTAAACGCCCTTGATCGCCGCCTTGTCAAGAAAGGGAGTGCCGCGGTACCTCAAGCACCGATCAAATGGGTGGGTTTGCCAGATGCGCTACAGGAAGATTGGGAGGTTTTGAAAGTTCGTTTTCCTTCGGTGCTTGCTTGGGGACAAGCAAGTCCTTCTCCAGGGGGTATTGTCACGCCTGACATGGCGACACCTTAGCTGTGCGATGGCACCATGTTGGAAAGTGTATTCCGCTGGTGCCAGGCTGTGTGGAGTTGGTGCTGTGCGTGTGTGGTTTGCGTGCCTGGGTTGTGTCTAGCTATATGAGGCCATGTAACTGAACTCTGAAAAAGGAAGCCTGAACATTGGAATAAAAAGCCAACTCCGATCCTCCCTCCCTCTCTCTCTCTCTCTCTCTCTCTCTCTCTCTCTCTCTCTCTCTCTCTCGTGCTTTTCCCTTTTCTGTTCCAAATCAGGCGAGCCTCACGCCGGAAATCACACCGGCAAAGGGGCGTGTGTGACAGGCTCATGCCGGGATTATCCATGCGTCCTTTCTCTTTCAGTCCACGTCTATGAAAAAGCAAGAAGAATCCTAATCCCTTTTATCCCTAATTCCCCTAAACTGAATCATACGTGTTTTTCTCTTAGTATGCCCTTTAGAGTAGTACACGGAGAATTGAATCCAATTTTCTTCTTCTTAATTCCACTTCTACATTGTAGTTGATGCAAAAACTGACTGTTAAGTAATTTTTCTTAGTTTGCCTTTTACATTCCAGTTCTCAGAGAATTCAATCCAATATTTTCTTTTTAGGTCCACTTCTATATTGTAGCTAATGCAGTTCTCTTTTTTTTCATGGTGAAACCATGCTTACATGGTACTGTAATATTTTTAGGTTATGTGTTCTTCTTCCTGATTGATGTGCTGCTAGGTCTTTTGAAAGTTTGAGGTAATACACCTTGCTCTTTTTGGAGGTGCGGGCTGAGGCGATGTCCTAGATGACTGTTGTAATTTCAACTCTATAATAACTGTTTGGTGTTCAGTCTTTGGTATCCACTTAGTGTACATGTCTGTACTCTGAATGATGGGTATCCTTTTCATGGTTTTTATTGTTCGGTATAGAGCTAGGTCTGTTCATCCATACCTCCTTACGACGCTCCTTGCATGTTTGTGGATTTGCTTGAGCTGCCATCCATTGGATATATACCAAGGATCAGCTTGCCGAATTGTTATGGTTTTGTTCTGTTTGCAGGACGGTTCGTGATTGTAAATTTGCCTTCGTCCTAGAGCTGTTGTGATTTTTGAAATATTGATATATCGGTATTGTTTGATTGTTCATGCCTTTGCTCTTACGGTTGCTGATCGTTTTTGGGATTATTTTGTTTTAGATGAGGCGTCAGATTTATTTCACATGTTTTATCCTATAAGGGAGCACGGGAGAAGGGCAGGCTACCCCTTTTAGATTTCTTTGCGGCGTGATATAGCATCGTTACCCAGCATTGATCATATTTCTGCTTTTGTTGATGCAACATATGACTCATTCAATGAATCTCATGGCCACAAAGCTAGGCGAATGGGTCATGGAAGCCAAGGTCATGACTGGAAGTAATGAAGGTGAGCATATATGCATACGCATTCAGTGTTGACAAGGTTGGAGTTTACTTACCAAGTCTATATTCTATGTTGCTGAGAGAGTAACATCAAGGAAAGGATGAAGATGTTTTCGATAGATGAAAGTGGTGCACCGAGAGAGAAGAAACATAGTATACCAATAAGTGGTTGACCATCTCTATATATATTAGCTAAAACATGTGTATGATTATTGACACTCAGCATTTCCAATATGTACAAACTAGAGTTTTCTGTGGTAACAAGATAGGACCACATCCCGTCCTCTCTTTTATCTTGATAGCTAACTATCAACTTCAAAGATGATCGGTATCGTGTATTGATGCCTCCGGTAGGCATCCATTTTTATATATAAATATTTGGTTATCCACTATTTGAAGATAACACGTCTGCGTCATCAGATTTACTGAATTGTGAATTTGTTGTACCACGGTCGATCAAGTTGTACTGAATAATATGTGCAGCCTTGAACACGTTAACTGAACCATCGACTATGTGCTTAAAGATACACGAACATCCGGGTCTGCATTTTGTTTTGCCCGAGCGAAAAGACATTGATTCATCTAGGCTTTCTATCTAGCGTTTTGTATTGTAGGGTTCCCAGTTATTGGATATACTTCAGCCGGTTGTTTTGAGAAACCTATACTCCACACCGGAGCAACCTCAGCCATACCTGACAGCCTCACGGCTGTTTTGAGAAACCCCTGCGCCACACCTGAACAACCTCAGCCGATAAAGCAGAGCTCAAGTTCTTGCACTCCACCACTTAAAGAAATAATACTAATTTGACTCGATAGCACTTCAACCCGCCAGTCCTCAAGTAGCGGCTACTTTGAGCCTCACCATTGTGTTGTAAAAGCTCACAACCGCAATTCCACGGGATAGTGTGCCAAGATTCACCTCTACATCTAGAGTAAAGACAATGATTTGTATGCTCAGCTTATCCCAACACTTACAACAATACAAATACATCTTACGGTGACAGCAAGGGCGCGGCGCGCCGCGCCGATCCTAGCTAGTTCATTATTAGGACTGATCATAAAAGCTTGACAAACTTAAATGAGCAACGTCTGCACACTAATTGGCAGCACAAGGCCTTGACTAAGTTGAATGGGCTGCAGTACAAGATAATCTACAAAAAAGGTTGTGATAATGGTACGGCTGACGCCTTGTCTCGCAGGCCTCATGATACTTGCCATCTGTTTGTTGTATCTTCAGTACAACCTGTTTGGCTCCAAGATATTGTCAGTTTATATGCAACAGATGCTAAAGCTTAAGACCTATTACAGAAACTTGCGCTCAGCTCTGACTCAACTAATGGTCCTTACAGCTTGGTCCAGGGTATAATTCGGGTTCAGGATAAAATCTGGGTGGGACATGACCAATCATTGCACTTGAGGATATTTGTTGCTTTTCATGCAAGTCCTATTCGAGATCATTCTGGCTTTCATGTGACTTATAATCGCATCAGATCCTTATTCAAAATGGGTTGGCATGCACTCCGTTATCAAAGCTCAAGTTCAATCTTACTTAATCTGTCAACAAGCCAAACCCGAGAGAGTGAAATATCCTGGTTTGCTTCAGCCCTTGCCTGTACCTAAAGGAGCTTGGAAAGTGATGACTACGGATTTTATCGAAGGTCTTCCCTCTTTTGGAAAATTCAATTCTATCATTGTTTTTGTCGATGCCTTCACAAAATATGCATATTTTGTTTCATTGCGCCATCATTTTACTGCTGATCAAATTGCTGAGGAATTCATAAATACAATATTCAAGTTGCACATCATGTCTATTCATTTGGTATCTGACAATGATCGTATTTTTACGAGTCATTTCTGGCAAACTGTGTGGAAACGTACCGGAACCAACTTGCACATGAGTACCGCATATCACCCTCAATCTGATGGGCAGATCGAGCGCGTCAATCAGCATATCGAGTGTTATCTTCACTGCTTCATCAGTGCTCATCCAAAAAATGGAATCAATGGTTACCTCTTTGCGAGTTTGGGTATAATACTAACTGGCATTCTTCGCTAGGCAAGTCTCCTTTCGAGGTACTGTATGGGTATTCCCCTTGCTACTATGGTATTTCCACTGAAGATACCTTACCACCCTCTGATGTTAAGGAGTGGCTAGAACAGAGGGCACTTGTGACTGAATCTGTTCGTCGGCACTTACTGCGGGTAAAGCAAAGAATGAAGAACCAAGCTGATAAGAAGCGTAGCGAGCGGCAATTCTCAGTTGGGGATATTGTCTTCCTTAAACTGCAACCTTATGCACAGTCTTTCGCCGTGCGTCGAGCTTCCCATAAGCTGGCCTTTCGATTCTTTGGCCCATATAAAATTACACAGAAGATTGGCACTGTTGAGTGCTTATAAGCTGGCTCTCTCGGACACCAGACGTATTCATCAGGTCTTCCATGTTTCTCAACTAAAGAAATTTGTGGCGCCTCCTCATCAGGTACATTCTGAATTACCTTTCGCTGATGCTGAGCTTCAGGTTCCCTTCAGTATCTTGCAGCGGCGTGTGATCACTCGAGGCTCTGACTCAATTGCTCAAGGATTGGTTCGCTGGAGTGATTCACCACCTGATCTTGCATCTTGGGAAGATCTTGATTCTTTGCGACAGGCTTTTCCTTGTGCTCCGGCTTGGGGGCAAGCCGATTTTAAAGGAGCGTGAATTGTTAGCAGTACTGACGATCAACTGAAGGATACACTTGCTCATGACTTGAAGGGCAACAACGAACAACCAAATGGGCTTCCAAGCCAGTTGGGCCGGGCGACCAGGAACAGAATACTTTCGGCCCATTACAGGGATTAGCTAGTGTTGTTTCTTTCTTGAGCTATAAGACTCGCTGGCCTGTAGCAAGGGGGAGGGGAGGATAAGACGGAACTGGTAGGACCTAGAAGAATGGATTGGATGATGGTTGTGCGGGTGGCTGGGCGGATCGGCCATCGCCGATGAGCACTATTCCCAATTTCTTTAATTCAGTGCTGGAATTGAGAGATAGTAGTTGTACCCTAACACACATCATCGACATTCTCTTTCAAAAAAAAAAACTCTTTCAAAAAAAAATCATCGACATTGGCGGCTTCCTCCGCCGATTCCGATCCCTCCACTCACGCCATGTCCTCGCTGGCCACTACCACGTCGATAGGCATAAGCATGGGTCGCGTCCGCCAGGATACCACCCCGTCTTCTCCCTGTCGCAATCGGCGGACACCGTCGGCATGCGCCCCGAGCACTTGTCGCTTGACTTCCTCCCGAACTGCCATGGCCGACCCTGGGATCTCGCCGACAGCCGAGACGGCATCCTCCTCCTCACCGAGTGCCCCGACGACTTCTTCACCAACTTCTCCTCTCTCGTTGTCTGCGAGCCCGTGACACGGCGCTACAGCAAGGTGTTCCTTGTGGACTGGGCTGCTTCGGCGCCTTCCTGCTCGACCGGGGAAGCCGACGCCGACGAGACCGGTGGGCGCATCAGCGTCTCAAACTTCAGGATAATCATCGCGGTGTACAGCCAGGGCGCTGCCAGGACGAGTGTGTTCTCGTCCGCCGACTACAAGTGGCGGCTCGTTGGCGGACAAAACCCCTACCCGGATTCGTGGAGCGGCAGATTTTTCTTGTCCGCCAAGACCGAGGACTCTATCTACTGGACGACCTGAGACAGCAGGAACACCAAAGTCCTTGCTCTCAGTAAGCACACCAAGAACTTTTCCCAATTTTTCGGAGCAGCTGCCGCCGTACTGGCCGGTTGAACTTGAACCCAAGTTGAGGGTCGTGCGCGGCGACGACGGCAGGGTGCGTATTGCGCTACTGGACGTGGACCTGGAGCAGTTCAGGGTCTACATTCAAGGGGAGGGAAGCCGTAAGTGGGGATGGCGGGAGGCTCGTCTCAGTCGATCTCGCCACCATGGAGTTCAAGCGCGTGCTCGGCCGGGTCAAGTACCCGCCGTACATTCACCACCTGTCATGGCCTCCGACAATCCGAGCTTGCTTACCATGAACCGGCATGTAGTTGCAATGAGAGAAGAAAACGTGTCCCCCTACAGGCGTCCGGCGCAGCTTGATTTTAGGTTGTGTGGAGGGCGTCGGATTGACCGTGCTCCCATACAAAAAATTTGAACATTAAAAAATTCATGTAAATATAAAAATACTCTAGATTTCACAGCAGTTCAAACATGTTTGTACAAAATTTGGAAAAAATAATAATCTAGTAGCGGCATCGGCTAGGCCCGCCTAGTCCAAGGCGACGGTACATTGCCTTCGCGTAGTCGTCGTCGTCCATGGGCTCTTGCTTCAACGGTGACATGGTGTTGCAGCCCTGGCCCAGATCGCCACCACCGTCGCCCCAGCTCGAGCAGCCGGCCCCGTGGTCGCCCTCCAGGTCGATGAGCAGCCCGAGGCGGCGCGTGCTCGGCCTACTAACGCTGATACTCCGCCACGGACCAATCTTCGGCGAATGCGTTCGTCGCTGGCGGCATGACCTCGAAGGAGATGCGCTCGGCGACGCACTTGTCGGGAGGATTGTCCTCGGGTACCCCAAAATACACTCCAAAACAGATAAAAAGCCAAACATCAACCAAAATGGGAAAACTGCAGCCAGATTCGCGTACTGGGCCGGCCCGCCGCCGCTCCACCCATCCTCCTCTGCTGGGCCTCTTCTTCGCTCCGCGCTTCCCGCTGCACGCGCCTCCGGCCTGGGCCGACCCGACCCTGCCCCGGTTGGGCCGCCTCGTGCCCCAGTCCGGCTGGGCCTCCTGCGTAGCGCAGCATCCCGCTCCTTGTTGGCCCACTCCGATCCGCTGCCGGCTGGGCCTCCACGTTGCCACCATGCTCGGTTGGGCCGCCAAGTTCCCATCCGATCCGACTACAGCACCAGCGGCACAGGTAGCCGCCACGCTGCCCCAGCCGGATCGATCGCCTCCACCGACTGAGATCGAGCCGGCCAGACGATTCTCTCCAATCGGTAGCTGATGCTATATGGATCAAGACCAAGACCACTAGCTATGTTGGATTCCAGCGCGAGAGAGACATGCGTATGACCACAAGACAATAAGAAGATAAGAAGAAAGACGTGAGGCCATACTTCTTATCTATACACTAGTGTAGCACTATACCTTGTACCTGAACACTATAGCACTTTATTAGATGATATAGACAATAGTACTAGTTTAACATATGGGCCCGCCTTTGTCTCTTGTCATACTCTATAAATGATCAAGAGAGACTCATAGTAAAAGGAGCACATGCACTAGCACATGACTGTCGATCATTCCATCTGCTAGCTATCCTGCTGTCATTCGAAGCACACTCATACACATACACATGCATACGGGTCTTAATTGGATAGATAGCACTCATATAGCTTAAGGTGCAATTGTAGTTCTTGGTGTTCATCCAGATATTCATCCAGATAGTCAGATTGGTAGGAGTAGGAGTGTTATCTCACTACGAGGGCTCTGAACTTAGATACATTCTTGTGTTTAATCCCACCCGTGGACACCGTCGTTAGCTTCCCTGCTCGCTCCCATCCTCTAACTCGACTTCTTTGGCACTATCGTAACAAGAATTACGACAGTTGGCGTCCATCATGGGGCCAGCCAGCTACGAATGGAGTCTCCTGCACAGGACCGATTTTCTTCATGGTCATCGTCGCCAACTCGGCTCCAGAAATCGCCTGGGGGTTTGTCGCCTTCACCGTGTCGTCGTATCTAGCTCCGCTTTGTCGAGTCTCCTGCGGGCTCGTCGTCGCCTCCGCGCCATTACCATGCCAAGAAGCCCGGGGGCTCGCCGACGCCGCCCGCGTCATCCGTCCACGCCATCCTCGATGGCGCCACCGTCACTCGCGTCGTACCATCCGCTCGTGCGCATCAGCGAGCTGCCCCTGCACACCCATCATTGCAAGCTCCCTATGCGCCGCCTTAATCAGCGAAGTCTGCCCTCGCGCACGCCTTTTCTGCCAGCTCCTCTGCGCGTGCTTGCCTCCCGTGCATACAGCACCACTACCATGCCAAGTTCGTGCGCCGCCGCCCCTCGTGACCGCGTGCGCCTTCACCACTCTCCACCACGAGCTCTCCGGTGAACCTCCGCACAGCCTATCACTTCCTTGCCGCGTCTGAGTGAGCGCATGTCGCCGCGCCCGCATCGTCGCCCACTACACTGCTGCAGGTGGAAAACTCCACCTCCCCGTCTGCAACAAGCCCCTCTACATGTCCCCGTGCGCACCGGCACCGCTCGCTTCCGCCACTCAGTGAGCCTCCTCCGCCGCACATATCCTTCTCCGGCCGCCACCCGCCTGCCGCAGCTGCGCTGCCCACAACAAGCTCCTCCGCCCGCGCGCGCCAGCACCGCCGCACGCACCCACCACCGTCACCTACCCCATTGTAGGCTCTAAGCCGCGTCTTTGGCGAGGCTGCCAGGCCCGCATCTGCGCCGCTCTGCGTGCCTCCCTCGTGAGCCCCGCTGCCCGCAGTGCGCCTGGATGGCTATGCCGCCCCTGACAGCGCGTGTCGGCTCCCAGGGAGGAGGAGGAGTCGGGAGAGAGAAGGAAGAAAAGAAGAGAAAAAAGAAAGGGAGGTGGCGGGTCCAGCTGGGAAAGGTGGTGGTGCCGGCTAGAAAATGGAAAGAAAAAAGGAAAAGTGGATAAAGTCAATCCGGCTGGCTGTAGTTGGCTGGAGAAGAGGAGAGGTGGACCCGTCCGGTTTGGAAATAGAGAGGAAAGGAAGAAGAGAAAAAGAAAAGAAAGGAGAAAGAAGAAGTGAGCCGGGTAGAAAAGAAAACGAAATAGAAAGAAAAGAGAGAGAAATCTGGTTTTAAAAAGCTAATCTGGCTGAGAGAGAAAGAAAGAATAAGAGAAAGGAAAAAATGGGCCGGCTAGAATAAAACCGGTTAGAAAAAGGAAGAAAATCCTGACTGGCTATGTTTGCCCGTCTGTTTGGTTCATCGACTTGGCTAGGCCTATCTGGGTAGGGTCCGGTTTGACTGGCCCAGTGTTTTGTTCAGCTCGGTCACGCCTGGTGGGCAGTGGCTAAGCGTGACTTCCCCGTTTGGTTCTTGATTTGTGGCTAGACCTAATTATTTGGGCCGGCTCAGTGTGTCGCAACACGTTTGGTTGTCTGGCCGGCTAGGGACCGAATCCGTCCGCGCCGTGTGTGGTTGCCTGGCCAGCTAGAGCCAGGACATCCGGCTAGAATACCTCTTCGGTCGTTCCAACGACATAGAATCGCGTCTTCGACCTGACTATGCCAGCCACAGCAATGTGAGTGTTTTTCTAACATCGAGCTACCCTCGGGGGCTCCTTGCCAGATATTGGCATGCTTTCTACTTTGTTTTTCGGCTCCGGAAACCCCTCACCCGAGGGCTCGCCGGTTGACACGACAAAATATGCCACAGATTGGTCGTTCCGGCCAAGTGCCTAGTTTGTATTTTTCGGCTGCTAAGCCCCTAGTACCATGCGCAATGTATTATCATCTCCCCATTCGGTTCTGGCTCCATACCACAACCTGGATGCCCGGCAAGGACACAACGTAAATAGCAGAGCGCATGGGAAAGCGACTAAGTTTGTAGTTTTCGGCCAAGTGCCTAGTTTGTATTTTCCGACTGTTAAGCCTCTAGTACCATGCGCAGTGTATTATCATCTCTCCATTCGGTTCTGGATCTAGACTGCAACCCGACTGGTCAGCAAGGACACAACGTAAACAACAGAGCGCATGAAAAAGTCACTAAGTGTTCAAAAAAGTACCAGCTAGTTTTTTCAGAAAATAAAACCATCAGTTGGTTGACATCATGTGTACTATATGTTAACGTGGTGACAATCAATTCATCTTTATGTGTTTGTTTTGCATGAACTCCACCGAGTCGATTACAAGATGCCGATAATATTTGAAGCACCTCACTTTGTTAGCTACTTTGAATCTCGGGGTCTACATCCATCGGGTGCGCTCGCACGCCCCCCGTGTAATCAAGTGCTCCCGACTGGCTGAAGGCGTTCAGCCGGATAGCAAGTTCAAGATGTTGAAAAGGGCAAGAAAGATAAAAATTTGAAGAACCTCTCTTCTGTCAGCTACTCTGAATCTCTGGGGCTACACCTAGCGGGTGCGCTCGCGCGCCCCTGCCAAAGTTGTATTGATTTTCGAGCTAGATATGTCCAGTCGGACGTCATTCCTATCAACTTTCATGTACAACGACAACATCAAGTTTTGCGGAGCCTCTGCGAATTTCCCCTCCGGGTGAAATCATCACGCGCTCGGTGGCTAGTGTCGGTGGAATTGTCCCTGGGTAACCCAAAATACACTCCAAAACAGGTAAAAAGGCAAACATCAACCAAAATAGGAAAACTGCAGCCAGATTCGCGTCCTGAGCCAGTTGGTGCCTCCTAGTTGGCCCACGATGGCGCCTCCACCTTCCAGCCCCGCTACATGCCTCCTTCCCGCCTGGGCTGACCGCTCCACTCCTAGTCTAGCCCAGCCGGCTGCCGCTCCACCTAGCCTCCCCGGCTGGGCCCATTCTCCGCTCCGCTGCCTTGCCTCAAGGCTCGCCTCGGTCCAACCCCGCCCAGATGGGCCGATCGCGCCCTTGATCCGGCTGTGGCCGCCTTTGCTCCCGGCTATGCCTCTCGCGTAGCACCGCATCCCGCTCCCGGTTGACCCGCTCTGATCTGCCCATGACTGGGCCTCCATGTCGCCACCCTACTCGGTTGGGCCGCCCAGTTCCCATCCGGCTAGGAGGCCAGTGGCAGAGGCAGTCGCCTCGCTGCCCTAGTAGGATCGATCGCCTACACCGACCGATATCAAGCCGACCAGGTGCCTCTTTCCAATCGGTAGCTGCTATTACATCGATCAATACCAAAACCTCTATCTACATTGGATTCCAGCGCCAGACAGACATGCGTATGACCAGAAGACAACAAGAAGATAAGAAGAAGGACGTGAGGGCATGCTTCTAACCTATACACTAAGGTATCACTATACGCTGTACCTGAACACTATAGCACTTTATCAGATGACATAGAAAATAGTACAAGTTAGGCATGTGGGCCCGCCTTGTCCCTCAGTATACTCTATAAATGACCAAGGGAGGATCACATGAAAAGTAGGACACGCACTAGCACATTCCCATCGATCACTCGATCTTCTAGCTACCTTGCTCTCATTTAGAGCACACTCAGACACATACACATGCAAATGGGGGGTCTCAGTTCGATAGATAGCACTCATATAGCTCAAGGAGCGATTGTAGTTCTTGGTGTTCATCCAGATAGTCAGATCGGCAGGAGTAGGAGTGTTACCTCACAACGAGGGCTCCGAACCTAGGTACACCTTGTGTCACTCTATGCATGCTTGTGCCCAATCCTGCATGTTGATGATGGCTGTACACGTGGTTGACGTGGAGCTTGTTGGGAACCCCAAGAGCAAGGTGTGAAGCAGCACAACAACAAGTTTTCTCTCAGTAAGAAACTGAGGTTATCGAACCAGTAGGAGGAAGGCAATGTCACACAGGTGTTGCAAGCAACACGGAGACCTGCACAACACAAACTCAAGACTTTGCCCCAACGAATCAATGGGGTTGTCAAGCTCACCGGTTTGCTGCAACAAAGGATTAAACGTATGGTATGGAAGGTAATGGTTTGCAGCAAGTAAATAGGTAACAGTGGAAGATGTATCAATGGTAAATATTGGACCGGGGTCCATAGTTCACTAGAGGTGCTCTCCTTAGATAAACAACATGACATGAAGGGTAAACAAATTACAGCAGGGAAATTGACAGGAACTGAGCAAGGCATAACAATGCAATACCAGACAAAAAGGTCCTATGAGATTCGATTGGGCAATACAACAATATACATAGACCTCTATCCAAGTGTATCTATGACTAGAAGTCCACCTTCAGGTTATCATCCGAACCCCCTCCAGTATTAAGTTGCAAGCAACAGACAACTGCTTTAAGCAAAGTGTGTAAGGTAAACAATCCACTTGTTCCATGAAGAAGAGACCATTGTTTTCTCCCTAGTAGCAACAACACATCTACAACCGAAGAGATTTCTGTCACTTCCCTTGAAAACTAGAGGCATGAACCCACTATCGAGCATTAATACTCCCTCTTGGAGTCAGAGCAACTACTTGGCCAAGATAGCTACTAACAACGGAGAGCATGCAAGATCACAAACAACACAAACATGATAGTATCAAATAGACAAAACCATTAATCAATCTGACATAGTAATCTCAATATCCATCGGATCCCCGCAAACACAACATGCATGATTACAAATAGATTAGATCTTGATCATGAACGGAGATCACAAGATCTAAACATGAAAGCACAAGGAGGAGATACAACCATCTAGCTACTACATGGACCCATAGTCCAAGGTGGAACTACTCACGCATCATACCGGAGAAGAAGGCCTCCGGGATGATCTCCCCTCTGGCAGGGTGCCGGGAAGAACTTCAGATCCCCCGATGTAGGGACGATGGTGGCGACGGTTACAGAAGGTTTTGTGGACTTCTGATTGGGTGCCTAGGGTTTCTGCATCGGGGGCTTCTTATAGGCGAAGAGGCGAGGCTGGGAGGCGGCCAGGGGGCCCACACCCTACCCAGGTGCGGGGTGGTCCCACCCGCGCCTAGGAGGGTGTGGCGGCCCTGGTTCGCCTTTTTGTCTCCCCTCTAGACTTCGTGTCGCCCACGGTAAAATATCGACTTTGGCTTTTGTCCCATCCAATTCCGTGAATATTGATTTTATTCCTTTCTGGAACCAAAAACATAAGAAAACAGACAACTAACACTGTGGCAACTTGTTAATAGGTTAGTTCCAGAAAAGATATAAGAACACCTCAAAGTGTAGACAAAGCAAAGCAAAGTAGATACTAAACAAGCATGGAGCATCAAAAATTATAGATACGTTTCCGACGTATCAAGCATCCCCAAGCTTAAAATCCTGCTCGTCCTCGAGTAGGTAAGTGATAAAAGAATAATTTTTGAGGTGACATGCACCATCAAAACCAAGATCAAACCATTTGCAAGCGTTGAAAGCTGGGATCAAAGAACTCTAAACAAGTGCATGAAAGATGGAGTTGCAACAATAGGACATGGTAACTATGTTTGGAACATGAAAGGCTACAAACAAAGATCATGAATAACATGCATTGAAAAATGTTTGTTTGTTTCACATACAGAAAACATGGCATAGTGGCAATCAGCTTGTCCCTCATAGAGTAGCAAATAGATGCATAGGACACCTTCAAAGTTCACAAGGGTGACTAGAAACAAGTAGCACAAGAACAAGTAATATCACAATATGCATCAATCAATAAGTTTTGGGACACTACACAAAGAATGGCAACTATGCTCTCTTAATGGTGCCTAAAAGTAGAAGGTGGAGACTCAAATAATGGTGGAAGAAAGTCCCTTCACAAAGGGAATCAGGGATTTCAAGTTTCAAAAAGAGCTTTCAAAAATTATGGTACTTGTTAGCTTTCAGCCCTCATTGCCCCTAACATAAGAATCTTGAAGTGGTTAAGGTTAAAGTGAACAAACTATGGAGTATGCTTGACAAAGTATATGTTGGAAATCTCAAGTCCCTTGAATACGAGGGCCACACCTCATGCTACTCAACTTCAGTCGCCTGTAAGTTCTTGTCATTGTAAGTACATGTGTATCATAGAGAACCACCAAAGGGGTACCCCTTGCACATGGTATAGGAGCTATCCCATAACCAAAATGACAAGGCAAGAAGACAATGAGCATCTCAGCAATCTTTTTATTTACTACATGCATAGCTTTTTATTGACAATGCTTCATAG
The DNA here is from genome assembly GCA_030063025.1 of Avena longiglumis. NCBI lineage: Eukaryota > Viridiplantae > Streptophyta > Magnoliopsida > Poales > Poaceae > Avena > Avena longiglumis. Next base: position 99,767,005 of record CP125975.1, read on the forward strand.
ATAGCTCACTATGGTGATGCTGCAAGTTTCCACCATGATTAGGCATGGCTTAGGCTAGAGGCCCAGGTGTTTCTCTAACACAAAATACATACTCCATGGACTTACAAGTTCCCTCTTTATTTCACACCAGTGACATCCATAGACAAAAGAGCATGATATCAACTGAGTACAAAGTACAAGTGCAATGTTGAAAACATTCCTCGTGACAACACGGTTCTGCTAATTCCAATGTATAAGTGCAAGCATATACAACATAGATGGCATAATGGTTCAAGTTTATTAGGGGCAAAGAATATAAAGTGTGCCATCAACTTCGTGAGAGATTTAATCACTAAGTTTTCACATAACAAAATACTTTTTACTTGGAAGATAGCTGAAAACAAGAATATACTTGGAATGGTGTAACACACCATGCATAGGAGTTTGTAGTGGACACTTTGGAATAACTTGGTTTCCTGGGAGTTGGAAACATGAATAGAGCTTACTCATACAAGTGGAGGCTAGCAAAAGACTGGGAGCAACCAACTAAGAGAGCAATAATGGCCATAATCATGCAGAGCAACAAAACATTACTAATCAAAGCATAGAGTGGTACTACAAGTCAAGGACTAAATGATCATAGAGGCTATGGTGATTTTTCATAGTCATAACATGGTGTGAGCATGTGCCAAGTAAACCCAAACAAAGCATTAATTAGTTTTAGTTTGGTTTGCTTTCTCTTATCAAAAACACAAAAAAATTAGTTCATGTTCTGCTGCTGCTGTTTTTGGCTTGTCCACCTTTGCCAAAATGAACTCTGCTGAGAACACCAAGTTGTGTGACTTCACTAGCACAAACAACAATGATTTTCTTAGCACTCCTATTGCTCCACCTTCTCCTGATGCTACCTTTTACGAAATTAAGCCTGCTTTGTTGAATCTTGTGATGAGAGAGCAATTTTCTGGTGCTAGTTCTGATGATGCTACTGCCCATCTCAATAACTTTGTTGAACTTTGTGATATGCAAAAGTATAAGGATGTAGATGGATATATTATTAAGCTCAAGCTGTTTCCTTTCTTCTTGAGAGGAAAAGCTAAAGAATGGTTGCTATCCTTGCCTAGAAATAGTATTGTTCTTGGACTAAGTGCAAAGATGCTTTTATTGGAAAGTACCATCCTCCTGCTAAGATTATATCTATGAGAAGTGACATTATGAAATTTAAACAACTTGATAATGAACATGTTTCTCAAGTTTGGGAAAGAATGAAATCTTTGGTTAAGAATTGTCCCACTCATGGACTCACTGCTTGTATGATTATCCAAACTTTTTATGCAGTTTTGAACTTCTCTTCAAGAAACCTGTTGGATTCAGATGCTAGAGGTACCTTTATGGGCATCACTTTGGGTGCTGCAACAAAACTCCTTGATAATATGATGGTTAATTATTGTGAATGGCACACTGAGAGAGCTCCACATGGTAAGAAGGTAAATTCTGTTGAAGAAACCTCCTCTTTGAGTGATAAGATTGATGTTATTATGGCTATGATAGTTAATGGGAAAGCTCCTTTAGATCCAAATAATGTTCCCTTAGCCTCTTTGGTTGCTCAAGAAGAGCAAGTTGATGTGAACTTCATTAGAAACAACAATTTCAAAAACAATGCCTATAGGAATAATTTTGGTGGTAACAACAATTATAGGCCTTATCCTCCTAATAATGGCAATTACTATGGAAACTCCTACAACAATGCTAGAAGTGCCCCTTCTCAATTTGAAGTAATGTTCAAAGAATTTATTAGTAAACAAACTGTTTTCAACAAGACTGTGGAGGAAAAACTTTTAACTGTTGAAAAAAAAATTCCTGTTTGTCTGAAACACAGTCCTCCTTGATTAATAAAATGGCTGCTAAACCTGAAACCATGGAAAGTACCTTTGCTTCCACTCATACCATACAAGTTACTATTGATGAAAATTTTAGGCTGTTAGCTCAACTTCATGCTAAGTGGGAAAGGGAAGCTGAAATTGATAGAAACAATAGTGTGTGCACCATCAGTAGAATGGATACCACTAAACTACAAGAAGTCCCTATTCCTCCTCCTATAGTGCCTAAGGCTATTGAGTCTACTACTAGTGATGCTAAGTTTGATTTTGATATACATGGTTGCAATATTTATGAAGTGATTCTATTCTTGCAAAAGCTTGCTAGAAGTCCTGATGCTAGTGATATGCATGTTGCTTTCATCAAACACATTACAGATGCTCTTGTGAAATTAAGGAAGAGGAGCTAAAACACAAAGCTTATATTCCTAGGAAAGTAGGAGATAGTTGGAAACCCATTATTAATATGCAAGTGAATGACTTTGATCTCAAAGCTTCATGTGATCTTGGTTCTAGTGTCTCTATTATGCCTAGGAAGATTTATGAAATGCTTGATTTGCCACCTTTGGAAGATTGCTATTTGGATGTCTCACTCAATGATAATGCTAAAAAGGAACTCATGGGTAGTATTAATGATGTTCTCATTATGGTTAACTATGCTATGTCCCTGTTGATTTCTATGTTTTGGATGTTGAATACAATGCTTCTTGTCCTATTACTTTGGGAAGACCTTTTCTTAGAACTATTGGTGCCATCATTGATATGAAAGAAGGCACCATTAAATATCAATTTCCATTAAAGAAAGGTATTGAACACTTTCCTATGAGGAGGTATAAGTTGCTTTTTGCTAATCCTCTGAAATCAACGTTGGATGTTAATGCTTCTTCATTTGAAAATACTTGATTCTTCTTGCTTCTTGTGCCTAACTTAAAGGCGTTAAAGAAAAGTACTTGTTGGGAGATAACCCAAGAGTTTCCTTGAGTCTTGCAAGTTATTACTTCAGTAATGACCTCTCCTTATCCTTTTTGTTTGATTTTTGTGCCAAGAATGACCTCTAATGAGAGGGAAGTAAGATATGGAGAGTTGCTGTCCTGAAACAGATTTTTATTCTCCACAAAAAATTCATGAGGAGTCTCTATAACTCGTATTTATCTGAAAATTTACGAATAAATCCCCCAGTATGTTAAATAACTTTCGTTAGTTCAACAATTTTTTATTTGAGTAACAAAATATTTTCTAAAAAATCGGTTTCTACCTGCTGGTCTGTTTTGACGGATTCCTGCCATTATTTGCATTTGCTTCTTATTGATTCCTTTTTGAGTTCTCTTTGGGGGAATTGAGCTTTTTGAAGGAGTTGATACAGTAGCTTGTGTTTTTAATGAAAAGTCTTTATGTTCCAAAGATTTGCCTAAAGTTCTATTATCTTTTGAATACACTAATGTTGCTAATGAAGATTGTGTGAAGTTTTGTATGAAGGAAAAATTTTAGGTGTAGAGAGAGAATGATGTAATGAGATGAGAATGGACAAAAGCTCAAGCTTGGGGATGCCACCATGGTGTCACCCCAAGAAATACCCAATAGGTACAAGCGTAAAAGCTTGGGGATGCCCAAGGCATCCCATTCTTCATCAACAAAAAGCTCAGGTCTGTCTAGACACTTCGTTTTTATTGGTTCATGCACTATTGTGTTGTTCTTAGAGCGTCTTAGTTTTTGTTTGGTTTGCTTAGTTGTTTAGTTTGATTGAATAAATTAGTTTGGACCCCCGTTCTCGCTGTGTTGCTTCAAATAAGTTGCTTCGTGTTGGAAAGGAGTAGGAAGTTCCTGCTTGAAAGTGCAAGAGGAGCTTGCATTAACTGTGACTTAGACTTTAGCATGACATGCTAGGTGTTGTTTTGACCTTGATTAGTGATTATTGCTGTGGCATGTCTTGTTCCAAACAATTGGGATTGCTTAGTGTGCCTTGAAGAAATTATGCGTTGTTTTAGCTTGCAAAAGCATAGTATTGTGGTATTCTCCTTTGATGCTTTGTTTGGGTTGACTTGGCACAAACAAGTCACCATAGCCTATATGATCATTTAGTCCTTGACTTGTAGTACCACTCTATGTTTTGATTAGTAATTTTTTGTTGCTCTGCATGATTATGGCCATTATTGCTCTCTTAGTTGGTTGCTCCTAGTATTTTGCAAGCCTCCCCTTGTATGAGTAAGCTCTACTCATGATTCCAACTCCCAAAAAACCAAGTTATTCCAAAGTGTCCAATATAAACTCCTATGCGTGGTGTGTTACACCATTCTAAGTATATTCTTATTTTCAGCTATCTTCCAATTAAAAAGTATTTTGTTATGTGAAAACTTAGTGATTAAAGCTCTCACGAACTTGATGGCACACTTTATATTCTTTGCCCCTAATGAACTTGAACCATTGTGTCATCTATGTTGTATATGCTTGCAATTATACGTTGGAATTAGCAAAACCGTGCTGTCACGGGGAACGTTTTCAACATTGCACTTGTACTTTGTACTCAGTTGATATCATGCTCTTTTGTCTATGGATGTCATCAGTGTGAAATAAAGAGGGAACTTGTAAGTCCATGGAGTATTTATTTTGTGTTAGATAAACGCCTGGGCCGCTAGCCTAAGCCATACCTAATCATGGTGGAAACTTACAGCATCACCATAGTGAGCTATCTATGAAGCATCCTCAATAAAAAGCTATGCATATAGTAAATAAAAAGATCACTGAGATGCTCATTGTCTGCTTGCCTTGTCATTTTGGTTATGGGATAACTCATGTACCATGTGCAAGGGGTACCCCTTTGGCGGTTCTCTATGATACGCATGTACTTACAATGACAAGAACTCACAGGTGACTGAAGTTGAGTAGCATGAGGTGTGTCCCTCGTATTCAAGGGGCTTCAGATTGCCAACTTATACTTTGTCAAGCATATACTCCATAGTTTGTTCACTGTAACCTTAACCACTTCGAGATTCTTATGATAGGGGCAATGATGGCTGAAAGCTAACAAGTACCATAATTTTTGGAAGCTCTTTTTGAAACTTGAAATCCCTGCTTCCTTTATGAAAGGCCTTTCTTCCACCATTATTTGAGTCTCCACCTTCTACTTTTAGGCACCATTAAGAGAGCATAGTTGCCATTCTGTGTGCAGTGTCCCAAAACTTATTGATTGATGCATATTGTGATATTACTTGTTCTTGTGCTACTTGTTTCTAGTCATCCTTGTGAACTTTGAAGGTGTCCTATGCATATATTTGCTACTCTATGAGGGACAAGATGATTGTCACTATGCCATGTTTTCTGTATGTGAAACAAACAAATGTTTTTCAATGCATGCTATTCACGATCTTTGTTTGTAGCCTTTCATGTTGCATGCATAGTTACTATGTCCTATTGTTAGAACTCCATCTTTCATGCACATGTTTAGAGTTCTTTTATCCCAGCTTTCAATGCTTGCAAATGGTTTGATCTTGGTTTTGATGGTGCATGTCACCTCAAAAATTATTCTTTTATCACTTACCTACTCGAGGACGAGCAGGAGTTAAGCTTAGGGATGCTTGATACGTCGGAAACTTATCTATAGTTTTTATGCTACATGCTTGTTTAGTATCTACTTTGCTTTGCTTTGTCTACACTTTGAGGTGTTTTTATATCTTTTATGGAAATAACCTATTAACAAGTTGCCACAGTGCCAGTTGCATGTTTTCTTACATTTTGGTTCGAGGCGTAAAATCAATATTCTCGGAATTGGACGGGACAAAAGCCAAAGTCAATATTTTACCATGGGTGACACAAAGTCCAGAGGGGATACGGAGAGGCGAACCAGGTCCTCCACACCCCCTTAAGGCGCGGGTGGGACCACCCCGCGCCTAGGTAGGGTGTGGGCTCCCTGGCCGCCTCCCAGCCGCGCCTCTTCGCCTATAAGAAGCCCCCGATGCAGAAACCCTAAGCACCCGATCAAAACTCCACGAAACCTTCTGTAGATTCCGCCACCATCATCCCTAGATCGGGGGGGATCTAAAGTTCTACCCGGCACCCTGCCGAAGGGGAGATCATCCTGGAGGCCTTCTTCTCCGGTATGATGTGTGAGTAGTTCCACCTTGGACTATGGGTCCATGTAGTAGCTAGATGGTTGTATCTCCTCCTTGTGCTTTCATGTATAGATCTTGTGAGCTCCGTTCATGATCAAGATCTAATATATTTGTAATCATGCATGTTGTGTTTGCCGGGATCCGATGGATATTGAGATTACTATATCAGATTAATTAATGGTTTTGTCTATTTGATACTATCATGTCTGTGTTGTTTATGATATTGCATGCTCTCCGTTGTTAGTAGCTATCTTGGCCAAGTAGTTGCTAGTGACTCCAAGAGGGGGTGTTTATGCTCGATAGTGGGTTCATGCCTCTAGTTTCAAGGAAGTGATGTAAATCTCTCCAGTTGTAGATGTGCTGTTTCTACTAGGGAGAAAACAACGGTCTCTTGTTCATGGAACAAGTGGATTGTTTACCTTACACACTTTGCTTAAAGCAGTTGTTTGTTGCTTGCAACTTAATAGTGGAGGGGGTTCGGATGATAACCTGAAGGTGGACTTCTAGTCATAGATGCAGTTGGATGGCGGTCTATGTATATTGTTGTATTGCCCAATCGAATCTCATAGGATCTTTTTGTCTGGTATTGCATTGTTATGCCTTGCTCAGTTCCTGTCAATTGCCCCGCTGTAATTTGTTTACCCGTCATGCCATGTTGTTTATCTAAGGAGAGCACCTCTAATGAACTATGGACCCCTGTCCAATCTTTACCATTGATACATCTTCCACTATTACTTGTTTACTTGCTGCAAATCATTACCTTCCACACAATACGTTTAATCTTTTGTTACAGCAAACCGATGAGCTTGACAACCTCACTGATTCGTTGGGGCAAAGTTTTGAGTTTGTGTTGTGCAGGTCTCCGCGTTGCTTGCAACACTTGTGTAACATTTCCTTCCTCCTACTCGTTCGATAACCTCGGTTTCTTACTGAGGGAAAACTTTCTGTTGTGCTACTTCACACCTTGCTCTTGGGGTTCCCAATAGGCTCCACGTCAACCACGTATACAACCATCAGGGTGCCAGGAAGAACTTCAGATCCCCCCGATCTAGGGACGATGGTGGCGGCGGCTACAGAAGGTTTCGTGGAGTTTTGATCGGGTGCCTAGGGTTTCTACATCGGGGGCTTCTTATAGGCGATGAGGCGAGGCTGAGAGGCGGCTAGGGGGCCCACACCCTACCCTGGCGTGGGGTGGGCCCACCCGCGCCTAGGGGGGGTGTGGCATCCCTGGTTCGCCTTTCCATCTCCCCTCTGGACTTCGTGTCGCCCACGGTAAAATATTGACTTTGGCTTTTGTCCCGTCCAATTCTGAGAATATTGATTTTCTGCCTTTTTTGGAACCAAAAACAGAATAAAATAGGCAAATGGCACTGTGGCAACTTGTTAATAGGTTAGTTCCAGAAAAGATATAAAAACACCTCAAAGTGTAGACAAAGAAAAGCAAAGTAGATACTCCCTCCGTTTCAGGGCTTAAGGCGTCCTCGTTTTGCGTGTTTTTTCTTTTACCAAGAATTACTCTAAATACGTAAAGAGTTTTGGTATAAAACTAGTATCACTGGAAAGTATTTTTCAATACAAATCCAACGTACTAATTATGTATAATATAATCAAAATTTTTTTACTCAATTCTTTTGGTCAAACTTTGCTTTGGAAAGCGTGTGCGCCTTAAGCTTTGAAACGGAGGTAGTACTGAACAAGCATGGAGCATCAAAAATTATAGATACGTTTCCGACGTATCAGTGGACGTCGTCGTTAGCTTTCCTGCTTGCTGCCACCCTCTATCTAGCCTTTAGGAACTGTCGTAACCAGAACTACGACAGCGCTGGCCGGATACTCCTTGATATTGTTCTGGAGGGACGCAACCTTGTACTCCGGCGGAGGAGTCCACTCCTTCCTCACCTAGCGCTAGGGCCTGGCGAGGCGCAGGCGGCCACGCGGAGTGGACGTCACACGTCGGCCCCTAATTGCAATGCCATCAGAGCACCTGCATGACTGCTGCGATCGCGGTGTCTCCTTGAACTCGTCCTTCACCGGGGCAAGGAGAGTGGAGAAGCGTGGCGACAAAATGGAGTACGGGGAGTAATGTCCTAATGACGATGAAGACCATGACAAGGAAGATGTCGAGGAAGAGCGGGCGACATGGCACGGCGCCCACCGTTGTTTCGGGTAGCGCAGCCTCTACCATGGAGGTATCGTCAGCGATGGGTTGTTGGCGACAACGATGTAGTCTAGGACCCAGGCAAGCATCCTTCCTCGGATGCCCCACCACCGGATACACCCTTCGAGGTTGTTGTCCCGAAACAGATTTCTGTCCTCCACCATAAAAATTCGTGAGGAGTCTCTGTAACTCCGGATTGAGCTGAAAATTTACGAATAAATCCCCCAGTATGTTAGATAACTTTCGTTAGTTCAACAATTTTTTATTTGAGCAACAGAAGACTTTCAAAAAAATCGGTTTCTACCTGCTGGTCTGTTTTGACAGATTCCTGCCATTATTTGCATTTGCTTCTTATTGATTCCTTTTTGACTTCTCTTTGGGGGAATTGAGATTTTTGAAGGAGTTGATACAGTAGCTTGTGTTTTTAATGAAAAGTCTTTATGTTCCAAAGCTTTGCCTAAAGGTCTATTATATTTTGAATACACTAATGTTGCTAATGAAGACTGTGTGAAGTTTTGTATGAAGGAAAAATTTCACGTGTAGAGAGAGAATGATGTAATGAGATGAAGAATGGACAAAATCTCAAGCTTGGGGATGCCACCATGGTGTCACCCCAAGAGGTACAAGCGTCAAGCTTGGGGATGCCCAAGGCATCCCGTTCTTCATCAACAAAAAGCTCAGGTCTGTCTAGACACTTCGTTTTTATTGTTTCATGCACTGTTGTGTTGTTCTTAGAGCGTCTTAGTTTTTGTTTGGTTTGCTTAGTTGTTTAGTTTGCTTGAATAAAGTAGTTTGGACCCCCGTTCTCGCTGTGTTGCTTCAAATAAGTTGCTTCGTGTTGGAAAGGAGTAGGAAGTTCCTGCTTGAAAGTGCAAGAGGAGCTTGCATTGACTGTGACTTAGACTTTAGCATGACATACTAGGTGTTGTTTTGACCTTATGATTAGTGATTATTGCCGTAGCATGTCTTGTTCGAAACAATTGGTATTGCTTAGTGTTCCTTGAAAAAATTATGCGTTGTTTTAGCTTGCAAAAGCATAGTATTGTGGTATTCTCCTTTGATGCTTTGTTTGGGTTGACTTGGCACATGATCACACCATGTTATTACTATGAACAAGTCACCATAGACTATATGATCATTTAGTCCTTGACTTGTAGTACCACTCTATGTTTTCATTAGTAATGTTTTGTTGCTCTGCATGATTATCGCCATTATTGCTCTCTTAGTTGGTTTCTCCCAGTATTTTGCTAGCCTACCCTTGTATGAGTAAGCTCTATTCATGCTTCCAACTCCCAAGAAACCAAGTTATTCCAAAGTGTCCAATATAAACTCCTATGCGTGGTGTGTTACACCATTCTAAGTATATTCTTATTTTCAGCTATCTTCCAATTAAAAAGTATTTTGTTATATGAAAACTTAGTGATTAAATCCCTCACGAACTTGATGGCACACTTTATATTCTCTGCCCCTAATAAACTTGAACCATTGTGTCATCTATGTTGTATATGCTTGCAATTATACGTTGGAATTAGCAAAACCGTGCTGTCACGGGGACCGTTTTCAACATTGCACTTGTACTTTGTACTCAGTTGATATCATGCTGTTTTGTCTATGGATGTCACCGGTGTGAAATAAAGAGGGAACTTGTAAGTCCATGGAGTATGTATTTTGTGTTAGAGAAACGCCTGGGCCTCTAGCCTAAGCCATACCTAATCATGGTGGAAACTTACAACATCACCATAGTGAGCTATCTATGAAGCATCCTCAATAAAAAGCTATGCATATAGTAAATAAAAAGATCGCTGAGATGCTCATTGTCTGCTTGCCTTGTCATTTTGGTTATGGGATAACTCATGTACCATGTGCAAGGGGTACCCAGTTGGCGGTTCTCTATGATACACATGTACTTACAATGACAAGAACTCACAGGTGACTGAAGTTGAGTAGCATGAGGTGTGTCCCTCGTATTCAAGGGGCTTGAGATTGCCAACTTATACTTTGTCAAGCATATACTCCATAGTTTGTTCACTTTAACCTTAACCACTTCGAGATTCTTATGATAGGGTCAATGAGGGATGAAAGATAACAAGTACCATAATTTTTGGAAGCTCTTTTTGAAACTTGAAATCCCTGCTTCCTTTATGAAAGGCCTTTCTTCCACCATTATTTGAGTCTCCACCTTCTACTTTTAGGCACCATTAAGAGAGCATAGTTGCCATTCTGTGTGCAGTGTCCCAAAACTTATTGATTGATGCATATTGTGATATTACTTGTTCTTGTGCTACTTGTTTCTAGTCACCCTTGTGAACTTTGAAGGTGTCCTATGCATATATTTGCTACTCTATGAGGGACAAGCTGATTGTCACTATGCCATGTTTTCTGTATGTGATACAAACAAATGTTTTTCAATGCATGCTATTCATGATCTTTGTTTGTAGACTTTCATGTTGCATGCATAGTTACTATGTCCTATTGTTAGAACTCCATCTTTCATGCACATGTTTAGAGTTCTTTGATCCCAGCTTTCAATGCTTGCAAATGGTTTGATCTTGGTTTTGATGGTGCATGTCACCTCAAAAATTATTCTTTTATCACTTACCTACTCGAGGACGAGCATGAGTTAAGCTTAGGGATGCTTGATACGTCGGAAACGTATCTATAATTTTTATGCTCCATGCTTGTTTAGTATCTACTTTGCTTTGCTTTGTCTACACTTTGAGGTGTTTTTATATCTTTTATGGAAATAACCTATTAACAAGTTGCCACAGTGCCAGTTGCCTGTTTTCTTCTGTTTTTGGTTCCAGAAAGGCAGAAAATCAATATTCTCGGAATTGGACGAGACAAAAGCCAAAGTCAATATTTTACCATGGGTGACACAAAGTCCAGAGGGGATACAGAGAGGCGAACCAGGGCCTCCACACCCCCTTAAGGCGCGGGTGGGACCACCCCGCGCCTAGGTAGGGTGTGGGCTCCCTGGCCACCTCCCAGCCTCGCCTCTTCGCCTATAAGAAGCCCCCGATGCAGAAACCCTAAGCACCCGATCAAAACTCCACGAAACCTTCTGTAGATACCGCCACCATCATCTCTAGATCGGGGGGGGGATCTAAAGTTATACCCAGCACCCTGCCAAAGGGGAGATCATCCTGGAGGCCTTCTTCTCTGGTATGATGTGTGAGTAGTTCCACCTTGGACTATGGGTCCATGTAGTAGCTAGATGGTTGTATCTCCTCCTTGTGCTTTCATGTATAGATCTTGTGAGCTCCGTTCATGATCAAGATCTAATCTATTTGTAATCATGCATGTTGTGTTTTCCGGGATCCGATGGATATTGAGATTACTATATCAGATTGATTAATGGTTTTGTCTATTTGATACTATCATGTCTGTGTTGTTTATGATATTGCATGCTCTCCGTTGTTAGTAGCTATCTTGGCCAAGTAGTTGCTAGTGACTCCAAGAGGGGGTGTTTATGCTCGATAGTGGGTTCATGCCTCTAGTTTCGAAGGGAAGTGACAGAAATCTCTCCGGTTGTAGATGTGCTGTTGCTACTAGGGAGAAAACAACGGTCTCTTGTTCATGGAACAAGTGGATTGTTTACCTTACACACTTTGCTTAAAGCAGTTGTTTGTTGCTTGCAACTTAATAGTGGAGGGGGTTCGGATGATAACCTGAAGGTGGACTTCTAGTCATAGATGCAGTTGGATGGCGGTCTATGTATATTGTTGTATTGCCCAATCGAATCTCATAGGATCTTTTTGTCTGGTATTGCATTGTTATGCCTTGCTCAGTTCCTGTCAATTGCCCTGCTGTAATTTGTTTACCCGTCATGCCATGTTGTTTATCTAAGTAGAGCACCTCTAATGAACTATGGACCCCGGTCCAATCTTTAACATTGATACATCTTCCACTATTACTTGTTTACTTGCTGCAAATCATTACCTTCCACACAATACGTTTAATCTTTTGTTACAGCAAACCGGTGAGCTTGACAACCTCACTGATTCGTTGGGGGTGTAGACAAAGCAAAGAAAAGTAGATGCTAAACAAGCATGGAACATCAAAAATTATAGATACGTTTCCGACGTATCAGTGGACGTCGTCGTTAGCTTTCCTGCTTGCTCCCACCCTCTATCTAGCCTTTAGGAACTGCCGTAACCAGAACTACGACAGCGCTGGCCGGATACTCCTTGATCTTGTGCTGGAGGGACGCCACCTTGTACTCCGAAGGAGGAGTCCACTCCTTACTCACCTAGCGCTAGGGCATGGCGAGGCGCAGCCAGCCATGCGGAGTGGACCGCACACGTCGGCCCCTAATTGCAATGCCATCGGAGCACCTGCACGACTGCTGCGATCGCGGTGTCTCCTTGTACTCGTCCTTCACCGGGGCAAGGAGAGTGGAGAAGCGTGGCGACAACATGGAGTACGGGGAGTAATGTACTAACGACGACGAAGACCATGATAAGGAAGATGTCGAGGAAGAGCGGGCGGCATGGCACGGCGCCCACCGCTGTTTTGGGTAGCGCAACCTCTACCATGGAGGCATCGTCAGCGGTGGGTTGTTGGCGGCAGCGATGTAGTCTAGGACCCAGGCAAGCATCCTTCCTGGGATGCCCCACCAGCGAATACACCCTTCGAGGTTGTTGTCCTCTGGTGGGAGGGGTCGTTGCCATCATAGGCTTGAAGGCAGGACTAGCGTTGGTCCTCTAAGAACATGTCCCATGCCGTGACATTGTCGGGATCCTAGGAAGGTTCATTCTGCTCCTCCGATGTGAGGAAGTCCTAGTAGTGATGGTAGATCTCCACCGAGCGCGACTGGCCACGGGGGCCGGCAGGACGGGTATGCCGCCGGTTCTAAGGACCCAGTGGTGAGGGCACCGCATGTCTAGTGGCACTGGGTAGCCCGCCTCCCATAGCGACCGCGCCTCGTGGACGTGCAGCGAGCGCCGCTCGAAACCGTTCGTGGAGGCACCATCTCCGGAAAACCTCTCCATGGCCAACATGGTGGGTGGTTGGGAAAGACGGGAGAGGAGGCTACGAGGATGGTGTGCGTCGAAGGAGTAGGGAAGAAGGGTTTTTAACTCCCAGGCCAGGGAGATGGCCATTGAATGCGCGGAGGCGCGACAGACAAGGAGGGTGGTGGATGAGACGCATCGGCTGCTCGCCTGCAAAAGGCTGATCGGCAGGTAGCAGCACCATTACCGGGGCATGGCAGGCGAGGAGGTAGATGGACCGTGCATGGACCAAACGTGTCGGTCGTTGAAGCTGATGGGGTGGCCCGCGATGACCAGCTGTTTTGCGCGCCATCTTCTCTGCTCCTTCCTGCTAGAAATGTGGCATCCGGCGCCCCCGCTAGCCCCCCATGGGTTGTGTCCATAAGTGTAGCATTGTTCATCACCACCAACTACCAACACCACCTACCCCAAACCACCTCGATCCTGAACGGAGCGCCCCCACCGGAGCCTCCTTCCCCCTCCGCCTTGCCTTCCCCCTAGCGCAAAGCCGACCTATCGTTCCCCAGCCTCGTCGGCCGCCGCTCCCTCGAGCACATGGCTTCCCAGCGAGGTCCTAGCGCCACCGCCTCCCACGTTGCTCTCCACCTCCACCTCTCACCACGGTCGCCTCTAGGTTCTATGTCGGTGCCCTACTTTCCTACTAAGCACGACACCTCTCGGGTCGACGTCGTCCCTCTAATACATCTCGCGGACGATGACCCGAACCTCCCCGAGCAAACTGCCCCTCCCTTTCCCTCGTGCGGGCACACGTCGAGCCACCCAGAAGGACCACCTCCGCGGCTAATCCTTGTCGTCATGGACGGTCATCAAGCCGCGCACCGCCACACCGAGTGTCGGGGTTAGGGACTGGAAAAGGCAGTAGGTGGGGTTGTGGTGGACTGTCCCAGTAGTAACAGCAGATATGGCATTCCTCCACATGCATGCAAAAAAGTGGTCTAAGTACCATGCGAGCAAAAATTTTGAGATTTTCTGAGCAAACAATCACCCGATTTTTGGCCTGTAGGATGCGATAAAAGCCATCATGGCCAACCAAAGACGCTCTAAACTTCCTCTGCATGGCTGCAGCTGCAGACACACTCACTACAGGAATGGCGATGTGTGCCGACGGTCGGCGTAACACAGTCGTACGGTGTAGCACCGGGCCAGGCCAGCCCAGCTTCTGATCCCTCGGCGTAGCGCAGTCGTCGGTGTAGCGGCAGGTACGCCGAGGATGACCGTCGGCGTAACGTAGACGTTGGCGTACGGGGTGGCCGCGTGGCACTAGATAGGCCAGGCCGGGACGGGTCCTAACAGCGTCAGCATTACGTTGAGAGCCTCCGTCGGCATAGGCTAGGCCGACGGTGACCCTCGGCGTACAGATGCACATTTTTTTCCTTACCAAATTATTTGTATTTATATATTAGTATCAATTATTTAGGTTCTATTTTATCAATTGGATGGATTCGTAGCCTCTGAATAATAGTCTTCATGCCCACATGAAATGTCGAATCTTCTCACAAGCTGAGAAATTTGCATGTTTGTGTGTTATTATCACATGTGCATGAAATTTATATGTCACAAATTTTTATGAAGTTCTTCAAAGATTCAATCACATGTGTGTGTCCCCCCTCGTATGCATGCGGAAGCGAAGGTTCTGGACCCGTATAAGGGGGAATCTCCCCGTTTAGGTGAAACCGGGTAGGATAGTGCCCCAACTTGTGAACCAACATGGTTTTACATCACCCTATAACCTAAACAAACAGAAAACAAGAGAGAGCTACGCCGGGCTACCCCTGTCAGAGGAACGTCTAAGGGGGTAGACGATCCGAGTGTGCACAGATCAGGGTCTCGCCGGAGGAAGACCACGAAAACATCGGAATCAGATGAGAACTTGCATGTGTCCCTAGCATATGTGTGTGAGTGTGGTGAGAGGTTGGTATATGTTCTTGCATGTGTCCCCCCACGCATGCATGCGCTCTAACCTAGAAGCGAAGGTTCTGGACCCGTATAAGGGGAATCTCCCCGTTTAGGTGAAACCGGGTAGGATAGTGCCCCAACATGTGAACCAACATGGTTTTATATCACCCTATGACCTAAACAAACACAAAACAAGAGAGAGCTACGCCGGGCTACCCCTCAGATTTAACGCCTAGGGAGTAGACGATCCGACTGCAGTGCAGATCGAGGTTTCACGAGGAAGACCACGAGAACATCGGAATCAGATGAAAACTTGCATGTGGCCCTAGCATATGTGTGTGAGTGTGGTCAGAGGTTGGTATAGGTGCTTCCATGTGTCCCCCCTCACATGCATGCGCTCTAACCAAGAAGCGAAGATTCTGTACCCGTATAAGGGGGAATCTCCCCGTTTAGGTGAAACCGGGTAGGATAGTGCCCCAACTTGTGAACCAACATGGTTTTACATCACCCTATGACCTAAACAAACACAAAACAAGAGAGAATTACACCGGGCTACCCCTGTTAGAGGAACGTCTAGGGGGGGTAGACGATTCGAGTGTGCACAGTCGTGGTTTCACGAGGAAGACCAGAACATCTAATCGATGAAAACTTGCATGTGTCCCTAGCATATGTGCGTGAGTGTGGTGAGAGGTTGGTATAGGTGCTTGCATGTGTCCCCCCTCGCATGCATTCGCTCTAACCTAGAAGCGAAGGTTCCGGACCCGTATAAGGGGGAATCTCCCCGTTCTGGTGAAACCGGGTAGGATTGTGCCCCAACTTGTGAACCAACATGGCTTTACATCACCCTATGACCTAAACAAACACAAAACAAGAGAGAGATAAGCCGGGCTACCCCTGTCAGAGGAACGTCTACGGGGGTAGACGATCCGAGTGTGCACAGATCAGGGTTTTGCCGGAGGAAGACCACGAGAACATGGGAATCATATAAAAACTTGCATGTGTCCCAAGAATATGTGTGTGAGTGTGGTGAGAGGTTGGTATAGGTGCTTGCATGTGTCCACCCTCGCATGCATGTGCTCTAACCTAGAAGCGAAGGTTCTGGACCCGTATAAGGGGGAATCTCCCCGTTTAGGTGAAACCGGGTAGGATAGTGCGCCAACTTGTGAACCAACATGGTTTTACATCACCCTATGACCTAAAAAAACACAAAACAAGAGAGAGCTACGCCGGTCTACCCCTGTTAGAGGAACGTCTAAGGGGGTAGACGATCCGAGTGTGCATAAATCAGGGTTTCGTCGGAGGAAGGCCACGAGAACATCGGAATAAGATGAAAACTTGCATGTGTCCCTAGCATATGTGTGTGAGTGTGGTGAGAGGTTGGTATAGGTGCTTGCATGTGTCCCCCCTCGCATACATGCGCTCTAACCTAGAAGCGAAGGTTCTGTACCCGTATAAGGGGGAATCTCCCCGTTTAGGTGAAACCGGGTAGGATAGTGCCCCAACTTGTGAACCAACATGGTTTTACATCACCCTATGACCTAAAAAACACAAAACAAGAGAGAGCTACGCCAGGCTACCCCTGTCAGAGGAACGTCTAGGGGGGTAGACGATCCGAGTGTGCACAGATCAGGGTTTCGCCGGAGGAAGACCACGAGAACATCGGAATCAGATGAAAACTTGCATGTGTCCCTAGCATATGTGTGTGAGTGTGGTGATAGGTTGGTATAGGTGCTTGCATGTGTCCCCCCTCGCATGCATGCGCTCTAACCAAGAAGCGAAGGTTCCGGACCCGTATAAGGGGCAATCTCCCCGTTCTGGTGAAACCGGGTAGGATTGTGCCCCAACTTGTGAACCAACATGGTTTTAAATTACCCTATGACCTAAAAAAACACAAAACAAGAGAGAGATACGCCGGGCTACCCCTGTTAGAGGAACGTCAAGGGGGTAGACGATCCGAGTGTGCACAGATCAGGGTTTCGCCGGAGGAAGACCACGAGAACACCGGAATCAGATGAAAAATTGCATGTGTCCCTAGAATATGTGTGTGAGTGTGGTGAGAGGTTGGTATAGGTGCTTGCATGTGTCCCCCTCGCATGCATGCGCTCTAACCTAGAAGCGAAGGTTCTGGACCCGTATAAGGGGGAATCTCCCCGTTTAAGTGAAACCGGGTAGGATAGTGCCCCAACTTGTGAACCAACATGGTTTTACATCACCCTATGACCTAAACAAACACAAAACAAGAGAGAGATACGCCGGGCTACCCTTGTCAGAGGAACGTCTAGGGGGGTAGACGATCCGAGTGTGCACAGATCAGGGTTTCGCCGGAGGAAGTCCACGAGAACCTCGGAATCAGATGAAAACTTGAATGTTTCCCTAGCATATGGGTGTGAGTGTGGTGAGAGGTTGGTATATGTGCTTGCATGTGTCCCCCCTCGCATGCATGCGCTCTAACCTAGAAGCGAAGGTTCTGGACCCGTATAAGGGGGAATCTCCCCGTTTAGGTTAAACCGGGTAGGATTGTGCCCCAACTTGTGAACCAACATGGTTTTAAATAACCCTATGACCTAAAAAAACACAAAACAAGAGAGAGCTCCGCCGGGCTACCCCTGTCAGACGAACGTCTACGGGGGTAGACGATCCGAGTGTGCACATATCAGGGTTTCGTCGGAGGAAGACCATGAGAACATCAGAATCAGATGAAAACTTGCATGTGTCCCTAGCATATGTGTGTGAGTGTGGTGAGAGGTTGGTATATGTGCTTGCATGTGTCCCCCCTCGCATGCATGCGCTCTAACCTAGAAGCGAAGGTTCTGGACCCGTATAAGGGGGAATCTCCCCGTTTAGGTGAAACCGGGTAGGATTGTGCCCCAACTTGTGAACCAACATGGTTTTAAATAACCCTATGACCTAAAAAAACACAAAACAAGAGAGAGCTACGCCGGGATACCCCTGTCAGACGAACGTCTACGGGGGTAGACGATCCGAGTGTGCACAGATCAGGGTTTCGCCGGAGGAAGACCATGAGAACATCGGAATCAGATGAAAACTTGCATGTGTCCCTAGCATATGTGTGTGAGTGTGGTGAGAGGTTGGTATAGGTGCTTGCATGTGTCCCCCCTCGCATGCATGCGCTCTAACCTAGAACGCGAAGGTTCCGGACCCGTATAAGGGGGAATCTCCCCGTTTAGGTGAAACCGGGTAGGATTGTGCCCCAACTTGTGAACCAACATGGTTTTATATCACCTTGTGACGTAAACAAACACAAAACAAGAGAGAATTACGCCGGACTACCCCTGTCAGAGGAACGTCTAGGGGGTAGATGATCCGAGTGTGCATAGATCAGGGTTTCGTCGGAGGAAGACCACGAGAACATCGGAATCAGATGAAAACTTGCATGTGTCCCTAGCATATGTGTGTGAGTGTGGTGAGAGGTTGGTATAGGTGCTTGCATGTGTCCCCCCTCGCATGCATGCGCTCTAACCTAGAACCGAAGGTTCTGGACCCGTATAAGGGGGAATCTCCCCGTTCTGGTGAAACCGGGTAGGATTGTGCCCCAACTTGTGAACCAACATGGTTTTACATCACCCTATTACCTAAACAAACACAAAACAAGAGAGAGCTATGTTGGGCTACCCCTGTTAGAGGAACGTCTACGGGGGTAGACGATCCGAGTGTGCACAGATTTGGGTTTCGCCGGAGGAAGACCACGAGAACATTGGAATCAGATGAAAACTTGCATGTGTCCCTAGAATATGTGTGTGAGTCTGGTGAGAGGTTGGTATAGGTGCTTTCATGTGTCCCCCCTCGCATGCATGCGCTCTAACCTAGAAGGGAAGGTTTTGTACCCGTATAAGGGGGAATCTCCCCGTTTAGGTGAAACCCGGTAGGAAAGTGCCCCAACTTGTGAACCAACATGGTTTTACATCACCCTATGACCTAAACAAACACAAAACAAGAGAGAGCTACGCCAGGCTACCCCTGTCAGAGGAACGTCTAGGGGGGTAGACGATCCAAGTGTGCACAGATCAGGGTTTCGCCGGAGGAAGACCACGAGAACATCGGAATCTGATGAAAACTAGCATGTGTCCCTAGCATATGTGTGTGAGTGTGGTGAGAGGTTGGTATAGGTGCTTGCATGTGTCCCCCCTCGCATGCATGCGCTCTAACCTAGAAGCGAAGGTTCCAGACCCGTATAAGGGGGAATCTCCCTGTTCTGGTGAAACCGGGTAGGATTGTGCCCCAACTTGTGAACCAGCATGGTTTTAAATCACCCTATGACCTAAACAAACACAAAACAAGAGAGACCTACGCCGGGCTACCCCTGTCAGACGAACGTCTACGCGGGTAGACGATCCGAGTGTGCACAGATCAGGGTTTCGCCGGAGGAAGACCATGAGAACTTCGGAATCAGATGAATACTTGCATGTGTCCCTAGCATATGTGTGTGAGTGTGGTGAGAGGTTGGTATAGGTGCTTGCATGTGTCCCCCCTCACATGCATGCGCTCTAACCTAGAGACGAAGGTTCTGGACCCGTATAAGGGGGAATCTCCCCGTTTTGGTGAAACCGGGTAGGATAGTGCCCCAACTTGTGAACCAACATTGTTTTATATCACCTTGTGACGTAAACAAACACAAAACAAGAGAGAATTACGCCGGGCTACCCCTGTCAGACGAACGTCTAGGGGGGTAGATGATCCGAGTGTGCATAGATCAGGGTTTCGCCGGAGGAAGACCACGAGAACATCGGAATCAGATGAAAACTTGCATGTGTCCCTAGCATATGTGTGTGAGTGTGGTGAGAGGTTGGTATAGGTGCTCGCATGTGTCCCCCCTCGCATGCATGCGCTCTAACCTAGAACCGAAGGTTCCGGACCCGTATAAGGGGGAATCTCCCCGTTCTGGTGAAACCGGGTAGGATTGTGCCCCAACTTGTGAACCAACATGGTTTTACATCACCCTATTACCTAAACAAACACAAAACAAGAGAGAGCTACACCGGGCTACCCCTGTTAGAGGAACGTCTACGGGGGTAGACGATCCGAGTGTGCACAGATTAGGGTTTCGCCGGAGGAAGACCACAAGAACATTGGAATCAGATGAAAACTTGCATGTGTCCCTAGAATATGTGTGTGAGTGTGGTGATAGGTTGGTATAGGTGCTTGCATGTGTCCCCCCTCGCATGCATGCGCTCTAACCTAGAAGCGAAGGTTCTGGACCCGTATAAGGGGGAATCTCCCCGTTTAGGTGAAACCGGGTAGGATAGTGCCCCAAATTGTGAACCAACATGGCTTTACATCACCCTATTACCTAAACAAACACAAAACAAGAGAGATACGCCGGGCTACCCCTCTCAAAGGAACGTCTAGGGCGGTAGACGATCCGAGTGTGCACAGATCAGGGTTTCGCCAGAGGAAGACCACGAGAACATCGAAATCAGATGAAAACTTGCATGTGGACCTAGCATATTTGTGTGAGTGTGGTGAGAGGTTGGTATAGGTGCTTTCATGTGTCCCCCCTCGCATGCATGCGCTCTAACCTAGAAGGGAAGGTTTTGTACCCGTATAAGGGGGAATCTCCCCGTTTAGGTGAAACCCGGTAGGAAAGTGCCCCAACTTGTGAACCAACATGGTTTTACATCACCCTATGACCTAAACAAACACAAAACAAGAGAGAGCTATGCCAGGCTACCCCTGTCAGAGGAACGTCTAGGGGGGTAGACGATCCAAGTGTGCACAGATCAGGGTTTCGCCGGAGGAAGACCACGAGAACATCGGAATCAGATGAAAACTTGCATGTGTCCCTAGCATATGTGTGTGAGTGTGGTGAGAGGTTGGTATAGGTGCTTGCATGTGTCCTCCTCACATGCATGCGCTCTAACCTAGAAGCGAAGGTTCCGGACCCGTATAAGGGGTAATCTCTCTGTTCTGGTGAAACCGGGTAGGATTGTGCCCCAACTTGTGAACCAACATGGTTTTAAATCACCCTATGACCTAAACAAACACAAAACAAGAGAGACCTACGCCGGGCTACCCCTGTCAGAGGAACGTCTACAGGGGTAGACGATCCGAGTGTGCAGATCGTGGTTTCACGAGGAAGACCACAAGAACATCTAATCGATGAAAACTTGCATGTGTCCCTAGCATATGTGTGTGAGTGTGGTTAGAGGTTGGTATAGGTGCTTGCATGTGTCCCCTCGCATGCATGCGCCTAACCTAGAAGCGAAGGTTCGGACCAGATAATGGGGAATCTCCCCGTTTAGGTGAAACCGGGTACGATAGTGCCCCAACTTGTGAACCAACATGGTTTTACATCACCCTATGACCTAAATTAACACAAAACAAGAGAGAGCTACCGGCTACCTCGCCGAGGAACGTCTAGGGGTAGACGATCCGAGTGCATGATCGGGGTTTCACGAGGAAGACCACGAGAACATCGGAATCAGATGAAAACTTGCATGTCTCCCTAGCATATGTGTGTGAGTGTGGTGAGAGGTTGGTATAGGTGCTTGCATGTGTCCCCCCTCGCATGCATGTGGTTTAACCTAGAAGCGAAGGTTCCGGACCCGTATAAGGGGGAATCTCCCCGTTCTGGTGAAACCGGGTAGGATTGTGCCCCAACTTGTGAACCGACATGGTTTTAAATCACTCTATGACCTAAACAAACACAAAACAAGAGAGAGCTACTGTGAGACCTTGGCGCATGGCGCAATAGGATTGATAGGAAACCCATACCAACAAGTTGCAACTTCTTTTCCGGAAGCTCATTCGAAAAGAACTCTAAGGTTAAGCGTGCTTGGCCTAGAGCAATTCTAGGATGGGTGACCGACCGGGAAGTGGGTAACCGGGTGCCCATGAGTGAGGAAAAAGTGCGTAGAAAAGACTAGTGTTGGTCTGTGGGGCTAGTCTAGAGATCCTATTGAGCTGCCAGAAGTGACAGCCGTCGGTCCGGAGTAACCGGGGGTGTTACAAATTGGTATCAGAGCCGACCCTTGCGGTTAAACGGGCGTGTGCGGGTCAGTGGCAGACATGTGGCGCATGGCGCGTGTGGCCCGGAGTGGACACGGCATGGCACATGTGCCGGCACTGGACGCACAGACGTGTGCCAAGAGGGGACATTCATGGCTTGTGGTTGATCGACGAGGACGTCGATCTTATAAGGGTGGGTGTATGTGAGACCCTGGCGCATGGCTCGATAGGATTGATAGGAAACCCATACCAAAAAGTTGCAACTTCTTTTCCGGAATCTCATTCGAAAAGAACTCTAAGGTTAAGCGTGCTTGGCCTAGAGCAATTCTAGGATGGGTGACCGACCGGGAAGTGGGTAACCGGGTGCCCATGAGTGAGGACAAAGTGCGTAGAAAAGACTAGTGTTGGTCTGTGGGGCTAGTCTAGAAATCCTATTGAGCTGCCAGAAGTGACAGCCGTCGGCCCGGAGTAACCGGGGGTGTTACAGCTACGCCGGGCTACCCCTGTCAGAGGAACGTCTACAGGGTAGACGATGCGAGTGTGCACAGATCAGGGTTTCGCCGGAGGAAGACCACAAGAACATCGGAATCAGATGAAAACTTGCATGTGTCCCTAGCATATGTGTGTGAGTTTGGTGAGAGGTTGGTATAGGTGATTGCATGTGTCCCCCCTCGCATGCATGCGCTCTAACCTAGAAGCGAAGTTTCTGGACCCGTATAAGGGGGAATCTCCCCGTTTAGGTGAAACCAGGTAGGAAAGTGCCCCAACTTGTGAACCAACATGGTTTTACATCACCCTATGACCTAAAAAAACACAAAACAAGAGAGAGGTACGCCAGGCTACCCCTGTCAGAGGAACGTCTAGGGGGGTTAGACGATCCGAGTGTGCACAGATCAGGGTTTCGTGGGAGGAAGACCATGAGAACATCGGAATCAGATGAAAACTTGCATGTGTCCCTAGCATATGTGTGTGAGTGTGGTGAGAGGTTGGTATAGGTGCTTGCATGTGTCCCCCCTCGCATGCATGCGCTCTAACCTAGAAGCGAAGGTTCCGGACCCGTATAAGGGGGAATCTCCCCGTTCTGGTGAAACCGGGTAGGATTGTGCCGCAACTTGTGAACCAACATGGTTTTAAATCACCCTATGACCTAAACAAACACAAAAAAAGAGAGACCTACGCCGGGCTACCCCTGTCAGAGGAACGTCTACAGGGGTAGACGATCCGAGTGTGCACTGATCAGGGTTTCGCCGGAGGAAGACCACGAGAACATCGGAATCAGATGAAAACTTGCATGTGTCCCTAACATATGTGTGTGAGTGTGGTGAGAGGTTGGTATAGGTGATTGCATGTGTCCCCCTCGCATGCATGCGCTCTAACCTAGAAGTGAAGGTTCTGGACCCGTATAAGGGGGAATCTCCCCGTTTAGGTGAAACCGGGTAGGATAGTGCCCCAACTTGTGAACCAACATGGTTTTACATCACCCTATGGCCTAAATTAACAAAAAAAAAGAGATAGCTACGCCGGGCTACCCCTGTCAGAGGAACGTCTAGGGGGGTAGACGATCCGAGTGTGCACAGATCAGGGTTTCGCCGGAGGAAGACCACGAGAATATCGGAATCAGATGAAAACTTGCATGTGTCCCTAGCATATGTGTGTGAGTGTGGTGAGAGGTTGGTATAGGTGCTTGCATGTGTCCGACCTCGCATGCATGTGCTCTAACCTAGAAGCGAAGGTTCCGGACCCGTATAAGGGGGAATCTCCCCGTTCTGGTGAAACCGGGTAGGATTGTGCCCCAACTTGTGAACCAACATGGTTTTAAATCACCCTATGACCTAAACAAACACAAAACAAGAGAGAGCTACTGTGAGACCCTGGCGCATGTCTCAATAGGATTGATAGGAAACCCATACCAACAAGTTGCAACTTCTTTTTCGGAAGCTCATTCGAAAAGAACTCTAAGATTAAGTGTGCTTGGCCTAGAGCAATTCTAGGATGGGTGACCGACCGGGAAGTGGGTAACCGGGTGCCCATGAGTGAGGACAAAGTTCATAGAAAAGACTAGTGTTGGTCTGTGGGGCTAGTCTAGAGATCCTATTGACCTGCCAGAAGTGACAGCTGTCGGTCCGGAGTAACCGGGGGTGTTACAAATTGGTATCAGAGTCGACCCTCGCGGTTAAACGGGCGTGTGCGGGTCAGTGGCGGAGATGTGGCGCATGGGCGTGTGGCCCGGAGTGGACACGGCATGGCACATGTGCCGGCACTGGACGCACAGACGTGTGCCAAGAGTGGACGTTCATGGCATGTGGTTGATCGACGAGGACGTCGATCTTATAAGGGTGGGTGTATGTGAGACCCTGGCGCATGGCTCAATAGGATCGATAGGAAACCCATACCAACAAGTTGCAACTTCTTTTCCGGAAGCTCATTCGAAAAGAACTCTAAGGTTAAGCGTGCTTGGCCTAGAGCAATTCTAGGATGGGTGACCGACCGGGAAGTGGATAACCGGGTGCCCATGAGTGAGGACAAAGTGCGTAGAAAAGACTAGTGTTGGTCTGTGGGGCTAGTCTAGAAATCCTATTGAGCTGCCAGAAGTGACAGCCGTCGGCCCGGAGTAACCGGGGGTGTTACAACACGCTGGCTACCTCGCCGAGGAACGCCTACGTGGTAGACGATGCGAGTGCAGATCGTGGTTTCACGAGGAAGACCACGAGAACATCGGAATCAGATGAAAACTTGCATGTGTCCCTAGCATATGTGTGTGAGTGTGGTGATAGGTTGGTATAGGTGCTTGCATGTGTCCGACCTCGCATGCATGTGCTCTAACCTAGAAGCGAAGGTTCCGACCAGATAAGGGGAATCTCCTGCTCGGGTGAAACCGGGTAGGATTGTGCCCCAACTTGTGAACCAACATGGTTTTTAATCACCCTATGACCTAAAAAAACACAAAACAAGAGAGAGCTACTGTGAGACCCTGGCGCATGGCTCAATAGGATTGATAGGAAACCCATACCAACAAGTTGCAACTTCTTTTTCGGAAGCTCATTCGAAAAGAACTCTAAGGTTAAGCGTGCTTGGCCTAGAGCAATTCTAGGATGGGTGACCGGATGAAGTGGGTAACCGGTGCCCATGAGTGAGGACAAAGCGTAGAAAAGACTAGTGTTGTTCGCGGGGCTAGTCTAGAGATCCTATTGACCTTCCGTAAGTGATACCGTCGGTCCGAGTAACCGGGGTGTTACAAATTGGTATCGAGAGACCGCGGTTAAACGCAACAAAGTGTCGATGGCGACATGTGGCGCGATGGCGTGTGGCCCAGTGGACACATGGCACATGTGCCGGCACTTGACACACAGACGTGTGCCAAGAGTGGACGTTCATGGCATGTGGTTGATCGACGAGGACGTCGATCTTATAAGGGTGGGTGTATGTGAGACCCTGGCGCATGGCTCAATAGGATCGATAGGAAACCCATACCAACAAGTTGCAACTTCTTTTCCGGAAGCTCATTCGAAAAGAACTCTAAGGTTAAGCGTGCTTGGCCTAGAGCAATTCTAGGATGGGTGACCGACCGGGAAGTGGGTAACCGGGTGCCCATGAGTGAGGAAAAAGTGCGTAGAAAAGACTAGTGTTGGTCTGTGGGGCTAGTCTAGAGATCCTATTGAGTCGGCTGTAAGTGACCATCATCGGTCCGAGTAACCGGGTGTTATAGCCTACGGGCTACCTCGCCGAGGAACATCTACGGGGTAGACGATCCGAGTGCAGATCGTGGTTTCGCCGAGGAAGACCACGAGAACATCGGAATCAGATGAAAACTTGCATGTGTCCGTAGCATATGTGTGTGAGTGTCGTGAGAGGTTGGTATAGGTGATTGCATGTGTCCCCCCTCGCATGCATGCGCTCTAACCTAGAAGCGAAGGTTCTGGACCCGTATAAGGGGGAATCTCCCCGTTTAGGTGAAACCGGGTAGGATAGTGCCCCAACTTGTGAACCAACATGGTTTTACATCACCCTATGACCTAAACAAACACAAAACAATAGAGAGCTACGCCGGGCTACCCCTGTCAGAGGAACGTCTAGGGGGGTAGACGATCCGAGTGTGCACAGATCAGGGTTTCGCCGGAGGAAGACCACGAGAACATCGGAATCAGATGAAAACTTGCATGTGTCCCTAGCATATGTGTGTGAGTGTGGTGAGAGGTTCGTATAGGTGCTTGCATGTGTCCCCCTCGCATGCATGCGCTCTAACCAGAAGCGAAGGTTCCGGACTCGTATAAGGGGGAATCTCCCTGTTTAGGTCAAACCGGGTAGGATTGTGCCCGAACTTGTGAACCAACATGGTTTTACATCACCCTATGAACTAAACAAACACAAAACAAGAGAGAGCTATGCCGGCTACCTCGCCGAGGAACGCCTACGGGTAGACGATCCGAGTGTGCACAAATCGTGGTTTCACGAGGAAGACCACGAGAACATCTAATCGATGAAAACTTGCATGTGTCCCTAGCATATGTGTGTGAGTGTGGTGATAGGTTGGTATAGGTGCTTGCATGTGTCCCCTCGCATGCATGCGCCTAACCTAGAAGCGAAGGTTCCGACCAGATAGGGGAATCTCCCCGTTTAGGTGAAACCGGGTAGGATAGTGCCCCAACTCGTGAACCAACATGGTTTTACATCACCCTATGACCTAAACAAACACAAAACAAGAGAGAGATACGCCGGGCTACCCCTGTCAGAGGAACGTCTAGGGGGGTAGACGATCCGAGTGTGCACAGATCAGGGTTTCGCCGGAGGAAGACCACGAGAACCTCGGAATCAGATGAAAACTTGCATGTGTCCCTAGCATATGTGTGTGAGTGTGGTGAGAGGTTGGTATAGGTGATTGCATGTGTCCCCCCTCGCATGCATGCGCTCTAACCAAGAAGCGAAGGTTCTGGACCCGTATAAGGGGGAATCTCCCCGTTTAGGTGAAATCGGGTAGGATTGTGCCCCAAATTGTGAACCAACATGGTTTTAAATAACCCTATGACCTAAACAAACACAAAACAAGAGAGAGCTACGCCGGGCTACCCCTGTCAGATGAACGTCTACGGGTGTAGACGATCTGAGTGTCCACAGATCAGGGTTTCGCCGGAGGAAGACCACGAGAACATCAGAATCAGATGAAAACTTGCATGTGTCCCTTGCATATGTGTGTGAGTGTGGTGAGAGATTGGTATAGGTGCTTGCATGTGTCCCCCCTCACATGCATGCGCTCTAACCTAGAAGCGAAGGTTCTGGACCCGTATAAGGGGGAATCTCCCCGTTTAGGTGAAACCCGGTAGGATAGTGCCCCAACTTGTGAACCAACATGGTTTTATATCACCATGTGACCTAAACAAACACAAAACAAGAGAGAATTACGAAGGGCTACCCCTGTCAGACGAACGTCTAGGGGGGTAGATGATCCGAGTGTGCATAGATCAGGGTTTCGCCGGAGGAAGACCACGAGAACATCGGAATCAGATGAAAACTTGCATGTGTCCCTAGAATATGTGTGTGAGTGTGGTGAGAGGTTGGTATAGGTGCTTGCATGTGTCCCCCCTCGCATGCATGCGCTCTAACCTAGAAGCGAAGGTTCCGGACCCGTATAAGGGGGAATCTCCCTGTTCTGGTGAAACCGGGTAGGATTGTGCCCCAACTTGTGAACCAACATGGTTTTAAATCACCCTATGACCTAAACAAACACAAAACAAGAGAGACCTACGCCGGGCTACCCCTGTCAGAGGAACGTCTACAGGGGTAGACGATCCGAGTGTGCACAGATCAGGGTTTCGCCGGAGGAAGACCACGAGAACATCGGAATCAGATGAAAACTTGCATGTGTCCCTAGCATATGTGTGTGAGTGTGGTTAGAGGTTGGTATAGGTGCTTGCATGTGTCCCCCCTCGCATGCATGCGCTCTAACCTAGAAGCGAAGGTTCTGGACCCGTATAATGGGGAATCTCCCCGTTTAGGTGAAACCGGGTAGGATAGTGCCCCAACTTGTGAACCAACATGGTTTTACATCACCCTATGACCTAAATTAACACAAAACAAGAGAGAGCTATGCTGGCTACTCGCTGAGGAACGTCTAGGGGGGTAGACGATCCGAGTGTGCACAGATCAGGGTTTCGGCGGAGGAAGACCACGAGAACATCGGAATCAGATGAAAACTTGCATGTGTCCCTATCATATGTGTGTGAGTGTGGTGAGAGGTTGGTATATGTGCTTGCATGTGTCCCCCCTCGCATGCATGTGGTTTAACCTAGAAGCGAAGGTTCCGGACCCGTATAAGGGGGAATCTCCCCGTTCTGGTGAAACCGGGTAGGATTGTGCCCCAACTTGTGAACCAACATGGTTTTTAATCACTCTATGACCTAAACAAACACAAAACAAGAGAGAGCTACTATGAGACCTTGGCGCATGGCTCAATAGGATTGATAGGAAACCCATACCAACAAGTTGCAACTTCTTTTCCGGAAGCTCATTCGAAAAGAACTCTAAGGTTAAGCGTGCTTGGCCTAGAGCAATTCTAGGATGGGTGACCGACCGGGAAGTGGGTAACCGGGTGACCATGAGTGAGGAAAAAGTGCGTAGAAAATACTAGTGTTGGTCTGTGGGGCTAGTCTAGAGATCCTATTGAGCCGCTGATGACAGCCGGTCCGGAGTAACCGGGTGTTAAAATTGGTATCGAGCCGACCCTTGCGGTTAAACGGCGTGCAGCGGCGTCAAGGACATGTGGCGCATGGCGCGTGTGGCCCGGAGTGGACACGGCATGGAACATGTGCCGGCACTGGACGCACAGACGTGTGCCAAGAGGGGACATTCATGGCTTGTGGTTGATCGACGAGGACGTCGATCTTATAAGGGTGGGTGTATGTGAGACCCTGGCGCATGGCTCAATATGATTGATAGGAAACCCATACCAAAAAGTTGCAACTTCTTTTCCGGAATCTCATTCGAAAAGAACTCTAAGGTTAAGCGTGCTTGGCCTAGAGCAATTCTAGGATGGGTGACCGACCGGGAAGTGGGTAACCGGGTGCCCATGAGTGAGGACAAAGTGCGTAGAAAAGACTAGTGTTGGTCTGTGGGGCTAGTCTAGAAATCCTATTGAGCTGCCAGAAGTGACAAATCGGCCGGGAGTAACTGGGTGTTACACGCCCACTGGCTACCTCGCCGAGGAACGTCTACAGGGTAGACGATGCGAGTGTGCACAGATCAGGGTTTCGCCGGAGGAAGACCACGAGAACATCGGAATCAGATGAAAACTTGCATGTGTCTGTAGCATATGTGTGTGAGTGTGGTGAGAGGCTGGTATAGGTGATTGCATGTGTCCCCCCTCGCATGCATGCGCTCTAACCTAGAAGCGAAGGTTCTGGACCAGATAAGGGGAATCTCCCGCTTAGGTGAAACCGGTAGGATAGTGCCCCAACTTGTGAACCAACATGGTTTTACATCACCCTACGACCTAAAAAACACAAAACAATAGAGAGCTACGCCTGGCTACCCTCGGAGGAACGCCTAGGGGGTAGACGATCCGAGTGTGCACAGATCGTGGTTTCACGGAGGAAGACCACGAGAACATCGGAATCGGATGAAAACTTGCATGTGTCCCTAGCATATGTGTGTGAGTGTGGTGAGAGGTTCAGATAGGTGCTTGCATGTGTCCCCTCGCATGCATGCGCCTAACCGTGCGAAGGTTAGGACTCAGATAAGGGAGAATCTCCCCGTTTAGGTGAAACCTGGTAGGATTGTGCCCCAACTTGTGAAACAACATGGTTTTACATCACCCTATGACCTAAACAAACACAAAACAAGAGAGAGCTACGCCGGGCTATGCCTGTCAGAGGAACGTCTAGGGGGGTAGACAATCCGAGTGTGTACAGATCAGGGTTTCGCCGGAGGAAGACCACGCGAATATCGGAATCATATGAAAATTGCATGTGTCCCTAACATATGTGTGTGAGTGTCGTGAGAGGTTGGTATAGGTGCTTTCATGTGTCCCCCTGGCATGCATGCGCTCTAACCTAGAAGCGAAGGTTCCGGACCCGTAAAAGGGGGAATCTCCCCGTTCAGGTGAAACCGGGTAGGATTGTGCCCCAACTTGTGAACCAACATGGTTTTACATCACCCTATGACATAAACAAACACAAAACAAGAGAGAGCTACGCCGGGCTACCCCTGTCAGAGGAACGTCCACTGGGGTAGACGATCCGAGTGTGCACAGATCAGGGTTTCGCCGGAGGAAGACCACAAGAACATCGGAATCAGATGAAAACTTGCATGTGTCCCTAGCATATGTGTGTGAGTGTGGTGAGAGGTTGGTATAGGTGATTGCATGTGTCCCCCCTCGCATGCATGCGCTCTAACCAAGAAGCGAAGGTTCTGGACCCGTATAAGGGGGAATCTCCCCGTTTAGGTGAAACCGGGTAGGATTGTGCCCCAACTTGTGAACCAACATGGTTTTAAATAACCCTATGACCTAAAAAAACACAAAACAAGAGAGAGCTACGGATACCTGTCGAATAACGTCTACGGGTAGACGATCCGAGTGTGCATGATCGTGGTTTCACGAGGAAGACCACGAGAACATCGGAATCAGATGAAAACTTGCATGTGTCCCTAGCATATGTGTGTGAGTGTGGTGAGAGGTTGTTATAGGTGCTTTCATGTGTCCCCCCTCACATGCATGCGCTCTAACCTAGAAGCGAAGGTTCTGGACCCGTATAAGGGGGAATCTCCCCGTTTAGGTGAAACCGGGTAGGATAGTGCCCCAACTTGTGAACCAACATGGTTTTATATCACCCTGGGACCTAAAGAAACACAAAACAAGAGAGAATTACGCAGGGCTACCCCTGTCAGACGAACGTCTAGGGGGGTAGATGATCCGAGTGTGCATAGATCAGGGTTTCGCCGGAGGAAGACCACGAGAACATCGGAATCAGATGAAAACTTGCATGTGTCGCTAGCATATGTGTGTGAGTGTGGTGAGAGGTTGGTATAGGTTCTTGCATGTGTCCCCCCTCGCATGCATGCGCTCTAACCTAGAACCGAAGGTTCCGGACCCGTATAAGGGGGAATCTCCCCGTTCTGGTGAAACCGGGTAGGATTGTGCCCCAACTTGTGAACCAACATGGTTTTACATCACCCTATGACCTAAACAAACAAAAAACAAGAGAGACATAAGCCGGGCTACCCCTGTCATAGGAACGCCTAAGGGGGTAGACGATCCGAGTGTGCACAGATCAGGGTTTCGCCGGAGGAAGACCACGAGAACATCGGAATCAGATGAAAACTTGCATGTGTCTCTAGCATATGTGTGTGAGTGTGGTGAGAGGTTGGTATAGGTGCTTGCATGTGTCCCCCCTCACATCCATGCGCTCTAACCTAGAAGCGAAGGTTCCGGACCCGTATAAGGGAGAATCTCCCCGTTCTGGTGAAACCGGGTAAGATTGTGCCCCAACTTGTGAACCAACATGGTTTTACATCACCCTATTACCTAAACAAACACAAAACGAGAGAGAGCTACGCCGGGCTACCCCTGTTAGAGGAACGTCTACGGGGGTAGACGATCCGAGTGTGCACAGATTAGGGTTTCGCTAGAGGAAGACCACGAGAACATCAGAATCAGATGAAAACTTGCATGTGTCCCTAGCATATGTGTGTGAGTGTGGTGAGAGGTTGGTATAGGTTCTTGCATGTGTCCCCCCTCGCATGCATGTGCTCTAACCTAGAAGCGAAGGTTCGGGACCCGTATAAGGGGGAATCTCCCCGTTTAGGTGAAACCGGGTAGGATAGTGCCCCAACTTGTGAACCAACATGGTTTTACATCACCCTATGACCTAAACAAACACAAAACAAGAGAGAGATATGACGGGCTACCCCTCTCAGAGGAACGTCTAGGGAGGTAGACGATCCGAGTGTGCACAGATCAGGGTTTCGCCGGAGGAAGACCACGAGAACATCGGAATCAGATGAAAACTTTCATGTGGACCTAGCATATGTGTGTGAGTGTGGTGAGAGGTTGGTATAGGTGCTTTCATGTGTCCCCCCTCGCATGCATGCTCTCTAACCTAGAAGGGAAGGTTTTGTACCCGTATAAGGGGGAATCTCCCCGTTTAGGTGAAACCGGGTAGGAAAGTGCCCCAACTTGTGAACCAACATGGTTTTACATCACCCTATGACCTAAACAAACACAAAACAAGAGAGAGCTATGCCAGGCTACCCCTGTCAGAGGAACGTCTAGGGGGGTAGACGATCCGAGTGTGCACAGATCAGGGTTTCGCCGGAGGAAGACCACGAGAACATTGGAATCAGATGAAAACTTGTATGTGTCACTAGCATATGTGTGTGAGTGTGGTGAGAGGTTGGTATAGGTGCTTGCATGTGTCCCCCTCGCATGCATGCGTTCTAACCTAGAAGCGAAGGTTCCGGACCCGTATAAGGGGGAATCTCCCCGTTCTGGTGAAACCGGATAGGATTGTGCCCCAACTTGTGAACCAACATGGTTTTAAATCACCCTATGACCTAAACAAACAAAAAACAAGAGAGACCTACACCGGGCTACCCCTGTCAGAGGAACGTCTACAGGGGTAGACGATCCGAGTGTGCACAGATCAGGGTTTCGCCGGAGGAAGACCACGAGAACATCGGAATGAGATGAAAACTTGCATGTGTCCCTAGCATATGTGTGTGAGTGTGGTGAGAGGTTGGTATAGGTGCTTGCATGTGTCCCCCCTTGCATGCATGCACTCTAACCTAGAAGCGAAGGTTCCGGACCCGTATAAGGGGGAATCTCCCCGTTCTGGTGAAACCGGATAGGATTGTGCCCCAACTTGTGAACCAACATGGTTTTAAATCACCCTATGACCTAAAGAAACACAAAACAAGAGAGACCTGAAGGGGTTCGTAGCATGGAAAACAAAAAATTTCTATCGCATACAAACAAACAAGCCAAGATCTATCTACTAGATTGTAGCAACGAGTCGATGGAATAACTTACCCTCGAAGATTCCAAAGTGTTTAACGAGCGGATTCGTGGGTGATGTCGTACTCTTCCGATCTCAAGATCGTAGACGATCCTTCCAAGTTGCTTTGGCAGCGCTTTGCGATCGGTCACACGTTCGGTACGACGAAGACCTTCCTCTCCCTTGTTCCAGCAATGGAGGTTGTAGCACTCTCCTCGCGATTCCGGAAGACAACGGCGTGGTACCTAAGTAGAGGGAATCCAGAGGCTTCGCCTTAAGCCGGAACGAGTATGGTGGAGTATGAGAGAGGGCTATTAGTGGTCTAGAGATTAGACACACCAATTAGAAGGCTCTAAACCGCAGGCTAAAGAAATTAGAAGCTCTAAACCAGAACGGCTCTAAACCGGAGATTAGAGGTAGAAACTTGTGTGTCTCAAGGAGGAGGCCCTGCCCCTCCTTTTATAGGTGGAGGGGCTTGGCGCGCCAGGGAGGGAGGGGAGTCCCTCCCCAACTCGGCCTAGGGCTGGCCGCCGGCTTGGAGTAGAGGAACTCCTCCTCCAAGTTGGTTTCAACCTCCTCTTGCTTGTTTCCCACGTTTCTGTTTTCCAGTTTCGCTTTAGCCGTTTGACTTTCAAACTGCAATTTCAATTTTCAGTTTTGGAACAGAAGAACACTTAGTACATGATGCAATCATTCAATGACACATTCATGTACCCTCCCTTCGAGTGCCGACAATCCGAACCTTCTAGAACATTCCCGATGAAAACACCGAATCATTTCCAACTCCAAACGGACTTTCCTTATATGAATCTTATTCTCCGGACCATTCGGATCACCTCGTAATATCCGGATCCCATCCGAGACTCAACAACATTCGGTCTCTTTCTCATAATACCATAACTACTCAAACAACGTCAATCCTTAAGTGTGTCTCCCTACGGTTCGTGAATTATGCGGACATGATCGAGACACTTCTCCAAACAATAACCAATAGAGGAATCTAGAAATTCATATGGCTCCACATATTTCTCACGATTACTTTGCGATCGAATGAACCACTTACATACGATACCAATTTCCCTTTGTCTCACGATAGTTTACTTATCCGAGGTTATGATCGTCGGTATCTCGCATACCTAGTTCAACCTCGCTACCGATAAGTACTCTTTTCTCGTTCCGTGATATGTGATCCCTTGTGATCCGGTCACATGCTTGCAAGCTAATTGGATGACATTCCACCGAGAGGGCCCAGTATATCTATCCGTCATATGGATGGACAAATCCCACTCTTGATCCATGTGTTTCAACCAATACTTTCAACACTCAATGCCACCTTTATAGCCACCCGCCACGGTGTGGTGTTTGATGTCATCAAAGCATCCATCCAGAAAGGTGATATGCATGATCTCATGGTCGAAGGAATTAGGTTACTATGTATCGAAAGCATATAGCAATTGAACTATTGAAATGACTTGATCTTTATGCTACACTTATATAGGAGTATGTCCACCATATCATTCTCCTAACGATATGATCTTGTTGTTGATAACATCTCAATGTTCATGATAGGAAACCACAATCATTAATCAACCAACAAGCTAGTGAAGTATAGAGGCTATACTAGGGACTTCAAATTAAGTTTACAAAACACACAAGTATTAATGTTTCCTTGTTAATACTATTATAGCATGAATGTAAACATTTATCATAAACACAAAGATATAATAATAACTATATTTATTATTGCCTCTAGGGCATATCTCCAACGATCTCCCACTTGCACTAGAGTCATCTAATCTAGATTACATGGTAATATACCCAACACCCATGGCGTTTGGTGTTGGTCATGTTTTGCCCTCGGGAGAGGTTTAGTCAACGGATCCGCCACATTCGGATCTGTGTGTACTTTGCAAATCCTTATATCCCCATCCCGGATATGTTCTCGAATAGCGTGAAAACGCAGCTTGATATGCTTCACTTCTTGTGTGACCTTGGTTCTGCGCATTGGCTATGGCGCCCATGTTATCACAGAGATAGACATTGGGTCCAGCCAGACTAGGAACCACACCCACTCTGTAATGAACTCTTTCATCCATATCGCTTCTTGTGAAGCCTCCGGCAGCCATGTATTCCGATTCGCTTGAAGATCTCGCCACAACGCTTTGCTTTGCACTCCTCCACTAACTGCTGCACCATTCAAAATAAATACGTATCCATTGTGATTTAGAATCATCCGGATCGGTGTTCCAACTAGCATCGGTGTAACCATTAACAACGATGTTCATCACCTCCATAAGAAAGAACCATATCCTTAGTTCTTCTCAAGTACTTAAGGATGTTTTTGATCATTGTCCAATGATCCACTCTGGATCACTTTGATATCTGCTAGTTAAACTAACATATGCAATATCGGGTCTAGTACATAGCATGGCATACATTAGAGATCCTATGGTCGAGGCATAGGGAGTCTTACTCATCCTTTCTCTATCTTCGCCGATGTCGGACTTTGAGTTTTACTCAAGGTCGATTGAGCAACATGGGCAAGAACCCTTTCTTGCGTTATTCCATTCCAAACCTCTTTAGAACTTTGTCCAAATATGTACTGTGACAATGATATTTGGCGTTTCGATCTATCTCTATAAATCTTTATGCCTAATATGTAAGCTGCTTCGCCAAGATCCTTCATTGAAAAACTATTATTCAAATATTCCTTGACACTATTAAGAAGGTCTACATCATTCCCAATCAACAATATGTCATCCACATATAGTATTAAGAATGCTACAGAGCTCCCACTCACTTTCTTGTAAATACAAGCTTCTCCATAAGTTTGTATAAAACCAAAACTTTTGATCACCTTATCAAAACGTTGATTCCAACTTTGGGATGCTTGCTTCAATCCATAGATGGACCGTTGAAGTTTGCATACCTTGTTAGCATCTTTAGGTTTGACAAAACCTTTGGGTTGCATCATATACAACTCTTCATCAATATCTCCATTGAGGAATGCTGTTTTGACATCCATCTGCCATATCTCATAATCATAATATGCAGCGATTGCTAACATTATCCTCACAGACTTTAGCTTCGCTATCGATGAGAAAGTCTCATCGTAGTCAACTCCTTGAATTTTTCGAAACCCTTTTGCGACAAGTCGAGCTTTATAGACAGTAACATTACCATCAGCATCTGTTTTCTTCTTGAAAATCCATTTGTTCTCGACAGCCTTCCGGCCATCCGGTAAGTCCACCAAAGTCCATACTTGGTTTTCATACATGGATCCAATCTCGGATTTCATGGCTTCTTGCCATTTATTGGAATCTGGGCTCATCATCGCTTCCTCATATGTCTCGGGGTCATCGGTGTTGTCCACCAACATGACACTCATAACGGAATCATACCAATGAGTGGTACGAGTTCTCGTTGACCTCCGAGGCTCTGGGCAACTTCAACCGAAGTTTCATGATCATCATCATTAGCTTCCTCTCTAATTGCAGCACCACTGGAACTTCTTCCGTGCGCTACTCGCAATTCGAGAGAAGGTTCGACAACCTCGTCGAGTTCTACTTTCCTTCCATCACTTCTTTCGAGAGAAATTCCTTCTAGAAAGGATCCATTCTTGGCAACGAAGATTTTGCCTTGGATCTATGATAGAAGGTATACCCAATAGTTTCCTTCGTATCCTATGAAGACGCATTTTCCGCTTTGGGTTCAAGCTTGTCCGGTCAGAACTTCTTTACATAGGCTTCGCATCCCCAAACTTTAAGGAACGACAATTTAGGTTTCTTCCCAAACCATAATTCATACGGTGTCGTTTCAACGGATTTAGACGGTGCCCTATTTAAAGTGAATGCGGCTGTTTCTAATGCATAACCCCAAAATGATAGCGGTAAATCTGTAAGTGACATCATAGAACGAACCATATCTAAACGAGTTCGATTATGACGTTCGGACACACCATTACGCTGTGGTGTTCCCATGTGTCAATTGAAAGTATTCCGCACTTCTTTAAATGCTCGCCAAACTCGTAACTTAGATATTCACCTCCACGATCAGAACGTAGAAATTTAATCTTCTTGTTACGTTGATTCTCTACCTCACTTTGAAACTCCTTAAACTTCTCGAAAGTTTCGGACTTATGTTTCATGAAATAGATATACCCATATCTACTCAAGTCATCCATGAAGGTAAGAACATAACTTGATAACCATCACATGATGCTACACTCATTGGACCACACACATCGGTATGTATGATTTCCAATAAGTCCGTAGATCGCTCCATCATACCGTAAAATGGAGTCTTAGTCATTTTTCCCATCGACATGCTTCGCATCTTTCAAGTGATTCAAAATCAAGTGATTCAAGAAGTCCATCGAATGGAGTTTCTTCATACGCTTCACTCCAATGTGACCAAGACGATTGCCACATATAGGTCGAATTATCGCTGATTTCAAACGTTTAGCCTCAATGTTGTTGATATGTGTATTTCCACTATCGAGATTCAATAAGAATAGACCATCTATCAAAGGTGCATGTGCATAAAACATATTACTCATATAAATCGAACAACCATTATTCTCTTATTTAAAAGTAACCGCCTAATAAATAAACAAGATCCCGATATAATGTTCATGCTCAACACGGGCACTAAATAACAATTATTTAAGTATAAAACTAATCCCGATGGTAGATGAAGGGGTAGCGTTCGACCGTGATCACATCAACCTTTGATCCGCTTCCCACGCATCGTCACCTCGTTCTTCGCTAGCATCCGTTTATTCGCAAAGACCGCTTCGAGTTACAAATATGAGCAACCGAACCAAGATCAAATACCGTGCACTACTACAGTACTAGTGAGATACACATCAATAACATGTATATCGATATACCTTTCTTCTTGATGTTGCCGTTCTTCAGATCCAAGTACTTTGGGCAATTCCGCCCAAAGGACCTTCCCTTGCAAGAAAAGCACTCGGTTTAGTGCTTGGGTCCAGCCTTGGTCTTCACGGCGTGGTAACTTTCTTACCACCCTTCTTGAAGTGTCCCTTTGCTTAGACTTGCCTTTTTGAGTTTGGTGGTCTTATTGACCAACAACACTTGGTGCTCTTTCTTGATCTCCACTCGCAGATTTTAACATAGCAAACAGTTCGCAACTCTTTGTTCATGTTCTGCATGTTGTAGTTCATCACAAAGTTCTGTAACTTGGTGGCGGCAGGATCGAGGACACGGTAAATCCCCAAAGCATTAGGAATCACTATACCCAAGCTTTGAAGTTTGTTTGCGTGCCCACATCTTAAGCACATGCTCACCGACGGAGCTGCCTCTTCCATCTTGCAGTTAAAGAACTTTTCGAAGCCTCATAGCTTTCAATTGCCGCATGAGTCTCAAAAATCAATTTGAGATCCTCGACAATATCATATGGGTCGACTCTTCAAACCTTTTCTCAAGCTCCGATTCTAAACCATACAAGATAGCACACTGAACTATGGAGTACCGATTCTTCCGAGGGAGGTAAACATTCTTTACTTCATCGGAGCATCACCGCAGTGGGTCACCCAAATGTGCATCCAAAGACATAGGTCAAATTACCATTGTGAGGACAATCCTCAAATTGCGGAACCAATCCGAAGTTGCTTCCATTGTTTTTCAACTTTTCTTTTTCTAGGAACGCATTAAAATTGATGGTAGGGGCTGCCATTGATCTACAACATATTTGCAATAGTTTAGACTAAGTTTATGACAAATTGAGTTCAAATTAATTAATGAAATTAAACTAGGTGAACTCCCACCAAAACAACATCCCTCACATTGTTTTAGTGATCATATAACCAAATCCACTACATCAACACCGATCATCACGAGAGTTGATATAGTTTCAATGGCGAACAATCGTCATGTTCATCATATCTACTATACGATTCATGCTTTACCTTTCGTGATCCGTGTTCGAGACCATGTCTACATGCTAGGCTCCAAGATCAAACCTTAGTTTCGCATGAGCAAATCTTTGCTCACGTTGTATACACTTGCAGAATCTAACACACCCGATCATCACGTGGTGCTTGAAACAACAAGCTTTAGCAACGGTGCTAACTAAGGGTGAACACTTTATGATTTGAAATTCATGTGCATGAGGATCATCTTATAATGCTACCGTTGTCTACTAAGCAATACAAGATGCATAAAGGATTAACATCACATGCAATTCATAATATGTGATATGATATGGCCTTTCTTCTTTGTGCTTCCGATCTCCATCTTCAAGCACGAACATGATCTCCATCATCACCGCATTGCATCAAGGTCAATGACGCTTCACCATGGTTGTCGCCCACCGGCTTCAACTATTACAACTAATTTGAATAGACACG
This sequence comes from Avena longiglumis, assembly GCA_030063025.1. Classification (NCBI taxonomy): domain Eukaryota; kingdom Viridiplantae; phylum Streptophyta; class Magnoliopsida; order Poales; family Poaceae; genus Avena; species Avena longiglumis. The sequence goes on from CP125975.1 coordinate 99,806,351, forward strand.
CGGGTCTTAACATAAATTAAAGACAACCATATGGCTCTCGCCGTTGCCAACTTACAATAAGGAACATTGCATACATCAAATATAATCACAATCATGGCCATATCACATCATCGCACCCCGCAAAACAAAGTTAGACGCCTCTACTTTCTTTGCATATTTTACGTGGTTTGGGGCTTTCAATAAGTGTCGCTCTAACTTATGAACAAGAACCACAACATTGATACTAGCATTGTTGATCACCCGTTGTAAATTGGATCTTAACTATGCTAGGAGAAACAGCACCATAAAGCCACTTATGCAATACAAGTTGCATGTTAAGCGTGGAGCAAGTCTCATGAATGATGTCATGTAAGGTTAGCTGGGCCGCTTCATCCCAACATACCGCAAGATGCAAAGTACACAAAATCAATCGACAATAAAAGCATCAACGCCCACAATGACCATTGTGTTCTACTCTGCAACAGATCTACATATAGACACGGCTCGATACCATCAAGGGGTTCGTAGCATGGAAAACAAAATTTTCTATCGCATACAAACAAACAAGCCAAGATCTATCTACTAGATTGTAGCAACGAGTCGATGGAATAACTTACCCTCGAAGATTCCAAAGTGTTTAACGAGAGCGGATTCTCGTGGGTGATGTAGTCGATTTCTTTCCGATCTCAAGATCGTAGACGATCCTTCCGGGCCATGTTCCGCAGCGCTTCCATGGTCACACGTTCGCATTGACGAAGACCTTCCTCTCCCTTGTTCCAAAGAAAAGGAGGTTGTAGAACTCTCCTCGCGATTCCAAAGACAACGTGGCATGTGAAGTAGAGGGAATCCCGCAGGCTTCGCCAAGCCGGAGCGAGTATGGTGGAGTATGAGAGGGCTATTAGTGGTCTAGAGATTAGACACACCAATTATAAGGCTCTAAACCGAGGCTAAATCAATTAGAAGCTCTAAACCGAGCGACTCTAAACCGGAGATTAGAGGTAGAAACTTGTGTCTCTGGAGGAGGCCCGCCTCCTTTTATAGGTGGAGGGGCTTGGCGCCAGGAGGGAGGGGAGTCCCTCCCAACTCGGCCTAGGGCTGGCCAGCCTTGGAGGAGAGGAACTCCTCCTCCAAGTTGGTTTCAACCTCCTCTTGCTTGTTTCCCACAGCTTCTGTTTCCCACAGTTTCCTTTTCCACGCTTGTTTTAGCCATTTGACTTTCAAACGGCAATTTGACTTTTCAGTTTTGGAACAGAAGAACACTTAGTACATGATGCAATCATTCAATGACACATTCATGTACCCTCCTTCGGAGTGCCGACAATCCGAACCTTCTAGAACATTCTCGATGAAAACACTAATCATTCCCAACTCAAACGGACTTTCCTTATATGAATCTTATTCTCCGGACCATTCCGGATCACCTCGTGATATCCGGATCCCATCCGAGACCAACAACATTCGTCTCTTTCTCATAATACCATAACTACTCAAACAACGTCGAATCCTTAAGTGTGTCTCCCACGGTTCGTGAATTATGCGGACATGATCGAGACACTTCTCCGAACAATAACCAATAGAGGAATCTAGAAATTCATATGGCTCTCACATATTTCTACGATTACCTTGCGATCGAATGAACCACTTACATACGATACCAATTTCCCTTTGTCTCACGATAGTTTACTTATCCGAGGTTATGATCGCTTGTATCTCAGCATACCTAGTTCACCCTCGTTACCGATAAGTACTCTTTTCTCGTTCCCCTGATATGTGATCCCTTGTGACCCAGTCACATGCTTGCAAGCTAATTGGATGACATTCCACCGAGAGGGCCCAGAGTATATCTATCCGTCATATGGATGGACAAATCCCACTCTTGATCCATGTGTTTCAACCAATACTTTCCGAACACTCAATGCCACCTTTATAGCCACCCAGTTACGGTGTGGTGTTTGATGTCATCAAAGCATCCATCCGGTAAAGGTGATATGCATGATCTCATGGTCGAAGGAATTAGGTTACTATGTATCAGAAAGCATATAGCAATTGAACTATTGAAATGACTTGATCTTTATGCTACGCTTATCTATAGGAGTATGTACACCATATCATTCTCCTAACGATATGATCTTGTTGTTGATAACATCTCAATGTTCATGATAGGGAAACCACAATCATTAATCAACGAACAAGCTAGTGAAGTATAGAGGCTATACTAGGGACTTCAAATTAAGTTTACAAATCACACAAGTATTAATGTTTCCTTGTTAATACTATTATAGCATGAATGTAAACATTTATCATAAACACAAAGATATAATAATAACTATATTTATTATTGCCTCTAGGGCATATCTCCAACAGTCTCCAACAGTCTCCCACTTGCACTATAGGATTGATAGGAAACCCATACCAACAAGTTGCAACTTCTTTTCCGGAAGCTCATTCGAAAAGAACTCTAAGGTTAAGCGTGCTTGGCCTAGAGCAATTCTAGGATGGGTGACCGACCGGGAAGTGGGTAACCGGGTGCCCATGAGTGAGGACAAAGTGCGTAGAAAAGACTAGTGTTGGTCTGTGGGGCTAGTGTAGAGATCCCATTGAGCTGCCAGAAGTGACAGCCGTCGGTCCGGAGTAACCGGGGGTGTTACAAATTGGTATCAGAGCCGACCCTTGCGGTTAAACGCAAGGCGGTTCATCAGGACATGTGGCGCATGGAGCGTGTGGCCCGGAGTGGACACGGCATGGCACATGTGCCGGCACTGGATGCACAGACGTGTGCCAAGAGGGGACGTTCATGGCTTGTGGTTGATCGACGAGGACGTCGATCTTATAAGGGTGGGTGCATGTGAGACCCTGGCGCATGGCTCGATAGGATTGATAGGAAACGCATACCAAAAAGTTGCAACTTCTTTTCCGGAATCTCATTCAAAAAGAACTCTAAGGTTAGGCATGCTTGGCCTAGAGCAATTCTAGGATGGGTGACCGACCGGGAAGTGGGTAACCGGGTGCCCATGAGTGAGGACAAAGTGCGTAGAAAAGACTAGTGTTGGTCTGCGGGGCTAGTCTAGAGATCCTATTGAGCTGCCAGATGTGACAGCCGTCGGTCCGGAGTAATCGGGGGTGTTACAAATTGGTATCAGAGTCGACCCTCGCGGTTAAACGGGCGTGTGCGGGTCAGTGGCGGACATGTGGCGCGTGTGGCCCGGAGTGGACACGGCATGGCACATGTGCCGGCACTAGACGCACAGACGTGTGCCAAGAGGGGACGTTCATGGCTTGTGGTTGATCGACGAGGAAGTCGATCTTATAAGGGTGGGTGTATGTGAGACCCTGGCGCATGGCTCAATAGGATTGATAGGAAACCCATACCAACAAGTTGCAACTTCTTTTCCGGAAGCTCATTCGAAAAGAACTATAAGGTTAAGCGTGCTTGGCCTAGAGCAATTCTAGGATGGGTGACCGACCGGGAAGTGGGTAACCGGGTGCCCATGAGTGAGGGCAAAGTGCGTAGAAAAGACTAGTGTTGGTCTATGGGGCTAGTCTAGAAAACCTATTGAGCTGCCAGAAGTGACAGCCGTCGGTCCGGAGTAACCGGGGGTGTTATACTCACGCTGGCTACCCTGTCGGAGGAACGCCCTGGGTAGACGATCCGAGTGTGCATGCATCGTGGTTCACGGAGGTAGACCACGAGAACATCGGAATCAGATGAAAACTTGCATGTGTCCCTAGCATATGTGTGTGAGTGTGGTGAGATGTTGGTATAGGTGATTGCATGTGTCCCCCCTCGCATGCATGCGCTCTAACCTAGAAGCGAAGGTTCTGGACCCGTATAAGGGGGAATCTCCCCGTTTAGGTGAAACCGGGTAGGAAAGTGCCCCAACTTGTGAACCAACATGGTTTTACATCACCCTATGACCTAAACAAACACAAAAAAGAGAGAGCTACGCCAGGATACCCCTGTCAGAGGAACGTCTAGGGGGGTAGACGATCCGAGTGTGCACAGATCAGGGTTTCGCCGGAGGAAGACCACGAGAACATCGGAATCAGATGAAAACTTGCATGTGTCCCTAGCATATGTGTGTGAGTGTGGTGAGAGGTTGGTATAGGTGCTTGCATGTGTCCCCCCTCGCATGCATGCGCTGTAACCTAGAAGCGAAGGTTCCGGACCAGTATAAGGGGGAATCTCCCCATTCTGGTGAAACCGGGCAGGATTGTGCCCCAACTTGTGAACCAACATGGTTTTAAATCACCCTATGACCTAAATAAACACAAAACAAGAGAGACCTACGCCGGGCTACCCCTGTCAGTGGAACGTCTACAGGGGTAGACGATCCGAGTGTGCACAGATCAGGGTTTCACCGGAGGAAGACCACGAGAACATCGGAATCAGATGAAAACTTGCATGTGTCGCTAGCATATGTGTGTGAGTGTGGTGAGAGGTTGGTATAGGTGCTTGCATGTGTCCCCCTCCCATGCATGCGCTCTAACCTAGAAGCGAAGGTTCTGGACCCGTATAAGGGGGAATCTCCCCGTTTAGGTGAAATCGGGTAGGATAGTGCCCCAACTTGTGAACCAACATGGTTTTACATCACCCTATGACCTAAATTAACACAAAACAAGAGAGAGCTACGCCGGGCTACCCCTGTCAGAGGAACGTCTAGGGGGGTAGACGATCCGAGTGTGCATGATCGTGGTTTCACGGAGGAAGACCACGAGAACATCGGAATTAGATGAAAACTTGCATGTGTCCCTAGCATATGTGTGTGAGTGTGGTGAGAGGTTGGTATAGGTGCTTGCATGTGTCCCCCATCGCATGCATGTGCTCTAACCTAGAAGCGAAGGTTCCGGACCCGTATAAGGGGGAATCTCTCCGTTTAGGTGAAACCTGGTAGGATTGTGCCCCAACTTGTGAACCAACATGGTTTTAAATCACCCTATGACCTAAACAAACACAAAACAAGAGAGAGCTACTGTGATACCCTGGCGCATGGCTCAATAGTGTCGTAGGAATGACCACGGCAGATGCTGCAATCGGCAGCGAGTAGTAGAACGAGGGGCAAGGGCGGCCAGCCATCTGCGGTGCGAGATGAGGGCAAAGACACAGGGGTTTACCCAGGTTCGGCCCCCCGGAGGGTAAAGACCTACTCCTGCTAGATTGTATTATGGAGGTGTTTACAATGGGCGAACTCGGCGACTAGGCGGCGAGTTGCTTGGGTGTATGAGGGAACGTGTCTCTACTCACCCCATAGGGAGGTTTATATAGGCTCACCTCCCCTAGGGTTTACATATCTCAACCGATTTGGTTACAACTTCGGTAATCATTCAACCTAGTCCGACTGGGCCTATCCGCTCGGGCCTTCAACTTCCGCCGCACTGGTACCTCTGGGCTTTGATCCACTCGCCGTTATGCAGGCCCACTGCCAGCCTTGGGCGGTCGGAACGTCCACCGAGCATACCCCAGAGGCGTATCCCCATCAAGAGTCCCCGAGGCCGTCGTTGATTAGGCGTGAGTGGCTGGCGGCATCGAGTATACGGCTTCAAGTTGGCATCGATCGAATAATCGCGGGCTCTGTTTAAAGGAAAAATCCGTAAACCGAGTCGCGTCCCGGCGAGTCGAGCCAACGGACGCGGTTTGGCGAGTGACTTAACGAGCCGAGTGGCTAAAGTTGGACCGTCAGGCGTGGTCAAACTAGCCGTTAAGGTAACTCAACGGTAACTTCTGGCGTAATCATCGCGCGGTAACGGACCCCTGACTTGGCGGGGAGCTCCATTATATAAGAGGAATGGTAGGCTATCGTAGCCAACCGCCCACCATTTTCTCCGAAAAGCACATCTTCCTTCCTTTGATTCCGCGATCCAATCGACCCGCAATCTTCCGACCTCCAAGATCCTCACCATGGCCCTCTCCACCGAACCTTGGGTAGATCCAAATGCACCAGGCGCAGGTGGCCTCCTTCGAGGAGGCCGGAATCTGGCCGGGCCTGGCGTATCCTCGCAGCCGGGAAACCACCCTAACCCGCGAGAGAGAGTTCGTCTGCTTCACTAGCCACCTCGCGGGGTTAGGGTTCCCACATCCTTGTTCTTCCGGGCGGCCAGCGCTTACCACGGATCCAGCCGGATCTGGTCCCCATAGTATCGAGCAGCTCGCCATCTTCGTGCTCATGAGTGCTACTTGGCTGCCGCCCTATTTTCCCTCGTGGCAAGATCTGTTCCATGGACGGATCAGCCGCGAGGAGGCGGCCCAATGCTAGCCAAGGCGGCTTGACTTTCCAACTCAAATCCAAAGCCTCCTTCTTCGACCGATGCTGCCACCAAAGCGTAAGCGATCGAAAAAGTCATGGTTCTACGTGACCGAGGCGACTCGGAGGAAGCGGCGATCCCGCGGTACTCGGCTAATCGCCCGAGCCACGCCATCTCCAGGTCGGCAAGCTCCCGTCGACCAGCGGATGGTCGTCGGCAGATGCTCCAGACCATCCGCGTCCGAAGAAGAAGGGCTCCAGACGATAAACCTGTACAATTGTTGGCTTGGGCGACGGCTCGTTCCGCTCGCCCAACGCGATCATTACATGTACCAGTACACGGGCCGAGGAGACCCGACGAAAGCCTGCCTCGCCGAGTGGAAGCTGGAGGACTAACTCTCGCTGAAGAAGATCACCAGCGACATACGCGGACGCGCAGGCTGGGGTGCCTCCCTACACCGCGAAGCGTCCGGCTCCGACGGTAATCCTTTTGTCTTATTCGCAGTCGCAGCGTGTGCAGTCGCGGTAACTCTAATTCTGTTTCGTGTTTGACGCAGCTGTTCCAAGTGGTGGAAGGGTGGTTACCACCCGCCGACGACGAGAGCCCGAGCCATCCGCCCAGACACAAGCGAGTCGCCCGCCAAGGGTAACGAGGACGATGAAGACGAGTCCAAGAGGAGATTGCCCCACTTGCCGAAAGACCCGGGCAACGCTGGTAGCGATATCGAGGCGAGCAGGAGCCTCGAGCGTCATGACGATGACGACGAACTCCCGGAGACCACCTCGCGCCGTCAGGCCACTCCCGCGAAGAAGAAGAAGGAGAAGAAGGAGGCGAGGGCCCCCCTGCGAAGGAAGATGAAGCCGCCGAAGATGGCTTCACCGCCACACTCAACGAGCAGCTCTGATGCTCAGAGCTCGGCCGGTGACGGCGCGGCTCCGGCGACAACCGTGCTAGATGCGCCCTCTACAGTAGCTCCACTGGCCTCACTGCCTCCGCCATTCGCGTCGGTTTCCGGGCTAGGGAAGGCTCCGGTCATGGCGACTTCGCCTCGCAAGGAGGTCCCGAGCGCGGTGGCCTCGCCCCGCAAGGAAGTTCCGGCCGCGGTGGCCCCAACTCACGAGGAGGCCTCCGCCGAAGGCGCCCCGGAGGCGCCAACCGCTACGTCAACATCGAAGAAGCCGTCAGATCCCGGGCCCCACGCCCGGAGCTCAGCTCGCCGACAGGCCTGAATCGAAAACCGCTGGCCTTCGTGCAGGCTGCGCTTCATTCCGATCGCCAAGTGAGTGCATTCGCATTCGTTATTTTTCTTTGGTACTTTGATTGTCTTTTATTGATTTGACTCAATGTGCGGGACCGAGTGAAGAAGATGGGTCACCCGACCGTGGCTAAGGTATCGCTCGCCGCTGCAGGAAGACCTTCCCGCAAGAGGAAAAGTGACGAGGTCGCCGCCAACGGAAGGCAGCAAGAAGGCCAAGGGCGGCGACATCGTCGCCGTCTCGATGACGCGGCGGCGCTACCGGACCCAGCGGGAGGCAACCGCCCACGGCGGGCGCTTGCCCGACCGAGGAAGCGACTTCCCTTGGGGCGGGCGCCTTGCTACCTTCCCCGTTTGTGACCAAGGCGGCCACGGCGAGGGGGCTGCGACCGAGCCCCGTTCGAGGACCACCGACGTTGAACCCGACCAACGCGGCACACGCCGCGCCGCTATGCGTCAGGACGCGTGCAACTTCACGGCATGCTTGGTGCGGCCATCCAGGTACCTCCAGTCCCCGAGGATCAGGTCGGTGCTTAGCAGCGGCTTGATCCTTATAATTACTTGTTTTGTACTTTCAAATCCAGTCCCCGAGTGCATATGCGCTAAATTTTAGCGGGAATGTGCTGAGGAATTTTCGTGATCGCCAGTCCCCGAGTGCGCACCCGCTAAATTTTAGCGGGTGGGCACTGAGGAATTTTCGTGATCGCCAGTCCCCGAGTGCGCACCCGCTAAATTTTAGCGGGTGGGCACTGAGAAATTTTCATGTGTGCTGACTTTGAAGATGTACAGGGTCTGCAGCTGGAGTCGGCAGAGCGATTGGCTGCGAAGAAGCGTGCTGAGAAGGAACTGGCCGCTCTCCAGAAAGCAAACAAGGAGCTTCAGGTTGTTGCTGCGCAAGCGGAGGTGGCTCGCCAGGAGCTTGTCCCTGCTGGAGAATCGAGGCGGTCTTCGCGTTAGGCACCGCCGAGCGTAAGATCGCCGACCTCGGCCGAATCGGGAGGCAAAAGAAGAAGCGAGCTCGGCGAACGGCGGCGAAGGCCGCCGTTATGCCGCGGAGGATGATGAAGGCGTCTGAAGCCCTTATTGTTGGGCTTCAGGACGATCATACATCGCTTCAAAGTTTCATCACGGGGCTCGCCCGCCCATTGCTTGGTGAGTGTGTCTTCCCTGTCTTTTGATTGTATTGTTTGTGGTTTCCATGGTACTCATACTTGTCTTCTTCTCGCAGGTCGTGTTATTGGCTGCCAAGAAGAAGCGAACTCTCTTGACACGAGGGAGTGCGTAAGCATGCTCGTCGACTCGGCGACGCTGTCGGCGACCTGCATCCGCGCCTACCTCAAAGAGATGTCGCCCACCGAGGTTATTCCCAGTGACCTCGTTGAGGTGTGGGAGTACTTGGAGAAGGCGCCCGCGGTCGTAGAGTTCATGACGCGGTCGGCGTTTCGTCGCGGAGCGTCGACAGCCTTGAGCCTTGGACTCGCCCACTTCCCCGAGGACTTCGATCTCGACGATGTGACGAGTGGGTATCCTTCATCGACTGGCGCGGTGGATCTGTCCGAGGTTCTCAAGCTGCAGGAACGTGCCGCCGCGTACTCGGAGCGCGTCTGGGCGATGGGCGACCTCCTTCCTTACCAGGAAACGGTCGTCGCGCCGAACGACCCCGAGCCGCCGCATCGCGACTTCAAGGTTGAGCAGCCTTTCCGCTCGGCGATGGCGGGCGAGCTGACGACGTATCCGTCAAACCCGTACACCGCGTTCATCCGTAAGCGCCGGGATGCTGGCGCCTCGTCGTCGAAGCCTGCAGAGTAGTTTAGTTTGCCTAAATGTGTTAGCAGCAGTTCTGCCGAGTAGGCATATTTTGTAATGTAAGACAATGCGATATGCGATTGAATGGAACGTTGTGTTCATTTTGCTATTTGTTTGCGTGTTTTGGATTGATTTTGGGTGAGTCCCCGAGCGCGTCCGCCCTTTTGTGGGGTTCACCTTATATATGATGTTTTGTTGTTTATCATGTGTGTTGTTGGTTGAGTCGACTACTTGAGCTCGGAGAGCCGATGCAAGGCGACTCCCTTGAGTGCTCAGATTTTACCGTTTTCCCGTACGCGAACGGGGCCGGGTGGCCGAGTCCCCGAGCGTGGTACTTGGTAGTTCAAGGCGCGACTCGAGGGTGGTTGAGGACTGAGCGCGTTGGTGTGAGCACGTCACTCCTGCCTGGCCCGGTGGGTCAGTCGCGTGGCGAGTCCTAGGCACGCTCTCTTACTTGGCGTTTTCCCTGTCCGATCGAGACGAACTGGTATTCAGTCCCCGAGCGTGGTACTTAGCCGTTCGAGTCGCTATGCCTAGGATGCGGAGGACCAGGGTCGCTGTGGGAAGCGAGGACAGATGTCTTGGTTCGTAAAACCAGTCGATCTAGGCGACTCCGATGGGGCTCCGGATTGGCGTTTTTCGTGGACGATGCAAGACCTGAAATGACTCGGTTTTACATCGCACTACTTAGCCGTGCCGCTGTACCAAGGGTTGACAGTATTTTAGCATGACGCGATTAATTACGAAAAGTAGTGGCACAAGGCATGGAGAGTAGACGAATTTTGCGGTAACCGTTTATTCATAGCGACTGGAGAGTACATATGTGGGGTTCTAGGAATAGAACTTCCGGAGGAGATTTACATTCCATGGCCGCTTGACGTCGAGTTCGCCGTCCCCGCGGACGTCGACGAGGTAGTAGGCGTCGTTGCCGAGTACGCGCCCGATAGCGAACGGGCCTTCCCACGGAGGGGAGAGCTTGTGCATGCCCTTCTTGTCCTGGATGAGGCGTAGCACCAGGTCGCCTTCCTGGAAGGTGCGGGTTTTCACCCGTTGGTTGTGGTAGCGGCGGAGTCCTTGCTGATAGATGGCGGTGCGCGATCGGGCGAGGTCGCGTGCTTCGTCGAGTTGATCGAGCCCGTCTTGGCGGGCCAGCTCGTTTTCGGCCTCCGTATAGTGGACGACCCGCGAGTCGTGTTCGAGGTCGGTGGGCATGATCGCCGGCCGTAGACCATGAAGAAGGGAGTGAATCCGTCGACCTGTTGACCGAGGTGCGGATTCCCGGATGACGGAGGGGAGCTCAACCCAGATCCAGCGGTGCGCCGAGTGGTACTTGGAGTCGCGGCTTGAGCCGTGGAGGATGCTTTGGTTGGCTCGTTCACCGCCATTGGATTCGGTGTGTCGACGCGAGGTCGAGCCGGATGTGGTGCTCTTCGCAAAATTCGGCCATTGCTCCCTTGGCGAAGTTTGTGCCGTTGTCCGTGATGATGCTGTTGGGGAACCCGTAGCGGTATATGAGCTCGTGTAGGAACTTAGTGGCGGTCTTCCCGTCGCATTTCCGGACTGGCTTGGCCTCTACCCACTTCGTGAATTTGTCGACGGCGACCAGCAGGTGGGTGTAACCAGAGGGGGCCTTCTTGAAGGGGCCTACCATGTCCATGCCCCACACAGCGAATGGCCAGGTGATGGGGATTGTTTTGAGCGCCGAGCTCGCACGCGCGCCCGATTGGCGTGCCGGCATCCGGCGCATCGCTGGACGATGTCGACAATGCGTGGCGCAGCGGTGGGCCAATAGAAGCCGTGTCGCATGGCCTTGGCGACCAGGGAGCGAGCGGCGGCGTGATGGCCGCAGTCGCCTGAGTGGATGTCGTGGAGGATTTTGCGTCCTTCAGCCGGTTGGACGCAACGTTGGAACACTCCGGTGACGCTGCGCTTGTGTAGCTCGCCGTCGATGATGGTGTAAGACTTGCGGGCGATCATTCGAGCATTTGTTTCTGGCTCACGGCGGTGCCGCCTGTAGGCGATGTAGGGCTTGGTCCATCCGGCTCGGTGATGAGTGCGACCAAGGCTGCCTCGGTTGAGCGGGACTCGATGTCGATCTCCTTCGGGAGAGACGATGGCGTGAAGATTGTGTCGAGGAACACGCGGCGGGTGGTGCGAGTCGAGCCGACCCAATGCGAGAGAGGCGTCGGCCTCGCTTTTCCTCCCTGTCGATCCACTCGACGAGTAGCCGTGAAGTGGCCGCCCACCTTGTCCACCTCTTGGCGACGCCGCCATGGTGGGGAGACGGCGTCAGTGCCGCAACTTGCCCCGCAACGAGGTCGGAGTCTCCGTAGCATCGAAGGCGATTGACGCCATCTCCTTTGCGGCTCGCATGCCGTGGAGTAGGGCCTCGTATTCAGCCATGTTGTTGGTGCAGTGAATTCGAGGCGGAGGATGTAGCGGAGCTTGTCGCCTTTGGTGAGGTCAAGACTATCCCCGCCTCGCCGTCCGCGTTCTTGGACCCGTCGGGTGCAGGCTCCAGAATGGAGGTACGGCGCTTCTCCGCTGCTGGGCCTCCTCCCAGGGCGAGGAAGTCTGCCAGTTGCGACTTAATCGCCTTCGTGGCTCAGATTTAATGTTGTGGACGCCGATCTCGACGGCCACTTGGCGACTCCGGCCGCCTCGCGATTGCGGATGATATCTTGTAGTGGTGCCGAGGAGACGACCGTGATCGGGTGCTCCTGGAAGTAGTGCGGCAGCGCCACGAGCTCAAGACCACGATACCAGTTTTTGGTATCAGGTATCACGGGCGCGACTCGGTGAGGACCTCGCTGATGTAGTACACCGCCGCTGGACCGGCGCCTTTCCTTCCTCCGTCGCTCGACGACCATTACGGCGCCGACGACGTTCGACGCCGCGACGTAAACCAGCATGGGCTCTTTGTCACCGGTGCGAAAGTAGTGGTGCGAGTAGCACCTTTTTGAGGTCGCGAGCGCCGCCCGCCTCCTTGTCCCAATCGAAGGTGGGGTTCTTCGCATCAGCGGTATAGGGGCATCGCCGCCAGCGGGATGAAACGATCGAGAGCCGCTACTCGCCCGCCAGCATCGACGCCGCGCAGCACTCGGGTTTGCCGAGCGATCGTGTCGATCTTCGTTGGGTTTGCCTCGATCCTCGCTTGGAGATGACGTATCCCATGAGTTGCCCGCGGTACGCCCGAAAGTGCACTTGTTTGGATTGAGCTTTATCTTGTACCTTCGCAGATTGGAAGGTCTCGCTAGGTCGGCGAGTAGGTCGCCTTGGCGGCGGATTTCACGACCACGTCGTCGATGTAGACGTGGATGCGGCCAATTTGGCTCGCGAGGCATTCTTGCATGCATGCACCGCTGGTAGGTTGCTCCGGCGTTCTTGAGGCCGAAGGTCATGGCGGTGTAGCGAAAGGCTCGAATGGCGTGATGAACGCCGTCTTCCTCGTCCTCGACAGCCATTTTGAACTGGTTATACCCGAGTAGGCGTCGAGGAAACACAATGACTCGAACCCGCGGTGGAATCGATTAGCTGATCGATCCGCTGGAGGACGAATCGCCCTTTGGGCGGCGTTTCAGGTTTGTGTAGTCGATACACATTCTCCGGTCCCGTTCTTCTCGACCAGGACTGGGTTTGCCACCACTTGAGTATTTAATTGGCCGGATGAAGCCGCAGCGAGTAGACGCTGCACTTCGGCGGCGATTGCGACGGGCGTTCTTCGTTGAAGGGCCGAGCGATCGCTTGACTGGTCGCACTTTGGGGTCGGCGTTTAATTTGTGCTCGCGAGCTCCCTAGGGACACCGTGCATGTCGGAGGGTTTCCATGCGAAGATGTCCTGTTCTCACGGAGGAACTCGATGAGCGCGCTTTCCTATGGGCTCATGCTCCCCGATCGTCACCGTCTGGCCGAGTCGCCGGGACCAGCTCAACGGTGCGGTGTGCGCCGTGGCCTCGAAGGTTGAGGTGTTTGCGCCCTCGAGTTTGGCTTCTTGAGTATCGTGGGTCGTCGTTGTTAACCCGCCGCGTATTTGGCGAGCTCGTGGCGTGATTAGTTTCGCCGCGATGACGGCGTCGGCGAAGTTCGCTCCTTTGGCCTCGCATTCGCGCCATGTCGGGTCGCCGTTGATGGTGATGACCCGCATGGCCCGGAGCTTCATCGCGTTATCAGCGTAGTGGGCGCCGCCATGAATTTGGCGAACGCCGCGCCCTAGGACGCAGCGGGTAAGGGCTGTCGAATGGCACCAACTCGAAGACGATCCGCCGGTGCGGAAGTTCGCTGGAGTACCGAAGGTGACGGTAGCGTGACCTTGCCGATCGGGTACGCCTTCCGACCGGGACGATGCCGTGGAACGTGGTGTGGTGGTTCGATCATCGATCGCGGAGCCGCAGCCTGAAGGTGTCGAGGTAGAGGATGTTGATGGAGCTGCCGCCGTCCATCGCTGTCTTGGGGAGCCGAGAGTCGCCAACCTTGGGCTTGACCACCAAGGCGACTCGTCACCGGTACTGGCGCGTGGCGAGTGGTCTTGCCGGCCGGTGATGGGCTATTCCGACCAGTTGAGGAACCGGGGACGTCTGTTTGGGCCACCGCGTTGACGGCGACGGCGCGGGCGATGACCTTCTTCTCGCGCTTCGTGTTGAAGCCCGTGAAGGTATGCAGCGCGCCGGCTACTTTGCCGAATTTTCCGCCGTTCGGCGGGTCGTTGTCGGTGTCTTCCCGCGCGTGCCTTCTCGATCTCCCGAGGGTGTGGCGTCGGCGTGGTGTGCGCGGGCTTTCCTTCCGCCGTGAAACGCACATGGTTGGTTAAGGAGGGCCGGGATCGAACCTTGGCTTGTTCTTGTAGTTCCCGCCATCGCTGCCGTTGCCCTCCGTCACGGCGGTAGCTCTTGGGGTCGCGTTATGCGTGCTCAGCTGGCGAAGTCGACTTCGCCCGTTGCGGGCGCTTTCGTGAGGCGAGTGCCGCTGTAGCGTAGGTCGGTTCGGCGGCCACCGTTGTCGCCTGCGCGGCGTTGTTCTCCGGACTCGTCGTCGACGCCTTGATTGGGATCCTCCTCGGCATCGCTTAGCGATCTCTAGGAGGTCGGGGATGTTGTCGAGTGTGCGGGCGTGTCGCTTGAGCTTGGCGACTAGAGGCTCAGAGCGGCACGAGGTCTTGAAGCAATGGATCGCGGTGTCCGGGTGGATGCCGACCGCTGTATGCAGCTCTTGCCACCGTTGGACCTGGGCTATGGTCGACTCGGGTCCCCGGACACATCGCCCGTGTCCTCGATGGTGGTGGCGCGGTGTAGGAGCACTCAAGTGCTCGACGGCGTCTCGCATTTCCTCCCGTGAGTCGACATCACCGGGGAGCGTGTTGATCCATTGCCCGCACGCCCCTCCATCATCGTGGGAGGTAACGGGCGCGTAGGTCACAGGACCCGCGATCCCCATTGCCATGAGGTATGTGTCGAGCCGCACCGCGGGGTCGTACGAGGAGTCGTATTTTTCGATCTCCTTTGGCGCCTTGAAGTTGGGTGGGTACTTTTCGCCTCGGATCATTGGTCCGAAGCACTTAGGCCCTAGTCGACTGAGCGACCCCATAGGCTCGCCATCACGGCGAGTAGTTAGGGTGTGCCGCAAGTCGTCGGGCTGGCGTGCGCGCCAGTTTTGGTTGTTGATGATGTGAGTGCGGCGCCGATTGGTTCTCCGTTAGCGGCGACGGTTGGTCGCCGCCTGGGATCGCAGGAGAGGCCGCATTCGCGGTCGGCGTTGAGCTGCAGGGCTCTGGCGGCGGGCAATTGAGGGTGTTTGCCACCGCTGGACGGCCGCTTGAGGCCGCCCTGCTTCCCGAGGAGCGCGAGTATACTCGCCCTTGCGAGTCGGCGCCTGCTTTTGCTGTTCCACGGCCTTCGCGAGTAGGGCCTCGACGCATTGGATTTAGGCGCGCCGCCGGTGGCCGTGATGCTATCGGCTGCCGCCGCTCGCCACGAGGTTATCCATCGGGTGGAGAATAGTGGGAGGCGTTAGCGTCTCGCCCCGCGAGGAGACGACTATCCGCGCTGGTCCTCGGGAGGTGCGGTTGGGTGGTGGTGGGCACCCATCGCCGCTGATCCCGGCGGGGCGGTTGCTTCCTCCCGTGGCGTTCTCTCACAGATTGCGCCGGCTATCTGCGCGCCGGGTCGCTTATCGTCGAAGTTCGTGGCGCCTGAGCGGTGGGGTTCAGCGTGACCGATCCGCCGCTGGTGGTAGCGCGACAGTTCGCGCTGTCACCGCCGAGGCGAAATTTTTCGCGCTGCCTCGCTTTGCGTCGCCCGCCAACTTCAGCGGAGTTCCTCGACCTCGTCGCCGTGGCATTAGGAGGGATCGGGTGGAGAAAGGGTCCTCCGGCGGATCGGTGCGTGGCCATGTAGGTCGCGCGTGGCGACCGGCACCGCCGTCGTGGAGGTCGGCGGAATTTTCCGACCCGAGTCGAATTCAAGATCCCGAGGATGGAGGGTCCTCGAAATCTCCCGCTGGAGACCGGACGATGGAGCCCGCGACGGCCGCGGTGATGGATCCGGCGAGTGACGCCGGTCGCCGAGTCGGCGTCGGTGAGGGCCGTCTTCTGCGGCGGCTGAGTTCTCGCCACGTTGTCGGGCCGAGTTGTACTCGGAGGCGGTGGTGGATCGTGCGGATCTGGCTCTCGGAGAGCCGATCACAGGCGTGGCGATCGCGGATGCGAGCCGAGTCCTCCGAGGCGGCGACGCCGGTGAGGCCGACGAAGAGGCTGATCGTGCCGATCGGCAGATCACGCCGCGGTGACGGGTCACGCCGCCGGACGTAGCTGCTCGGCAAGATCCGGAGCATCTCGCCGATCGCTATCATGCGGTGGCGACTGGCCTCGCTGATGGGCAGATTGGATCTCGCCGCGAACACCGCCAGATCGGCCTTGCCCCACGGTGGGCGCCATGTCGAGGGAATGACCACGCAGATGCCGCAATCGGCAGTAGTAGTAGAATGAGGGGCAGGCGGCCAGCCATCTGCGGTGCGAGATGAGGGCAAAGACACAGGGGTTTACCCAGGTTCGCCCCGGAGGGTAAAGACCTACTCCTGCTAGATTGTATTATGGAGGTGTTTACAATGGGCGAACTCGGCGACTAGGCGGCGAGTTGCTTGGGTGTATGAGGGAACGTGTCTCTACTCACCCCATAGGGAGGTTTATATAGGCTCACCTCCCCTAGGGTTTACATATCTCAACCGATTTGGTTACAACTTCGGTAATCATTCAACCTAGTCCGACTGGGCCTATCTGCTCGCCTGGGCCTTCAACTTCCAGTCGCCTGGTACCTCGCTGGGCTTTGATCCACTCGCCGTTATGCAGGCCCACTCGCCAGCCCTTGGGCCAGTCGGAAACGTCCCGCTGAGCATACCCCAGTAGGCGTATCCCCATCAAATAGGATTGATAGGAAACCCATACCAACAAGTTGCAACTTCTTTTCCGAAAGCTCATTCGAAAAGAACTCTAAGGTTAAGCGTGCTTGGCCTAGAGAAATTCTAGGATGGGTGACCGACCGGGAAGTGGGTAACCGGGTGCCCATGAGTGAGGACAAAGTGCGTAGAAAAGACTAGTGTTGGTCAGTGGGGCTAGTCTAGAGATCCTATTGAGCTGCGGCGATAGGCCGGTCCGGAGTAACCGGGGGTGTTACAAATTGGTATCAGAGCCGACCCTTGCGGTTAAACGAGCATGTGCGCGTCAGTGGCGGACATGTGGCGCATGACGCGTGTGGCCCGGAGTGGACACAACATGGCACATGTGCCGGCACTGGACGCACAGACGTGTGCCAAGAGGGGGCGTTCATGGCTTGTGGTTGATCGACGAGGACGTCGATCTTATAAGGGTGGGTGTATGTGAGACCCTGGCGCATGGCTCAATAGGATTGATAGGAAACCCATACCAAAAAGTTGCAAGTTCTTTTCCGGAATCTCATTCGAAAAGAACTCTAAGGTTAAGCATGCTTGGCCTAGAGCAATTCTAGGTTGGGTGACCGACCGGAAAGTGGGTAACCGGGTGCCCATGAGTGAGGACAAAGTGCGTAGAAAAGACTAGTGTTGGTCTGTGGGGCTACTCTAGAGATCCTATTGAGCTGCCAGAAGTGACAGCCGTCGGTCCGGAGTAATCGGGGGTGTTACAAATTGGTATCAGAGCCGACCCTAGCGGTTAAACGGGCGTGTGCGGGTCAGTGGTGGACATGTGGCGCATGGCGCGTGTGGCCCGGAGTGGACACGACATGGCACATGTCCCGGCACTGGACGCACAGACGTGTGCCAAGAGGGGACGTTCATGGCTTGTGGTTGATCGACGAGGAAGTCGATCTTATAAGGGTGGGTGTATGTGAGACCCTGGCGCATGGCTCAATAGGATTGATAGGAAACCCATACCAACAAGTTGCAACTTCTTTTCCGGAATCTCATTCGAAAAGAACTCTAAGGTTAAGCGTGCTTGGCCTAGAGCAATTCTAGGATGGGTGACCGACCGGGAAGTGGGTAACCGGGTGCCCATGAGTGAGGACAAAGTGCGTAGAAAAGACTAGTGTTGGTCTGTGGGGCTAGTCTAGAGATCCTATTGAGCTGCCAGTGACAAATGGCCGTCCGAGTAATCGGGGTGTTACAAATTGGTATCGAGCCGACCGCGTTAAACGCAGGCGTGGTCGATGGCGGACATGTGGCGATAGTGCGTGTGGCTGAGTGGACACGGCATGGCATGTGCCAGACTGGACGACAGACGGTGCCAAGAGGGGACGTTCATGGCTTGTGGTTGATCGACGAGGAAGTCGAACTTATAGGGGTGGGTGTATGTGAGACCCTGGCGCATGGCTCAATAGGATTGATAGGAAACCCATACCAACAAGTTGCAACTTCTTTTCCGGAAGCTCATTCGAAAAGAACTCTAAGGTTAAGCGTGCTTGGCCTAGAGCAATTCTAGGATGGGTGACCGACCGGGAAGTGGGTATCCGGGTGCCCATGAGTGAGGGCAAAGTGCGTAGAAAAGACTAGTGTTGGTCTGTGGGGCTAGTCTAGAAAACCTATTGAGCTGCCAGAAGGGACAGCCATCGGTCCGGAGTAACCGGGGGTGTTACAGCTACGCCGGGCTACCCCTATCAGAGGAACGTCTACGGGGTAGACGATCCGAGTGTGCACAGATCAGGGTTTCGCCGGAGGAATACCACGAGAACATCGGAATCAGATGAAAACTTGCATGTGTCCCTAGCATATGTGTGTGAGTGTGGTGAGAGGTTGGTATAGGTGCTTGCATGTGTCCCCCCTCACATGCATGCGCTCTAACCTAGAAGCGAAGGTTCTGGACCCGTATAAGGGGGAATCTCCCCGTTTAGGTGAAACCGGGTAGGATAGTGCCCCAACTTGTGAACCAACATGGTTTTATATCACCCTGTGACCTAAACAAACACAAAACAAGAGAGAATTACGCAGGGCTACCCCTGTCAGACGAAAGTCTAGGTGGGTAGATGATCCGAGTGTGCATAGATCGGGGTTTCGCCGGAGGAAGACCACGAGAACATCGGAATCAGATGAAAACTTGCATGTGTCCCTAGCATATGTGTGTGAGTGTGGTGAGAGGTTGGTATAGGTGCTTGCATGTGTCCCCATCGCATGCATGTGCTCTAACCTAGAAGCGAAGGTTCCGGACCCGTATAAGGGGGAATTTCCCCGTTGAGGTGAAACCGGGTAGGATTGTGCCCCAACTTGTGAACCAACATGGTTTTAAATAACCCTATGACCTAAACAAACACAAAACAAGAGAGAGCTACTGTGAGACCCTGGCGCATGGCTCAATAGGATTGATAGGAAACCCATACCAACAGGTTGCAACTTCTTTCCTAAGCTCATTCAAAATAACTCTAAGGTTAAGCTTGGCCTAGAGCAATTTAGGATGGGTGACCGACCGAAGTGGGTAACCGTGCCATGAGTGAGGACAAAGTGCGAGAAAAGACTAGTGTTGGTCCTGGGCTAGTCTAGAGATCCTATTGAGCTGCGAAGTGACAGCCGTCCGAGTAACCGGGTGTTACAAATTGGTATCGAGCCGACCTTGCGGTTAAACGGGCGCAGCGGGTCACATGACATGTGGCGCATGGCTGTGGCCCAGTGGACACGATGGCACATGTGCTTAAGACCGGACGCAGACGTGTGCCAAGAGGGGACGTTCATGGCTTGTGGTTGATCGACGAGGACGTCGATCTTATAATGGTGGGTGTATGTGAGACCCTGGCGCATGGCTCAATAGGATTGATAGGAAACCCATACCAAAAAGTTGCAACTTCTTTTCCGGAATCTCATTCGAAAGAACTCTAAGGTTAAGCGTGCTTGGCCTAGAGCAATTCTAGGATGGGTGACCGACCGGGAATTGGGTAACCGGGTGCCCATGAGTAAGGACAAAGTGCGTAGAAAAGACTAGTGTTGGTCTGTGGGGCTAGTCTAGAGATCCTATTGAGCTGCCAGAAGTGACAGCCGTCGGTCCGGAGTAATCGGGGGTGTTACAAATTGGTATCAGAGCCAACCCTCGCGGTTAAGCAACGTGTCAAGTGTCGATGGCGGACATGTGGCGCATAGTGCGTGTGGCCCGGAGTGGACACGGCATGGCACATGTGCCGGCACTGGACGCATAGACGTGTGCCAAGAGGGGACGTTCATGGCTTGTGGTTGATCGACGAGGAAGTCGAACTTATAGGGGTGGGTGTATGTGAGACCCTGGCGCATGGCTCAATAGGATTGATAGGAAACCCATACCAACAAGTTGCAACTTTTTCCTAAGCTCATTGAAAGAACTCTAAGGTTAAGCGTGCTTGGCCTAGAGCAATTCTAGGATGGGTGACCGACCGAAGTGGGTAACCGGTGCCCATGAGTGAGGGCAAAGTCGAGAAAAGACTAGTGTTGGTCCGTGGCTAGTCTAGAAACCTATTGAGCTGCCGAGTGACAGTCGGTCCCGAGTAACCGGGGTGTTACCACGCCGGCTACCTCGTGGGAGGAACGTCACGGTAGACGATCCGAGTGTGCATGATCGGTTTCACGAGGTAGACCACGAGAACATCTAATCAGATGAAAACTTGCATGTGTCCCTAGCATATGTGTGTGAGTGTGGTGAGAGGTTGGTATAGGTGATTGCATGTGTCCCCCTCGCATGCATGCGCCTAACCTAGAAGCGAAGGTTCGGACCAGATAAGGGGAATCTCCCGCTTAGGTGAAACCGGTAGGAAAGTGCCCCAACTTGTGAACCAACATGGTTTTACATCACCCTTGACCTAAACAAACACAAAACAAGAGAGAGCTACGCCATTACCCCCTGTCAGAGGAACGTCTAGGGGGGTAGACGATCCGAGTGTGCACAGATCTGGGTTTCGCCAGAGGAAGACCACGAGAACATCGGAATCAGATGAAAACTTGCATGTCCCTAGCATATGTGTGTGAGTGTGGTGAGAGGTTGGTATAGGTGCTTGCATGTGTCCCTCGCATGCATGCATGCGCCTAACCTCAGCGAAGGTTCCAGACCAGAGCAAGGGGAATCTCCCCATCCTGGTGAAACCGGGTAGGATTGTGCCCCAACTTGTGAACCAACATGGTTTTAAATCACCCTATGACCTAAACAAACACAAAACAAGAGAGACCTACGCCGGGCTACCCCTGTCAGAGGAACGTCTACAGGGGTAGACGATCCGAGTGTGCACAGATCAGGGTTTCGCCGGAGGAAGACCACGAGAACATCGGAATCAGATGAAAACTTGCATGTGTCCCTAGCATATGTGTGTGAGTGTGGTGAGAGGTTGGTATAGGTGCTTGCATGTGTCCCCCTCACATGCATGCGCTCTAACCTAGAAGCGAAGGTTCTGGACCCGTATAAGGGGGAATCTCCCCGTTTAGGTGAAACCGGGTAAGATAGTGCCCCAAATTGTGAACCAACATGGTTTTACATCACCCTATGACCTAAATTAACACAAAAAAAGAGAGAGCTACGCCGGGCTACCCTTGTCAGAGGAACGTCTATGGGGGTAGACGATCCGAGTGTGCACAGATCAGGGTTTCGCCGGAGGAAGACCACGAGAACATCGGAATCAGATGAAAACTTGCATGTGTCCCTAGCATATGTGTGTGAGTGTGGTGAGAGGTTGGTATAGGTGCTTGCATGTGTCCCTCCTCGCATGCATGTGCTCTAACCTAGAGGCGAAGGTTCAACCCAGATAAGGGGAATCTCCCGTTACGTGAAGCCGGGTAGGATTGTGCCCCAACTTGTGAACCAACATGGTTTTAAATCAACCTATGACCTAAACAAACACAAAACAAGAGAGAGCTATTGTGAGACCCTGGCGCATAGATCAATAGGGTTGATAGGAAACCCATACCAACAAGTTGCAACTTTTCTAAGCTCATTCGAAAAGAACTCTAAGGTTAAGCGTGCTTGGCCTAGAGCAATTCTAGGATGGGTGACCGACCGGGAAGTGGGTAACCGGGTGCCCATGAGTGAGGACAAAGTGCGTAGAAAAGACTAGTGTTGGTCTGTGGGGCTAGTCTAGAGATCCTATTGAGCTGCCAGAAGTGACAGCCGTCGGTCCGGAGTAACCGGGGGTGTTACAAATTGGTATCAGAGCCGACCCTTGCGGTTAAACGGGCGTGTGCGGGTCAGTGGCGGACATGTGGCGCATGGCGCGTGTGGCCCGGAGTGGACACGGCATGGCACATGTGCCGGCACTGGACGCACAGACGTGTGCCAAGAGGGGACGTTCATGGCTTATGGTTGATCGACGAGGACGTCGATCTTATAAGGGTGGGTGTATGTGAGACCCTGGCGCATGGCTCAATAGGATTGATAGGAAACCCATACCAACAAGTTGCCACTTCTTTTTCGGAAGCTCATTCGAAAAGAACTCTAAGGTTAAGCGTGCTTGGCCTAGAGCAATTCTAGGATGGGTGACCGACCGGGAAGTTGGTAACCGGGTGCCCATGAGTGAGGACAAAGTGCGTAGAAAAGACTAGTGTTGGTCTGTGGGGCTAGTCTAGAGATCCTATTGAGCTGCCAGAAGTGACAGCCATCGGTCCGGAGTAACCGGGGGTGTTACAGCTACGCCGGGCTACCCCTGTCAGAGGAACGTCTACGGGGGTAGACGATCCGAGTGTGCACAGATCAGGGTTTCGCCGGAGGAAGACCACGAGAACATCGGAATCAGATGAAAACTTGCATGTGTCCCTAGCATATGTGTGTGAGTGTGGTGAGAGGTTGGTATAGGTGATTGCATGTGTCCCTAGCATATGTGTGTGAGTGTGGTGAGAGGTTGGTATAGGTGATTGCATGTGTCCCCCCTCGCATGCATGCGCTCTAACCTAGAAGCGAAGGTTCTGGACCCGTATAAGGGGGAATCTCCCCGTTTAGGTGAAACCGGGTAGGATAGTGCCCCAACTTGTGAACCAACATGGTTTTACATCACCCTATGACCTAAAAAAACACAAAACAAGAGAGAGCTACGCCGGGCTATCCTGTGAGGAACGTCTAGGGGTAGACGATCCGAGTGTGCACAGATCGTGATTTCACGAGGAAGACCACGAACATCGTAATCGATGAAAACTTGCATGTGTCCCTAGCATATGTGTGTGAGTGTGGTGAGAGGTTGGTATAGGTGCTTGCATGTGTCCCCTCGCATGCATGCGCCTAACCTAGAAGCGAAGGTTCCGGACCAGATAAGGGGAATCTCCCGTTTAGGTCAAACCGGTAGGATTGTGCCCGAACTTGTGAACCAACATGGTTTTACATCACCCTATGACCTAAACAAACACAAAACAAGAGAGATATGCCGGCTACCTCAGAGGAACGTCTACGGGGGTAGACGATCCGAGTGTGCACAGATCATGGTTTCGCCGGAGGAAGACCACGAGAACATCGAAATCAGATGAAAACTTGCATGTGTCCCTAGCATATGTGTGTGAGTGTGGTGAGAGGTTGGTATAGGTGATTGCATGTGTCCTGTGGCATCCCGCAAAACCACTACTAGAAAATCGCGTTAAATTTGTGCATTGCATCGTCATCATCATGCATTGTTTGCCAAACTATTTTCGCAAAGCCGTTTTGTTTCTAAAACGCCCCGTCTTTTATTCAAACGCCAAAACCGGGCCCCCGGAATATGTTGTTTTGGCCGCTATCGGTTTGCAGACGGCCCGTTTAAATCAAATCAAATATTTATTTATTTTGGCCGGAGCAGTCGAACGGGCCGACCGACCCGAACGACCGCCCCAGATTTTTAAAAAACGGTCCAGCTGTACCGCCCTTCTAATCCTATTCTCACCCAGCTAA
This sequence comes from Avena longiglumis, assembly GCA_030063025.1. Classification (NCBI taxonomy): domain Eukaryota; kingdom Viridiplantae; phylum Streptophyta; class Magnoliopsida; order Poales; family Poaceae; genus Avena; species Avena longiglumis. The sequence continues at coordinate 99,829,939 of CP125975.1, forward strand.
CCTACCCAACCATCCCTCCACCTCACCCGGGCCAATGGCCATGCGCCACCTCGGTATCCCTTTCCCCTACCCAACCCGGCGATGCCACGTGGCCCTCCTCTCTCTCCCTACCCTCTCTCTCCACCTCTCAGCACACACGCACTAACGCACACAAGCCCACCCCGCGCGCACGCCAGCTAACCGCCTCCCCTGGGCCACCCTGTCCCCACCTACCGCGTCTTCCCCGTGCCTTCCTCCGGCCCCCACGCCCACCTCTCCCTTCTTCCTCTCACGCCACCCGCTTGACCCTCCGCTAGCTCCGCCACACGCCCTCTCGTCGCCTCCGCTGCTGCTCCACCTTCCCCGCCCTCGCTCGCCGCCTCAGCGACCTCGGCCCCGCCCGCCTCCGACACCAACCGTCCCGCCGCCCGAGCTCAGGCCCGCCACCCGACGCTGCTCCACCTGCCGCCGCCTCTCTTCAACCTCACAGGCCACCTCCCCGAGCATCCCTCGCCGCCCGCCCAGCCTCGCGCCTCGCGTCGGCCCAAGCCCGCCGCAGAGCACCGCCGTTCGCTGCGCCCGATCCGCGCCTGCCACCTCCGTCGATCCTCGCCAGCCGCTTCCCAGCGCCCTCCGCGGCGCTGTGGCCGCCTGCCCTCCGACCGTCGCTGCAACCCGCCGCCACCAGGGAACCGCTGCCCGTCTGCCGCCGCCTTCCTGCGCTGGCCCTCAGTTACCGCGCCGCCCGGCCTCAAGAACCCCGCGAAGTCGCCCGCTCGCCCTCGCCCGCCGGCAGCTGCCTCGCTATGGTCGCGCGAGTTGCCCGAGCTTGGCTTCTGCCGCCTCGCCGTAGCACCGGGCGGTCGACCGCCGAGGCCACGCTACCGTCCTCGTATCTGTTGTGTTCGTGGTCTTGCTGTAGTTTCTTCTTCTTGATGGATCTTTTTCCCGGCAGCCTCGGTGTAATAGCTGTTGGTGAGCTGAGTTGTTGTTTTGGTGCCGTTTGGGGATGATGCGCAAAAGGATGCGGACAAGGTGATGTCTGTGAGAAACATTGTGTGGCTTCGCTCAAAGATCCCGACAACCGAACCCAAGTTCGCCATCGACACCAAAGACCCTAGGAAAGCCATCGAGGTGAAATCGACAAGATCTACCTCACGGTGCGGCGAACCCCGGGCCCGGAGCATCCTGGACACCCAGATCTACCCATGACCGATCAAGACCCGAAGACCGATCCCGCCGAACGTCAAGATCTTCAATCGGAATTCGAGGACGCCGAGATTCCGGTACGACAAGCACTTCGCCGCGGACCCGACAAGAACTTCGCAACGTCAAGATCGACACCGACCAGTAGAATCCGATGCGCCCCCGGCGCCAACCAAGTCCTGCTGCCGCGGATACGCCAAGACCTACCTCCGACATCCGAGAATGTATCCGACAAGACCCTAACCCCCGGAGTTCGAGAACGACCCCGGAACCCCAAGTCCGTCGAACCCTGAACCCTGAACGACCCCGAACCCCGGAAACCCCAAGATCTGCTGAACCCTAAATGTGTGACCCTTTCCTCGATACCCTATTTTATAATAACATAACAACTTGTTGCATATTTAATTGTCATCTCGCATGCACATCTGTGGCTTGGGGGCCTTATGCCGATTCACCTAATAATTAAATATGGGGCCCATATGCGGGCAAATCTCGTCTCATATTGGCCTCATTTAAACTTGAGTAGCGAACCCGTATCATCTTTTGGCCATGTTAATACAACATTTAATATGCGGGGTTTCTAAATAACATGAACCATCTAATTAATTGCCGGGACCCCGGTTCCGCTTAATATGACCTAATTGCACCGCATCTTTGCCATGCCATACATCATGCATGCATCATGCCGATCTTCTGCCGTGTATTAAATATTGCATCCGTGTTTATTCTAGTGGTTTGCTTCTTCATGGATAAGGCCGATGAGTGGATGTGAGCGTCGCCCGATCTTCTGTTGAACCTTCGGCAATGTTTTCAAAGTAGCATCTCCTTTCCACCTATCTTACTTTTATAGTATTTACTTCCCTCCTGTTGATCTATTGCTATCTGTTGCGATGCTTTAGTTTCGCACTGATATTCCCCGCAGCCCTATATTGCCTTGGACACACCCTATTACCCGTTGTTTGGTAGATAGTTGGACTTATGTCGTAGTCGCTTGCTCAAGTCTTTGCGTGTCGTCATATGCCACAGCTGTCGATGTATTGCCGCATGTTGATGTTGGAGATGATCCTAGTTTTACTTATTGTTCACTTTACTTTTGTTTAACAACTAAAATTGAATAAGCAGAGGCATCGGTGGGTGATAGATAATATTTGGTTTCGAACGCCCACTTGTCCCGTAAGACCCCGAGTACTTGATACTGTTCCTTGATTTTATGCGCTATCCACATCCGGAGGTATATGGGACCCCCGAGCGAGCTTGATTCATTCTTATTTCTTGGGGCCACAAACTAGTTTGAGGTTTTATTTACGATCCTGCTTATGCCATGTTTTACCGCTTTATTTACGATTGTGCGAGGTACCACATCGCTGTTAGGATCGGACCACGATTTCGGTGTCGACAAGCCCCGCTTGGGGTTCCCCGTTCACAGCCGTCCGCCAAACCTTGAGGCCGTCTCGAGCTTGCTTACTCGCTATGGTTCTACTTAAGGGTGGCCCCCAAATATTTCTAATCTGTGATTGTTCACCGTGAAAGCCTCGTTGGGTTTTGATTTGGTTTTTCCGAGGTTGATCGGCGTGTGTTGCTATTGGTGCACCGCCGGTAAAACTTTCAAAGCCGTGTCCGCGGATATGGACGACTTGGAGCACAGATCTCGATCATAGACAAGCATAACTAAAGTATCGCTCTAAATTTGACTTATAATGACTAGTAATCAGCTTCACTATAATGGAATGGCTAATTAATACTGCCCACAATTGCTTGTTTGGTTGTCGCTTGCGACAACTGTATCTGACTAGTAAGTATTGCAACTACAACGAATTGGCTGAATAAAAGTACCAACCACTGCTGGGTTTTGGGTTTATCTCATGCTATCTGTATCTGATTAGTAATTGTTGCAACTATAACTGAATGGTTAACTAAAAGTGCCCACTGCTTATGTTATCAGGACGATTATCTATACCTGACTAGTAATTGCTGCAACTATGACTGAATAAGTAAAACTGCCAACTGTGTGAGTTCCTCGGTTGACTTCCTCGTTTGGTCTCGAGGGGGAAACACGTGATGGGTTTGTTTGGTGCTAGCTTCAGTTGAATCCGTTAGGTCATTCTTATCCTCTCTCGATATCCGCCATTGTATCGAGTCTCTATAGGTTGTTTAGTGCATCACCGCCGCTCACCACCATACCTATGTAGGCGAGGTCCGCCGAATTCTAGCCTCGCCGTGTACTGGCCTCAGTACTGACGCTCCTTCTTTGTTTTCTGCTTTGCCCTTGGTCGGCACCCCTTTGTTAAGCAGGTTTCGAGATCGACGTCGTTAGGTGGTTACCCTTCCGCTTGGCACGGCAGGGTTATGGACGCCATTGGTTATCCTTCGGGCTCTTAGCCCCATTTGCATCTTGTCCGTAGTCGACGCCTATCGCTTCCAAGGTGATTTGGATCTTTGTATAATATATCTGCACTCTTGACTCTTTGAGTCGTCATATATATATCTGCTCATGGGTCCCATCGCGAATGTTGGGTAATGTTATTACTTCGCTTTCCACCCGCACGAAAGTGCTGGTGAGCACCTTTGAATCGTTTCTATGCGGGTTTGGTGAATTTTGCCCAAACTTGCATAGGTCCGACTCGAGGGTGCGCAGAGTGGTATCGAGCTCAGCGATGATACCACAAGTCCAAATCGAGGTTAACCTAGCTAACGGCCGAAGTAGAGTGTCAAAACTATTTTTGAAAATCGGTTGGATAGTTCTGATTAGGTCTGATTTTACTCCTTACCCCTCTGCTATTCCCCCTCTTATCTCGACGTGTTTTGAACCTGCTCTCTTATCTTTCTTCGAGTCCAGGATCTCTCGTGGTGGGTTTTCCGTCGTACCTTCAGGGTCTCGCTTCCTTCTTTGTTAACGGTGCTCCCCCATCCGGTGTTCAAGCTGCCTGATGAATCCGTCTACGGTGTTACCATCCTGTATTCCTTGTTTGTTCCTTCCGGTGTTTTCCGACGCGACGACATCTCTACCCCAGCTCCGATGCAGAGTCTGCATCACTTCTTTGATCCGAACCTCGCTTGTCGAGATCTTGATCAATCCGAGGGTTGGTTGCATAATCTGTCTATTCGTGTACAGGGTAATGCTTTGAGTGCGGGATGGAGTCGCGACCATACCACTACTCTTATCATTTGCTCGGTATATTGAATAGTGGATCGATGCAATTTTACTCCTTCCATGAAAGTTAGAGGTGACCTTACCTTTAACTTCGCCCGTGTTTATCCGGAGTGCTCTCGATGATCAGGGACAACGACCTCTTGTTAGTGGTGTCGCGAGGATCTACACGAAGCGAGAAGACGCAGATCGCCGACCTTCCTTCCGGTACCATGAGGCGGATCTCGAGGGCGAGATCCCTTGTTAGTGGTGTCGAATTGTGGCATCCCGCAAAACCACTACTAGAAAATCGCGTTAAATTTGTGCATTGCATCGTCATCATCATGCATTGTTTGCCAAACTATTTTCGCAAAGCCGTTTTGTTTCTAAAACGCCCCGTCTTTTATTCAAACGCCAAAACCGGGCCCCCGGAATATGTTGTTTTGGCCGCTATCGGTTTGCAGACGGCCCGTTTAAATCAAATCAAATATTTATTTATTTTGGCCGGAGCAGTCGAACGGGCCGACCGACCCGAACGACCGCCCCAGATTTTTAAAAAAACGGTCCAGCTGTACCGCCCTTCTAATCCTATTCTCACCCAGCTAACCTACCCAACCATCCCTCCACCTCACCCGGGCCAATGGCCATGCGCCACCTCAGCTATCCCCTTTCCCCTAACCAACCCGGCGATGCCACGTGGCCCTCCTCTCTCTCCCTACCCTCTCTCTCCACCTCTCAGCACACACGCACTAACGCACACAAGCCCACCCCGCGCGCACGCCAGCTAACCGCCTCCCCTGGGCCACCCTGTCCCCACCTACCGCGTCTTCCCCGCACTCGTCTTCCTCCGGCGCTCCCCACGCCCGCACCTCTCCCTTCTTCCTCTGCGCTCACCTCGCCCCGCCAGCGACCCCCTCCTGCGCGCTAGCTCCTCCGCCTCATCGCCAGCAGGCCTTCCTTCCTCGCACCCCGCCCGCTGCTCCACCTTCCCGCGCTCCCCGCTGCTCGCAGCCTGACCCGCCCGCCTCCCGACACCAACCGCCCCTTGCCGAGCTCGACCGCCACCCGACGCGGCTCCACCAATGCCGCCGCTCTCTCTTCAACCTCACAGCCACCTCCCCGCCAGCATCCTCGCCGCCTCCGAACCTCGAGCCTCGCCTCGCCGCCCAAGCCCGCCGCCCCGAGCACCACCGCTGTTCGCCGCGCCACCGATCCTCGCGCCTCGCCGATCTCGCGCCCGCTCCGCGCCCTCCCGGCGGCGCTGTGGCCGCTGCCCTCCGACCGTCGCTGCAACCCGCCGCCACTGTCCCGCCGCCGCCGGGCCTTCTCTCGCGTGTCCTGCGCGTCCTCGAGCCACGACCAAGGCCGCCCGGCCTCCTCAAGAACCCCATGAAGCCGCTTCGCCGGCTTCCGCCGCTGCTGGCAGCGCTCCCTCTGCTTAAGTCGCGTGCGAAGTTGCCCGAGCTTGGCCTCTGCCTCCCTGGCCGTGTGCACCGGGCGGCTCGACCGTCGAGGCCACGCTTTGTCCCTCGTATCCTGTTGTGTTCGTGTGCTGTAGTTTCTTCTTGATGGATCTTTTTCCGGCAGCTCGGTGTAATAGCTGTTGGTGAGCTGAGTTGTTGTTTTGGTGCCGTTTGGGGATGATGCAAAAGGATGCGACAAGGTGATGTCTGTGAGAAACATTGTGTTTCATCAAAGATCCCGACAACCGAACCCAAGTTCGCCATCGACACCAAAGACCCTAGGAAAGCCATCGGTGAAATCGACAAGATCTACCTCACGGTGCGGCGAACCCCGGGCCCGGAGCATCCTGGACACCCAGATCTACCGGCGACCCGATCAAGACCCGAAGACCGATCCCGCCGAACGTCAAGATCTTCAATCGGAATTCGAGGACGCCGAGATTCCGGCGACAAACACCGCATGACCCGACAAGAACTTCATAGCGTCAAGATCGACACACCGGTAGAATCCGATGCGCCAACAAGTCTGCTGCCGCGGATACGCCAAGACCTACCTCCGACATCCGAGAATGTGTCCGACAAGACCCTAACCCCCGGAGTTCGAGAACGACCCCGGAACCCCAAGTCCGTCAACCAACCTCGACCCAACCGAAACCCCAAGATCTGCTGAACCCTAAATGTGTGACCCTTTCCTCGATACCTATTTTATAATAACATAACAACTTGTTGCATATTTAATTGTCATCTCGCATGCACATCTGTGGCTTGGGGGCCTTATGCCGATTCACCTAATAATTAAATATGGGGCCCATATGCGGGCAAATCTCGTCTCATATTGGCCTCATTTAAACTTGAGTAGCGAACCCGTATCATCTTTTGGCCATGTTAATACAACATTTAATATGCGGGGTTTCTAAATAACATGAACCATCTAATTAATTGCCGGGACCCCGGTTCCGCTTAATATGACCTAATTGCACCGCATCTTTGCCATGCCATACATCATGCATGCATCATGCCGATCTTCTGCCGTGTATTAAATATTGCATCCGGTGTTTATTCTAGTGGTTTGCTTCTTCGCGGATAAGGCCGATGAGTGGATGTGAGCGTCGCCCGATCTTCGGTTGAACCTTCGGCAATGTTTTCAGGCGAGCATCTCCCTCTTTCCACCTATCTTACTTTTATAGTATTTACTTCCCTCCTGTTGATCTATTGCTATCTGTGTTGCGATGCTTTAGTTTCCGTACCTGTGATATTCCCTGCAGCCCTATATTGCCTTGGACACACCCTATTACCTGTTGTTTGGTAGATAGTTGGACTTGCGTGTCGTAGTCGCTTGCTCAAGTGTCGCTATGCGTCGCCATATGCCACGATTGCTGATGTATTGCCGCATGTTGATGTTGGAGATGATCCTAGTTTTACTTATTGTTCACTTTACTTTTGTTTAACAACTAAAATTGAATAAGCAGAGGCATCGGTGGGTGATAGATAATATTTGGTCAACGCCCACTTGTGTCCCGTAAGACCCCGAGTACTTGATAATTGCTCCTTGATTTTGCGCTATCCACATCCGGAGGTATATGGGACCCCCGAGCGAGCTTGATTCATTCTTATTTCTTGGGGCCACAAACTAGTTTGAGGTTTTATTTACGATCCGTACTTATGCCATGTTTTACCGCTTTATTTACGACAGCGAGGTAACGCACATCGCATCGCTTAGGATCGGACCACGATTTCGCGGTGTCGACAAGCCCCGCTTGGGGTTCCCAGTTCACACCGTCCCGCCAAACCTTGAGGCCGCCTCGAGCTTGCTTACTCCGCGGGTTCTACTTAAGGTGGCCCCTGAAATATTCTGAATCCTGTGATTGTTCACCGTGAAAGCCTCGTTGGTTTTGATTTGGTTTTCCGAGGTTGATCGGCGTGTGTTGCTATTGGTGCACCCCGCCGGTAAAACTTTCTCAAAGCCGTGTCCGCGGATATGGACGACTTGGAGCACAAGATCTCGATCATAGACAAGCATAACTAAAGTTTACCGCTCTAAATTTGACTTATAATGACTAGTAATCAGCTTCACTATAATGGAATGGCTAATTAATACTGCCCACAATTGCTTGTTTGGTTGTCGCCATGCAATCAGACGACTAGTAAGTATTGCAACTACAACGAATTGGCTGAATAAAAGTACCAACCACCGCTGGTTTTGGGTTTATCTCATGCTATCTCAGTCGATTAGTAATTGTTGCAACTATAACCGAATGGTTAACTAAAAGTGCCCATCGCTTATGTTATCGTGACGATTATCTATACCGACTAGTAATTGCAACTATGACTGAATAAGTAAAACCGCCAACCGTGAGTTCTCGGTTGACTTCCTCGCTTGGTCTCGAGGGGAAACACGGATGGGTTTGTTTGGTGCTAGCTTCGTTGAATCCGGTTAGGTCATTCTTATCCTCTCGATATCCGCCGCTTGTATCGAGTCTCTATAGGTTGTTTAGTGCATCTTTGGCCGCCGCCACCCACCATACCTATGTAGGCGAGGACCGCTGATAGCCTCGCCGTAATCGCTCGTGATCGACGCCTCCTTCTTTGTTTTCTGCTTTGCCCTTTGTCGGGCCCCTTTGTTAAGCGGTGTTTCGAGATCGACGTTAGCGTGGTTACCCTTCCGCTTGGCTCAGGGTTATGGACGCCATTGGTTATCCTTCAGGGCTCTTAGCCCCATTTGCATCTTGTCCGTAGTCGGACGCTCTATCGTTTCCAAGGTGATTTGGATCTTTGTATAATATATCTGTACTCTTGACTCTTTGAGTCGCTGTTATATATATCTGTTCTGTGGGTCCCATCGCGGGCTGTTGGGTAATGTTATTACTTCGTTTTCCACCCGCACGAAAGTGCCTGGTGGGCACCTTTGAATCGTTTCTATGCGGGTTTGGTGAATTTTGCCCAAACTTGCATAGGTCCGATTCTGAGGGTGTTACATGTCCCCCTCGCATCCATGCGCTCTAACCTAGAAGCGAAGGTTCCGGACCCGTATAAGGGGGAATCTCCCTGTTCTGGTGAAACCGGGTAGGATTGTGCCCCAACTTGTGAACCAACATGGTTTTACATCACCCTATGACCTAAACAAACACAAAACAAGAGAGAGCTACGCCGGGCTACCCCTGTCAGAGGAACGTCTACGGGGGTAGACGATCCGAGTGTGCACAGATCAGGGTTTCGCCGGAGGAAGACCACGAGAACATCGGAATCAGATGAAAACTTGCATGTGTCCCTAGAATATGTGTGTGAGTGTGGTGAGAGGTTGGTATAGGTGCTTGCATGTGTCCCCATCGCATGCATGTGCTCTAACCTAGAAGCGAAGGTTCTGGACCCGTATAAGGGGGAATTTCCCCGTTGAGGTGAAACCGGGTAGGATTGTGCCCCAACTTGTGAACCAACATGGTTTTAAATAACCCTATGACCTAAACAAACACAAAACAAGAGAGAGCTACTGTGAGACCCTGGCGCATGGCTCAATAGGATTGATAGGAAACCCATACCAACAGGTTGCAACTTCTTTTCCGGAAGCTCATTCGAAAATAACTCTAAGGTTAAGCGTGCTTGGCCTAGAGCAATTTAGGATGGGTGACCGACCGGGAAGTGGGTAACCGGGTGCCATGAGTGAGGACAAAGTGCGTAGAAAAGACTAGTGTTGGTCTGTGGGGCTAGTCTAGAGATCCTATTGAGCTGCCAGAAGTGACAGCCGTCGGTCCGGAGTAACCGGGGGTGTTACAAATTGGTATCAGAGCCGACCCTTGCGGTTAAACGGGCGTGGGTCGATGGCGGACATGTGGCGCATGGCGCTGTGGCCGGAGTGGACACGGCATGGCACATGTGCGCAGAGACGCCGCACGTGTGCCAAGAGGGACGTTCATGGTTAGGTTGATCGACGAGGACGTCGATCTTATAATGGTGGGTGTATGTGAGACCCTGGCGCATGGCTCAATAGGATTGATAGGAAACCCATACCAAAAAGTTGCAACTTCTTTTCCGGAATCTCATTTGAAAGAACTCTAAGGTTAAGCGTGCTTGGCCTAGAGCAATTCTAGGATGGGTGACCGACCGGGAAGTGGGTAACCGGGTGCCCATGAGTAAGGACAAAGTGCGTAGAAAAGACTAGTGTTGGTCTGTGGGGCTAGTCTAGAGATCCTATTGAGCTGCCAGGCGACACCGGTCCGGAGTAATCGGGGGTGTTACAAATTGGTATCAGAGCCGACCCTCGCGGTTAAACGGGCGTGTGCGGGTCAGTGGCGGACATGTGGCGCATGGCGCGTGTGGCCCGGAGTGGACACGGCATGGCACATGTGCCGGCACTGGACGCATAGACGTGTGCCAAGAGGGGACGTTCATGGCTTGTGGTTGATCGACGAGGAAGTCGAACTTATAAGGGTGGGTGTATGTGAGACCCTGGCGCATGGCTCAATAGGATTGATAGGAAACCCATACCAACAAGTTGCAACTTCTTTTCCGGAAGCTCATTCGAAAAGAACTCTAAGGTTAAGCGTGCTTGGCCTAGAGCAATTCTAGGATGGGTGACCGACCGGGAAGTGGGTAACCGGGTGCCCATGAGTGAGGGCAAAGTGCGTAGAAAAGACTAGTGTTGGTCTGTGGGGCTAGTCTAGAAAACCTATTGAGCTGCCAGAAGTGACAGCCGTCGGTCCGGAGTAACCGGGGGTGTTACAGCTACGCCGGGCTACCCCTGTCAGAGGAACGTCTACGGGGTAGACGATCCGAGTGTGCACAGATCAGGGTTTCGCCGGAGGTAGACCACGAGAACATCGGAATCAGATGAAAACTTGCATGTGTCCCTAGCATATGTGTGTGAGTGTGGTGAGAGGTTGGTATAGGTGATTGCATGTGTCCCCCCTCGCATGCATGCGCTCTAACCTAGAAGCGAAGGTTCTGGACCCGTATAAGGGGGAATCTCCCCGTTTAGGTGAAACCGGGTAGGAAAGTGCCCCAACTTGTGAACCAACATGGTTTTACATCACCCTTTGACCTAAACAAACACAAAACAAGAGAGAGCTACGCCAGGCTACCCCTGTCAGAGGAACGTCTAGGGGGGTAGACGATCCGAGTGTGCACAGATCAGGGTTTCGCCAGAGGAAGACCACGAGAACATCGGAATCAGATGAAAACTTGCATGTCCCTAGCATATGTGTGTGAGTGTGGTGAGAGGTTGGTATAGGTGCTTGCATGTGTCCCCCCTCGCATGCATGCGCTCTAACCTCGAAGCGAAGGTTCCAGACCTGTATAAGGGGGAATCTCCCCATCCTGGTGAAACCGGGTAGGATTGTGCCCCAACTTGTGAACCAACATGGTTTTAAATCACCCTATGACCTAAACAAACACAAAACAAGAGAGACCTACGCCGGGCTACCCCTGTCAGAGGAACGTCTACAGGGGTAGACGATCCGAGTGTGCATGCATCGTGGTTTCACGAGGAAGACCACGAGAACATCTAATCAGATGAAAACTTGCATGTGTCCCTAGCATATGTGTGTGAGTGTGGTGAGAGGTTGGTATAGGTGCTTGCATGTGTCCCCCTCACATGCATGCGCTCTAACCTAGAAGCGAAGGTTCTGGACCCGTATAAGGGGGAATCTCCCCGTTTAGGTGAAACCGGGTAAGATAGTTCCCCAAATTGTGAACCAACATGGTTTTACATCACCCTATGACCTAAATTAACACAAAACAAGAGAGAGCTACGCCGGGCTACCCCTGTCAGAAGAACGTCTATGGGGTAGACGATCCGAGTGTGCACAGATCAGGGTTTCGCCGGAGGAAGACCACGAGAACATCGGAATCAGATGAAAACTTGCATGTGTCCCTAGCATATGTGTGTGAGTGTGGTGAGAGGTTGGTATAGGTGCTTGCATGTGTCCCTCCTCGCATGCATGTGCTCTAACCTAGAAGCGAAGGTTCCGAACCCGTATAAGGGGGAATCTCCCCGTTCTGGTGAAACCGGGTAGGATTGTGCCCCAACTTGTGAACCAACATGGTTTTAAATCAACCTATGACCTAAACAAACACAAAACAAGAGAGAGCTATTGTGAGACCCTGGCGCATAGATCAATAGGGTTGATAGGAAACCCATACCAACAAGTTGCAACTTCTTTTCCGGAAGCTCATTCGAAAAGAACTCTAAGGTTAAGCGTGCTTGTCCTAGAGCAATTCTAGGATGGGTGACCGACCGGGAAGTGGGTAAACGGGTGCCCATGAGTGAGGACAAAGTGCGTAGAAAAGACTAGTGTTGGTCTGTGGGGCTAGTATAGAGATCCTATTGAGCTGCCAGAAGTGACAGCCGTCGGTCCGGAGTAACCGGGGGTGTTACAAATTGGTATCAGAGCCGACCCTTGCGGTTAAACGGGCGTGTGCGGGTCAGTGGCGGACTTGTGGCGCATGGCGCGTGTGGCCCGGAGTGGACACGGCATGGCACATGTGCCGCAGACCTGACGCACGCAGCCAAGAGGGGACGTTCATGGCTTATGGTTGATCGACGAGGACGTCGATCTTATAAGGGTGGGTGTATGTGAGACCCTGGCGCATGGCTCAATAGGATTGATAGGAAACCCATACCAACAAGTTGCCACTTCTTTTTCGGAAGCTCATTCGAAAAGAACTCTAAGGTTAAGCGTGCTTGGCCTAGAGCAATTCTAGGATGGGTGACCGACCGGGAAGTTGGTAACCGGGTGCCCATGAGTGAGGACAAAGTGCGTAGAAAAGACTAGTGTTGGTCTGTGGGGCTATTCTAGAGATCCTATTGAGCTGCCAGAAGTGACAGCCATCGGTCCGGAGTAACCGGGGTGTTCTGACACGCGAGCTACCCCGGAGGAACGTCTCGGGGGTAGGCGATCCGAGTGCATGCAGATCGAGGTTTCAGGAGGAAGATCACGAACATCTAATCAGATGAAAACTTGCATGTGTCCCTAGCATATGTGTGTGAGTGTGGTGAGAGGTTGGTATAGGTGCTTGCATGTGTCCCTAGCATATGTGTGTGAGTGTGGTGAGAGGTTGGTATAGGTGCTTGCATGTGTCCCCCCTCGCATGCATGCGCTCTAACCTAGAAGCGAAGGTTCTGTACCCGTATAAGGGGGAATCTCCCCGTTTAGGTGAAACCGGGTAGGATAGTGCCCCAACTTGTGAACCAACATGGTTTTACATCACCCTATGACCTAAAAAACACAAAACAAGAGAGAGCTACGCCGGGCTACCCTGTCAGAGGAACGTCTAGGGGGGTAGACGATCCGAGTGTGCACAGATCAGGGTTTCGCCGGAGGAAGACCACGAGAACATCGAAATCAGATGAAAACTTGCATGTGTCCCTAGCATATGTGTGTGAGTGTGGTGAGAGGTTGGTATAGGTGCTTGCATGTGTCCCCCTGGCATGCATGCGCTCTAACCTAGAAGCGAAGGTTCCGGACCCGTATAAGGGGGAATCTCCCCGTTTAGGTCAAACCGGGTAGGATTGTGCCCGAACTTGTGAACCAACATGGTTTTACATCACCCTATGACCTAAACAAACACAAAACAAGAGAGAGATATGCCGGGCTACCCCTGTCAGAGGAACGTCTACGGGGGTAGACGATCCGAGTGTGCACAGATCAGGGTTTCGCCGGAGGAAGACCACGAGAACATCGAAATCAGATGAAAACTTGCATGTGTCCCTAGCATATGTGTGTGAGTGTGGTGAGAGGTTGGTATAGGTGCTTGCATGTGTCCCCCTCGCATGCATGCGCTCTAACCTAGAAGCGAAGGTTCCGGACCCGTATAAGGGGGAATCTCCCTGTTCTGGTGAAACCGGGTAGGATTGTGCCCCAACTTGTGAACCAACATGGTTTTACATCACCCTATGACCTAAACAAACACAAAACAAGAGAGAGCTATGCCGGGCTACCCCTGTCAGAGGAACGTCTACGGGGGTAGACGATCCGAGTGCATGATCGGGTTTCACGAGGAAGACCACGAGAACATCGGAATCATATGAAAATTTGCATGTGTCCCTAGAATATGTGTGTGAGTGTGGTGAGAGGTTGGTATAGGTGCTTGCATGTGTCCCCCTACACATGCATGCGCTCTAACCTAGAAGCGAAGGTTCCGGACCCGTATAAGGGGGAATCTCCCCATTTAGGTGAAACCGGGTAGGATAGTGCCCCAACTTGTGAACCAACATGGTTTTACATCACCCTACGACCTAAACAAACACAAAACAAGAGAGAGCTACGCCGGGCTACCCCTGTCAGAGGAAAGTCTAGGGCGGTAGACGATCCGAGTGTGCACAGGTCAGGGTTTCGCCAGAGGAAGACCACGAGAACATCGGAATCAGATGAAAACTTGCATGTATCCCTAGCATATGTGTGTGAGTGTGGTGAGAGGTTGGTATAGGTGCTTGCATGTGTCCCCCCTCGCATGCATGCGCTCTAACCTAGAAGCGAAGGTTCCGGACCCGTATAAGGGGGAATCTCCCCGTTTAGGTCAAACCGGGTAGGATTGTGCCCCAACTTGTGAACCAACATGGTTTTACATCACCCTATGACCTAAACAAACACAAAACAAGAGAGAGCTATGTAGGGCTACCCCTGTCAGAGGAACGTCTACGGGGGTAGACGATCCGAGTGTGCACAAATCATGGTTTCGCCGGAGGAAGACCACGAGAACATCGAAATCAGATGAAAACTTGCATGTGTCCCTAGCATATGTGTGTGAGTGTGGTGAGAGGTTGGTATAGGTGATTGCATGTGTCCCCCTCGCATCCATGCGCTCTAACCTAGAAGCGAAGGTTCCGGACCCGTATAAGGGGGAATCTCCCTGTTCTGGTGAAACCGGGTAGGATTGTGCCCCAACTTGTGAACCAACATGGTCTTACATCACCCTATGACCTAAACAAACACAAAACAAGAGAGAGCTATGCCGGGCTACCCCTGTCAGAGGAACGTCTACGGGGTAGACGATCCGAGTGTGCACAGATCAGGGTTTCGCCGGAGGAAGACCACGAGAACATCGGAATCAGATGAAAACTTGCATGTGTCCCTAGCATATGTGTGTGAGTGTGGTGAGAGGTTGGTATAGGTGATTGCATGTGTCCCCCCTCGCATGCATGCGCTCTAACCTAGAAGGGAAGGTTCCAGACCCGTATAAGGGGGAATCTCCCTGTTTAGGTGAAACCGGGTAGGAAAGTGCCCCAACTTGTGAACCAACATGGTTTATATCACCCTATGACCTAAACAAACACAAAACAAGAGAGAGCTATGCCGGGATACCCCTGTCAGAGGAACGTCTAGGGGGGTAGACGATCCGAGTGTGCCTGCATCGGGGTTTTTCACGAGGAAGAACACGAGAACATCAGAATCAGATGAAAACTTGCATGTATCCCTAGCATATGTGAGTGAGTGTGGTGAGGGTTGGTATAGGTGCTTGCATGTGTCCCCCTCGCATGCATGCGCTCTAACCTAGAAGCGAAGGTTCCGGACCCGTATAAGGGGGAATCTCCCCGTTCTGGTGAAACCGGGTAAGATTGTGCCCCAACTTGTGAACCAACATGGTTTTACATCACCCTATGACCAAAACAAACAGAAAACAAGAGAGAGCTACGCCGGGCTACCCCTGTCAGAGGAACGTCTACGGGGGTAGACGATCCGAGTGTGCACAGATCAGGGTTTCGCCGGAGGAAGACCACGAGAACATCAGAATCGCATGAAAACTTGCATGTGTCCCTAGCATATCTGTGTGAGTGTGGTGACCCTCGCGGTTAAACGGGCGTGTGCGGGTCAGTGGCGGACATGTGGCGCATGGCGCGTGTGGCCCGGAGTGGACACGGCATGGCACAGTCTAACCTTTGGACGCATGACGTGTGCTAAGAGGGGCGTTCATGGCTTGTGGTTGATCGAGGAAGTCGATCTTATAAGGGTGTGTATGTGAGACCACGCGCATGGCTCAATAGGATTGATAGGAACCCATACCAACAAGTTGCAACTTCTTTTCCTAAGCTCATTCAAAAGAACTCTAAGGTTAAGCGTGTTGGCCTAGAGCAATTCTAGGATGGGTGACCGAGGAAGTGGGTAACGTGCCCATGAGTGAGGACAAAGTGCGTAGAAAAGACTAGTGTTGATGCAGTGGGCTAGTCTAGAGATCCTATTGAGCTGCCGTAGTGGCGATGCCGGTCCGTCAGTAATCGGTGTTACAAATTGGTATCGAGCCGACCGCGGTTAAACGGCGCAGGTGGGTCAGTGGCGGACATGTAGCGCATGGCGCGTGTGGCCCGGAGTTGACACGGCATGGCACATGTGCCGGCACTGGACGCACAGACGTGTGCCAAGAGGGGACGTTCATGTCTTATGGTTGATCGACGAGGAAGTCGATCTTATAAGGGTGGGTGTATGTGAGACCACAGGCATGGCTCAATAGGATTGATAGAAACCCATACCAACAAGTTGCAACTTCTTTCCTAAGCTCATTCGAAAAGAACTCTAAGGTTAAGCGTGCTTGGCCTAGAGCAATTCTAGGATGGGTGACCGACCGGGAAGTGGGTAACCGGGTGCCCATGAGTGAGGGCAAAGTGCGTAGAAAAGACTAGTGTTGGTCTGTGGGGCTAGTCTAGAAATCCTATTGAGCTGCCAGAAGTGACAACCGTCTGTCCGGAGTAACCGGGTTCCTACGGCTACCTGCCGAGGAACGTCTACGGGGTAGACGATCCGAGTGTGCACAGATCAGGGTTTCGCCGGAGGAAGACCACGAGAACATCGGAATCAGATGAAAACTTGCATGTGTCCCTAGCATATGTGTGTGAGTGTGGTGAGAGGTTGGTTTAGGTGATTGCATGTGTCCCCCCTCGCATGCATGCGCTCTAACCTAGAAGGGAAGGTTCCGGACCCGTATAAGGGGGAATCTCCCTGTTTAGGTGAAACCGGGTAGGAAAGTGCCCCAACTTGTGAACCAACATGGTTTTACATCACCCTATGACCTAAACAAACACAAAACAAGAGAGAGCTATGCCGGGATACCCCTGTCAGAGGAACGTCTAGGGGGGTAGACGATCCGAGTGTGCACAGATCATGGTTTCGCCGGAGGAAGAACACGAGAACATCGGAATCAGATGAAAACTTGCATGTATCCCTAGCATATGTGAGTGAGTGTGGTGAGGGTTGGTATAGGTGCTTGCATGTGTCCCCCTCGCATGCATGCGCTCTAACCTAGAAGCGAAGGTTCCGGACCCGTATAAGGGGGAATCTCCCCGTTCTGGTGAAACCGGGTAAGATTGTGCCCCAACTTGTGAACCAACATGGTTTTACATCACCCTATGACCAAAACAAACAGAAAACAAGAGAGAGCTACGCCGGGCTACCCCTGTCAGAGGAACGTCTACGGGGGTAGACGATCCGAGTGTGCACAGATCAGGGTTTCGCCGGAGGAAGACCACGAGAACATCAGAATCGCATGAAAACTTGCATGTGTCCCTAGCATATCTGTGTGAGTGTGGTGACCCTCGCGATTAAGCAGGCGTGTCTTTGGTAAGCGGACATGTGGCGCATGGCGTGTGGCCCGGGAGTGGACACGGCATGGCACAAAGCCGGCAGACCGGACGAGCGTGTGCTAAGAGGGACGTTCATGGCTTGTGGTCGATCGAGAAGTCGATCTTATAAGGGTGGGTGTATGTGAGACCGCGCATGGCTCAATAGGATTGATAGGAAACCCATACCAACAAGTTGCAACTTCTTTTCCCAAGCTCATTGAAAAGAACTCTAAGGTTAGGCGTGCTTGGCCTAGAGCAATTCTAGGATGGGTGACCGACCGGGAAGTGGGTAACCGGGTGCCCATGAGTGAGGACAAAGTGCGTAGAAAAGACTAGTGTTGGTCTGTGGGGCTAGTCTAGAGATCCTATTGAGCGTGTGTGACACCGCGGTCCGAGTAAGTAATGGGGTGTTACAAATTGGTATCAGAGCCGACCCTCGCGGTTAAACGGGCGTGTGTGGGTCAGTGGCGGACATGTAGCGCATGGCGCGTGTGGCCCGGAGTTGACACGGCATGGCACATGTGCAAGACCGCGGACGCCTGAGGCGAAGCAAGAGGGGACGTTCATGTCTTATGGTTGATCGACGAGGAAGTCGATCTTATAAGGGTGGGTGTATGTGAGACCCTGGCGCATGGCTCAATAGGATTGATAGGAAACCCATACCAACAAGTTGCAACTTCTTTTCCGGAAGCTCATTCGAAAAGAACTCTAAGGTTAAGCGTGCTTGGCCTAGAGCAATTCTAGGATGGGTGACCGACCGGGAAGTGGGTAACCGGGTGCCCATGAGTGAGGGCAAAGTGCGTAGAAAAGACTAGTGTTGGTCTGTGGGGCTAGTCTAGAAATCCTATTGAGCTGCCAGAAGTGACAACCGTCTGTCCGGAGTAACCGGGGGTGTTACAGCTACGCCGGGCTACCCCTGTCAGAGGAACGTCTACGGGGTAGACGATCCGAGTGTGCACAGATCAGGGTTTCGCCGGAGGAAGACCACGAGAACATCAGAATCGCATGAAAACTTGCATGTGTCCCTAGCATATCTGTGTGAGTGTGGTGACCCTCGCGGTTAAACGGGCGTGTGCGGGTCAGTGGCGGACATGTGGCGCATGGCGCGTGTGGCCCGGAGTGGACACGGCATGGCACAGGTGCCGGCACTGGACGCACAGACGTGTGCTAAGAGGGGACGTTCATGGCTTGTGGTTGATCGACGAGGAAGTCGATCTTATAAGGGTGGGTGTATGTGAGACCCTGGCGCATGGCTCAATAGGATTGATAGGAAACCCATACCAACAAGTTGCAACTTCTTTTCCGGAAGCTCATTCGAAAAGAACTCTAAGGTTAAGCGTGCTTGGCCTAGAGCAATTCTAGGATGGGTGACCGACCGGGAAGTGGGTAACCGGGTGCCCATGAGTGAGGACAAAGTGCGTAGAAAAGACTAGTGTTGGTCTGTGGGGCTAGTCTAGAGATCCTATTGATTTGCCGAAGTGGCGACACCGTCCGAGTAATCGGGGTGTTACAAATTGGTATCGAGCCGACCCTCCGGCGTTAAGCAGGCGTGTGGGTCAGTGGCGGACATGTAGCGCATGGCGCGTGTGGCCCGGAGTTGACACGGCATGGCACATGTGCCGGCACTGGACGCACAGACGTGTGCCAAGAGGGGACGTTCATGTCTTATGGTTGATCGACGAGGAAGTCGATCTTATAAGGGTGGGTGTATGTGAGACCCTGGCGCATGGCTCAATAGGATTGATAGGAAACCCATACCAACAAGTTGCAACTTCTTTTCCGGAAGCTCATTCGAAAAGAACTCTAAGGTTAAGCGTGCTTGGCCTAGAGCAATTCTAGGATGGGTGACCGGCCAAGGGAGTGGTAGGGTGCCCATGAGTGAGGGCAAAGTGCGTAGAAAAGACTAGTGTTGGTCTGTGGGGCTAGTCTAGAAATCCTATTGAGCTGCCAGAAGTGACAACCGTCTGTCCGGAGTAACCGGGGTGTTCTGAATCTGGCCACTGTCGAGGAGCGTCTCTACTGGTAGGCGATCCGAGTGCATGATCAGGGTTTCGCCGGAGGAAGACCACGAGAACATCGGAATCAGATGAAAACTTGCATGTGTCCCTAGCATATGTGTGTGAGTGTGGTGAGAGGTTGGTTTAGGTGATTGCATGTGTCCCCCCTCGCATGCATGCGCTCTAACCTAGAAGGGAAGGTTCCGGACCCGTATAAGGGGGAATCTCCCTGTTTAGGTGAAACCGGGTAGGAAAGTGCCCCAACTTGTGAACCAACATGGTTTTACATCACCCTATGACCTAAATAAACACAAAACAAGAGAGAGCTATGCCGGGATACCCCTGTCAGAGGAACGTCTAGGGGGGTAGACGATCCGAGTGTGCACAGATCATGGTTTCGCCGGAGGAAGAACACGAGAACATCGGAATCAGATGAAAACTTGCATGTATCCCTAGCATATGTGAGTGAGTGTGGTGAGGGTTGGTATAGGTGCTTGCATGTGTCCCCCTCGCATGCATGCGCTCTAACCTAGAAGCGAAGGTTCCGGACCCGTATAAGGGGGAATCTCCCCGTTCTGGTGAAATCGGGTAAGATTGTGCCCCAACTTGTGAACCAACATGGTTTTACATCACCCTATGACCAAAACAAACAGAAAACAAGAGAGAGCTACGCCGGGCTACCCCTGTCAGAGGAACGTCTACGGGGGTAGACGATCCGAGTGTGCACAGATCAGGGTTTCGCCGGAGGAAGACCACGAGAACATCAGAATCGCATGAAAACTTGCATGTGTCCCTAGCATATCTGTGAGTGTGGTGACCCTCGGTTAAGCAGGCGTGTCTTGGTCGATGGCGGACATGTGGCATGGCGTGTGGCCCAGAGTGGACACGGCATGGCACAGTCAAACCTTTGACTACGTAGGCAAAGCTAAGAGGGGACGTTCATGGCTTGTGGTTGATCGACGAGGAAGTCGATCTTATAAGGGTGGGTGTATGTGAGACCCTGGCGCATGGCTCAATAGGATTGATAGGAAACCCATACCAACAAGTTGCAACTTCTTTTCCGGAAGCTCATTCGAAAAGAACTCTAAGGTTAAGCGTGCTTGGCCTAGAGCAATTCTAGGATGGGTGACCGACCGGGAAGTGGGTAACCGGGTGCCCATGAGTGAGGACAAAGTGCGTAGAAAAGACTAGTGTTGGTCTGTGGGGCTAGTCTAGAGATCCTATTGAGCTGCCAGAAGTGACAGCCGTCGGTCCGGAGTAATCAGGGGTGTTACAAATTGGTATCAGAGCCGACCCTCGCGGTTAAACGGGCGTGTGTGGGTCAGTGGCGGACATGTAGCGCATGGCGCGTGTGGCCCGGAGTTGACACGGCATGGCACATGTGCCGGCACTGGACGCACAGACGTGTGCCAAGAGGGGACGTTCATGTCTTATGGTTGATCGACGAGGAAGTCGATCTTATAAGGGTGGGTGTATGTGAGACCCC